>OX578150.1:49068796-49786296 GCA_951213105.1 Amaurobius ferox | reverse complement strand
GAGTTGCGATTTTCGACATGATTCCAATACTTTCCCTATACATTACCATGTATTGCAGGGAAAGTAAAAAGATACTTTCTGTAATACTTTTGTATTTGAACGCCAATAGTCATTTATCTGCTGTAAGAATAACTTATTTCTTAGTGCATAACTCTTGGCGAGATTTTGGCTACGAATTTGGCGGAATGTCGCTAACTTAGCGACTTTTCGAAATGTTGCCAAATTAACGAAAATCTCGTCAAATGGAGAAAAATGACGCTAAATCAATGAAAATAACGACTCATTGTTGAAAATTCAATATCTTGTAAATAATATTAGTATCTACTATAAGAAAAACCTATTTTTACTTTCCCTGCAATACATGGTAATGTATAGGGAAAGTATTGGAATCATGTCGAAAATCGCAACTCGAGTTTTCGACGGATCTATACGTTTCAAGACCTCTAGAATACGAAAAAACCATTTTTAGCGTGACGTCTGTGTGTGTGTCTGTCTGTCTGTGTGTCTGTGTGTCTGTGTGTCAGTGTGTCTGTCTGTGCAGATTTTGTATCCACTCTAACTAAAAAACTAATGGACCGAATTTCACAAAATTTTGTAGGTAAGTCACTTGTGGGCGGGGCTGGTGCTGATTAGTTTTGGGTACGATTCGGAATAAAAAAACCCCTCCTTTTTTGTGAAATGGCCCGCAAAAGCTTGTATCCACTGTAGCTGAAAAACTAATGGACCGAATTTCACAAAATTCGGTAGATGAGTCAAGTATAGGTCACCCTGGTGCTGATTAGATTTTGGTACGATTCAGAAAAAAATAACCTGCCTTTTTCTGCTAAAAGGCCCGTAAAAATTGCCAAAATCTAAAATAAAAAACTGGGAATACTCAAATATATCAATTAAATGCTGATTTAGTACGTAATTTTTAACGACGAAAAGAATAAGACCAACCCCATTACACTATGACTAGCCGTTCTCGAGATAGTTATTTTCTCTCCGCCACCTTTGAAAATAAGTCCAGTTACCAAATGAGAACGAAATTGAATTAAAAGTGAAATAAATTTAATTAAAATAAAGATAACGCTAATATAAGTCTGCAGGGAAAGTCATGTGCTGCTCACATCAGATTTTTACTTTCCCTGCAATACATGGTAATGTATAGGAAAAGTATTGGAATCATGTCGAAAATCGCAACTCGAGTTTTCGACGGATCTACGCGTTTCAAGACCTCTAGAATACGAAAAAACTATTTTTAGCATGACGTCTGTGTGTGTGTCTGTGTGTCTGTCTGTGTGTCTGTCTGTCTGTCTGTGCAGATTTTGTATCCACTATAACTAAAAAACTAATGGACCGAATTTCACAAAATTTGGTAGATAAGTCGCTTGTAGACCACCCTGGTGCTGATTTATTTTGGTATAATTCGAAAAAAAATAACCTGCCTTTTTTTGCAAAATGGCCCGCAAAAATCGTCCAAATCTAAACTAAAGAACTACGTATGCTCAAATATATCCATTAAATGCTTGTTTAATACGTAATTTTTAGCGAAGAAAAAAGTAAGACCAACCCCATTACATTAGGGCTAGCCGTTCGCGAGATATTTTAGTTTTTCGTATTTTCTCTACGCCACCTTTGAAAATAAGTCCGGTTACCGAATGAATACGAAAATTGAATTAAAAGTGAAATAAATTTAATTAAAATAAAGAGAACGTGGATATAAGTCTGCAGGGAAAGTCATGTGCTGGCCACATCAGATTTTTACTTTCCCTGCAATACATGGTAATGTATAGGGAAAGTATTGGAATCATGCCGAAAATCACAACTCGAGTTTTTGACGGATCTACACGTTTCGAGACCTCTAGAACACGAAAAAACCATTTTTAGCGTGACGTCTGTGTGTGTGTCTGTCTGTCTGTGTGTCTGTGCAGATTTTGTATCCACTCTAACTAAAAAACTAATTCACCGAATTTCACAAAATTTTGTAGGTAAGTCACTTGTGGGCGGGGCTGGTGCTGATTAGTTTTGGGTACGATTCGGAATAAAAAAACCCGCCTTTTTTTGCAAAATGGCCCGCAAAAGCTTGTATCCACTCTAGCTGAAAAACTAATGAACCGAATTTCACAAAATTCGGTAGATAAGTCACTTATAGGTCACCCTGGTGCTGATTATATTTTGGTATGATTCAGAAAATAATAACCTGCCTTTTTTGTAGAATGGCCAGCAAAAATTTCCAAAATCTAAACTAAAGAGCTACGTATGCTCAAATATATCCATTAAATGCTTGTTTAGTGCGTAACTTTTAACGAAGAAAAGAATAAGACCAACCCCATTACACTAGGACTAGCCGTTCTCGAGATATATTAGTTTTTGTCGTATTTTTCCACCCCACCTTTGAAAATAAGTCCAGTTTTCAAATCAGAACGAAAATTGAATTAAAAGTGAATTACATTTAATTGAAATAAATAGAACGTGGATATAAGTCTGCAGGGAAAGTCATGTGCTGCCCACATCAGATTTTTACTTTCCCTGCAATACATGGCAATGTATAGGGAAAGTATTGGAATCATGCCGAAAATCACAACTCGAGTTTTCGACGGATCTACACGTTTCGAGACCTCTAGAATACGAAAATACCATTTTTAACGTGACGTCTGTGTGTGTGTCTGTGTGTCTGTCTGTCTGTATGTCTGTCTGTCTGTGTGTCTGTCTGTCTGTCTGTCTGTCTGTCTGTCTGTCTGTCTGTGCAGATTTTGTATCCACTCTAACTAAAAAACTAATGGACCGAATTTCACAAAATTTTGTAGGTAAGTCACTTGTGGGCGGGGCTGGTGCTGATTAGTTTTGGGTACGATTCGGAATAAAAGAACCCGCCTTTTTTGCGAAATGGCCCGCAAAAGCTTGTATCCACTCTAGCTGAAAAACTAATGGACCGAATTTCACAAAATTCGGTAGATGAGGCACGTATAGGTCACCCTGGTGCTGATTAGATTTTGGTACGATTCAGAAAAAATAACCTGCCTTTTTTGTAGAATGGCCCGCAAAAATTGCCAAAATCTAAACTAAAAAGCTACGTATGCTCAAATATATCCATTAAATGCTTGTTTAATGCGTAATTTTTAACGAAGAAAAGAATAAGACCAATCCCATTACACTAGGACTAGCAGTTCTCGAGATATTTTAGTTTTTTTCGTATTTTTCCAACCCACCTTTGAAAATAAGTCCAGTAATCAAATGAGAACGAAAATTGACTTAAAAGTGAATTACATTTAATTGAAATAAATAGAACGTGGATATAAGTCTGCAGCGAAAGTCATGTGCTGCCCACATCAGATTTTTACTTTCCCTGCAATACATGGTAATGTATAGGGAAAGTATTGGAATCGTGTCGAAAATTGCAACTCGAGTTTTCGACAGATCTACACGTTTCAAGACCTCTAGAATACGAAAAAACTATTTTTAGCGTGACGTCTGTGTGTGTGTCTGTGTGTTTGTCTGTATGTCTGTCCGTCTGTCTGTGCAGATTTTGTATCCACTCTAACTAAAGAACTAATACACCGAATTTCACAAAATTTTGTAGGTAAGTCACTTGTAGGCGAGTCTGGTGCTGATTAGTTTTGGGTACGATTCGGGATAAAAGAACCGGCCTTTTTTTCAGAAATGGCTCGCAAAAGTTTGTATCCACTCTAACTGAAAACATAATGGATCGAATTTCTCAAAATTCGGTAGATAAGTCACGTATAGGTCACCCTGGTGCTGATTAGATTTTGGTACGATTCAGAAAAAATAACCTGCCTTTTTTTGCAGAATAGCCCACAAAAATTGTCAAAATCTAAAAAGCTACATATGCTCAAATATATCCATTAAATGCTTGTTTAATACGTAATTTTTAACGAGGAAAAGAATAAGATCAACCCCATTACACTAGGACTAGCCGTTCTCGAGATATATTAGTTTTTTTCGTATTTTCTCCACGCCACGTTTGAAAATAAGTCCAGTTATCAAATGATAACGAAAATTGAATTAAAAGTGAATTAAATTTAATTGAAATAAAGAGAACGTGGATATAAGTCTGCAGGGAAAGTCATGTGCTGCCCACATCAGATTTTTTTTACTGTAAAAGTAGTATATTCGTTACATTATATAAGGAAAGTCATGTTTTGCCCACATCAGTTTTTTTTTGTAATATAAACGTGCTCACGCGCTGTAGGCGACTAAGTTTCTCGAAAATTTAATGAATTTAATTCATTCCTGTTTCAGATTCCGGGCAACGCTGGATCCAATTTCTAATAACAGTATAAAAAGAACCAAACGCATCCCAATATCTACTCCAAACCAACATTTAATTAGAAGTGTAAGTCTTCCAACTACGTGATTACATTTTATAATAGTATTTATATATTACAGAAATTAGTGCTTGACGTATTTAAACAGAGAAATAATAGTCAGCACCAAGTAATAATAGTCAATTTTAGTAGTTAACTGCTGAAGACATCGCGTTAAAAATGTTATAAATTTTAATCATCATTTTAACATTTATCAAAGCGACCTTTTATACCATTTTTATACGATTTTTACTTTCCTTATATACATAATGTATAAGGAAAGTACTGTGAAGGGGTCGAAAATCCGAATTCGAGTTTTCGACTGGAGAACATGTTTCAAGCATCACTAATCACGAATCGAACATTTTTGAGGTGATGGTTGTGTGTTTGTGTGTGTGAAAGTATGTGTATGTGTATGTGTGTGAAAGTGTGTGTGTGTGTGTATGTGTATCAGGGAGACGATATGTCACGAACAAATGGAGCGATTCGAACGAAATTTGGTGCAAAAATCACAATCTGGGAATACTGGAAACCTATTGTTTTAAAACACAATCGAATGTTCAGAACGCTCTAAATGTTCAAGTAAAATTTTGAAAAATTCATCAAAAAATGAAAACCCTTAATAAAGTGACCCAAATAGACATTTCTTATGTGATTTGTCCTTAGAAAACGATTGACATAAACTTTAGAACGCCAGCATGAACCGTTCTTGAGATATTGCACATTTTTCAAATAAATTTATCAAAAAATCGCCCATAAATTAAAAAAAAATATTAGCTATTAAGAAACATGTTCACTTTTCATATGTAATATCATGAGATAAGTTTGGTGACATCATTCTCGTGGATCTAATTCGTTCCATTCACAAGAAAAGATACTTTTAGTAATACTTTTGTATTTGAATGCCAATAGTCATTTATCTGTTATAAGAATAAATTATTTATCCGTCCATAACGCTTGGCGAGATTTAGACGACGAATTTAGCGGAATGTCGCCAACTTGGCGACATTTTTAAATGTTGCAAAATTAAAGAAAATCTGGCCTAATATATAAAAATGACTCTAAATCATTGAAAATGACGACTAATTGAAGAAAATTCAATATCTATAATAAAATATAAGTATCTACTATAAGAATAACATATTTTTAACTGTAAAAGTAGTAAAGTCGGAATTATATAAGGAATAATTTACATTATATAAGGAAAGTCATGTGCTGCCCACATCAGATTTTTTATTTTTTAAGTTAATGTTTCAGAGGGTTACTTAAGCTTTGTTTGGAAATATTTCTCTTATATTTTTAAACCTAGACTTTCCGGCAATCGCTTGATGAAGTCCCGTGATGGATGATCTGAGGTTGAAGACGTGGTTATTAATGGTTTGAAGATGAATGCATCCTTTGACTATTGAAAGATTACTGGTATATATTAAAGTATAACTCAAGAACATTTTTAACAATAGGGGATATTTTAAAAATTAAGAAGGCTAAGAACTGTGAAGTATTTGAATTAACATGACTATTTTTATATGCCTTTGAAATTTATAAAGAAAAATTCTGAAATATGAAATTTATAAATAGACGACCGCGTGAAAAACGATTTACAAAGCATGTTAATAAGTGGCTGCTATGTCTGTCATATGACTCAGTTATAAAATCAGATAAAAAAATAACTTTTAAAATATGCCTCTTGTCCACAAAACTGGTGCTCATAAAATCTCTGGACACACACATAACCAATTAAATTATATTATATACTAGCCGACGCGGTAGTCGAGCGATCAAGACGAGCGTTTCCGAGTGATCGTTCGACTGCCGCGTTATGGGTTCGAGTCCCAAGTAAGGCATGGATGTTGTGTTGTTGGGGGCAGTATGTGTGAGACCAGAAATTGTTCTCACATGAGACACTTTTATTTGTGAAATTTATGATGCCCAGAACGGCGAACAAAGCGTGTAGTCAGGCTGGCACCAAGGTTTATTAGGACTTGAACCTAAAGGTCAGAAGACTATAAATTTAGGGGTGCCATACCAGAGGGGCTGAGCTGGGCCGTACTAAATGTGCAATGCTGCCATTGGGTAAGGAGTAGCCAGTAAGCGCCAAAAGGAAGTAAAGGCGGAGTTACAAATGTGGCAACCGAAATAGACGAAACTTAAAGTTTAACTTTTAATTCTTAAATTCATTTAGTAATTATTATAAAATCTTCACATTGCCGTAAATTCATATTTAGTGGAATTATATTTACATTGCTTTGTTGTGCCGCAATAAACCCTCCAATTATTTTACTTTTCGTGTGAGTCCTGTAGAGGAATATTATTAAATTATTACAAAGATTAGAACAATTTAAACTTAACAATAATATGTAATTCCTAGTCTCACAGTGTGTTCCGCCCCCCCTCTGGTGGGGCAACGTCCTATGACGGCCAAATGGCCAACGTTCCTGGTCGATATATAGGCGAATGATGGAAGTCAAGTGCCTGGCCATATATATATATATATATATATATATATATATATATATATATATATATATATATATACTATATGCCCCAACCAATCGTAATTAATTTACAGCCCCTTGGGAAAGCATAATTTCTATAAAATCACCTAACAAATTTCAACTACTGTACAACACACAAAACGTATCTACGGAATATACACTGAATTGACGAACTGAGTGAGTGAGGAACTGGTGCATAAGAATTATCAAGCACTTCCATTGTAGCTAAATTATTGGTTTTACCTTCATTCCATCTGTCTCAGTTTCGAGACAAAGAGCAAAATCTAAATTTCAAAAATTCAAATTAGGCGTTATGTTGTAAAGGAATAATTAAAAGAACTGAAAGCAACTTTGCTTAACTATCCAGCCTATCTTCTAAAGTTAGAAACTTGGTTTGGATTTCATTAGATCCGTATCAGATTTCAGGTCAACGAAAAAAATATGATATTTCGGAAGTGTTCGAATTAGCGGTGACGATACAGAGGAACATTTATAAAAAAAAAGAACAACTTTTAAAAATGATCAATACAGACGAGCCAGAATTTAGATTTTGGTTTTATTCAACTCGCATCAAAATTTAATCAAAATTAGAGTCACTCATATGTGACTTACCTACTAAATGTTATGAAATTTGGTCAATTAGTTTTTTAGTTAGAGAGGATACACATTGCACAGACAGACGCAGACACACACACACATACACAGACAAACGCACACACACGGACACACACACACATAAACGTCACACTAAAAATAGTTTTTCCTGTTTTAGAGATCTCAAAACGTATATTCGTCGAAAACTCTACTTATAATTTTCGGCAGGATTCCAATTCTTTCCCTATACATTGCAATGTATTGCAGAGGAATTGAAAAGCATTTCTTAAATTTGTCCCTTGGGTCTACCACCAATCGTTCAAGAGAATCTAGTCTTTTAATTTTATAACACCCTGCATAGGAACTTTAATACCAATCATTCTCCGTGTGGCTTCTTCACCGATAACAGAAGTATGGAATTATTCATAACATTTACATTGCTTTCCAATTACATTTTCGTAACCATGTTTATTGTTTTATCAATTGATATATGGATAATATCTTAAACGCCGAACCACCTTTACTTTTCATGTTATTTACGAACAACACATTTTAAACATTATTTGATTCTTTTTTGAACACTAAATATTTGGCACTTCGTTTTGGAAGATTTTTATCTTTTTTTCCGCACTTCTTTGAGGCTTGATTGATGACAAGGAGGGTTTAATATGTTTTTTTTCTTTTTTTTTTAGATTTTTATGCCGATTGTTGTACTTTAGTGCTCTTGAATGATGTAGTTAAGGAAACTGCATATATTTGTGAATTTTTGGAATATTTCAAGATATACACATTTTTGATTGCATGTTTTAAACCGATTTTTACTTTTCCTGCAATACATGGTAATGTATAGGGAAAGTATTGGAATCATGCCGAAAATCGCAACTCGAGTTTTCGACAGATCTACCCGTTTCGAGACCTCTAGAATACGAAAAAACCATTTTTAGCGTGACGTCTGTGTGTGTGTCTGTGTGTCTGTCTGTGCAGATTTTGTATCCACTCTAACTAAAAAAGTAATTGATCGAATTTCCTAAAATTTGGTAGGTAAGTCACTAGTGGGCGAATCCAGTGCTGATTAGTTTTGGGTACGATTCGGGACAAAAGAACCCGCCTTTTTTTTTTGCGAAATGGCCCGCAAAAGCTTGTATCCACTTTAACTAAAAAACTAATGGACTGAATTTCACAAAATTCGGTAGATGAGTCACTTGTGGGTTACCCTGGTGCTGATTAGATTTTGGTATGATTCGGAAAAAAATAACCTGCCTTTTTTTGCAAAATGGCCCGCAAAAATCGTCAAAATCTAAACTAAAGAACTAAGTATACTCAAATATATCCATTAAATGCTCGTTCAATACGTAATTTTTAACGACGAAAAGAATAAGACCAACCCCATTACATTAGGACTAGCCGTTCTCGAGATATTTTAGTTTTTCGTATTGTCTCTACGCCACCTTTGAAAATAAGTCCGGTTACCGAATGAGAACGAAAATTGAATTAAAAGTGAAATAAATTTAATTAAATAAAGAGAACGTGAATATAAGTCTGCAGGGAAAGTCATGTGCTGCCCACATCAGATTTTTACTTTCCCTGCAATACATGGCAATGTGTAGGAAAACTATTTGAATCGTGTCGAAAATCGCAACTCGAGTTTTCGACGAATCTACACGTTTTGAGACTTATTGAATACGTAATAACTATTTTTCGCGTGACATCTGTTTGTCTGTCTCTGCTGGTTTGTCTGTCTCTGACCAATTTTATGTAGAAGTTACTTGTGAGTAACCCTGGTGCTGTATGTATTTTGGTACGATTCGGAATAGATGAACCTGATTTTTATTGCGAAATTGCCCGCAGAACTGTATGTATCCACTCTAGCTAAATACATAATAGGCAAAATTTTACAACATTTGATCAATAAGTCATTTGTGGGACACCCTAGTGCTGATTCGATTTTGGTACAATTTGAGAAAAATGAACCTGGATTTTTTGCTGAATGACCCGCAAAAATTATTAAAATCTAAAATAAAAGACTACGTATTCTCAAATACATCAATTAAATGATTTAATATGCAATTTTTGACTATGAAAAAAAATTAAGACCAACCCCATTACTAATTGTTATTCCACATGCTCAGAATAATTTATAGATCTACAAATTTTTACAATATACTAGGCTGCTGATAATGCTTAGGATACGCATTTACAAAGCTTATATGTTTACCCCGGCATTATGTTACTTCCACCCGTATTGCGGTCACACCCTGAATACTAGACTTTTCCTAGCCATCGTTGTATCGAATGGGGTTTCCATCCACTTAATATTCGAATCCCTTATCATCTACTCAAGAACCCCTTTTTCATTCCAAGACTCTCTACTCAGGAACACTTTACTCAAGAACACACTACTCAAGCATCCACTACTCAAGACGCCACCGAAGCTCTCACGATCCGAAACAATTCCTACTCTACCTTAGGAACGTAGAAACTACTGATTAGCTCTGTGGGATTGGTCTATCAACTAACGAGTTAGACTTGCTAGTTTAAGTAAACATAAAAATTACAATGCAAACTGGGTAAATAATAATCGAAACGTTATTTAGAACTCACAAATTCTCTATTCCAAAGTACCAAAAGTCTAGTTACACCACTGAATATTCTTAAACCAAGTACTGAAGCTATACATTGTAACTTGGATTTTCCCACTATGGCACTCATAGACAAACGTTCTCATTTATTATTTAAAATAAATACAGTAAATGTTTCTCTGAAATTCAGCCATTAAAAGCTTCATTTTTTGGTAAAATGGTTCTAACAGTTTCGTGCCTAATCAATACATGGCTTCTCTCTTTAGCAAAATTATCACTGTAATTTTTAAAAAAATCAGGTGTATTATCAATGCCATTTATCTTTATTACTATATGCAAATCGCATTGCATGAAACTATTTTTAGATAAAACTCCGGGATTCTTTTATGATCCCCGTCACTGTATTCAAATCATATATCTTCAGAATAATACAGCGTTAACTTTATTTTATTGTGAACAGCATTTACCATTGTTCCGCTATTTAAATGCGTTCATAAATACTTCATCCATTTAGGAAGTATCTATTTTTTAACGAAACTTTTAAAGGAACTGCAATCCGTTACACTTTTATAGAGTAAGTAAGTTATATTGTATTTGAGTCAGTAATAAAAACTTAGAAAAGTCTACGACAATGCCATTACAGTTTTAAGATTTTGCTAGTTTTAACATTGCGCAATTACATTTGTGTAACATTGACTACTTATTCAGCCATTGTTATGCAGATGAATTCTTTTAACCCCAACCTTTATCGTTGTTTTTCACCTTCTTTGTTTAAAACATTTTTAAACTATTTTTCAGTTTTCATTTTCTTATACTGTTGCAGATTGATTTTTTTTTTCAGATAAATTGCGAATTCGATATTTTATTGTACAGTGGTGCTCAGAAAGATTACATAGTACCAAAAAATTCAGTATTTTCAAAAATAAATGTTTGATGCACCGTAACACATCCGATTGTTGCATCCTATATTTAGTGTATTGGCTCTTATATAAAAATTATCATGAATGTTGTCCCAGCTTGCTGCCCCAACCGGGAGCGAACTCTGGATCTCCGAACTAGACAGCCGATGCTCTACCGCTGAGCTACTGGGACGAATTTGAAGGCTCTTATCTTTGGAGTGCACTCTGCATTCTCCACCATCCAATGTCATATTGGCGTGTAACTGACAATCTGACTAATCACCTCCTGCTATTTTTTCTTCAGGATAGCTTCCTGCTACTACTACTTTTACCAAGGTCAGTATCCTGCATGGTCGTTGCCTTCTCAATCTGAAATCGGCGCTCAATCTGACAGAGTCCACTGAATTCGTACTAGTCGTACAAGGGTTAATTTCAGACCTCCGACATCTTCCGAAAAAAAAAAAAAGCTATGTTAACTGTTCTTATTTTCTTGGATCTTTCTTTTTCTTTTGACCCTTTTTATTTGTATTTTTTCTTATTTTTCTTCCCTAAATTTTATTCTAAATTTCTGTTTTTGTTTTCATACGCCTAATTACTTTCATTTTCATATATTTTCTTTTTAAATATTTTCTAAATTTTACTTTTAAAATTTTATTATTTTCTTTCATTTTGATCTATTTTTCATTATGTTATTATGCCTCACTCTAAATTTTATTTCTCAATGATCTTTATATCTATATTCGCAATAACCATTTTCCCATTTTTGTAAAATGGACGTTCTTGTTAAGTTCAAATATAATGTAAAACTGTCTGTTTAATCACAATATTTTTCATAAATTGTTATATTTTTATACTTAAATAAAAGTTCGTTTGGCGGAATAGTAGACCTTGGGTGCCTCCTGAATGCAGGAGGTATCATTTCCCGGCCGTGCAGATAGCTACTCTAAACTCACTATGTGAGTCGCACGGTCTGGGGTCTTCAGACCTCCGACATCTTTGCACTAACTTACAGGGTTGATTAGTTCAGGCGCCATTGTAAAGAACCTTGCTGTCTCGACAGGGAATCGAACCCTGGTTCTCTGAACTGGCCAGCTGACGCTCTAGCGTTAAGCTATTAGGACTAAATTGCAAGCTCTTATCACGGAGTGGACTCTGCAACTTGAGAAAACGATTGCTCGAAAATCATAGCAGCTTTCTTGAAAAAACCTATAAATTTTGAGACTAAATTTATTCACACATACTGTTGTTGCTTACTATGTATATCTCCATTTTAAAGTTTCGAAGATATTTCATGTGAAAGTAAGAAAAATGAAAAAATAAAAATTTCGTAAGGACAGATACATTTTTAACTCCGGCCGCCCAAATAGAAATCTTATATCTCTTTGGTAGGTCGGACCTTCTGGGATCTCAGTTGGAAAGTGTTTCATAATCAATGCTTTACGCATGCATGATATTTCTTGTTTCTTATTGCCAAGAATATTCAAACTTACATATTACAGTTTGTGTATGATTGATTGTTACAGTGAGCTAAAAATGGTACGGTAATACTTTTTACTGTGATTACAGCGTCTTTATTTTGACGTGTGTTGACCAAATTTTAGATGTTTTGTTATAAATTATGTTCTTACTCCAATTCTGAGTACTGCAATCTAATTACTCCAATTCTGTTAAGATGAACAGCTAGATAATCATACCCCGCTTCCCAATCTAGAAGTCTGAATTTATTCTAGGAGCGAACTGGCAATCGTATGAAACTATCTATATATATATATATATATATAGCTCATAAACACTTTCTAACACAGTTGAAAGTATTTATGACTATATCTATTCTGTCTATCTGTCCCTTCGCACTATAACGGCCGTTTAAATGATTTTATCGAAATGCGATTTCAATATGTTGTTGAAATGTCAGTGGGGTATTGTGTAATGAATATGAATAATATCACCCAATTAGTTTCGTATTTAACCTCTGTTGAAAAAATGCAATGCATTGAACCCTTTGTCTTTGAATCTTTAAAGCAAAGTTGAAATTCACAAATTGCTTCGTAAATTTAAGGAAATATTCAAATTATAATGTATAAAAAAATTCAGCAAAATGTATTGGGTATTTTTTTAAAATAAAAATTGAATTAAAAATTACTCCCATCTTATATGAAGAAATCATGTGACTCATTGCAAATTAAAATATGGCTTCCATTTTTTTTGCATATTTCGTCATTACTATATTATCACCACGTTCCTTTTCATCACTGCACTCAAAATTTGCTTTATTTTCTCCTTATGGTTTTTGACCTCATCTTATTTTAGCTTCCGCAGAACCACAACAGATTAGCACTGCATCTTGGTACCTAAGAATCTCCTTTCGTTTTATTTCAGCATCCTTGACCACACTTTAGTTCCATCTCATGTCTGATCTCCTTCTCATCTTATCTAGGTCTGCTTCAATTCTAATCTGGGTCTCCTTCTCAGAGTACTTATTTCGTCTTATTTTCAACACTCCGCCGCTAACTTCTATTGTCTTATTCTTTTGGCGTGAAGTTGGCGTATCTTTTGACTAGTTCCTCTGAAGCTAAAGAAATTGGTCGAGTTTTGACTGGACGCATTGTTGACGACCAAATCGCCCTCGTAACGATGACATGGATTTATGGATTCTAAACTTCTGCGGTCCAAGACTTTAAAACGTGGCGTCACTTGTCTGAGTTCTGTGTTCATTCAAGAAAGTACCAAATTGGGCAAAAGTGTGTCTAATGCTCTCACATTTCCTCCCCTCTACCGAAAAAGCAAGGAGCAACCACCTAAAATCCTGTAACATAATGAAGTTCTTATCAATTGTTCGTTAAAGTTCATCTCAAAAACTTACGGCAAGATTATAATTGTCCTTTTGCATATAATCAAATGTCCGTCAGATACACACAATTTAGGATGGTAACTGAGCTAAATGTGTATTAGCATTTGTGTATTAGCATTACTATGTTCCAATCATATATAATAGTAGTTCGAGTAAATTTTACCATTGCACACTATTAAATTTTGAATATATTACCATTATTACTTTCCTTATATACATAATGTATAAGGAAAGTATTGTGACGGGGTCGAAAATTCGAATTCGAGTTTTCGACGGCAGAGCACGCTTCAAGCATCCCTGATCACGAATCAAACATTTTTGAAGTGATGTCTGTGTGTGTGTGTGTGTGTGTGTGTGTGTGTCAGTGAGTCTGTGGAGACGATAACTGACGAACGAATGGACAGATTCGAATGAAATTTGGTACAAAAATCACAATTCGTAAACACTGGAAGCCTATTGTTCTTATACGCAATCGAATGTCCTGAACCCCTCTAAATTTTCGAGTAAAATTTTGAAAAAATCGTCAGGAAGTCAAAACCGCTAATAAAGTTACGCAAATAGATATTTCTTATACAATTTTTCATTAGAAAACGATTGACATGAATTTTAGAACGCTAACATTAACCGTTCTTGAGATTTTGCACATTTTTCAAAAAAATTATCAAAAAGTCATATAAAATAAAAATAAAAATTCCTATTGAGAAACATGTTCACTTTTCATATGTAATACCATGCGATAAATTGGATGACATCATTTTCGTGTATCTAGCTCGTTCCATTCATGAAAATTATACTTTGACTAATACTTTCGTATTTGAACGCCAAAAGTCATTTATCTGCTCCAAGGATAACTTATTTTTTCGCGCATAACGCTTGGCTAGATTTTGGCGACGAATTTGGCGGAATGTCGCCAACTTGGCGACTTTTTGAAATGTTGCCAAATTAACGAAAATCTCGCCAAATGGATGAAAATGACACTGAATCAATGAAAATGACGACTGATTGGCGAAAATTCAATCACTTGAAAAGAATATAAGTATCTACCATAAGAAAACCTATTTTTTACTGTAAAAGTAGTAAATTCATTACATTATATAAGAAAAGTCATGTGTTGCCCACATCAGATTTTTTTATATGCGCTTTCACTCATAACAGCGTATCTCCATTTTATATACAGCGATGCACCGCATTTCAGAGTGTGACTCTTCAGTAAAAATATATCACCAGTATCATCTGTTGCCTCAAACGGTGATAAGCAGCCCCGCTGCAAGAGGATGCGATGATATTTGTACCTCATTTCCCAATGCGTCTTCTGCCTGGTTTTCTGAATTACCATAATGCAATAAAATCTACTAAAGAACTAATTCTATTAGAACTTTCGCTTATATGAAAGCACGATGAAAGTCGTTTATATCTAATAATTTAACTATATTTTCAGATTCGTCAAAGTTTGAGAATGCCAAAATCTTTAACAAGTACCAAAATGGCTTAGAAATCACCTACACTTTTATTAAATATGTAAGTTTCATTATTATTGTTGTATGTCATATAGTAGTAAACATTCTAATACTTATAGTTAACTTAATAACTTGGAGTTATATTCCAGCAAAAAGTATAGTTATATTCCAGTAAAATTAAGACGCTTTTATATAACATCATCGACTGGTTTAACAATTGTTATGTAGAAGGAGTAAGTATCTTAACATCGTCCTACCTTTATTCACCCTCTTTATTCACGCACAAGAGTTTCAAAGTATTCTTTAACGCTTTTAGGACTTTAAATATTCGACATTTCAGTTTTGAAGATTAAATGCGTTTTATTCTTCTTTCTTTGTTACTTTGAAATTTGATTGATGACTAATAGAGCTTTAAAATATCTTCTTCCTGGATATTTCTTCCGGACATGGACCTTTTAATATTTTCAAATGGTGTAGTTCTGGAAAACATGAATATCTTCAAACTTTTGATTATTCAAGATATATTTTTGGAAGATAATAAATGTATATATATATATATATATTAGATATGTATTAACTAATCATGTAAGACATTGCTATCAATTAAAAAATCATTACGATAAAAGTACTCAAATTGAATTAATAGTAAGTTTTATTAGTTTGAAAGTTTATCAATTCTAAAACAATTTCTTTAATTTAAAAATGAAAGTTAACACTTTTTAAAATACTTTTATTGTAATTTCTTGTTGTCTTTAAGTTGAAAAAAATTGCAATATATTGAAAAAAAAATAGTTGTCTATCCCTTTAAGATGTAACGATGTTTCCGTCCCCAGCGAGTTCTTGGACTACAGGTCTTGGCATGCATATGTGTCTAATTTTTTTTACTAAATCAGAAATGTATTCAAATTTGAATTAAGTCTATTGAATTTATAGCTGCCGTCAACGTAGTCTCGAATCCTTTTCGATCCAGTTCTTTTATCTTGCTTTCCAACGAAATAAATCGAACTGCAAATTTTTCTCATACGTTGTTCGTATGAACAATACTTTCGACTTTGCAGAAAATCTATTTAATGATCCATTTGATACCGACGTTGTTCTCGGGATCTACTAGTCCGATTTAAGGATCACCTATTTCATCAAAAGTTCTTAATTTGATTAACCCAAAAGTTGTGACTAAATCGTGAACGCAATGGTATGCGAAAGTCAAAATCACAAATTTTACCTAAGCAAGTACTGGTAGTGAAGCACTGAAAGAGGCTTCACTAATTAAATTCTTAACAAATTGATTCGTTTTGAATAAAATGTTTAAAAATATCAGGTACTGGATTTTACAATGCCTTATTAGGATTAATATATTCTACTGATCATCATCATCATCATCATCATCATCACTCATCGTTCCTAGTGGCATAAAAGGCCTTTATCTTGCGTCGTCACCTTGGTCAATCATGTACAGCAGTCTTCATTTCTGGCCAGCTCGCCCACCCCACCAAATTTCTTCCTTGTTCTTTTAGTCTCCTCCAAGTTAGCTTGAGTCGATCTCGAGATCTTTTTCTTTCGGGCGCTGAAGTAAGTATTACAGCAGGTATCTTATGCTGTGGCATTCCAGTTCATCTCTATCGTCGGTTTTTTATTTCTATTTCAATTGATTTCTGTCCTGTACTTTTGTAAAATTCGGTATTATTAATATTATAAAACCAAAATATTCCTAAAATTTTCCTCAGACATTTTGTCTGCCCGGCATTCAACTTGTTGCATTGGTTATTTTCCAATTTTCCAAGTTTTGGCTCCACAGAATAAAACGTTCTTCAATGAGGAATTTAAAAGATTGTTTTTGGTTTTTAAATTAAGGCTAGTAGCTCTCCATGCTTTCTTTAGTTTTCTAGAACACTTTTGAGCTTTAGCTATTCTTATTTTGATTTCCTCATCTGTTTCACAATTCTTGTTCACCAATTCTGATGACACTTAAACTGTATTAATCTATTCCTTACGGTGGTACATCAGTTGTACCACTGAAAATTTCTTCTTCAAAAAAAAGCGCTGGTTCAACTACTGTACCATTCTTTTTCACCTCCATTTTTCTGGAAAAGGAGGGGGACGCCTATTGTGCCTGCCAGCAGCCCTTCCTCCAAGTTTCTCCTGACAGAAGGGAAAACGAGTTACGAACAAAGTTCCTTGAAGGTGTTTATTTACAGGGGTGGAATTTTCAGTTATTTTGCCGTTCTGGATTTGAAAAAGTGGATTCTTAGAGTCGTAACGTAAAGGTTAACAAAGTACGCATAACTATGCCTGATTCTCTAATAATGCTCTTCGTGAAATACATCCACAACACGATTGAAAAAAAGCAAAGAATTTAAAGTATAGCTTAATCTGAACTATGATTAATCACCATATTTCCTGTTCAGCACAGATAATAAGATTGGGAAGAAATTTCTCTGCACTATTATTATCTTTTATTGTTATAACTACATGCAATAATTCATTGTATGAAACTGTTCTCAAACTATTATCAAACAAATATCCTGATATAATTTGTGATAAAATTCCATTTCATTTCAAACTTAGAATATCACAATACTAATATGTAAGCAGATAAGAAAACTAACACTTAAAATTAAAGTTGAAACTTTGTCTTAATAAGTTTCATTTTTTTAACAACTTATCCCGCTTATCGTTGAAAATAATAGTCTTATTCGAAGACTGGATCTGTAAGTTTTGTAAAGAACCTTGCTACTTCAATTTGGAATGGAATCACGGATCGTACTGACGAGCTGAGGCAATAGAGTTGAGCTACTGGGGCAGAACTGAAAGCTCTTATAGTCTAAGTGGCCTCTACATTCTCCGATCTTACATGGAAGATTGAAACGCAAATGGAAATCTCACTGACCACCTCATGTTATTTTTACGTCAGGTTAGCCTGCTGCTGCTATTTTTATCTTCCGGGTTAACTTCCTGCGGGGTCATTTACGTCCGTCCCGAATTGAAATTAATGCTCCATGTACGTACTAGAGTCCACTAAATCCGTGCCAGTTGTAACAGGGTCATTTTCAGACCTTCAACATCTTTGTACTAATATACAGGGTTGATTTTTTCGAACGCCATTATGAAGAACCTCCCTGTCCCAATTGAGAATCAAAGCACGAATCTTCGTACTTACCAGACGACATTTTACCGTTGAAATACAGAGATGGAATTGTAAGCTCTTATCATCAAAGTGGACTTGGAACTCTCCACCATCTGATATTTGATTGGCGTGCAACTGACTATCTGATTGACCACCAACTGTAATTTTTGCTTTAAGTTAGACTTCTGATACTACTATTTTCACTTAAGTTACTATCTTAAGTGGTCGATGGTCTCCTGACATGAAATTGACGCTCAATACACCAGGGTTTGAAGACCCCAGACCGTGCGACTCACATATTGGGTTTAGAGTAGCTATCTGCACGGCCGGGAAAGGATACCTCCTGCATTCAGGAGGCACCCAAGGTCTACCATCCCACCAAACGAACTTTTATTTAGGTCTAAAAATATTATAATTTATAATAAATATTGTGATTAAACAGACAGTTTTACATTATATTTGAACTTGACAAGTACGTCCATTTTACAAAAATGGGAAAATGGTTATTGCGAATATGGATAAAAAGATCATTGAAAAATAATATTTAGAGTGAGGTATAATAACATAATAAAATATAGATTAAAATGAAAGAAAATAATAAAATTTTAAAAGTAAAATTTAGAAAATATATAAAAAGAAAATATATGAAAAGGAAAAAAAAGAAATTTGGCGTATGAAAACAAAAACAGAAATTTAGAATAAAATTTAGAAAAGAAAAATAAGAAAAAATACAAATAAAAAGTGTCAAAAGAAAAAGAAAGATAAAAAAAATAAGAACAGTTAACATAGCTTTTTTTTTTTTCTTTTTTTAAATAGAGGGAACACAATAAGTTCATATAAGTTAATAATAATACACCAGGGTCTACCGAATCCGTGCTAGTCGTAATTGAGGTCACTTTCAGACCTCCGACATATTTGTACAGATCAACAGAGTGGATTAGTCCCGACGCCATTCTAAAAGACCTTGCTACTTGAAACAGGAATTGAACCACAGATCTTCGTACTGACTATTTGAGGTTCTAGAATATTGATAGAGACGTAATTGCAAGCTGTTATCATCTCTGCAATCTCCACCATCTATTGTCAGATAAAAGTGCAGCTGACAATCTGGCTGACCACCTCCTGATGGTTTTACCCCTGGTTTGCCACCTGCTGCTATTTTTACCCCAGTTTAACCATATCTTGCTATTTTTATCTTCCATATGTTAGCTTTTTGCATGGTCGATAACCGCCTGATTTGAAATCAGCTCTCTATATTCTAGATTTTATTGAATCCGTGCTAATCGTACAATGGTCACATTGAGACGTTCGATATATTCTATACACTAACCTACCGGGTTGATTTTTTCGTGCACCATTTTAAAGATCCTTGCTCCCCCAACCGGGAATCAAACTACGGATCTTTGTATTGAGCAGTGGGCGCTCTACCGCTGAGCTGCTGGGATGGAGTTGGAAACTCATATCGTTGATGTGGATTTTGCAATTTCTTCACCGTGGTCAATACTCTAAGCATGCAAATACATAACCCTAGGTCACTGGCAAAAGGCGACTTCTGCAATGTGTAAAAAATATCTTTTTAAAAACCACATTTTCCCCGCACACTGGGGCTTCGAAAATTCGCCTCGTCATGTTCTGTCACATGATCGATATTATAAATGTGCAAACTTTACGCCTTCTATGTCAGCGGGGGGCTTCTGGGGAGACAGAAACACGTTTAAAAATTGTTATATAGATGTTTAACAATCAAGGTTTGCAATAACATCTATTCATAAACTTCTAATCGCTTAAGGGGCTTTAAATATTTTTCCAGATCCTGTCAAATCACAAAATCTCCACTCCTATTATTTGTTAAATATTTGACTATTGCGAGTAAGACAGTAAAAAACTGTTCAAAACGTTACAAAAGTTTCAGCAGGAGTTAAACCGCAGCATTATCAACGTCATTCTTGTAAAATTGCTAGAGATTTAACAATTGTTATGTAGATGAAATAACTTTGAAATATCTCTATTCTTCAAATTTTTTATTCACGCCAAACAGTTTCAAAGTATTCTTTAACTATATATATATATTTTTTACATTAAATATTCGACATTTCCGTTTTGAAGGTTAAATGCATTTTATCCTCTATTCCGTGTTACTTTAGGCGTTGATTGATGATCTGGGGGTTTAATACGTGTTCTTTCCGAAGTTTTACTCGCTCATTTTAATGCTTTTAGCATCCTTGTGAAATGTAGTTCGGTTGGATATTTTCAGTGTTCTGAATGCACAAAGATGCAAAATACTCATTCAAGTATTTATCGTTTTGTATTTGTTATTCTAATTATCCTACTAGAATTGTCTAAGTTTTGAGGATTTTGTCTTTAGTAGGCAATACAGAGGGTCCTTTAGTAACTGTTACTGCACCTAGGGCTAGTTGATATATATATATATATATATATATATATATATATATATATATATATATATATATATCTTTATATATATATATATATATATATATAATTAAATGAAGGCCTATTAAAATTGACAAAGTATTTGAATTTGTACGACTCTTTGCTGCCTCACCTTTTCGGTGATTAGTGATGTGATAACAGTGGTGATTAAGTATTGCATTTACTTGATGTTCTTTGATTTTATGTTTTTATGTGTAATTAATTGCAAATTGTTCTCGTTTGAGTTAAAAAATTGGGTTTTTGGTGTAATTTTAGGTAATCTTGTGATAAGGATTACTTCAGTATTCTTTTTGTTCCAGTCATTCATATGAATTATGGTTTATAAATTTTTAAAAGTGATGTACCGGCTCTCGGGAGTGTTACCGCGGTATAAAGCATGCTAAATGGGGATGTGGGGATCACAACACCCTTGGCAAATTAATGGTTCTTCACTTTCTTGTTTCGGTCTTTCTTCATTGGTTCCATTTGTATATATATATATATATATATATATATATATATATATATATATATATATATATATATATATATATATATATATATATATATATATATATATATATATATGTATATATATATATATATATATATATATATATATATATACAGGGTGATTCAGAACTCTTAGGCCAAACTTTAAGGGGTGATAAATCACATCTAAACAAACAATTTTTGTCATACAAAGCAGGGTCATAACGCAAGAGGTGAACCGCTAGGTGGTAGCTCATGAAATGAGGAAATGATGACTCTCTCGTGAAAAGAGGAAACACAAAAATGACAGAGTATGCACGAAGTACGTTTTACTGACAGACATTGCAGAATGCATGGTCAAAGTTACAGAAACTGCTCAAAAGTGCGAACACCAGAAGTAATGCAGGCTTCACACCTGCGACGTAGCGAGCGGAAGACGTCAGCAAAAACACTCGGCATATCTTGAACAACGCCGGCAGCAACAGCAATCCTAGCAGCAAGATCATCGTCGAAGTCGATGGGGCTATCGTAGATGAGACTTTTCATATGGCTCCATGAAGAAACGTCGAGACAGGAGAGATCAGGCGATCAGCTTAAACCCTGGCTAGTTCTGACGAAGCCGTCACTGCGTTCAATGTCATCGACGTCTAGCGGTTCACCTCTTGCGTCACGACCCTGCTTTGTATGACAAAAATTTGCTTGTTTATATGTGATTTATCACCCCTTAAAGTTTGGCCCAAGAGTTCTGACTCACCCTGTATAGATGTACAAGATCAATCAAATGAAACTGTTCTTATTTAGAACATTCTGTTGTGAGAAACAGTTAAAGAAATACCATTACATTTTATTTTTATTTTTATTTATTGATTGCACAGAATAGGTTAGAAAAATAGCCCAATTGTGCTAGCATACAAATAAACACAAAATATAAAAATAAATCAATAAAAGACAGAAAAAATGCACAAATAAAAGATTCAAAGGTACCACAACCGGTAAATAGGAACAAACAAACGCTTCAGCTTATATCAAGTAAAAATATAATTTAGGTATAAATAATCGCTTAAATTCACTGATGAATATGGAGAAAATATCCAGATCGTTACAATAAACATTAAATAATTTATAAAATGTATGTTAACAGAGAAATTATTAGTCGCATTTAACCAAACGAAAATTTCTTTTTAATATAGTTCTAGGTCGCATAGTCATAAAGCTCATGTCTGTCAATTCCTTAACATTGCCACTGATAGTGAACATCATGACGTTTGAAAGAAAGCATTGTGTACTTTAAAATGTAAAAATTTTCCTCTATGTCAAGATGGTGTTTTTAAATAAATATAGTTTATAGATCTTGTAGTCTTTGATAGAATATATTTGATTATTTACAATCTTAGACAATTAATTTTTCCTAAATTCTCTACATCAAAAGTGCCCTAAAGTCAGTGTCTACATTCCCAGGATATTCTTCATCATGCTGTAATTCTCCTTAAACATTCTTCTTCATGCTGTAGCAACAAAGCTGCGAATATATGAAGCGAGAATTCCTTCCAATATATTTTTACGATTTGCACTCATCGAAAGCTGCGAGTCTCTGAAGACTTCTTTAGAAATTATTTCAGAAATATATCTCGGTAATTATAGTCATAAAATCAGGCCATAAAAGCAGAAACGTACCCATCGCATTTACTGTGTCTTTATGGGAATTCTTCAAAAAGTTTGAATGGTTTCTAAGAGTTAACGGTTTTACCCCTATGATATATTAAAGAAAAAATTGTCAAGTAATTCCTGGGAAAAAATCAATGAGAAGTATTTCTTTTTTAGCATTTTAAATGACATCTAGTCGTTTTCTTAATAAAAGTGTACAAAATAGAACTATATAAGTCATTTAAATAGCCTTCTTTCAAACAAACTCACAGAATCGGTTTCGCTTTTATAATATCTTGGAAATAGCGAAACTGTCAACTGCACTTAAAGATTTGCTCGCAACTCTGACCTTGCAGGATTGACAAGACTTTCAGAAATACTTTATATAAATTCTATAAGGTTTTCTAGTGAAGTAACCTATGTCGCGATCACCAAAACCACTTGCATATTTAGGAAACATAGTAAGCAATTTTACTTTCCCTGCAATACATGGTAATGTATAGGGAAAGTATTGGAATCATGCTGAAAATCGCAACTCGAGTTTTCGAAGGATCTACACGTTTCGAGACCTCTAGAACACGAAAAACTATTTTTAGAGTGACGTATGTGTGTGTGTCTGTGTGTCTGTGTGTCTGTCTGTCTGTGCAGATTTTGTATCCATTCTAACTAAATAACTAATTGACCGAATTTCATGAAATTTGGTAGGTAAGTGACTTTTGGGCGAAACAAGTGCTGATTAGTTTTAAGTACGATTCGGGATAAAAGAACCCGCCTCTTTTTTGCGAAACGTCTAGCAAAAGACTGTATCCACTCTAGTTGAAAAACTAATGAACTAAATTTCACAAAATTCGGCAGATAAGTCGCTTGTGGGTCACCCTGGTGCTGATTAGATTTTGGTATGATTCGGAAAAAAGTAACCTACCATATTTTGCAAAATGGCCCACAAATATCGCCAAAATCTAAAATAAAAAGCTACATATGCTCAAATATAATGTTTGTGTTAACATAATTTTTAACGAAGAAAATAATAAGACCAACCTCATTATACTAGGACTTGCCATTCTCGAGATATTTTATTTTTTTCGTATTTTCTCTATGGCACCTTTGAAAATAAGTCCAATTACCAAATGAAAACGAAAATTAAAATAAAAGTGAATTAAATTGAATTAAAATAAAGAGAACGTGGATAGAAGTCTATAGATAAATTCATGTGCTGCCCACATCAGATTTTTACTTTCTCTGCAATACATGGTATAATGTATAGGGAAAGTATTGGAATCATGCCGAAAATCGCAATTCGAGTTTTCGACGGATCTACACGTTTCAAGACCTATAGAATACGAAAAAACTATTTTTAGCGTGATGTCTGTGTGTGTGTCTGTCTGTGTGTCTGCCTGTCTGTGCAATGTATGTATCCCCTCTAACTTAAAAACTAATGGACCGAATTTCATAAAATTTGGTAGGTAAGTCACTTGGGTATGACCTTGGTGCTGAATTGTTTTTGGTACGATTCGACATAAAAGAACCCGTCTTTTCTTGCGAAATGGTCTGCAAAAATTGCCTGTATCCAGTCTAATTGGAAAACTAATTGATCAAATTTTACAAAATTTGATAGCTAAGTCAGTTGTAGTTTACTCCGGTGCTGATTAGATTTTGGTACGATTCGGAAAAAATAACCTGCCTTTTATTGCGAAATGGCTCGCAAAAATCGTCACAATTTAAAATAAAAATCAAGTATTCTCAAAGGTATCCATTAAATTCTTGTTTTATACGTAAATTTTAACGGTAAAAATGATAAGATCAACCCCATTACATTAGAGCGAACCGTTCTCTAGATATTTTAGTTTTTTCGTACTTTCTCTACACCACCTTCGAAAATAAGTCCAGTTACCAAATGGCACCAAAATTTGAGTTAAAAATGAATTAAATTGAAACAAAATAAAGAGAACATGAATATAAGGCTGCAGGGAAGTCATGTGCTGCCCACATCAGATTTTTTTAGAATGATATGTCTAATAATGATAGAGCGAATTTTGAGTAGCTATATAAGAGCATAGATACGGTAGACATATAAATTTATTTTTACTTTTTAGGGAGAATAGAGACCCTCATAAACCCATTCCGGGCAACTGAATTATGCTTTTATCTGATTAATTAAAGTTTGAGCTGGATTCTGCAAAAGTTGTTGCATTAAACCGTGGAAAGGACATTGAGTTAAACTTTTAGCAATATTGTATGTCTTCCTTCCTATCCTGAAACTAGTCATAGAATTGCCAGAATTCTCAATAAGTTTGCCCTCAAAGTAACGTTCTATCCCTATCAATAAAATTAAACTTTTGTCGCCCAAATATCCTATTTGAAAAAAATCAATAATTGGAGCATTTATTAAATTACTTGTTAATGCTGACTATCGTATACATAGGCCCAACTAAACGCGTCTTAAAGTACCGCTTAAAAAACATCAGCTTTGTGTAAAAAACGAGGAACTTAATAAATCTTCTATCGCTGATCATTATTGGATGACAAGACACAAGTTTGATTTTCCTTCAGCCTCTGTTATTCAAAAGTACTCTTCATTTACCGATTTGAATTTCTTTTAATCTTTTCATATTAATAAAAACTCCAGTAATCTATTAATTGATTTGGGAATTCCTCCATATTTCTCGGGTGTATGGCATGGCCTCGTCTTATTTTTTGTTTCTTTATTCTCTGCTTTTATTTTTTCTTGCTTGTTTTCCATGTTCATAATTACTTTCTTTTTCTAATTTAAATTTCCCCGCAATACATGGTAATGTATAGGGAAAGTATTGGAATCATGTCGAAAATCGCAACTCGAGTTTTCGACGGATCTGCACGTTTCGAGACCTCTAGAATACGAAAAAAAACTATTTTTAGCGTGACGTCTGTGTGTGTCTGTCTGTATGTCTGTCAGTGTCTCTGTCTGTCTGTCTGTGCAGATTTTGTATCCACTCTAACTAAAAAATTAATTGACCGAATTTCATAAAATTTGGTAGGTAAGTCATTTGTGGGCGACTCTGGTGCTGATTAGTTTTTGGGTACAATTCGGGATAAAAGAACCCGCCTTTTTTGCGAAGTGGCCCGCAAAAATTGCCTTTATCCACTCTAGCTGAAACACTAATGGACCGATTTTCCCAAAAATCGGTTGATAAGTCGCTTGTGGGTCACTCTGTTGCTGATTAGATTTTGGTATGATTCGGAAAAAAAATAACTTGCCTTTTTTGCGAAGTGGCCCGCAAAAATCGTCAAAATCTAAAATTAAAAAACTACGTATGCTCAAATATATCCATTAAATGCTTGTTTAATACGTAATTTTTAACGGAGAAAATAATAAGACCAACCCCATTACAACAGGACTAGCTGTTCTCGAGATATTTTAGTTTTTTCGTATTTCCTCTACTCCACCTTTGAAAATAAGCCCAGTTATCAAATGAGAACGAAAATTGAATTCAAAGTGAATTAAATTTAATTAAAATGCAGATAACGTGAATATAATTCTGCAGGGAAAGTCATGTGTTGCCCACATCAGATTTTTTTACTTTTATTTCTCTTTCGTGCCACTAGGTGGCTCCACGAAATTGTGATACCGTTTAGTCATTTTAATTTAGCTGACATAGTTTTGAGCTTGTATGAGCATCCATGCCCCGACTGTTTCTATAGACGAAGAAAATATAGTTAATTTTCGAAACGTTCATATGCTTATTTTTCTTGATTTGCACTGCATTTTACTTTGTAAACCAGTTAATTATTAGAGGACTATAGCTCGGGCATCCAGCTGCGGCTTGCGGTAAGAATACTACTACGCTTAAAATACTTCCCATGGAGGTAAAATACAATTTTCGCTTAGCACAGATTTTAATATTTGAGACCCAGACCATTCGACCTACCAGAAAGGTGTTGAAGACCCAGACCGTCCGACTCGTCCTGAGGACTTGAGCATCTATTTGGACGGCCGGGAGAGGAGTTGGCAGGCGTCCGGCCAATGTCCGGGTGTCCACAACAACCAACACCAAATTTATTGAATCTTTAAAAAATTTTTACAGGAGTGGTTACAAGGATATAAGCTAATAACATAGTTTTGCTAATATGAAAATATATCTGAAGACTTGATTACATTTATACTCTTGTAGACTTGAATACATTTTGTTGACTTATTTACATTATTGAAGACTTGATAGTATATTTACAAATGACATAATGATCTGAGATAATATAAGTATTATGATAGTAGTTGAAAACATTTTGAAGTTGACTATATATTATAAAATGGGGTGCAACAACTAAAGACAACACAACAAAAGCAGACGACACCACCGAGAAAAACAACATATAAAAAAACAACATAAAAAACAACATAAAAAACAAACAAAAAAACAACAAGAAGAGGAGTCACCGACCGAAAAAATTAAAAGCAGAGATCCCCAGGCTGATTAAGAAATTTTATTAGAGATTTCTCTCGCTATGAGAACACAGTTTTTTATTTTATTGATTGAAGAAGGGTTAGAGCAGACACTCGAGAACCAGGTCGCCGTATTATGGGGTGAAGGTTTATAAAGGTGAAAAGCTTTGGTAAGGGGGCAAGAAAAAACGTAGTGATCGGCGTCGCCGAAAGCGCCGCAGGAGCAGCAGGAAGTAGATTTACATTTGAAAGAGAACAAATAATCGGGGAATGGGCCGTGGCCCGTAATAAAGTAGATTAAATATTTATTAGTAATATGTGTATTAAAGTTAACTTTTGGAAGGAAATTTAAAATTCTGGCGGGATCGTGAGTTCGGGGGGAGACATAGTCATTTAAAAAGGATTGCCAATTACTAAGGATATCAAGTTTGTAATGTTTTTTGAGAAGTGAATAAGGGAAAGGTAAAGAAGTTGGAGAGCCAGAGGTAGTAGCTAGTTTTGCATTTTTGTCTGCGACCTCGTTACCCGAGATGTCGGAGTGGGCTTTAACCCAACATAAATTAATTAAATGTTTATTAAGATTAGCATTAGTTTTAATTTTGGATAAGTAAAAAGATTTGTTTTTGATGGAGTTAAAGGCCGAGATTGACGATTGACTGTCTGTAAAGATATTAATTTTAATGTTTCTATTAGATGCCCAATTTATAGAGAAATGGATCGCAGCAATTTCTGCTTGGAAAACTGTGTTCCCATGCTCAAGTTTAAAGGTGAAAGTTTCTTCCAGTGTGTTTTCGTTAAAGATGCAAATGGCGTATCCTGTATTGTTTTCAATAGAGGAACCATCAGTGTAAATATTTATTTTGGAAAAGTTAAGTGGATTAATGGGGGAAAAGGTCACTGTACGTTGAGAAGGAGGGATACTGGAAGAAGGGCAGTTATGATCAAATTTTTCAGGGGGGGGAAGGGCAGGATTTGTAAAAAGGTTATTGCGAAGTTTCCAAAAGGTATATTTTTTGTACAAAGAATTTATTACAAAGTGAATGGGGGGGATTCCAGTTAAAGAAAAGAGAGAAATGTTAGAAGTAGTCCGAAAACCAGATGAGATTTTTAAAAGAAAAATCCTTTGAAGAGAGATAAGTTTTTTGACCTGTGCCCCAGTCAATGCTTTTCCCCAAACTCCTGAGCCGAAAGTAATTATCTTTTCGATAACCGAAAGATACCAAACTTTAAGAAAGGATTTATCAACACCCCAGTTACTGCCAGTCACTCTCCCAAAAGTGCTAGCGAACTTGAAGCACTTCTCTCTCAGATTAAAAATATGGGAACTCCATTTAAGGTTATCGTCGATCGTGATGCCTAAGTAATTTAATTGTCTAGTAGTTTGAATTTTAACGTTTTGGATTTTAAATGAGGGTCTCTGTTTAATTTTAGATCTATTTTTTTTAAATACGATAGCTTTACATTTTTCGGGGGTGACGGAGAGTTTAAGGGCCGAAAGGGAGGACGAGATAAGATCAAGGAGATTATTAGTATTAATACGTAATGTTTTCAAGTTTGTGGAAAAAGTGACCACCGCAAGATCATCCGCGAAGGCCTGCAGGTAAAAAAGATCATCATTAAGATTAAGTATATCATTAAAATAAATACTCCACAGGGTAGGAGAAAGAACCGAACCCTGCGGAGCCCCTGAGGAGATACATTTAGTGATAGAGGAAGTGCCGTTAGCCAGAGAAATTTGTCTATTATTTAAATAAGAGAATATAAAGTTTTGGTAAATTGGTGGAAGATTGATATTAGAAAGTGTTTGAGGTAATATATTCCAGTTGAGATTATCGAAGGCCCCGCAGATGTCCACGGTGGTCAGGGAAACGAAATTTTTTGATTTGTGAGTAGAAATGTTATTAATCAGCCTGAGGGTTGCATCCTCGCAACTAGTAAGTTCCCTAAAACCGAATTGCAGGGGATGAAGAGCTCCAGCAGAGAAAAGCCAAAAGTTGAGTTTGTTAATAAATATTTTTTCCAAAATTTTTCCAAGGGTAGGTAATAAGCAAATTGGGCGGTAGGAAGAACAAAGGGTGGGATCCTTACCGGGTTTATTAAAAAATATGATATTTGCATTATTAAGACATGAGGGGAAATGGCAAAGTTTAAAGCAAAGGTTAATGAATTTCGAAAAAAAGAAAGGGAATGATTTAAAAAGTTTTTTCCATATTGTGAAGTCCAGGTTATCGAGACCGGGAGCTTTTCCGTTTTTTAAATTTTTGATTACTGCTGAAAGCTCCTCATCCGAGACAACCCCCAACCCATCAGCAGGTAAATTAAAATGTGGAAAACCGCTAAAGTCAGTATCAATTTTAAAGTGGTGGTCCATCAATCGTTTCAATTTGTCTTCATAGTTAAGGGAGGGGGAGTCAGGGAAAAAAAGATTAATATTATTGAATTTTCTATGTTTCTGGAAGGCAAATTTGAAATGTGAGCCGAAAGAGTTACTGCACTTAGTGCAATAAGCCTTCCAGGAATCCATTCGGGTTTTTTTTAGGAGTAATTTATATTTGGCTTTATTAAGCTTGTAAAGAATTTTGGCAGAAAGTATAGTTTCAGGAGAAGCATCATTTCTCTCGAGTGACCGAATTCTTTTATATAGGGCAGTGACAAAATTTCTATGTTTCGAAAGGGTTGGGGTCCACCAAGTGAAGTTTTTTATAGTTTTAGTCTTTTTCTTTCTAATATATTTAAAGGCGCAATCTTGGACGGATTCAATTAAAATTTTTACAAAGGAGTCAAGAGAATTTGTGTCGTGAATTTTATCTAATAGAGGATTAAGAAAGTTAACGTTGTTTTTGAAGTTGTATATAAATTTGCCTATACCGTATTGAGTTTTTAAGAAGAAAGTATTATCTGAAGGAGGATCAAGGTTAAAAATAATTTTGATATATTTATGGTCACTGAATGTGTCACTCGAGAGAATCTCCCAACTCTGAATAAAATCGAAAAGTGAAAAGTTAACAAGGGACAAGTCGGGGAAGCCATTTCCAGTATGTGAAACAAAAGTTGGACCACATTCAACATCATTACAAATTACAAGATTATTATTAAGACAAAAGTCGATCATGTCGAGTCCCCTCTGATCGGTGAAACCGTATCCCCACATCCGGGCACGGGCGTTAAAATCTCCAAGGAGTAAAAAATTTTCATTAAAATAGTTAAAAATTTCAATTTCTGATAGCATGTTTGTAAAATCATCATGAGGGGGAAAATATATGCTCGCTAAATTAATTGGAGCGTGATGTGGTAGTAAAATTTCTACAAATATTGATGTTAGTGATTTATATTTAAAGTTTACTATAAGTTGGGGGTTAAAAATTAGAATAATTGATTTTTGTGAGTTGGAAGAATATTGTCGAACCCCAGGGGGGGGAGAGAGAATTAAATTATGATTAACGTATGGCTCTTGAAGGCAAACAAAATCTATTGAATTATCGAGGGCGAATTTAAATAATGAAGAGTGAGCAGAGAGCGAGTGATTAACGTTAATTTGAATACCGGAAAAGTTCATTAAAAAAGAAAAAAATATAGAAAGAAAAAAAAAGCCCGGAGGGGGAAGCAAAAGGTACTAAAATTACATAAAAACAAGAAATAACAAAAACATGAAATAACAAAACATACAGAACAAAAGACATATAATATGCAGAATTAAGGAAACCAAAAAATTGTTAAGCCTCATTCTGAAGCTTTCTAATTCTCGCCATCTCAGCCTGAAAAGTTTGGCAGTTCTTTTTATCATAGGTTGTATGATTAGTTTTGTATTTTAAACTAGAGTCTCCTGCGTTAGAAGTAGTACAGTTCACACAGGTTAAGGTCTGAGCTTTGCACTCTTTGTATGTGTGTCCGCTACGGGTACAGTGGCTGCAATTACCGGTAACATGGTGACAGGAACTTGCCACGTGTCCGTAGCCCTTACATTTGTGACATATTTTTAATGCAATATAGTTTTTTACTAGGTAAGACTTGAAGTGATGGAAGAGTTTTTTCGTTTCCAGTATTTGATTTGCATCGTTAGTGTTCATGAGAAGTACCCAATTTAAGTTGCCAGACCTGGCTGGGAAATTTTTTAGAATTCTAATATCTTCTGTTTTCAAAGTAGGATGGTTGATCACCACCAATGCTTTTACATTCTCCTCATTGAAATTGGGAGGAAGGTTGAAGATTATAAGTGCCTTTTTACGTTCCTCCTGGACCCTAATTGTAAATTTGCTCTTGATGGCCGAATTTTGAAATTTTGGTAGTAGTTTCGCTGGGTTGTCCTCTTTACATGTAACTTTGAGCGTACCGTTAGGCAGTGTAGTGATGTTTTTAATGTTGACTCCAAGAGGACAGGGGAGTGAGATAAGGTCTTTTTTCAGCTGTAGGTTATCTTTTGAGCGATCCAGTCCTTGGAGTAGAACGCTGGAGAACTGGCGAGAAGAGGTTCCAGGTTGAGCAGAAGATTGAGCAGCGTAGGAGGAAGGAGCAGGAGCAGTAGGTCCTGATCTTTTGAATGACTGTTGTACCGAGTTTTTGACCTGTGTAGGAATTTCTTTCAAAATATTTGTAGTGAAAGATTTTAGGTCATTGTTGATTTTATGCTGGAAATTTGCGAAGTCATCATTTAGTTTCTTGGAAAGGTTTGAGAAAGCTACAGCATCTACCAGTAGCGGTCGAGAACGAGGTGATGGAGCAGAACCAACGTTACTTTCGAGAGTATGAAGAGAGATTTTAATATCTCTAAATTTGTCCTCCGTGTATGCTTTATGAGTGGCATTTAACTTTACGTTTTTGGTAAAATATTTCTCAAGTCTATCAATGTTTTTCATGATCTTAGCCACATGTTCGTTATTGAGATTAAAAGGTGGAGCATCTTTATCAGTAGCGGTGGAGCCAGGACTAGAACAGGTAGAAGGGGCAGGAGTAGAGGGAATATCTGTGGATTTTGAAGAACCAGGCAGAATCGGAAAGTCGAGAGCAGGAGTCGCCGGAGCCGGCGAAGCCGAAGCGGCAGGAATAGATGCTGAGTCCAAGGCGACCTGAGAGAGAGAGCCAGGAACCGGAGAAGAAACCAATGGGATGTCTTGAAGGGTTGGAGCAGAGAACTGAGCAGAGTGGGAAGGAGTGCAGGATACTTGGGTAGATCTGGTAATTGCAGGAGAGGTTGAAGTGGTAGTTGATTTTACCGCAGGTGTCGTAAAGTTTTTGGTTGAAGTTGTCCATGCAGGTTTGAGAAGTGGAGTTGTAACAGGTTTCGAGAGGATTTTTGAAGATTTGGGTGGGTCCAAGGGAGTAAGAGAAGTCACAGCGGAGTTTGAAGAAGAGGATGAAGTTTGTTTAGGCAGTCGAGGAGGCAGAATAGTGGAGGAGAACAATGGAGAGTCATATACTTGCGACGTACGAGGAACACTTTTGAAATTGGAAAGTCTAATTCCAGAACCGCCAGTAGTGGGTGTATTCTCAATTGGATTATCTCCACTGGATGAACTGATAATTGAGTCTGTATTTACGGGTTCAGTTATTTCAGTGTTCATTAAACCAGGTGTAAGTATAATTGGGGGTAGCAAGGGTGGATAGTCCAAGTTAGAAGGTGAATATGAATTAGGATTCATTTTATAGAATATTTATAATACTCAATATAAAAATAATACTCTATGTTAAGATAATAGTACACAATATAAAAATTATACTTCATAAAAATGTTGTAGATAAGAGTATAGCATATAAAACCAGGTCAGCATTTCAAAAATTCGGAGGTGTCGTCAAAAGGACAATTATATATATATTATATATATTATATATACATTTTATAACAAAAAATGCTTTAGAGGCATAAATATTTAGTGAAATCAAGCGTGTCCGAAATGACAAAATTAAAGAGATAGTAACGACAAGCACCATCAATCATGTGACGAGCAACCTGGCACTTTGCCAAGGACAGATCCAAAACAAAAATACAGGGGGGAAAGGTTGAAGCGAAAGCTGAGAACATGAAATCAGATACATTTTAAAATGCTAATTACACACTAAAAATTAACACAGAGGGAGAAAATAACTTTTGAATAACAGTAACCAGACTTGAAAATACATATATATATACACAAAATTACAAAAATATGCAAATATATTAAGATTTACAGATGTATAAAGTGCGGGGATTTCGCACTTTTTGAAAGAGCTTCCAATACAATTGTATTACCGCATTTTTTTTTACATATAAATAGAATATTTTTGATTTTAAAATGCAGATACCTCGACAATCAGACGTCGGAACGGAAAATCACAGATACCGTAGAAAAGCTGAGACGAAGCACTTCAAGAAAACACTAAACAATTAAACACAAGACGCAAAATCACGCGCACACGGCATAAAAAAGCGGGAGCACAAAAACATGCGTACGATCTACCAGAAAGGTCAGGTGTCTCTGTGTACCAGAAAGGTGTAAGGTAACTGTTTGGACGGCCGGGAAGTGCCACCCAATTTAGACCAATACCCAGTGGGGGAGGCATCCACAAGCACCGTACCCTCCTTCCCCTACCACCAACCTCTCTGGAGGACTTACGGACCCACATGTTTAACGTGATCGTACTCCGCATGAACACGGAAGAAGTTGTGGCAGCGTCCAAATCCAGCGCGCAAACAACCGGGCTACCGCGCCCGAAAAGTGCCAACACCACGCGGTGCTTCCAGGTGGTCACCTACCCAAGTACTAACCGCGCCCGATGCTGCTTAACTTCGGTGATCTAACGAGAACCGGTGTTTTCAGCACGGTACGGCCGTTGGCTCCACACATTTTAATATTGAAGATGTTTTGTAGAACGCTTAGGTTTGACATTTGCTGAGTTCACTTAAGCAATAAGTGCTTGAAATTCCGTCCCAGGAGCTCAACGGTAGAGCGTCGGCTGACCAGTTCGAAGATCCAACGTTCGGTTGCCGGTTTGGTCAGCACGGTTCTTTAAAATGGCGTCCTGACAAATCAACCCTGTGAGTTAGTGCAAAGATGTCGAAGGTATGAAAGTGACCCTAGCACACGACTAGCACGGATTCAGTGGACTCTTGGATATTGAGCACTGATTTCAAATCGGAAGGATAACGACTACACAGGAAGGTAACCTGTAGGATGAAACTAACATCAGGAGGTTTAGCTGGGGTAAAAATAGCAGGATGTGGCCAGTCAGATTTCCAGTTGCACACCAATCCGACAGAGTGGAGAATGCACAGTCCACTTCGACATTAAATACTTGCAATTTCGTCCCAGTAGCTGAACGGTAGTGTTTCTGCTGACCAGTTCAAAGATCGAGGGTCGATTTCCGGTTGTGGCAGCAAGGTTCTTTATATATTTAAAGATTTAGAACGCCTAAATTTAAACCTAAAGACTATACTTAAAAAGTAAAGATCTAGAATGTCTCATTTGGTGTAATTTGAAACTATAATTCCCATCATTTTTCTTCGTACACTAGGGAAGTATTGAATCAGCTAAAAGAGTTAAAATATCAGTATATTTCTCTAGGTATCTAATTACTAGACCATTTCAGGAAAGTAAACTATTGAAATTATTTCCAGGTATAACCTTACGAATTCCGCTGGTTCCATACAGTTGATGTCCATTGATGTCCATTTTGACCACTCTCAGATATCAGTCGAATATCGGACTCCGTCAGGTTGGGTCCTTGGTCAATACTATAATTGTGCAAAGATTCAGTCTTCTAAACCACTGGAGGGCTGCTTGTGTGTTTAGAAAGATTTCTATGAAATACAAAAATGTCCTCCCGGAAGATGGGTTAAAAATTTCGACTACGTTAGGTACTGACCGATTGTTGATATTATAAGTGTACGAAGAATCAGCCTTTTAAGTTTACCTGGGGCTTCTGGAGGGTCTGAAAAGATTTTTTGAAAATCCTCATTTTCTCCGCCACTGAGGATAAATCGAAAATCTGAGAACATTATGTTCTGTCCGTTGGTTTATACTATAAGTGTGCAAAAATTCAGCCTTCTACGTCTACAGGGGGCTTCTATAGGGTCTTGAAAGACTGTTTAAAACCTCCTATTTTATCCAGCCCCTAGAGGAGTAAATAAAAAATTCGGCTCCGTTGAATTTTGTATTGTAGTCGATACTATATGTGTGCAAAGATTCAGTCTTCTAGGCCAACACAGGACTTTCTCGGGAGGGGGGGGGAGTCTTGAAAAGCTTTTCACCCAGCCACTACATTTCCTTCACTCCCAGGGCGGTTAAATACAAATGTTGGCTTAGTTAGGTTCTGCACCATATAATATAATATTCAGCCTTCTAAGTCAACTTAAGTGTTTGTGGAGAATCTTGAAATACTTTCTACGCCCCCCCCCCCGCACCGTTTTCTCTGCTCCCGGGAATATAAATAAAATAATCGACTGCGTTTTGTTCTGTACCATAATCGATACTATAAATATACAATGATTCAGATGTCTGGGTCACCAGGGGGCTTCTGGAAGGTCTAGAAAGACAAACATGCGTTATATAATCACATAATAGTGATACCCTACAAGTGTTTTCGAGAATAAAATAATAGTTTTCTTTAGCGATGAAAATATCAGTAAGATAAATGTATTAACTTCATTTTTACTTATCACTAGATATTTTAAGGGTAAAACTATCAGGTATTATTTTGCTCTTTACAATTGCTTAACCTAATCCGGATGAACAAAAAGTTCCAAACTCCAAAATATTTATGTACTTTCAGATGATCTAAATGACTTCTTTTCCGAAAGATAAAGTTCTGCAGGCAATCGATGGCACTTATTCTCGTCTATTATCCTATGAAAGAAAAATTCTTTTTCCGGATAATGCTGACTTCTCTTTATATCATCATTCTTACTTGTACTCAAAATAGTTTCCTTTCAAGTATAAAAAATATTTATTTGTAGATGTATTTCAGCTGAAATAAATCCTTACTTTGCGCACAATCTAATATTTAATGCATAAAAAGCATAATCTAATGCATAAATATCTGTTGATGTTCGCAATGGATTTGAATGACACTTTCTCATCCATTGAGGTTTAGTCTATAGTATATTCTGATATAAGTTGTATTCCCCTACAGTGCAATATATGGAAATGAAAGGCTCCTGTCTGTCTCTCATTATAGCTTATATGTCGTGAATATGTCACAGTGTCGAAATTTATTACAGAGGTAATTTAGGTCCCCATACGATGTACCTCGGCGAGACTTAAAATATACATAATTATTCTTATGAGCTTTTAAAGCCGAAAATTTGTCACAATTGTTATTTCAAAATATGTCCAAATGATAAAAGATAAAATGGCAGATATTTGTCTAAATGTAAAAACAGCTGATTATCTAAGGAAGTGGATTTTATTTTTCTGTTTTCTAACTTTGCGAATTTAACATACATCGTTCTAATTGTTTGAATATTATCATTAAGAGTATTCTGCAAAACTCGCTGAGATGGCATTTATATTTTGAATTTTACTTTTGGGGTAAAGGGACTTTTTTTGTAATTTTAAGTGTTTTCATTTTTTTGTGTTTATTTTTATTTTTCGAGTTTATCTAAGAGTCCATTTTCTCGAATATTGGTTTTCGAACTTCACGACGCTTGTATTCAAGCGTACCGAAATGTTGTGTGCTTATTTACAGCGTATCCAAGGAGCTTATTTACAGCGTTTCCAAGGAGCTTATTTACAGTGTATCCAATGAACTTATTTACTGTGTATCCAGGGTTCCTATTTACAGCGTAACCAAGGGGCTTATTTACAGCGTATTCAAGGAACTTATTTACAGTGTATCCAAGGAACTTATTTACAGCGTATCCAAGGTGCTTATTTACAGTGTATCCAAGGAGCTTATTTACAGCGTATCCAAGGAACTCAGTTATAGCGTATCCAAGGAACTTATTTGCAGCGTATCCTCTGAACTTGTATACAGTGTATCTAAGGTGCTTATTTACAACGTATTCAAGGAACTTATTTACAGTGTATCCAAGGTACATATTTACAGTGTATCTAAGGAGCTTATTTACCGTGTATCCAAGCAGCTTATTTACAGCGCATCCAAGGAGCTTATTTACAGCGTATCCAAGGAGCTTATTTACAGCGTATCCAAGGAACTTATTTATAGTGTTTCCAAGGAACTTATTTATAGCGTATCCAATGAGCTTATTTACAGAGTATCCAAGGTGCTTACTTAAAGCGTATCCAAGGAACTTATTTATAGCGTATCCAAGGAACTTATTTACAGTGTATACAAAGAACTTATTTACAGCGTATCCAAGGAGCTTATTTACAGCGTATCCAAAGAGTTTATTTACAGTCTATCCAAGGTACTTATTTATAGCGTATTCAAGGAGCTTATTTACAGCATATCGGAGGAACTTACTTATATCGTATTACGGTGTTATACAATTAGCATGGAATCGCATGAAAAAAATGGAGTCCGAAAAGATTGTTACTTAAAAAAAGGCGATTTGGAAAATTTGAGTTGTGTTGTCTGTATTTACATTACTTAAATAACGGTCTCTTATTTAGGACTTCGGGAAACTTTACAGATAAATCTAGTGGAAGATAAATGTGCCGTTTTTTTCCCCTTTTGTCTAGTTACTGCACAGCGCATCTTTTTCTAACTGAACCTTTTTTGCTCAAAAGACCGCATAAAAATTTAAGCCACTTATCATTATGAAAATACAAGCCACCAAGACAGAAAAATATACAGGGAATAATTTGAAATTTAATTTTAACAAACTTTTATATTGGATCTATGTGCCTAAAACAAATTGCTTAAGCTCGAAAATGGAAGTGATTTGTGCAAAGACACCCTCAATATCAGCATAAATAATAAACTGAAGCGTAGCTCAACTCGACTTTTTCAAACCAAATTATATTCTTAGTAGCTTGGTTTTCAAATTTTACAAGACAACTTTTAAAAAAGCTTACCCATTAATTTAAAGGGCTTGAAAACATCTTTCAATTGATACCATACTTAACAATGCACGACCCGGTACGAGGGTAATTCCCCCCCCCCCCCAGATGGTCAAATGACGTCACGAATAAAATAATTATATCGTGGTTTTTTATTCACCTTAGTGATTGAAACTATAAAGTCTCGTAAACATTGAACCATAAATAAACCATTTTATGCATTATTATGTCAAATTTCATCCTATGCTGCAATGTAAAAAAAATATAAAATCTCGAATAAATTTCGAAGTTTTCGCTCAAATTTAAAAACATTCTATCCATTTCTAGATTTTTTGATAACAAAGCCGGATATAAAGTTTCGTGAAAACCTATTAATATTTGTGGCTGCTATCATAGACATCACACAAACTGGCAGACGGAAATCACTCCAAAAATAGTCGAAACGTGATCAGAAGGTCTTAAAACATATTGGCATCAAAATTTCGAAGTCAAAAATTGTCGTGAAAATAATACTTACTCAATACTACATATGAAAAAATAAAAATAAGGTCTATTAGGAATCTCATGTTGTGTGAAATTCCGATTTTACTTTTTTATCTAATTTACAAAGTATATTTTTCACTTTACAAGAACCTAATTTAATCCTATTGAATGAAATTCCAAACTCCAAAATATTGATGTACTTTTGGATGATCTAAATCCTCTCCGAAAGATAAAGTTCTGGAGGGAAGCGCCTGTACTTATACTCTTCTATTATCCCTGGAAAGAAAAATTTCTCGTTGTGATAATGCTGACTTCACCCTTTGTCATTATTGTTACTGGCTGTACTCAAAATCGCTTTTTTTCATACAAAAAAACTCTTTGAAATATAACAGTTGTTTTTCATCTAAAATGACAATGGATTTTTTTTTCCTTTTTGAATATAACTCAAGTGTGTAATCAGTGTTCTGTTTCGTGAGTTATTACAGTGTTACAGTAAAAATACGAAAATGTGCAATCCAAAAATTATTCTGCAAAACGTGTTAGTGGCTTAAGTATGTCTATTGGACGACATTTTATTATTTTTTTTTTTTATGTGTGAGCGTTTGCAGTGATTATCTTTTTTCTCAATTTGCAAAAATTTGTGACTTTTCTGCGCAGAAAGTTTCATATTAATTTGCTTTCATGATTTAAACACTATCATTTATAAACTTTTTATTAATTAAAAATTAAAAAATCTGATGTGGGCAACACATGACTTTCCTTATATAATGCAATGAATTTACTACTTCTACAGTTAAAAAAATGTTTTTCTTAAAATAGATACTTATATTCTTTTCAAGATATCGAATTTTCTTCAATTAGTCGTCATTTTCATTGATTTAGCGTCATTTTTATCCATTTGGCGAGATTTTTGTTAATTTGGCAACAATTCAAAATGTCGCCAAGTTGGCGACATTCCGCCAAATTCGTCGCCAAAATCTCGCCAAGCGTTATGGACGGAGAAATAAGTTATTCTTACAGCAGATAAATGACTATTGGCGTTCAAATACAAAAGTATTACTCAAAGTATCTTTTTTCATGAATGGAACGAGCTAGATCCACGAGAATGATGTCACCCAATTTATCGCATGGTATTACATATGAAAAGTGAACATGTTTCTCAAAAGGATTTATTTTTTTTATTTTATATGACTGTTTGATAATTTTTTTGAAAAATGTGCAATATCTCGAGAACAGTTCATGTTAGCGTTCTAAAATTTACGTCAATCGTTTTCTAATGAAAAATTACATAAGAAATGTCTATTTTCGTAACTTTATTAGCGGTTTTGATTTTTTGACGATCTTTTGAAAATTTCACTCGAAAATTTAGGGAGGTTCTAGAACATTCGATTGCGTATGAAAACAATAGGCTTCCAGTGTTTACGAATTGTGGGTTTTGTACCAAATTTCGTTGGAATCGGTCCATTCGTTCGTCAGTTATCGTCTCCACAGACTCACTGACACACACACACACACGCATACTTTCACACACACATACTTTCACACACACACACACACACACACACACACAGACATCACTTCAAAAATATGTGATTCGTGATCAGAGATGCTTGAAACATGCTCTCCCGTCGAAAACTCGAATTCGAATTTTAGACCCCGTCACAATACTTTCCTTATACCGTATGTATATAAGGAAAGTAAAAAATCATTATTTTAAGAATGACATTTTCCTTTGAGGAAAATATTTTCAAAAGTTTTACTAAAAAATCCAAAATTCTGAAGACATGTTATTGAAAATTGGACAGAAAAAGCATTGTACAAAATTTCATATTTGTACGTTTCAAGAAATTTTAGATATAATATTCTAAAGATGACAAAGGAAATAATGCATTTCGATATAAATTGACTTTCATTTTTAGTACTCACCTTTTAACAGATCAAATAATACAACACAAAAATTGCTATATTAGCTGATGCAACAATCTTAGAAACTTACTGTTTGTGTAATTTGTTTCTAACAACCACCATAATAACTTTCAGTAATTAAAAATTTAAGAAATAAATCATTTTTTTAAGAATGATATTTTCTAGGAAAACAATATTTTCAAATGTTTTACTCAGAAATCAAAAATTCTGAAGACATGTTATTGAAAATTGGACAGAAAAAAAGCACTGTACACAATTTCATATACTATGTACATTACAAGAAATTTTAGATATAATATATTAAAGATGACAAAGGAAATAATTCATTCCGATATAAATTGAATTGCATTTTTAGTACTTACCTTTTAACAAGTCAAATAATACAGCACAAAAACTGCTATATTAGCTGATGCAATAATCGTAGAAACTTACTGTTTGTGTCAATTGTTTCTACAACCACCATAGCAACTTTTAGTAATTAAAAATTTAAGAAATAAATCATTTTTTTAACAATATTTTCTAGGAGGAAAATATTTTCAAAAGTTTTACTTAAAATCAAAAACCCTCAAAATAATTTACTCAATTTAGAACAGAAAAATATCTGTGCAAAATATCATATATGTTTCTCACAAAGAATTTTAGATATGCACTTTTTTAAAGATGACAAATCAGGAAATAATTCATATCGAGATAAACTGACTCACATTTTTGTGGTACTCGTGTATTTTCACAACCCAGATAGTACAACATAAAAAAAAAATTATGTTTGCTGATGCAATAATCGTAGAAACTTCCATTTTTCTTTATTCGATTTTAAAACTGCCATAGTAATTTTTAAACTAAGAAAATATAAATACGTTTTTTACAGATCTTTGTGTCCCGAACCCTTAAATTATTCCAACATGTTTATAAAATGTCAGTTAGAATAAATAAATGTAACGATTTACACGAAGTAGTCGCAAAACTCATCGATTTCAAGAATTTCTATTGATTTGGAATCATGCTCCAACTGTAGTAACTAGTATAATTTAATACATGAGTCAATTTTAGACTCATTTGGAATTAAAGTGGTCATAACAGACTAATGCAGTCTTAAACTAATAAATTTCGAGTTATCTATTTGATTCAACTGACTTCACTGGACATTGTTTTCAAAAGTAAAGGTGTTCTTGCTACAATTGCATTTTTACACTATTTCGTATTGAAGAGAACTTCAAAGTACGAAACCGGTCAACAGATTCTTGTATGAGCAATGGAAGCGTGATTCTGATCTTAATATTTATTTAAATTTTCTAATTATGTTTTGTGAGCTTTATAACTTTATCTATATTTGGAAACAAAAGAGATAATTCTAATTTAAAAGGTAGTTAGCACTAACATTCAGAGATATAACACTTGGAACATTGCAATAACTACTATTTGGAAATAGAATAATGCGGTCATCCACATTGAGTCCACAGTCTTCGATACGTACGGTATGAAGTCCGGCATCAGAGGACTAGTTTAGATAGCAACGAACCGTCATTGCAGTAGCAAAAATAAAACTTGAAATGCTTTCCAATTTTGGTGGTAACTAATTTAAAATCATTTTTACCACTCCCATGGCATAATTCACAAAATATTGAGCTCAAACTCAACGAGGTAAGATACTAGGTTCATTATTACAAAATTCACAGTGGGATATGTTTCCAGTGACTGGAATCGGCGGTGTTTCCAGTGACTGGAATCGGCGGTGTATCCAGTGATTGGAATCGGCGGTGTTTCCAGTGACTGGAATCGGCGGTGTTTCCAGTGATTGGAATCGGTGGTGTTTCTAGTGACTGGAATCGACGGTGTTTCCAGTGACTGGAATCGGCGGTGTTTCCAGTGATTGGAATCGGTGGTGTTTCCAGTGACTGGAATCGACGGTGTTTCCAGTGACTGGAATCGGCGGTGTTTCCAGTGATTGGAATCGGTGGTGTTTCCAGTGACTGGAATCGACGGTGTTTCCAGTGACTGGAATCGACGGTGTTTCCAGTGACTGGAATCGGCGGTGTTTCCAGTGATTGGAATCGGTTGTGATTCCAGTGACTAGAATCGACGGTGTTTCCAGTGATTGGAATCGGCGGTGTTTCCAGTGAGTGGAATCGGTGGTGTTTCCAGTGACTGAAATCGACGGTGTTTCTAGTGACTGGAATCGGTGGTGTTTCCAATACCTGAAATCGAAGATGCTTATCGTAACTGTAATCAAAAGTGCTTCTTAACAAAGGAATGGGAGGCGTATCGAATAACTGGAATTAGAGGTGTATGCATTAACTAGAATGGATAACATTTCCAATACCTGAAATCCAAGATGATCCTCGTACCTGTAATCAGAAGTGTTTCTTAACATAGGAATGGGAGGTGTGCCCAATAACTGGAATTGAAGGTGTATTTATTAACTGGAATAGTTGGTGTTTCCAAAACTTGAAATCGGAAATGCTTTTCGTAGCTGTAATCAGACGCGTTTCTTAACGCAGGAATTGGAGATGTATCCAATAACTGGAATAGGAAGTTTATCCAATAACTAGAATAGGTGACGTTTCCAATACCTGAAATATGAGATGATTCTCGTAACTGTAATCAGAAGTGTTTCTTAACACTGGAATGGGGCGTATATCCAATAACTAGAATTGAAGGTTGTGTATCCATTAACTGGAATTGGGGATGTTTTAAATAAATGAAATAGAGGATGTATTGGAATAACTGGTGTTTCCAATCACTCACATCAGAGGTGGTTTCAGTTAATTTTAGGAACAATAAAAAATATTTCATCTTGCATAAATACATTTCAAGGGGCCATACTATTTCTCGCGTTAATCTCCATACAGTTATATCACAATCTATATAATGTAATTAAAATAACTGCTTGCATAATTTCGCAATTACTAGCTAACTGCCTCGAACACTTGTAAATTCTATAATGTTCTCTAATTTTTATTTGTTAACAATATGCACAATCATGATGAGTATGGTCTGCTTAATTTTCGAATGTTACAGTTTTTAAACAATTTTAGGAAACAGTGTTCCACTGTATCAGAATACTTTATTGAAAAGTTCTATAACTTTTTTTTAAAGAAAATGTAAGTTTTACGTCTGGCATTATGATGCAAAAAACTGCAATTATTATTCTAAATTAAAATATAGTTTACAGTGTTAAAATATTTCAGAAATTATACTATTTTTGGAAGATATTAAATGGATTTGCAGTATAACCGATTTTGTATATGAATTTAATGTTACCATAAAATTTAAATAATTCTAATATTTGTACGCTTGCATTTTTTAAAATATATATTTTTAATTTTATCATTATATTCTACTCGTGTGTTACCATCACCACATACAACCTTGGCTTCATAATTCATACGTATTTCTAGAATATAATTTTTTCATTGCAGCATACATAATATTAAATTATCGTGGAAGAACTGGAACCCACCCAAGTAAAAGCTATATTTCAAACGCTGAGGAAGACTCCCAGTACTTATTGCAATATAGTTAATACGTCAATATCCATTGTTACCATACTGTTTAAATGATTCCAATATTTGTAAACTTACCATTTTCTAATATATATTTGTTTAGTTTTATCAACCTATTCTATGTTACCACCACCTCGACGTCATTACTCCTATGTATTTCCAAAATATAATTTTTTCATTGCAAAATATATAATATTAAATTACTGCTGCAGCACTGAAACCCACCCAAGCAATAACTATATTTCAAACGCTGGGGTGAAAACTCCCAGTAATAATTACAATATAATTAATCCGCCAGCATCCAGATGCATATGAATTTAATGTTACCATAACGTTTAAATGATACTTATATTTGTAAACATACCATTTTCTAATATATATATTTCTAATTTTATCAACATATTCTTTGTTATCACCACCTCGCCGTCATTACTCCTGTCACGGGGGAAAATAAAGGGCGCGTACACAAAATTTTAAAGTGTGTGACGGAAATAAAAAATCTGATGTGGGCAGCACATGACTTTCCTTATATAATGTAATGAATTTACTACTTTTACAGTAAAAAAATATGTTACTTTTATAGTAGATATTTATATTATTTCCAAGATGTTGAATTTTCGTCAATGAGTCGTCATTTTCATTGATTTAACGTCATTTTTATCCATTTGGCGAGATTTTGTTAATTTGGCAACAATTAAAAATGTCGCCAAGTTGGCGACATTTCGCCAAATTCGTCGCCAAGCGTTATGAGCGGAGAAATAAGTTATTCTTACAGCAGATAAATGACTATTGGCGTTTAAATACAAAGTATCTTGTTTCATGAATGGCACGCGCTAGATCCACGAGAATGATGTCACCCAATTTATCGCATGGTATTATATATGAAAAGTGAACATGTTTCTCAATAGGAAATATTTTTATTTTTTATTTAATATAACTTTTTGATAATTTTTTTTTAAAATGTGCAATATCTCGAGAACGGTTCATGTTAGCGTTCTAAAATTTACGTCAATCGTTTCCTAATGAAAAATTACATAAGAAATGTCTATTTGCGTAACTTTATTAACGGTTTTAATTTTTTGACGATTTTTTCAAAATTTCGTTCGAAAATTTAGGGGAGTTCTGAACATTCGATTTATAAAAACAATAGGCTTCCAGTGTTTACGGATTGTGATTTTTGTACCAAATTTCGTTGGAATCTGTCCATTCGTTCGTCAGTTATCGTCTCCACAGTCTCACTGACACACACACACATCACTTCAAAAATGTTTGATTCGTGATCAGGGATGCTTGAAACGTGCTCTCCCGTCGAAAACTCGAATTCGAATTTTCGACCCCATCACAACACTTTCCTTATACATTATGTATATAAGGAAAGTAACAAGTTCCTTTTATGTGCACCAGAATGTGTATCCAAGGACAGGAGGGCGGAATGGAGTTATGAAATTAAGCCCCCTTCCAAGGATCACACAAACAGAAAGAAATTAGATATTAAGTACGTTTATTTACATTAGCGTTGTGTTTTGCAATAACTCAGGTACGGCTGCCCAGGCTTACAAAATGCAAACTGGACACACAGGCACACAGCAAAGTAACAACATCAAGTTGGGAAAACATGAGACCAAATTATCTTAAATAACTCTTTTTTTTTATTTAAATATTTAAATATATATATTATGAAAATATAAAAACATTGAAGATAATTCTGGCCAATTTCTGTATTAAATATATTTAGATAATATTTGGCCTTTGAACTTAAATGACTTCAAGCTCTATAATACTAGAAGCATTAAACACGACATTTTTTTATATATATTCACATATTGAATATAATTACTCTTGATATGAATTAATGTGGTTCACTTTATCGACTGAAATTCTGGACTCAATTTTAAATCCGAAATTCTCCTTTTAGAATTTCGATGTTTTCTCTACATGCTACTAGAATCTAATAAATACCTGAATACTTCATCACAGTTTCATATTACCAATTTCACACACGCACTGATTTAGATATGAGTACTTCGACTCAAGATCTCAAGGGACCAAGAAGCAAATCGTGCACACACCGGTTGATTTTTAGTCAAGAATCTCACTCAACGATCTTGGTGGAAATAATCCAAACACTTTGACTGTATTCACTCGTCTTTATAGTAGAACAACCAAATAATTCTTGAGACTTAACAAACTTGGTTGGGGTAACTCTATGAACTTTTCGAAACTGCTAGTCATACCGGATATCATCGCGCTCGTTCAGAATTTTCCGAATTTAGATCTGAAATAAATAAAGGAGATATTAATAATTTGGCAATAAAAGAAATTGTTTTGGTCCACACGGATTATAAGATTCCTTCTGAATCAAAGTTATAATCCGAAACACAAAAATGACCGTTGGATCAAAATTCTTTTGCGTCAGACTTTTCGTAGCGAGAATAAAATAGCTCCTTCTCCAACGAAAACTCAGGGCCAAGAGGGCCCCTCTACTGTGAAAAATGGAATCCAGGTCGCCTCGACCACAGATTATATGATATTCTGTGGAATTGACCTTCAACTTCTTGCACGAAATTAAATGTAGCATCAAACGGCTTTTGTGCGGCAACCTCGCGCCATCGCTTGCAGAATCGAAACCACTGGTCCGGGCAATAAATAAAGAAATAGGAAATTATTAAGACATTATTTTCCGAACATCTGCCGAAGCTAGATCCCACGCTTTCTGCATTAAAAGTGTAAACTCGTACAGAATTAAAACTTTGGAATAAAAATGGCTTCCGAAAGAGAACGTTTTCGGAGAGAACAGAAAAATGTCGTGTTTCACACTCGTACAGTCATAAATCACTATGACACTCCTATGTATTTCTAAAATATGATATTTTCATTGCAAAATATATAATATTAAATTATTGCGGTATGACTGGAACCCATCCAAGCAATAACTATTTTCCAAACTCTAGGGGGAAAACTCCCAGTAATTATTACAGTATAATTAATCCGCCAACATCCAGATGCATATGAATTTAATGTTACTATAACGTTTAAATGATACTTATATTAGTAAACTTACCATTTTCTAATATGTATATATATGTCTAATTTTTTATCAACATATTCTATGTTATCACCACCTCCACGTCATTACTCCTATGTATTTCTAAAATATGATATTTTCATTGCAAAATATATAAAATTAAATTATTGCGGTATGACTGGAACCCATCCAAGCAATAACTATTTTCCAAACTCTACGGGGAAAACTTCCAGTAATTATTACAATATAATTAATCCGCCAACATCCAGATGCATATGAATTTAATGTTACTATAACGTTTAAATGATACTTATATTAGTAAACTTACCATTTTCTAATATATATATATATATGTCTAATTTTTTATCAACATATTCTATGTTATCACCACCTCCACGTCATTACTCCTATGTATTTCTAAAATATGATATTTTCATTGCAAAATATACAATATTAAATTATTGCGGTATGACTGGAACCCATCCAAGCAATAACTATTTTCCAAACTCTACGGGGAAAACTCCCAGTAATTATTACAATATAATTAATCCGCCAACATCCAGATGCATATGAATTTAATGTTTCTATAAAGTTTAATAGATACTTATATTAGTAAACTTACCATTTTCTAATATATATATATGTCTAATTTTTTATCAACATATTCTATGTTATCACCACCTCCACGTCATTACTCCTATGTATTTCTAAAATATGATATTTTCATTGCAAAATATATAATATTAAATTATTGCGGTAGCACTGGAACCCACCCAAGCAATAACTATATTTCAAACGCTGGGGGAAAAACTGCCAGTACTTTTTGCAATATCATTACTACGCCAACATCCAGATGCATATGAATTTAATGTTACTATAACGTTTAAATGATACTCATATTAGCAAACTTACCATTTTCTAATATATATATGTCTAATTTTATCAACATATTCTATGTTATCACCACCTCCACGTCATTACTCCTATGTATTTCTAAAATATAATTTTTTCATTGCAAAATATATAATATTAAATTATTGCGGTAGCACTGGAACCCACCCAAGCAATAACTATATTTCAAACGCTGGGGGAAAAACTGCCAGTACTTTTTGCAATATCATTACTACGCCAACATCCAGATTCATTTTTATTATGGAAGAGATCGCAGATGAGCAGAAAAAGGGAAAAAAATACATACATCACATATGAGAAAAACCTTCATCGTTTTTCGATTATTCTAAACTCCCCCAACATTGGGGGCGGATGGATTCAAACTTAAGCACAATTTTGGGGGAAAGATATTTCCGTCTGATGCTTTTTTTCCCTACTGGAAGGGGGAGGGCTGAGGATAAAAATGCAATCATCTCAAATACTGCCATTTTTTAGCCCAAAGTACCACTTACGGTGCATTTGATTTCGGCGTCTTCAGGAGTACTTGCAGCTTGCACTGGACATAGCTGTGTGATTCCAAACTGGTATATATCCTGCCATTTTTGTTCTACAGATGTTTGTTGTAGGCGAAGCATGTTTGATAACTTATGTAAAATTTGAGGATATCTCTGCAGATAAAGATTATTTGAAAATATAACATGTTCGTCCTTAAATATGTGTAGAAAATAACTGGATTTTGAATCATAAATATATTTATTATTGTATTCAGTATACTTATGTCACAAATATTATGTAAATAATAAAAGAATAATCAATAAATATCTATGGTGAGATTTCGAAAATAGTAAAACTGAAAGAGACGAAGAATTAATGCCAGTTATGTGGAATAGAGCTAGGATTGACAAGAAAGATCAATCATGCATAAAGCATTGATTATGAAACATTTTCCAACTTCAATGCAATTTTATACAAACATCTCTAAAATGCGATACATTTCTCCGTAATATTTTTAAAATTATCATAATACTACATAACTTTATTATATTTGAAAACTTCATCGAAGAAAATGAACTTCATTCAAATGACGGCATTGTAATATAAATTGCCTGGTTTAAACATCTCTAAAATGCGATACATTCCTCGGTGATATTTTTAAAATTTTCATAGCACTACAATAATTTATTATATTTGAAAACTTCATCGAAAACAAATGAACTTTATCAAATGACGTCATCGAAATATAAATCGTATCTATATAAAAGCAACATTTCATTCATAAACATTTTTCCAATCGTTTCATTCATCACAATACTACAATAATTTATTTTATTTAAAAAATTGTTATCTACCATATTTATTTTAAAACGTGAAACCATTCTCATATGTAAAATAATTAAAATCTTGGAAAAATATTTATTATATAATATACCTCTTTTTTCTTTCTGGAGGATATAAGGAGAGACAGAATTTAATTGAATTTGTTTTTCTCCTTATATTAAATAATTTTTATTTAAAAAACTACCTAACATATTTTACTGAAATTTTTTCTATATATTTTATGGGATAATTTGAATATTTCTTCAAATTTTCGAAGCAATTTGTGAATTTTAAATTCGCTTTAAACATCTTTGAAACATTAGGTCCCATAGGGTCCAATGTATTTCATTTTTTCAACCCGGGTTCAGAAAAAACTAATTGGGTGATATTATTTATTTATATTCCCACAGGTCCCACAGACCGTCTTAAAAACGTACTAAAATTTCATTTTGTTAAAGCCATTTTTACGGCAGTTATCGTGCTAACGGACAGACAGACAGACAGTCAGACAGAATGAACAAAGCCGTAAACACTTTCAACTATGTTGTACAATGTTAAAAATGATATAATTTTGGCATAAATTCTTCATCAGAATCGAGTATTTGTCCAAAACGACCAAGAAAAAAGCTTGTTTCTCAAAACGGAGATAGATAATATCTATAAATTCCGTTTACCGATAGACAAGCTAAAAAAATTGAAATATAAAACATGTGTCTTTCATCATATATATATAAATTAAAATAGCAAAAACTAAAGTGCAAGAGTGTGAATCAGTAACCACAGTATCAAACCGCGAGCAAAATAAAGCGTGTTGTGAAAAGCAAAAAGCAACGAGGAAGGGCCGAAAAAGTAGAGCACGGAGAGGCCAGGACAAGGAAAACATATTAAAGAATAGTATATCTGCCAGAAACGTCTTCAGGGGCACATTCTAGACAGATATACTAAAATCCGTTGTTTCTATGATTGCATAAAAACACGTGGTTAAAATATTATGCAATCTGTGCCCAACAACGGAATAACAGAAAAAAAAAAAGGATAAAATTCAATAATAGAATATAAAATACCACATAAACATGAAATATAAAATACCACATAGACATGAACATGAAAAATATAGCGTACGAATTTGCAGAAAAGAGCAACTCACATGTCGAAAGGTCGTCACCGTGAAAAATCTTCAAATGAGTCCACCACATGCTACAATTTGAACGCTTACCTCGCTTACTACCACGTGGGAATAATCCAGACGAGAGGAAGTGGAAGTGGCAGTACATACTTTCGGAGAGATAAACCCAAGAGTTTAGAAACTGACCGAGATGTGACCACGATTATCGAAAACTTTGAAAGAATGGATAACACTGTTTTTTGGAGCCGTAGCCTGTTTTTTGTTTTATTAGCTTTTTAGATATCCGCCTTAACGGTTTTAAGAGTGTTTTAAACTTTTTTCTTTACCCGCCGAGGCGGTTTTTTTTAAATTTTTTTTTTGTTTTTAGTGTAATCGAAATTACTGTTTTTTAATATTTTTACATTTTTATTTTTGTATATATATATACAATATATATATATATATATATATATATATATACGTATATCAACCACTTTTAAATAATCAAAAACTTTTAAACAAATTATCATCAAAGAGACCATTTCAAAAGTCATCTACAAAAAAAATAAATTGGGGAGCCAGAAAGGCTTAGCGCCATGTGCAATTTTTTCTGTTTGAAACTTCTCATTTTATACAATATTCATGCATTTACACCATGTATATTTATGCAGGGGATAGGGGAATCAGTACCTTAAGTACCTGTATTTCATATATGATTTATAACACTTAAAATACTTTTTAATCTAAGTGTTTAGTTAAGGGATTATACTCACCAATTTTTCACCACATGTAATTATTTTTTCAATTGCTTACCTTATATATGGAACAAGGACATAGGGGTATTTCATACTTATTTAGTACCTGTCTTATTTAAATTGTTCTGTTTATAATTATCACAAGATTATGGTAAAGTCAAATTTGATTTGAAATTTTCACTTCAGACCATTTTCAATAAATGATCAATCTCCGGTATTTATAATACAAGTAAATTATTAAAATTCTTAATATATATATATGTATATATATATACATATATATATATATATATATATATATATATATATATATATGTACATATATATATACATATATATATATATATATATATATATATATATATATATATATATATATATATATATATATATATATATATATGTATATATATGTATATATATATATATATATGTATATATATATGAAAAGGCGCAATATCTCGAGAAATACACTTCGGATAAAAAAATAAAGAAACACGAATTCAATATTTTTAGAAAAGAGATTCAATGATACCAAAATTGACCCCCTCCCCCCTGGGGGGGAGGGAGGCAACTTTGAAATTTTCAATGGAAACCCCCCTTTTTTTATTGCAGATTTGGATTCTCCAGAAAAAATTACATACATTTGACCTGCGATTTTTGATTTTTGCTCCCACAAACGGCGCTATAATCGAGAAAAAACGGAAGTGGGGCAGAAGCGTTTAAAAATGGGAAATACACTTCGGATAGAAAAATAAAAATTTACGTGTTCAATATTTTCAAAAAAACTATCCATTGGTGCTAAAATTGACCCTCTCCCCCGCTAACCGTTCACTTCAGCAACAACTGTTGACTTCAGTTTAGAAAACGGTTCAAAACTACTTTCAGCACTACACGGGAACAACGATGTGGACGTAGTAGTTTTTGTTCCCTTCGGGGTGCTTGATTAACATGAGTCCCCTTGCCTCTCATGATCAGGGTGCTTTTTTCAGTAACTCCCCTGTCCTCTCATGATCAAGGTGCTTTTTTCTGTAATTTTAAACGTTAGTGCCCCACTTCCGTTTCTCTCGATTATAGTGCCGTTTGTGGGAGAAAAAATCAAAAATCGTAAGTCAAATGTATGTAATTTTTTCTGGAGAATCCAAATCTGCAATAAAAAATAGAGGTTCCCATTGAAAGTTTAAAAGTTGCCCTCCCCCTCCCCCCAAGTGGGGAGGGAGATCAATTTTGGTATCATTGGATAGTTTTATATATTTATATATAAATATATATATATATATATATATATATATATATATATATATATTTATATATTTATATATATTTATATATAGAAATATATAGAAATATATATATATATATATATATATATATATATATATATATATTTATATATATTTATATATATAAATATATATATATATATATATATATATATATATATATATATATATATATATATATATATATATATATATATATATATATATTTATATATAAATATATAAATAATAAAAATATTGAATACGTGTTTTTCATCCTTTGACCCGAAGTGTATTTCTCGAGATATTGCACCGTTCCGGAACTTTCTAGACACCCTTTATATATATATTTATATATATATATATATATGTGTGTGTGTGTGTGTGTGTGTGTGTGTGTGTGCGTGTGCGTGTGTGTGTGTGTATTATAAACATGTAATAATAAAAATAATCAATTCAAGAAAACATGAAATATTAACATCACCAAAGCAGCAAAACCACGGCCATAATACCAGTAATAGAAAAGAACAGCACCGGCCCAAATTCGAAGATTAGCCAGAATTAAATTCTTCTTCGGATCTCAGTATTTAATTCTAATTAACCCAAACAAATGACTGTTTGAGATTTGGCAATAGTATGTTACTATAAATGCCAAAACTCAGACTACAGGCGCCAAAAGAAGGAAAATTGAAAATAAGAAAAATTAGGAAATCTAGTATTACTATGAGGCAGGAACCCTTCACCTTTCACCACGTGTAAGTGCGAACAACCGCAACAGTATGAAAAATATCGAGCAGCACCGGAATGAACATGACGACATACAACATAGGAGGCAGAACAAACGTTCACAGTGGCCCTCTCAGACCCGTTCAGTGAGTCAGAGCAGGAAACAGAACAATTACACATATAAGTCGAACAGAATATGAACATAAAGCATAGATGAAAATTCTTACTAAACAAGTTATTCAATAAGAAATGAATAAACTAGAATGACACTAAACACCATTATAAGGATGCTCAAATCGTAGTATCAAACTGAATAAATTTACAATTTTTTAGCAAAAATAAAGTTCAAAACATTAATGTTAATGTATCTTATTTTCTGATTTTATTATCTTTCTAATTTTTATATATATATGTGTGTGTGTCTCTGTATGTGTGTGTTAAGGCTCTTATTAAGGTTATTTTTAGTAGAATATTCTTTACTACTCCATATGTTAATATAAAATGTTCGGAATTCTTAAAAAGAAACCGTATAAAGGTATTAAAATATGATTGTATCAACATATATCACTGTAACATTCCTATTACAACTTTTAATTCACAGCTTTTGAGGATAAATATAGGCATTTTAGGTATTTTTCAGACAAAAATTGGTCACTGTTTTATTTTTTGTGGAAATTTTTCTCAAGCATATTGTCGCGAATTTTGCTTGCAAAAAGTTGGCGTTTTTTAATTTGTCCAATCGTTAAGAATATTCCACGAACTACAACTTTTACTCCATGCGGCGTATGTAAAATATTTTTTGCATATTTTGAACAACACAGTCCACAGTTGAAGCTGTTTTCATAAATTTAAATTTCTGCACTTCATTTAGTAATTGGTGTAATTATAAGTACAGACGTATCTATAATTTCTACGTATGGTATTCTGCCAGTGCTTGTAAGCATTTTAGAGTTCGAGTCCAGTTATAAAAACTGCAAACCCATTTAATAGGATCTCACACTGAGTGAAATTGAATGCCAAAGCATAAATATTTTTCACAGTGCACCTTTCCATATTATATCTGAAGTTTTCCTCGTAATATTCATAAATGCAGATTTATGTTCAATCCTAATCTTCACATATGAATGCGAACCACGGGTAGAGTCCCTCGACCCACCGACTAAACCACCTTAAACAAAAATCCCTGATTAACATTTGGGGAAATAAATTTCGACATAATCTGTGGGAGAGGGGAAACCGCAATATTTTGGCGAGGGGTGAAATAAAGGGTAAGTACTCAATTTAGCAAACCTCCATACCCTGAATTTCCTTATCTCTTCAATATTTGGAAGAAAAAAAACGGTGTAGGCAACAGATGACTTTTCCTACACAATGCAAGTACTTGATTACTTTCCTTATATACATAATGTATAAGGAAAGTATTGTGATGGGGTCGAAAATTCGAATTCGAGTTTTCGACAGAAGAGCAGGTTTCAAGCATCCCTGTACACGAAACGAACAATTTTGAAGTGATCTCTCTCTCTCTCTCTCTCTCTGTGTGTGTGTGTGTGTGTCAGTGAGCCTGTGGAGACGATACCTCACGAACGACTGGAGCGATTCGAATGAAATTTGGTACAAAAATCCCAATCCGTGAATTCTGGAAGCCTATTGTTTTAAAACACAATCGAGTGCTCAGAACCCCCCTACATTTTTCGAGTGAAATTTTGAAAAAGTCATTAAAAAATCAAAACCTTTAACAAAGTTACGCAAATAGACATTTCTTATGTAATTTTTCCTTAGAAAACGATTGAGATAAAATTTAGAACGCTAGCATAAACCGTTCTCGAGATATTGCACATTTTTCAAATAAATTTATTAAAAAACCCATAAATTAAAAAGAAATATTAATTGTTAAGAAACATGTTCATATTTCATATGTACTATCATGCGATAAATTTGGTGACATTATTCTAATGGATCTAACTCGTTCTATTCATGAGAAAAGATACTTTGAGTAATACTTTTGTATTTGAACGCCAATAGTCATTTATCCACTTTAAGAATAACTTATTTCTCTGTCCATAACGCTTGGTTAGATTTTGGGGACGAATTTAGCGGAATGTCGCCAACTTGCGACATTTTTAAATGTTGCCAAATTAACGAAAATCTCGCCAAATGGATAAAAAGAGGCTAAATCAATGAAAATGACAACTAATTGAAGAAAATTCAATATCTTGGAAAGAATATAAGTATCTACTATAAGAATAACATTTTCTTAACTGTAAAAGTAATAAATTCATTGCATTATATAAGGGAAGTCATGCGCTGCCCACATCTGTTTTTTTCTTTCAATAATGATGGGCAACATCAACAGCACAATGTTTTGAATGTTGATATGAAGTTCTTTTCTGAATGACAACGTATAGAATTATTTTCAAGTACTCAATTAACTTATATTTTGCGGAAATAATAACCTGACAATTGGAAATATTGCTTGACATCTGCTAAGCAATATACTGCATTTTAGTTAAAATATGTTAAGTATCAATTCTTCATTTGGCGTCATATTTGTAACTTTAACATCATTTTTGCTAATTGAGCGACCCTTTTGTTATTTTGGCACGGCAATATAAAAGTCGCCAACCTAAATTAGCTGTGAACGTCCCAAAATTTATCGCCAAGTGTTACATTTTTTATACTACTTACTTTTAATTTTTATGTAATTTTTTAGACGTTTTTAAAAATCGCGTAGTATCTCGAGAACGGTTTAAGCTAACGATCTAAAATTAGTTATTTCTTATAGAATAGAAACATTACCCATAAAATGTTTATTTGTTTAACATTATTGAAAATCCTGATTTTTTGTTTTGTTTTAAATTTATTCGAATATTTGTGAATCTTACGTACGTTCAACAACTTTTAAAAACAATAAGGTTCTAGTATTTACTTAATGTAATAATCGCACGAAATTTCGTAAGAAACGTTCCATTCGTTCATGAGATATCGAATCCATAGACTCATGAACATACAGCACACAGACAACACCTCGAAAAAGTTAGATTAATGTTCAGGGATGCTAGAATGTGATCTTCCATTATAAACTCGAAATCGAATTTTTGTCCCCGTCACAATGTCTATACATTATAGTATGTTTGTAGGGAAAGTAAAAGGATTATGTAGTTAAATTGTAAATATTGGTTTTCATTTATGTTGTAATTTTGTTATTGATATTCACATAATATAAATAGCTCTAAGAAAAGACTTTTAGCATCAAATAACTTTGTAAAGAAAGGTCCATGCGTGTACACGTTGTGTCTGCCTGTTAAAATGATCATGACCGATCGAATAAAACTGATTTCAGTGCCCCTACCGGATAATTTGTAAAACTTGAATTACAAGTTCAACAACAAAGCGAAATATACAAAAGCAAACAATTGCAAAATTGTAACAATTGCATTGTCTAAGTCAGCGTTTTTCAAAGTGTATTTTGCGGAACCCTTGGTATTCCACAACGTGATAGTTTAGTATAAATTTTCTTAGAAATAAAAACAAAACGAGCAAATTTCAATGCGCAATTTGAGCCACGAGGGATTTTTTATCATTTTGGTGTTCTGCGACAAAAAAAAATTTGAGAAACACTGATCTATGTAGCAGTAATGATTGTGGGATACTCTGGTACTGATTAGATTTTGGTACGATTCAGAAAAGAACATGCTGCTTTTTTTTACGGAATGGCCCGCAAAAATCGCAAAAATCTAAAAACAGATTACGCATGTTCAAATGTATCAATTAAATGCTTGTTTTATACGTAATTTTTGACGAGGAAAAGAATAAGAACAACTCTATTCCTCTAGTACTAACCGTTCTCGAGATAGAGATTTTTCGCATTTTTTATGCCTCCTTTGGAAAAATATCTAATTACCATATAAAAGCCGAAATTGAATTGAAAATGCAAACTTAGTATCATTTCGTGCAATTAATCTCAATTTAATGAGTTCTTAAAGAAATAAAGAAAAAATGAATTTGAGTCTGCAGGGAAAGTCATGTGCTGCCCACATCAGATTTTTTTTTATGTTAAATTATGCTGTTTTACTCACCAGGTTAAATAAAATATATTGGAAGGGTGAATTCCAATCAGATTCTCGCATGTAATATCAAAACCTTTTCAATTTAAACTGCCAATAAGGCACCCTCCCTTTGCTAAAAATTTCAAGCTGCGCTAACACTCAATTGTACAAAACTCATCTTCGAAAATATTCTCAAACCCCTTGAAAAGTTATCTTCATACATCACAAAATATGCCTGTGTGGAAACGCTTTTGGCTAAATATAACTCAGGAAGTTAAATTTTATATGTTTAAGAAACACATAACCAGGAATTCCCATTGGCCAGATGGTTTTTACTCTTCTGGTAATCTGGAGTTTTCAAAACATTTCTGCGAATATAATTTTTACTTTCCCTACAATACATAGTAATGTACAGGGAAAGTATTGGAATCATGTCGAAAATCGCAACTCGAGTTTTCGACGGATATACTCGGTTCGAGACATCTAGAATACGAAAATCTATTTTTAGCGTGACGTCTGTGTGTGTGTCTGCGTGTCTGTCTGTCTGTGTGGCTGTATGTGTGGCTGTCGGTCTGTGCAGATTTTGTATACACTCTAATTAAAATACTAATTGACCGAATTTATTAAAATTTGGTAGGTATGTCACTTGGGGGAGGATCTGGTGCTGATTAGTTTTGGATACGATTTGGGATAAAAAAAACCCCGCTTTTTTTGCGAAATGGCCCGCAAAGGCTTGTATCCACTCTAGCTAAAAATCTAATGAACCGAATATCACAAAATTTAGTAGATAAGTCGCTTGTGGGTCACGCTGGTGCTGATTAGATTTTGGTGCGATTCGGAAAAAAAATAACCTGCTTTTTTTGCAAAATGGCCCGAAAAAATCGCCAAAATTTAAAATAAAGAACTACGTATGCTCAAATATATCCATTAAATGCTCGTTTAATACGTAATTTTTAACGAAGAAAAGAATAAGGCCAACCCCATTACACTAAGACTGGCCGTTCTCGAGATATTTTAGTTTTTTCGTATTTTCTCTACGCCATCTTTGAAAATAAGTCCAGTAATCAAATGAGAACGAGAATTGAATTAAAAGTGAATTAAATTTAATTAAAATAAAGAGAACGTGGATATAAGTCTGCAGGGAAAGTCATGTGCTGCCCACATCAGAAAAGAATAAGGCCAACCCCATTACACTAAGACTGGCCGTTCTCGAGATATTTTAGTTTTTTCGTATTTTCTCTACGCCATCTTTGAAAATAAGTCCAGTAATCAAATGAGAACAAAAATTGAATTAAAAGTGAATTAAATTTAATTAAAATAAAGAGAACGTGGATATAAGTCTGCAGGGAAAGTCATGTGCTGCCCACATCAGATTTTTACTTTCCCTACAATACATAGTAATGTATAGGTAAAGTATTGGAATCGTGTCGAAAATCGCAAATTGAGTTTTCGACGAATATACACGTTTTGGGACCTCTAGAACATGGAAGAAATATTTTTAGTGTGACGTCCGTTTATGTGTCTGTGTAATGTATGTATCTACTCTATTTGAAAAAGTAATTGACCAAATGTCTCAAAATTTGAATAATAAATTACTTGCGGATAACCCTGGTGCTGATTAGATTAGGGAATGGTTAGAAAAGAGAAGTCGCCTTTTATTAAAAAATTGCCCTCAAAAATCGTCATATTCTAAAATAAACAAGAAAGATCCATCATGCATAAAGCATAGATTATGAAACACATTCCAACTTCAATGGAATTTTATATAAACATCCTTAAACTGCGGTACATTCCTCGGCAATATTTTAAAAATTATCACAATACTACATTAATTTATTATATTTGAAAACATAAAATTTCGTCCGAAAAAATGAACTTCATTCAAATGAAGGCATTGAAATATACATTGCCTGGTTTAAACATCTCTGAAATACGATACATTTAACGGTAATATTTTTAAAACAAGAAAGACCAATCATGCTTAAAGCATTGATTATGAAACACTTTCCAACATCAATGGAATTTTATTTAAACAAGCCTAAAATGCAATACATTCCTCGGTAATATTTTAAAACTTATCACAATACTATATTAATTTATTATATCTGAAAACTTAAACCTTCATCGAGAAAAAATGAACTTCATTCAAATGACGACATTGAAATATATTCATTTGACGGCATTGATATTATTCATTTATATTCCCATAGGTCCTACAGACCATCTGAATAACATGCTAAAATTTCATTTTGATTAAGTCATTTTTACGGCAGTTATCGCGCTAACGGACAGACGGACAGACAGACAGAATAAAGAAAGTCATAAACACCTTCAACTATGTTGTAAAGTGTTAATAAAACATTACGTATGCTCAGATGTAACGATTATATACTAGTTTTTCAAGTAATTTTTGACGATGAAAAGGTTAAGATCAATCCCATCACTCTAAACTACTACGAGTCATATCTACTAGAAAATCTCGCCAAATGGATAAAAATGACGCTAAATCAATGAAAATAACAACTATTTGACGAAAACTCAATATCTTGAAAAAACTGTAAGTATCTACTATAAGAATAACCTATTTTGTTTCTACTGTGAAAATTGTAAATACGTTGCATTATATAAGGAGAGTCATGTGCTGCCTACATCAGATTTTTCTTCACTAGATGCGATGCACTAGCTTTCATTTTCATAGACATGGGCATTTTATTAAAGAAAGACCAAACGTATACCACATTCATTTAACTTTTACATCTATCTCGCTTTGTTGCCGTGTTCTTCCTTTAATTTTCACTATTCTTCGCTAGATGCACTGCAATAGCTTTTCACAGGGCATGGGCACTATAATTAACGACGACCTAACTACACTCATGGACCGTTTTCATCTATCTCAATTTGTTGCCGTTTTCGCCTCCTAATTTTCATAATTCTTCGAGCTTTTATTTCAAGGGACATAAGTAACCTGAACTACAGTCATGGACTTTTGCTTACAAACGTATGTTGCTTAACGACTTTCTCAGGCGCCCTTATATTATAAACTAAAAGGCATGTCCGTCATATGAAGGAAATTAAAATTTGCAAAAAAAATTACTTTCCATTTAGCTCTATTTTTATCAATTTGGCGGCATTTGAGACATTCCGCTAAATTTTATGCTCAACGTCACGGACGAACGGACAGAGAAATAGCTTTTTCTTTTAGTAGATACTCACATTCTTTACAAAACATAGAATTTTCATCAATTTGGTGATATTTTCGTTAATTATTGTGATAATTTACTCAATTTTGAGACATTGTAGAAAGATCGCCAAAATAGCCACCAAGTAGGAAAGTTGAACTAACAAAAGCTGCCAAAACATCATTACAATCCCCTATTATCCCCTTTTAAAATACAATAAATTTATTGATTTGGCATAATTTTTATCAATTTAGGGACATTTTTATCCATTTGCCAACATTGTCGTTAATTTGGCGATATTTTAATCAATTTTTTGATATTTTTAAAATTTCGTCAAATTTGTCGCCAAGTGGGACGTTTGTACTGACAGACAAACGCTGTCGAAACATCATTACAATACTATCCCTTTTCAAAACACAATAAATTTATTGGTCTGGGCTCATTTTTATCAATTTGACGAAATTTTTATCGATTTGTTGGCATTTTCGTCAATTTCGCAACAATAAAAAAAATCGCCAAGTTGGCGAAATCTCGCCAAATTCATTGCCAAAAATTTTGCCAAGTATTAACCAGAAATACATAAATAAACCAGATAAATCAGTGTTTATATTATCAATACCACCGTACACGATTAATATCAACTGACACTCAAAAACATTTAGCAGCAATTTAAATATCAATAATACCATTACATATAAACGATCATATTTGCCCCTCCAACTGCGACTCCTTCAACGTCATTAAGAGGAAGGCATATTTTCAAGTAAGGAAATTATCGGAGGAGGAGGCCAGAAACTCGGGCATATTTTCAACAACTTACTGCCCTTTCAGATATTACATGATTATTAATCACACTTACCGCCGTTTTCAAGAGATGCTGATCCATCTTTTTCTTGACTAATGATCCTTATCTTGCGGTTCAATCGGGGAGGCATTAGCTTTTTTTATTTGCTAAAAACGAAGGCATTATACAGCAAATTGAAGGACAACATTTTTTATCTGCTTTAGTGTGATTTGCTATTAGAATTATATGGACTTTCAATCGCTATTTGTAATTTATTGAAGAAGTGAAAAGAAATTTAAGAAGTAGTCATTACGCATGGCATGAAATATACTAGCATCAATGCAAAATATAATTAGTATTTCGAGATAGTGAACTATAGTGCAATTTAGTAAATTTTTACTACGGTTGTGCCACCCAGAAGATACCTTTGATATTAATTTGTAGAGGCGCAGCAATTTACGAATGGAGCTTGTAAAATTCCTTTCTGCCCCAACCGAGAATCGACCCCTGGATCTCCGAACGGGCCAGCCGACGCTCTACCATTGAGCTACTGGGTCTAAATAAAAAGTTCTTACAGTTGAATTGGACTCAACATTGTCCACTCTCAAATGTCAGATTGGCGGGCAATTGACAACCTGACTCACCACCTCCTGTTATTTTTACCCCAGGTTAGCCTCCTGCTACTACTATTTTTACCCAGATTAGTATCCTGTGTGGTCGTTATCCTCTCAATTTGAAATCGGCACTCAATCTTCCAGAGTCCACTGAATCCGTACTAGTCGTAATAGAGTCACTTTTAGACCTCCGACATCTTTTTATTTTTTCTTATTTTTCTTCTCTAAATTTTATTCTAAATTTCTGTTTTTGTTTTCATACGCCAAATTTCTTTTTTTTCCTTTTCATATATTTTCTTTTTATATATTTTCTAAATTTTACTTTTAAAATTTTATTATTTTCTTTCATTTTAATCTATATTTTATTATGTTATTATACCTCACTCTAAATATTATTTTTCAATGATCTTTTTATCTATATTCGCAATAACCATTTTCTCATTTTTGTAAAATGGACGTACTTGTCAAGTTCAAATATAATGTAAAACTGTCTGTTTAATCACAATATTTATTATAAATTGTAATATTTTTAGATCTAAATAAAAGTTCGTTTGGTGGGATGGTAGACCTTGGGTGCCTCCTGAATGCAGGAGGTATCCTTTCCCGGCCGTGCAGATAGCTACTCTAAACCCAATATGTGAGTCGCACGGTCTGGGGTCTTCAGCCCTCCGACATCGTGAATCCTAATTTACAAATTTTTAATAAATACCTCATTTACTTTCTAACTGGCCATGGCCCCTTTCTTGATTACCTATACGTTTCCAAAATTAAATCCACCTCTAACTGTATTTGCAATAAATTCATAAATTCGGTGACGTTGATCATTACATTTTCGATTGTCCTTTTTCTAAAAAGTTTCATCTCTCTGCAAACCCTCCCCTCTAATAAACCTATTTAGTTCTCCAAAGTTCGTTCAAATCCTACTTCAATAGATAAAATTAAAAAACGGTATTTTTGTTGCCATGGAAATTTGTAATAAAGTGACCTATGCTTATGAAAAGATTCTGCTCTCAATTAATTTTTATCAATGAATCCCTTTATTTCTTTCTTATTAACTTATATGGGCTTATTGTGTTCCCTCCATATTTTATGATTATAAAAAAAAACTATGTTAACTGTTCTTATTTTCTCGGTTCTTTCTTTTTCTTTTGACCTTTTTTATTTGTATTTTTTCGAATTTTTTTTTCTAAATTTTATTCTAAATTTTTGTTTTTGTTTTTCATGTGCCTAATTTCTTTTTCCTTTTCATATATTTTCTTTTTATATATTTTTTAAATTTCACTTTTAAAATTTTATTATTTTCTTTATTTTTAATCTAGTTTTCCTTATGTTAATATACCTCATTTTAAATTTTATTATTTTCTTTATTTTTAATCCAGTTTTCATTATGTTAATATACCTCACTCTGAATTTTATTTTTCAATGATCTTTTTATCTATATTCGCAATAACCTTTTTCCCACTTTTGCAAAATGAACATATTTGTCAAGTTCAAATATAATGTAAAACTGCCTGTTTAATCACAATATTTTTCATCAATTGTTATCTTTTTAGATCTAAATAAATGTTCGTTTGGTGGGATGGTAGACCTTGGGTGCTTGAGTGCAGGAGGTATCCTTTCCCGACCGTGCAGCTAGCTACTCTAAACCTACTATGTGAGTCACACGGTCTGGGGTCTTCACACCTCCGACATCTTTTCCCGACAGGAGGTATCCTTTCCCGACCGTGCAGCTAGCTATTCTAAACCCATTATGTGAGTCTCACGGTCTGGGGTCTTCAGACCTCCGACATCTTTGCACTAACCTACAGGGTTGAGTTATTCAGACGCCATTGTAAAGAGCCTTGCTGCCTCAACAGGGAATCGAACCCTGGATCTCCGAACTGACCAGCCGACAATCTACCATTGAACTAATGGGACGAAAGTGCAACCTCTTATCGTTGAAGTGGACTCTGAAATCTGGCATTTCAAGGACTTAAATACGTTTTTATATAAACGTTGTCTCTCAACGTTTTTAATTTATTTGACCCATTCGCATGATATACAGAATACTTATAAAAGTGACTAACTTACAGATTATAACGAAGCCTAAATTTTGAAATTCGGTCTGTGAACAGAAATAATTGAGATTAAAAGTTACCAGATTAAGTCTACGTGGAAAATTAATTTTTGTACTTTGGCAATAAATTTGTGAAAAATCTTTAGCGACCTAGACAACACATTTGGTGATTTTTTTCAGATGCTATTAACAAAAATTCAATGTCTCAAAAAATTGAGTCAAATTATTTTGATATTGACTGTAATTTTTCGAGAAAATATATTAATAGATATAAAAAACAAAGTTTTCCCGCGATCTGTTAATTAATGCTCAAATATTAAGCACTCAACTGAATGTCATTAAATAAAGAACTTTTTGTGGCTGATTTCTATGTATTTGATAGTTGAACTTCAGTTAAGGAGTCAGTCATCTCAGCCTATAGTCAACACTCACCTATCAGTTTTAATTGCTGATTCCTACCCTTTAGACCACAACATTTTATGAACCAAAGGCTACATTTGGATCAGCTGGAGTCTTGCGGACTGCACACACAAACTTGAGCACAAATAGGCCAGCACATTCACACGTGTACGCAAGCAGAATCACAGCAATCAAACTTGAAAGTTACAAAAATGATCTCCCTTACACTTTCCTTATGAAAATCAGCAAGCCTGTTTATAAATGTGTTCAAATAACAGGAAATATAAAGTGCGAATAGGAAAACTGACAACAAACACTACTTTTATTGCAGTAAAAAGAAACATAAATAGTAGTGTTACTTCGTTTTTACTTTCCTTATATACAATAATGTATAAGGAAAGTATTGTGACGGGGTCGAAAATTCGAATTCGAGTTTTCGACGGGAGAGCACATTTTAAGCATCCCTGATCACGAATCAAACATTTTTGAGGTGATGTCTATGTATGTGTGTGTGAAAGTATGTGTGTGTATGCGTGTGTGTCAGTGATTCTCTGGAGACGATAACTGACGAACAAATGGACCTATTCGAACGAAATTTGACACAAAAATTACAATCCGTGAATACTGGAAGCCCATTGTTTTTATGCGCAATCGAATGTCCAGAACCCCCACCCCCCCTAAATTTTCGAGTGAATTTTTAAAAAAATCAAAACCTCTAATAATGTTACGCAAATAAACATTTGTTATGTAATTTTTCATTAGAAAACGATTAACATAAATTTTAGAACGCTAGCTTGAACCGTTCTCGAGATATTGCACATTTTCAAAGAAATTATCAAAAATTTATATAAAAAAAAATAAAAAATATTTCCTATTGAGAAACATGTTCACTTTTCATATGTAATATCATGCGATAAATTGGGTGATATCATTCTCGTGGATCTAGCTCGTTCCATTCATGAAAAAGGATACTTTGCGGAAACCCCAGGCCGTCCGACTCATCCAGAGGACTTGAGTAACTAACAAAAATATATATTAAACAAAGGATACTTTGTGTAATACTTTTGTATTTAAATGCCAATAGTCATTTATCTGCCATAAGAATAACTTATTTCTTTGTCCATAACGCTTGGTGATATTTTGGCAACAAATTTGGAGGAATGTCTCCAACTTTGCGACTTTTTTAAATGTTACCAAATCAAAGAAAATCTCGCCAAATGGATAAAAATGACGCTAAATCAATGAAAATAACGACTATTTAACGAAAATTCAATATCTTAGAAAAAAATATAAGTATCTACTATAAGAATAAGCTATTTTGTTTTCACTGTAAAAGTAGTAAATACATTTCATTATATAAGGAAAGTCATGTGCTGCCCACATTAGATATTTTAAGCAGAGTGCCTGTCATAAAGCAACTGCTTTTGCAGTTAGGTGTTGCTACTCTGTATACAGAAGTTTAACAAAATCGACGAGCATCTAGTTAGTACCCCCAGGCTACATTCAGACATAGTTTTCATATTAACTAAGCGTTAATGTCATATATATATCTACCGTAAATAATTTTATAGAATATTTTACAAAATAAGAACTTTTGTTTAGGAAGCTGTTTTCTCTTTTTCAGTATTAAGTGTTTCGAGTGAGCTGTCCTGAATGATGGCGGTTTACAAGAAATTAAGAAGACTACAACGGTTACTCACCGAGTGTAGGTCGCCTCACACTCTTACAATTTTCTGAAAACACAAATAGTGCGGAAATTTGCTGGGACTGGTTAACACGCTGAAACCGTAAATTATTTGCTTTAAATGTGCCCTTCAGATTTAGAATATTTTAATGTATGTAAATTATTAACAAATCCGTGAAGAGTTTTAATAGCTAAGCAGCAGCTTCAGTAATGAACAATTTCGCCCCTCCCCCCCCCACCAATTTATTTTTCTTGCAAAATTGTGAGTATTTAAACAATTAAAAATCTTATCAGCAACACTGCATCCATTTTTTTAATTGTTATTCTCCCTGAAAGGACAAGGATTGCGACAAATAGGGTGCAAAACTTAATATCGTCAGGAATTCTCGAATGTTCATGTTTCAACATTATTTTAAACATCTTTAAATCATAGCTGAAAATGCATGTATTTCAAAACAAAGAAATTTTTTTAGAAATAAAAGATGCTGAAAGAAAAGTTCTAGGTCTATTTAGGCAGTTTCTTATGCATAAAACTGTAACTGTAGTCGATATATTACATTTGAGCTTTAGATGTGTTTTTCCTTCTTGCTGTTCATCAGCAATGATAATATGACAATTTTTTCTGTACAAAATTTTGGGTTATATTTTATCCAAGTAAGCACGTATTTTCTCACAATTTTTTTAAAAAACAGAACTTTAGATATTAAAGAAAGCGTAAGTGTTCCCTAAAGCACAAGAATGGCGTCTAGTCTAAAACAAATTCCCAATGAAATACCTAAAATGCATGGTGACTCTATAATAACTGAATATTTTGAACATTTGCTGCCCCATTGCTTGTTATTTTCTGGTGGGCTGCGATAATAGTATTTGATCAGTATTGATTTTATCTTTTGTATGCAGTTCTTATTATTTTGAAATACCTTTTTGGATATAAATTCTCTTCAGAAATATTTTTCACCAAATATTACTTTCCTTATATACATAATGTATAAGAAAAGTATTGTGACGGGGTCGAAAATTCGAATTCGAGTTTTCGACGGGAGAGCGCGTTTCAAGCATCCCTGATCACGAATCAGACATTTTTGAAGTGATGTCTGTGTGTGTGTGTGTGTCAGTGAGTCTGTGGAGATGATAACTGACGAACGAATGGACCGATTCGAACAAAATTTGGTACAAAAATCACAATCTATAAACACTGGAAGCCTATTGTTTTTATACGCAATCGAATGTTCAGAACTCCCCTAAATTTTCGAAAGAAATTTTGAAAAAATCGTCAAAAAATCAAAACCGCTAATAAAGTTACGCAAATAGACATTTCTTATGTAATTTTTCATTAGAAAAAGATTGACATAAATTTTAGAACGCTAACACGAACCGTTCTCGAGATATTGTACATTTTTCAAAAAGGTTATCAAAAAGTCATATAAAAAAAAAGATTTCCTATTGAGAAACATGCTCACTTTTCATATGTAATACTATGCGATAAATTGGGTGACATCATTCTCGTGGATCTAGCTCGTTCCATTCATGAAAAAAGGTACATTAAGTAATACTTTTGTATTTGAACGCCAATAGTCATTTACCTGCTGTGAGAATAAGTTATTTCTTCGTCCATAACGCTTGGCGAGATTTTGGCGACGAATTTGGCGGCATGTCGCCAACTTGGCGACTTTCTGAAATGTTGCCAAATCAACGAAAATCTCGCCAAATGGATAAAAATGACGACTAATTGTAGAAAATTAAAGATTTTGGAAAAAATATTAGCATCTACTATAAGAAAAACCTATTTTTTTCCGAAAAAGTAGTACATTCATTACATTATATAAGGAAAGTTATGTGTCGCCCACATCAGATTTTTTGTTAATTGCATTCACAGAGTCACCATTGCTATTAACACAACTAGTATTAAAAGAACGGCTATCGGAAAAGTTTTAGAATCAGGCTACTTCAAATTCCATCACTTAAGCTATAACGGCAAGCTCCTTACAAGCAATAATAACGGCAAAATTTGTCGGAATATGGTGGTATGATAAATATATGACTGCGTATTTTAAACTTATTACAATGCTCATTTCAGGGCATCTAATTTTCTATTTTTCCCAGCTTGAATCCGAGGCTTCTGTTTAACAAAGCGAAAGATGAACACTTTCTAATAAATGACTTATCCAGGCATGACAAGTTGATATATTTTCACTCAAGGAACAAAAATGGTAGATATATGATTAAGAGTTTGCAACACTCTTATTGCGCTTGTTATACTGTTAGAGAAGATAATCTCTCTTCATATTTCGAATTGGTTTATCTGCAAAGATGTTGTCCCCAATTTACTTGTGTAAACTCCTTTTTGTTTTTCTAAAATGTTATGTAAATTAAACAAACATTCTCATAGGAATTTTAAAGAGAAGGTCAACTCACCATTAGCAGTACTAAAATATCTACAATTGCACAATAACTCTCGCTTTCCTCCTGGACGATAAAAGTTGTACAATGCATTGATAAGAACAAATAACATTTTGTGCTCGTGCCTGCATTTTTAGTTCATATATGATGTTGAAGAAGCATGGGAATTTGGAGAATTTCAATTATTCATGTACCTTGTGATTTATGTCTCGAGAGGATGAATGCGGAAGTTGGATGACAGCCGAGTTGAATGAAACCCACTTGTATGCCACTATGACTAGAAGAGTCTAGTATCCTGGGTTAGCTTCAATCCTGTGTGAGGTAAAAGAAAAGCATTTAGGTAAGCATAAAAGTTTTGTAACTGGTCTATGGCGTAAGCTTTATCACCAGGCCCGTAAAGTGTATTTTATTTTAAATTTGTGTCTCATTATGGGCGTATGCAATACTGGTTATGGTTTATGTCTCCAGCTCATTTAAACAGCCAGCTGCTGTAACTAAGTGAAGACACAATAAATGTAGTTTAATTAAATCAGTGCATTCGTGTGCTATTGCCTGAGTCGAAAAGTCATGGCTATGAAGCTAATTCAGGTTAGAGTTAGGTCCCTTTTGGCAGATCTAAACATCTACAATCGCAAATTCTAAATTCTCTACAATCGCAAATTCTAAAACCTCTACAATCGCAAATTCTAAAACCTCTACAATCGCAAATTCTAAAACCTCTACAATAGCATCTGGAAAGGATTAGGAGCCAAAAGAATTCTTTATGCCATTTTGATCGGACATTCCTGAGAATCCTGTATATAAAGTTAAAATACCACGGGGGCGATTAATAATTCCACCTCAAGCAAGACTTAATAACATTTCGCAACACTCTACATAACAATAATTCCATTGCATATAAACGATCATATTTTCACCTTGCACATTACTACTTCCAACTGCTGCTCGCAGAACATCATTAAGACGGAGGCATATTTTCAAATAAGGAAATCATCGGAAGGGGAGCCCGAAAACCCAGGGATATTTTCAGCAACTTACTGCCCTTTCCGATATTACAGGATTATTAATCATTCTTATGGCCGATTTCAAGAGATGCTGATCCCTCTTTTCCTTGACTAATGATCCTTATCTTGTTGTTCAATCGGGGAGTCATTAGCTTTTTCATTTGCTAATAAAGAATGCATAAAATAGCAAATTGAATGAAAACATTTTTTTTTTCTGATTCAATGTTATTTACTATTATAATTAGATTGGCATTATTGCTATGTGTAATTTCGAGAATGAAGATGATTTAGAAATGAAGATGAATTTAAGATGTAGTCATTATATACAACACGAAATATATACTTCAATGTTAAATGCAATGAGTATTTTGATATAGTGAGCTATAGTATAATTTAGTAAATTTGTGTCACACAGAATAATTTTTAACATACTTTTATAGAATCTCAACAATGTACAGGTGAAACTTCTTTGCCATCAACTTCTGTTATCCATAGTTTCTCATTGACTATTTGACCGAGTCACATGAAATTTAGAGCAGTTATAAAATTCCCCCACATACAGGTCGCGGTGATGCTTGAATCCTTAAATTCGACCTGTGGATGAAGATAATTGATGTTAAATGTCACCAGGGTAAGTCTGTAGGGAAAATTGTTTTTGAAACTTTGGCCATAAATTTGTCGATAATCTTCGGGGACCTTCATAACACATTTAGCGATTTTTCTTAGATTAAGAAAAAGGTAATATCTTGAAAAATTGAGTTTAATTACTTTGATATCCCTATCGTTTTCTGGGAAAATATATTAATAAATGTTAAAAATAAAGTTTTCAACGTTATGCTAATTAATGTACAAATAATAAGCACTCAACTAAATGCTATTTAGTAAAGAAACTTTTAGAATTTATTTGTGCACACTTGAAAGCTGCACTTCAGATAAAAATTCGATAGACTCAACCTGGAGTCGACTCAACCTAAGGTCAACTTAGTCTAGAGTAAAAGTATCAACTTTAATTTTTCATTACCAATCTTTAGCTAATGCTCCACAATATTTTATGCAGTTTTTTCACGTATATCGCTTTGTTGCCGAGTTCCTTATCCATTTTTATAAAATATCCTCTAAGAGGGCTGCAATCATTTTTATTCGATCGAGCATGATTGAATACCAATAGATAGCATAATCGAATCAACCATAGATAGACATAACATGTACTTACTAAACTCCTAGACCTTTCTTTATAAAGTTATTGAGGGGTTTCCCTATAACTTTTCTATGGAACTTGCATATCCTGTTAAAAATACCTCGTGAATGATTAATAATGCCACTTCATTTGAGACCTAACAGCATTTACCAGCACCCTAAATATCAATAATACAGGGTGATCCAAAAGTCCTTGACACATTTTAAAATTGAATATAAACTCAAGTAATTGCCGTACGATAGTCAGGTTTGGACTAAAACGATTTCCACGTTGAAAAGTTTTGATTAAGCAAATAAAAAAATAGTTGCAAACTTCGCCCATAGATGGCGCTGTACCTTAAAAATACCAAAAAAAAAACATAAAAACTGAACTGTAATGATGGATTTAGTTTCAAAGTACCAACCTATGCAATGAACTTTTTTGGTGCGAATTGTCATTTCTTACTTCTCAGTGACAGTGTCAAAACGAATCTGAAAAAAAACGCAGTTATACAAACATTTGAATGTAGCCCCATATATGAGCAAAGTTTGGAACTAAATTTTTTATTTGCTTAACCAAAACTTTTCAACGTGAAAAGCATTTTAGTCCAAACCTCACTATCGTACTACAATTACTTGAGTTTATATTCAATTTTAAAATGTGTCAAGGACATTTGGATCAGCCTGTACGATTGCATATAAACGATCATATTTGCCCTTTCGAACAATACTACTTCCAACTTCTGCTGGCTGAACATTATTAAGCGGAAAACATATTCTCAGTATAATGAAATTATCGAAGTGAAGAGGCCATTTTCAACAACTTGCTTTCAGAGATTACAGGATTTTTGATAATTTTTACCGCCGTTTACAAGAGATACTGATCCATATTTTTCTTGACGATTGAATCTTATATTCCGGTTCAATCGAGGATACATTAGCTTTTTTCTATTATTTGCTAAAAAAAGAAGAACTCAATCCTACAGTGTGGGGAAGCAACCCTGAAAGTTACTGCACAGATGTCGGAGGTCTGAAGACCCCACACCGTGCGGCTTACATAGTGGGTTTAGAGTAGCTAGCTGCAAGGCTGGGAAAGGATACCTCCTGCCCTCAGGCGGCACCCAAGGTCTACCATCCCGCCAAACGAACATTTATGTAGCTCTATAAAGATAACAGTTGATGAAAAATGGTGTGGTTAAACAGACAGTTTTACATTATGTTTAAACTTGACAAGTAAGTCCATTTTTCAAAAATGGGAAAAGGATTATTGCAAATATAGATAAAAAGATCATTGAAAAATAAAATTTAGAGTGAGGTATATTAACATAATGAAAAATAGATTAAAATTAAAGAATAAAATTTAAAAGTGAAAGTTAGAAAATATATAAAAAAAGAAAATATATGGAAAAGGAAAGAAATTTAGGCACATGGAAAACAAAAACAGAAATTTAAGAAACGTAGAGAAATATTAGAAAAGAAAATTTAGAAAAAATACAAATAAAAAGGGTAAAAAAAAAAAAAGAACCGAGAAAATAAGAACAGTTAACATAGCTTTTTTTTAAACAGAAAATATGGAGGGAAGACAGTAAGTCCATATAAGTTAATAAGAATGAAATAAAGGGATTCATTGATCAAAATTAAAATCTGCTCATAAGCGTAGGTCACTTTATTAGAAATTTCTATGGCAACAAGAATACAGTTTTCAATTTTATCTACTGAAGAGGGATTTGAACGAACTTTGGAGAACCAAATTGGTTTATTAGAGGGAGAGGGTTTGCAGAGATGAAAATTTTTAGAAAAATCCCAATCGATGGAAATTTAGAAAAAGGAATTAAGATGGAAAGGAAATTTAGGAAAAGAATGTCGGAGGTCTAAAAGTGACCCTAGTATTACTAGCACGGATTCAGTGGACTCTAGAAGATTAAGTGCTGACTATAAAAATAATCTATTTTTTTTACTGTAAAAGTAGTAAATTTATTGCATTATATAAGGAAAGTCATGTGCTGCCCACATCAGATTTTTTAAGTAATGTTGAAAGTGCATTTCTTGAAAAGGGCGAGAGACTATCATTAGTCTTGTAAACGCTGCAGGGGAAACATGTTGATGAAAACCTTGCAGTGCAGCCCCGGCCGCCCTTTCCGATAACTTCCTTCCTGAAAAAGATGCGTCATATTTAATGACGTTAACTAGGGTATAAGTGGAATGCTTCTACCGTGTGAAAATCAAATGTCGTTAGCTACTAAGTTCAATTATTGACATTTCGAGGGTATCAAAATATTATTGAGTGTTGGTTGGGGGCATTTCTATTTTCCGTATAACGCATGGTATGCGAACTAGAAAAGTATTGTGAATGAATCAGAAATTCGAATCGTATTTTGATGGATATTCGTGTTATATTCCAGGATACTTATCAACCAGTATTTTATTCAAGTCAGTAAGTTTGTCGGTGTGCACAATATCGTTCGAACAAACTGATATTTAGATACGATTATTTTAATCAAGAAACGTCAGATATTTCTATATTTTTGGGGTGAACGGACGAAAATAAAGTCTCAATTTTCCGATTTTTTTTCCTTTTGTGTGTGTGAAAATGAAAACACGTTATAAAATTTTATTACATTTTAAAATCTTATTGCCAAGTATATTTTAACCTGACATGAATGATCACTATACTCTCGGAGATATCATAAGCTATTTTCGACATAATGGAAATGTTATTTTATTTTCATATCACACTATAACCCTTGAGCGGATTGAAAAAATCAAATAATATTTGGTACGATAATTTTAATCGATAAATTTCAACACACTATGGATTTTCGAATACCTCAAAGAATATCAATTATTCAATCGTTGTTTTCCTTTCAAGTCCAAAAACACATTATAAACAATGTTTATATTAAAAGTCGTGGCAAAAAAAAAATTATTTTACACATACTTTTATTTTACTTAAAAGCACATGATATAACATACACTGCGATAAAAAGCGTTGTTTTAGATTTAAAACTTGTTTGGGATCTAAAATTGAAAAAAAACATTAAAATAAATTATGTTTCCTCAACAGGCCTTGTTTAGGATAAAAGGGAATTTACGTTACTACCTGATATATCTGGGATGGTGTAGATGCCAATATGCCTAAGCAGGTATATTTCTCCGTTGCCATTTGTGAACTTAAAATGTAATCGAAGTCTAATATTCGATGCACTTTAACAACAGGTTTGATACACTTTAAAAATCAAATTTGTGAAAACCAATGTAAGTTTAATTATCTGTGGAACTTGTTTTCGAGGTACAATATTGAATTAATAAAGTAATCATTTTAGATTCTACTATATCTCGCAATGAAATAAAAAATTAATTATACAAATTATAATATTGTTCTTTGATTTGCAATTATTTTATTACTTTCCTTATATACAATAATGTATAAGGAAAGTATTGTGACGGGGTCGAAAATTCGAATTTGAGTTTTCGACGGGAGAGCACGTTTCAAGCATCCCTGATCAGGAATCGAACACTTTTAAAGTGATGTCTCTCTCTCTCTCTGTGTGTGTATGTGTGTGTGTGTGTGAAAGAATGTGTGTGTGTGTGTGTGTGTCTTTTTGTGTGCGTGTGTGTGTGTTTGTGTGTGTGTGTGTCTGTGTGTGTGTCTGTGTGTGTGTGTCAATGAGCCTGTGGAGACGATAACTGACGAACGAATGGACCGATTCGTACAAAATTTGGTACAAAAATTAAAATCCGTAAACACTGGAAGTTTATTGTTTTTCTAAGCAATCGAATGTTCAGAACCCCCCTAAAATTTCGAGTGAAATTTTGAAAAATTCGTCAAAAAATCGAAACCTCTAATAAAGTTACACAAATGAATATATCTTATGTAAATTTTCATTAGAAAACGATTGACATAAATTTTAGAACGCCAACTTGAACCGTTCTCGAGATATTGCACATTTAAAAAAATTATCAAAAAATCATATAAAATAAAAAAAAATATTTCTTAATGAGAAACATGTTCACTTTTCATATGTAATACCATGCGATAAATTTGGCGACATCATTCTCGTGGATCTAGCTCGTTCCATTCATGAAAAAAGATAATTTGAGTAATACTTTTTTATTTGAACGCCAATAGTCATTTATCTGCTGTAAGAATAACTTATTTTTCCGTCCATAACGCTTGGCGAGATTTTGGCGACAAATTTGGTAAAATGTCGCCAACTTGACGAGTTTTTTAAATGTTGCTAAATTAACAAAAAACTCGCCAAATGGATAAAAATGACGCTAAATCAATGAAAATGACGACTCATTCTCAAAAATTCGATATCATGCGAAGAATATAAATATCTACTATAAGAATAACATTTAACTGTAAAAGTAGTAAATTCATTGCATTATATAAGAAAAGTCATGTGCTGCTCACATCAGATTTTTTTTTACTTACCCTACAATACATGGTAATGTATAGCGAAAATATTGGAATCGTCGAAAATCAGAACCCGCGTTTTCGACGGATCTACACATTTCGAGCAATCTAGAACATGAAAAACCTATTTTTAGCGTGACGTCTGTGTGTGTGTGTCTATCAGGACAATATATGTATCCATTGTAGCTGAAAAACTATTTGACCAAATTTCACACAATTTATTAAATTAGTCACTCGTAGGTGCTGATTAGATATTGGTATGATTCAGATAAATAAGAACCTGCCACTTTTGCGAAATGGCCTTAAAAATCTTCAAATTCTAAAGTAAAAGACTGCAAATGTTACAAATGCATCAATTACATGCATTGTTTTATGTGTAACTAGCAGTGATTACCCGCCGTTGCTCGGGATTTATCATGCAAAATTTTGATAAAAATTATTATATTAAAATTATTATATTAATTTTTTCTTATGCAGCTATGACTTATATAATGCAATGATTTTTTTCTTACATAATGCAATGAATTTACATCTTTCGCAGTGAAAAAACAATATATAAGATTCACGGCCCTATATGTTCCGGTGTAATTTTTATCACAGTTTTGCATAATAAATCGAGAGCAACGCTGGGTAATCGCTGCTAGTAGATAATATAAGAAAGAATATTCCTCATAAATTGCTGATAATTAAATAAACATCTTGATTTCTTAATGCTTTTCGTTGTTGTGTAAACCTGTGAAAAATAAACCATGATAGTAGCGTTTCCATTTAGGTTCATATTTCAAAAATGTGATTTTCAAAAGTGACTAATGTTCAATAAACTCCCACGAAACTCAGAGATTTAATTGACTTTCACGTTAAAACCAACGATTTCCAACCTTTTGCGTTGGAAATCATGGAGTTAGAGAGTAGAACTCCTAGGAAAATATTTCATTTTCCATCGATATCTCGACACCCCTGGTTTTATAAACCAGAAACTTGGATCAAATTTATGGGGGGCTATTTTAAAGCTACCCACCAAATTTCACTAAATTTGGTTCAGCCGTTCTCCCGTGATGATGAGACAGACGAAATTGTCGTTTTTCACTAATATCTCGAGAACCACAGGTTGTAGAAACTTGAAACATAGACTAAATTTTAAATGGGGCTATTTTAAGACTACCCACCAAGTTTCATCAAATTCGGTTCAGCTGTTCTCCCGTGATGTTGGATCATACATACATATATACATACATACATACTTTTCTTCTTTATATATAAATATGTTTGACAACAATTATATCAAGTCCAGCTCCATAATTATAGGACTGAGTAACTGTTTTCGAAATATTCTGATTTGAAATATTTTTGGAAATGTATTTATTTTTTTAAATATATTATATAAATAATTTAATCAAGTCACCTTTGAAACTAAGTCGAATCACTAAATGAAAATTGAATTAAAAGTGCAAATTCAGTGTGATTTTAAGTAATTGTCCATTTTATTTTGTGCAATTAAACTTAATTTAATGAATTGTAAAAGAATGTGAGATAAAATACATTTGAGTCTGCAGAGAAAGTCGTATTCTGCCCACATCATCTCTCTTTTACAAAGTATTGGAAAAGTAATTTTTTCACGAAAATTTTCGATTTCTAGATTTTAATGCCAATATATGTTTTAAGCTCTCCTGAGCACCTTTTGACAATATTTGGAATGATGTTCGTCTTATGACTGTGGTCAATAGTAGCCCAAAATTTCAATGGATTTTCACTAAATTTTATATCCGGCTTTGGTATCAAAAAATTTAGAACTGGATATAACTTTTTTAAATCCAGCAAAAGCTTCGAAATGTATTCGAAATTTTATATTTTTTTAACGTGGTAGCAAAGGGCAAAATTTGATATGCTCAGGCATAAAACTGTTTATTTATGGCTCAAAGATCACAAGACTTAATAGTTTGAATCATTGTTGTGAAAAATAGCCGCGATGCAATTTCTTTTCTTCGTGACGTCATTAGCTCCTCCATTGGGAGCAAGTTGTCCCCCGGGGGTGCATTAATAAGTATGTTATCAATTGATAGACTTTTTAAGCCCTTTGACGTGAAGAGTAATAATCTATATATATAAAGAAGAAAAGTATGTATGTATTCATGTATGGTCCAACATCACGGGAGAACGGCTGAACCGAATTTGATGAAATTTGGTCGGTAGACTTAAAATAGCTCCACTTAAAATTTAGACAATGTTTCGAATTTCTAACACCAGGGCTTGTAGCGATATTAATAGAAAACAAAACTTTCGTTTGTCTCATCATCACAGGAGAACAGTTGCACCGAATTTAATGAAATTTTGTCGGTGACTTTAAAATTTTCTCTAATAAATTTAGTCCAACTTTTGAGTTTCTAAGACTAGGGGTTGTCGAGATATTAATGGAAAACGAAACTTTTTCCTAGGAGTTCTACTTTCTAATTCCATGATTCCCAACGAGAAAGGTTGGAAATCGTTGGTTTTAAAGTGAAAGTCAATTAAATCTCTGAGTTTTGCGGGAGTTTATTGAACGTATTAGTCACTTTTGAAAATCGCAGGTTTGAAATATGAATTTAAATGGAAACACTATCACTATGGTTTATTTTTCACAGTCTTACTCAACAAATTTTATTAATTTGAATAATAAAAATAAATGATATAAAAATATCTATCTAACGATCTATATATATAAAGAAGAAAAGTATGTATGTATGATCCAATGGATCTGATTGGCCAAAGAGTGGCCAATCAGATCCATTTTTTTCCTTACATAATGCAATGAATTTACTTCTTTAACAGTGAAAAAACATTGTATAAGATTCACGGCCCTATATGTTGCGGTGTAATTTTTATCAGAGTTTTGCATCGTAAATCCCGAGCAACGCCTCGTAATCGCTGCTACTTATATATATAGTTGTAATTATTTGGACAAACAATACAGATTTGTAAAATTTTTTCTTGTAAAATTTGGACAAAAAATTGAATTCTGGTATGAGAAGGTCGAGTGCAGTCTCGCTCTTGTTAGTTTATTTTAGCGGGAGGAATTACTAATTTCCTGGAACAAATTACGATATTAAAACCCTTCATTAAGGCATGTTGAAAAATCATCACTTGAAAACGGCAAGAAAATTACCAATAATTCTGTAATTGCTACAGGAGAGATATGTTGTCGAAAAAAAAAAAAGCGCCGCCCCGGCAGCCCTTTCCCCTAACTTCCTTCTTGGAAAAGATGCGTCATATATAACGATGTTAAGTAGACTAAAAGTGGCGGAGTTCCACTGTGCGACAGGAAAAGTCGTCAGTTATGTGGGATGGAATTATTTGATATTTTTTTGGAAGAAAATGATTATTGAGCGTCGGTGGGATTGAAATAAGATTGATTGTGTAAATTGTGATGCATTTTTATTTTCCCTGCAATACATGGTAATGTATAGGGAAAGTATTGGAATCATGCCGAAAATCGCAACTCGAGTTTTCGACGGATCTACACGTTTTGAGGCCTCTAGAATACGAAAAGCTATTTTTAGCGTGACGTCTGTGTGTGTGTATGTCCGTGTGTCTGTCTGTCTGTGTGTCTGTCTGCGTGTCTGTGCAATGTATGTATCCACTCTAACTCAAAAACTAATGAACCGAATTTCATAAAATTTGGTAGGTAAGTCACTTGGATGTGACCCTGGTGCTGATTTAGAACGATTCGTTAAAACAGAACCCGTTTTTTTTGCGAAATAGTCTGTAAAAATTTTATTTATCCGCTCTAGCTAAAATACTAATTAACCAAATTTCACAAAATTTGGGAGATAAGTTACTTGTACGATACTCTTGTTCTGATTAGATTTTGGTACTAATCAGAAAGGAACAACCTGAATTTTTTAACGAAATGGCCCTTCAAAAATGTCATGTATCCACTATAACTAAAATACTGATTGACCAAATTTCACGAAATTTGATAGATAAGTTACTTGGGTGATACTCTGGAGCTGATTAGATTTTGGTATTATTCGGAAAAGAACTATCTTTCTTTTTTTAACGAAATCGCCCGCAAAAATCGTCAAAATCTAAAAAAACTACGTATGCTGAAATATATCCATTAAATGCTTGTTTTATACGTAATTTTTAACGAGGAAAGGAATAAGACCAGTCCCATTGCACTAGGACTAACCGTTCTCGAGATATTTTAGTTTTTTCGTATTTTCTTCACGCCACCTTTGAAAATAAGTCCAGTTACCAAATGAGAACGAGAATTGAATTAAAAGTTATTTAAATTTAATTAAAATAAAGAGAACGTGGATAGAAGTCTGCAGGGAAAGTCACGTGCTGCCCACATCAGATTTTTACTTTCCCTGCAATACATGGTAATGTATAGGGAAAGTATTGGAATCACGCTGAAAATCGCAACTCGAGTTTTCTACGGATCTACACGTTTCGAGACCTCTTGAATACGAAAAAACTATTTTTAGCGTGGTGTCTGTGCATGTGTGTATGTCTGTGTGTCTGTGTGTCTGTGCAATGTATTTATCACCACCCTAACTCAAAAACTAATGGACCGAATTTTATAAAATTTGGTAGGTAAGCACTTGGATGTGACCCTGGTGCTGATTAGTTTTTGGTACGATTCGTAAAAACAGGACCCGCTTTTTTTTTGCGAAATGGCCTGTAAAAATTTCATTTATCCGCTAATAGTAATTGAAAACATTTCACAAAATTTGGTAGATCAGTTACTTGTTGGATACTCTGGTGTTGATTAGGTTTTGGTACGATTCGGGAAAGAACAACCTGCCTTTTTTCACGAAATGGCCCACCAAATTCTCCAAAATCTAAAAAATACCTAAATAGTGTGTGCTCAAATGTATCAATTAAATTTTTGTTTTATACGTAATTTTTAAAGAGCAAAATAATATAACACACTCCATTATACTTTAGAGCTAAGCGTTCTCAAGATATTTGAGATTTCTTGCACTTTTGTTACGCCGATTTTGAAAAAAAATCTCCAAAATCTAAAAAAAACCTAAATAGTGTGTGCTCAAATGTATCAATTAAATTTTTGTTTTATACGTAATTTTTAAAGAGCAAAATAATATAACACACTCCATTATACTTTAGAGCTAAGCGTTCTCAAGATATTTGAGATTTCTTGCACTTTTGTTACGCCGATTTTGAAAAAAATTCCAATTACCAAATAAAACAAAAATTGAATTAAAAATGTAAATTTAGTGCTATTTCGTTCAAATCTAATGAATTATTAAAGCCATAAAGAAAATATGAATTTGAGTCTGCAGAGAATGTCACGTGCTGCCCACATCAGATTTTTACTTTCCCTACATAGTATAGTGTATAGGGAAAGTACTGTGAGGAGACTGAAAATTCAAATTCAAGTTTTCGACAGAGAAAGCTTTCCAAGCAACCATGAACTTGAATCGATGTAAAGGCGATGTGTGTGTGTGTGTGTGTGTGTGCACACTGTAAAACATTTGTAATCACGTTACTGAAATTTTCAGGGAAATCATCTGTCAGTAATGGGGAGTAAGGTTATTAATAGTTGTGATAATTCGTATATATAGAAACACAAAAATAATGCTTCGGCAGACGATAATTAGCTGAATATTTCAGAAATGAAGTTGGAATTTTCCTGAATGCCTGTGACTGTTACTTTTCTCATCAGTTTGGTGAAAGATTCAACAAAGTAGCTAAAAAAATTTGAGCAAAGATTGCAGAATGTTTTGCAGTGTATGTATGTTAGTATATGTTTGTTCGCTAGTCTTATATCCCACGAACGAATGAAAAGTTTCAAATATAATTTAGAACAATTATTACAATCAATGAATGATGCGACCCTATTGATGTTAATCGAATGTTCGAACATCATACGTTATATTTATATGAATTGATATAAAAATCCTTAAAACATTAGCATTCGTATTAATGATAAATGTAATTATTTTAGACGTAATTTTTTCAATAGCAAATGAATGATACGCACTTTAGAATGCTAGAATAAACCAGTCTCTGTATTTTGCAGAATTTCCGAATAAATTTTAAAAATTCAGGATTTTGAATACTATTAAATAAATAATCATTTAATACGTAATTAATAACTAGAAAACTATTGACATAAACTTTATAACACTAGCAGGAAACGTTCTCGAGATATTGCACGTAATTTCACATACATTTATCCAAACCACATATATAAAAACAAGAAAGATCAATCATGCATAATTATTGAAAAATTATTGAGCATTTTGTAGGTTTCTTGTAAATAAACGTACTCCGTACCTACTTGATATCTTACGCAAATTAATAGTTTTAGAATCATTTATTGAATTAATTTCTTCCACGTAAATGTCACTTTATATTTCGATCTGCTTTATAACCTATAACAAAAAAAAAAAAAAAGAAAAGAAAAGCAATGCACATAGAGCCAAGAAAAGACATCTAGCGAAATTCATTTCTAACTCCGAGTAAATTTCAAATATCGTTGTCTAAAAGATATTGTACAAAAGTTCTTTAAAAATAGCTGTGTAAAAATTCGAACAACTTAGCACAATTCTAGCCTTAAATAACGTCAAATTAATTGACGTTCCCAATAATCGAAGCTTATTGGCCAAAAACGTAAGGGACGTAGTAAATGCAATTTATAATTCATGAATGCTGCGATTCCTGATAAAATGCGATAATATTAAATGCTTTTCCAACAGTCAAAGGAACGGAATTTAATCCGATTTTATGTGAGATGAAAATTTTGTTTACTTATTTTTGCTTACAAATTTCAAAAGAAAATAAACGAAACGAAAATAAAAGAAAGATAAATTACGCATGAAGTATTGATTTTGAAACTGTTCCCAACTGAAATTCAAATTTATTTAAACATCTCTAAAATGTGATACATTCAGGACTGACATTTTTACTTTCCTTATATACAATAATATATAAGGAAAATAAAAATGTCAGTCCTCAATGTATCACGTTTTAGAGATGTTTCCTTATATACAATAATATATAAGGAAAGTATTGTGACGGGGTCGAAAATTCGAATTCGAGTTTTCGACGGGAGAGCACGTTTCAAGCATCCCTGATCACGAATCGAACATTTTTGAAATGATGTCTGAGGGTGTGTGAAAGTATGTGTGTGTGTGTGAGTCTGTGGAGACGATAACTGACGAACGAACGGTCCGATTCGAACGAAATTTAATACAAAAATTACAATCCGTAAACACTGGAAGCCTATTGCTTTTATACGCAATCGAATGTTCAGAACCCCCCTAAATTTTCGAGTGAAATTTTGAAAAAATCGTCAAAAAATCAGAACCTCTAATAAAGTTACGCAAATATACATTTCTTATGTAATTTTTCATTAGAAAACGATTGACATAAACTTTAGAACGCTAACAAGAACCGTTCTCGAGATATTGCACATTTTTAAAAAAAAATTATCAAAAAGTCATATAAAATAAAACAAATATTTCCTATTGAGAAATATGCTCACTTTTTATGTGTAATACCATGCGATTAATTTAGTGACAATATTCTCGTGGATCTAGCTCGTTCCATTCATGAAAAAATATACTTTGAGTAATACTTTTGACGCCAATTCATTTATCTTCCGTAATAATAATTTATTTCTCCATCCATAACGCTTGGCAAGATTCTGGCGACAAATTTGGTGGAATGTCGCCGATTTGGCGACTTTTTTAAATGTTGCTAAATTAACGAAAAACTCGCCAAATGGATAAAAAATGACTCTAAATCAATAAAAATGACGACTCATTGACGAAAATCCAATATCTTGGAAAGAATATAAATATCTACTGTAAAAATAATCTATTTTTTTACTGTAAAAGAAGTAAATTCATTGTATTATATAAGGAAAGTCATGTACTGCCCACATCAGATTTTCTTAAATTATCACAGTACAACGGCAATTTATCATATTTGAAACTGCATCGTAAAAGACAATTATTCTTGTGACACAAAATGAACTTTATTCAAATGATGCCATCAGAATATAAATCATCTGCCTCTCTCTTTATAATCAGTTTATATTTCATTCATACCACTTATATTCCAGACTCCAGACCTAAATAATTTTGCATGAACAAATTCAGCAATTCTTATACAACTCATCTTACAATCGCTTGATTTGTTTACATTCTAACATTTTTAAAATAGAATGAAAAAATATAATTTTACATTTAAAGATTTTGAATAATACGAAGACTGGATGTTTTGGTATCAGCTATGTCTGTTCGAAACCGGTTCATGTTTGCTTTTATCTACAATAGACGCATGATCCCAAGGCTTATATTTTTCTGTTATAAAACATTTTTTAAGGAATCAATGTCAAAGCAACATGCGTTAAGTAAAATAGCTACCATTACAATCATCATCGCTTTTTAATTTGCCATTTTGGGGCAGAAAAGGCTAATGTCTCTTCTAAAGTATAAGATATGGATTATTAGTCAAGAAACAGCAGAAAGGCATCTCACGAAAAAGGGCGGTAAAAGAAATATCAATAATCCAGTAATCGCTGGGAGGTTAATACGTTGTTGAAAACATTACATCGCCTCCCAGTCCCCGTTTTCATCCTTCAAAATAACTCTCATACATGCACGCACAGGCTAGAGCAAGGTCAAGAATTACTGTTTTAAACCGCGGAATATAAGTCTTTCGTACTCTGCACATACATGATCTAATTCAAATTAATAATTTCCAAATCACTTATCGAATTAATTTCTTCCACGTAAATGTTACTTTATATTTCGACCTGCTTTATAATCTACTAGCAGCAATTACCCGGCGTTGCTCAGGATTTACGATGCAAAACTGATAAAAATTACACCGTAACATATAATACCGTGAATCTTATACATTGTTCTTTTACTGTGAAAGAAGCAAATTCATTGCATTATATAAGTCATAGCTGCTTCCGGAGTGAAAATTTGTTGAGTAAGGCTGTGAAAAATAAACCAGGGTGATAGAGTTTCCATTTAAATTCATATTCAAAACTGCAATTTTCAAAAGTGATTAATACGTTCAATAAACTCCCACAAAACTCAGATATTTAAGTGACTTTCACGTTTTAAACCAACAATGTCCAACGTGTTTCGTTGAGAATCATGGGGTTAGAACTCCTAGGGAAAAGTTTCGTTCTCCATTAATATCTCGACAATCTCTAGTCTTAGAAACTCGAAACTTAGATAAAATTTATGAAGGGATATTTTAAAGCAACCCACAAAATTTCATTAAATTCAGTGCAGCTGTTCTCTCGTGATGATGAGACAAACAAAAGTTTTGTTTTTCACTTATATCTCAAGAGCGCCTGAATGTAGAAACTCGTAACATAGACTATATTTTAAGTGAGGCTAATTTAAGACAACCCACCAAATTTTATCAAATTCTTTTCAGCCGTTGAGTCATACATACATACATACATATACATACATTTCTTCTTTATACATATAGATAGTTAAAAACTAATAAGGGAAAACAGTGCAGCATCCAGTAAAGACCTTGAGCGAAATTAGTTTCTTACTCCGAGTAAATTTAAAAGATTGTAGTCCAAAAGATACTGTAGAACAGTTCTTTAAAAATAGTTCTATAAAAGTTCAAACAACTCTAGTCTTAATTGTGTGGACGTCAAATTAAAGAGTTCGCAATCACCGAATCACATTGGCCCAAAACGTGAGGTACGTAGCAAATGCGATTTATAATTCATGAATGGACGAAAGTTAAGTGCCTGGCCATTAAAAAATAATAATAATAATAGTTCATGAATGGTGCGATTCAAGATAAAATGCGAAAAGATAAAAATTCTCGTCCAGCAGTAAAAAAAAGCGAATTTATTCAGATTTTTTCTGAGTAAGATGCAATTTTTGATTATATATTTTTCGTTTCCAAATTTCAAAACAAAATAAACTACACGAAAATAAAAGAACGATCAATTACGCGTAAACATTAATTATGAAACTGTTTCCAATTGAAATGCAAATTTATTTAAACATCTCTAAACTGGGATACATTCAAGGTTGATATTTTTCAAAAAACGGTAATTTATCATATTTGAAAACTTATAACTTCATCGAAAAAGACAAAGCTTGTGATACAAAATAAACTTTATTCAAATGACGTCATCGCAATATAAATCGTCTGCCTTGCTATGTAAAATCCGTTTATATTCCATTCATACCACTTACATTCCAGACTCAAGACCTAAATAATTTTGAGTGAACAAAAATCAGTAATTCTTATACAACTCACCTTACAATCGCTTGATTTATTTACGTTCTAACATTTTTGAAATTAAATGAAAAAATAAAATTTTACATTTAATGAATTTTACAAAATGCGGTGACTGAGGGTTTTGATGGCCAAGCCAGTATCGAATATTGCAATTCGAAACCGGTCCATGCTTGCTGTTATCTACAATAGACACATTATCCTAAAGCTTAATATTTTTGTCATAAAACGTTATTTAAGTAGCTATTAACAAAGACACTTGTTTGAAGCAAAGTAGCAACCATTACTATCATCATTGCTTTTTAATTTGCCATTTTTGGCGGGAAAGTCTCTTCAACTAAACTATAAGATATGGATCATTAGTCAAGAAACAGCAGAAAGTAATTTCACGAAAACGAAGAAATATCAATAATCCAGTAATCGCTGTAAGGTCAGTATGGTGTTGAAAACGTTACATCACCGCCACAGTCCCCCATTCCTCTCTTCAAAAGAATTCTTATACTTGCACAGGCAAGAACAATAACGGCCATCTTGACTCCTAGCCGAAGCCGTGCTAGGGAGCTGTGCTAGGGGGATGGCTGTGCTAGGGTAATAAAGGGTTACTATCTCATACTTTTCTCGGGTTCTCCTAGAAATTCAAACATTCTAGACTTTTTTCATGAAATTTTGGTACAATACATTTCACAGCAGATGCACCTATTTTACAGTTAAATTCGATTAAAATATCAGCCATGTATCACGCGCGCCCCATTGAAATACACTAGCTTCCAAAAGCCAAGCATGGACGGCAAAATCAACAAAAATGGAAAAGTAAAGCTTTGAGTAACTAAAAATTGCCACATGAAGGTAGCAAATGTGTTTATGCATTAAAGAAAACAAGAATTTTGTATAAAGATGAAAAAAAAATTACTTTTCATAAGTCATATGATGACGTCCCATTTGGGTTATTAACAAAATGATGTTTAAAGGCAAACAAACCAAACAAAACTTACATTAATATGGTATGTGACCACCCCGCAGCTTCACACAAACTTTACAACAATTTTCCATGCTTTCAATAAGATGATCAATCATCGCAGATGCGACCAATGGCCATTCCTCTAATAGGGTAGTTTCCAACTCTCTGAGACTGGCTGGAGGAGGTAAACGTGCAGAGCCAGCATGCCCGAGTGCATCCCAAAGGTTTTCAATGGGATTAAGGTCGGGGGAATGCGCCGGCCACTCCGTACGAGAAATGCCCTCACTCTCCAAGTATTCGTCAACAAAGTTAACTCAGTGGAGATGGGATTATTGTCCATAAGGAGTAAATCAGGACCAACTGATGCAGCGTAGTCTCACAATGGGTTCCAGGACTTTATACCGAAAGCGGGCAGACGTCACAGAAAACGCCTTTAAAGATGCGCTGCTATGTGCGCTATTCCATTGAAATTCCAGTCCAAACCATGACGCTGCCACCACTGCATGTAAGGCTCCTCTATATACGAGCTGACTCATCAAGCATATTGAAGCTCACCATAGCTGGAAGCGCAATCCATTAGCATTAACTCTATTCTTATTTTCACTTTAGAAAGTATAATTAAAATAATTATGGGTAGTTGTTCTGCGTCGAACTGCTCTAATCATTCTAGATGGGATTTTAGGCTATTTCGCTTTCCTTGAAACGAAGAAAGAATAAAACAATGGTTAATATATAATTGGATACCCGGTACTGGAGCATACTTGTGCGAGCTAAATTCTATAATATTCTAATTGAAACTACTTTTTTTATATAAAGTATTTATTGTAAACAATCATTTCACAATTTCTGTAACTGTAGTATGGAACCCTATGGGCTTCAATATGCTTGATAAGTCAGCCTGTAGTAGAGGAGCTCAAACTGAATGCGTGACGTTCGATGATGTTCTTGGCCTGATTGCGTATGCCTCGTTCTCTCCAGACTAGTCATTTAGAACTCGCGAAGCACTGGAAAAATTGTGAAGTTCCCACTTTCTGAGTTACTCTGTGCGGGCGGTATTGTAAAGGATTTTACCTGACTTAAGTTCCATTAATGATCTACAACATTTAACAAACACATACTTTATTCCGGCTAACTTCGCTGACAACTCAATACACAATTACATACACAGAATATTTATAAGCTAGCACTATCATATCTATAACTCGACCTAATCTTAACCTTTCGTTACTGAATTGAATTATCAATACTGACCAACTATTAAAACATAGCTGTTTATACACACAATATTGTAGAAACCATCCTTTTACCTCGTGCTTCCATTAATGAACAGACCAACACTACACTCTCGTATAAAGATAATATCCGAAGCTGATGACGACGATTCATGCTTGCATCTTATATCTGACCTCTGATTTCCTGATCTAATCTAATCTGACTTCTGCCGAACGTTTGCCGCATTTATAGTCCTGGCCGGTCGTGAGTACGTGACTCTCGAATGCAGAGTTGAGGCTTTTCGTGCATAAATTAGCTTAATGAATAGTAGAATTAGCATACAATAATAGAATCCTCACGAAATGAATACTATAAGCATATGCACGCGTATTCACACATTGCCATATATGTTTTGAAATGGTTGAAGATGTAGGTGCTACATTCAGTGACCACTAGTGATTTAAAACGCGCGAAGCACGGGTGAAATTAATAATTTAAACATATGCACTTTTATTCACTTATTAACGTATATCTTTTGATATGGTTAAGAGGGTTTTAAAACGTGCTTATCGGTCAAAATCTGGAATTCGAAAAACTTTTATCAAACTAATATTTTCCTTAAACAATAATATGAGAAATTAAAGATGAGAGATGTTTGATGCAAACATCCATTTCTTTCATGCAAATCAACTCGAAATTTCAATTTTAAACTTCTTGAATTTTTGATTTTCTTCCTTCAAAACAGTTTAAATTGGAATTTATTTTTGATTATTCTACCGCTGTGATTGGTATTCTCTGCAGGAAAAGAAACAAAATTGTTTTGCTTTCAATGCAGATATTTTTCATTTGTTCAGACATAGAATTTACAATTCAGATCGATAGACATGAGTAAGAGAAGTTATATGTTTTTTCAAAGTTCTGTTTCTCATTTAAAACATATAATTATAGCTTATGAATTGAAAAATCTGATGTAGGCACACATTATTTTCCATCCAGAATTTTCTCTTTTATAATTCATTAAATTGTGTTTTACTGCACAAAATAACACCCATACTTATTTGAAATTGCATTAAATTGTGTTTTACTGCACAAAATAACACCCACAATTACTTGAAATTGCATTAAATTTGCACTTCCCTATACAGGGTGTCCCAAAAAGATTGAAACGCGCTTTAATTCCTTATAAGTACGTAATGTAAATTGCAAAAATGTTGAAATTAAGGTAGGAAATCTTGTTGTTGTTGTTCGCGTGTCCATGGATAAGCAATATTGTAGTGGAGTAGTGGTCTAGATTCCTTCAAAAGCATTGATCACTGTCTTTGCCAATGTTGGTGCATCCCAGCTGTAGAGGATCTCCCGCAATGAATCCCTGAGTAGAACTATGACAATCTTCAAAAGATACACCGCAACAGTTGGGAATTCCCAGATGTGGTTGGGCGTGAGCTGGACTTCGGGGCAGTTTTTACAAGGGACATAGATTCTTGTTTTGCCCGGATGGATCTTCATGCCCCTATAATGCTTAGTTCTTAGCCTGGCAATAGTGGATGTTATATTTCTGGGACAATCGAGTTCTGTTAAATAAGGGGTTTCTTATACGTGTGAGTCATAATTCTATATCTGGCCACTGCGTTAGAATCAGCAAGTGTGATGGTGGTAAGGTAGGAAATAATACTACTTTAATGAAATAGTCCTCCCATTCATTTTCAAAAAGTTATCCTTTTTAAATTTTTATACGACCCCCTTAGATAAATTTGGTCAATCAGAAATTTTTTATCTTTAATGCAACAAGATCATTAAAAAAAACAGCATATCTGTATCTTTAAAATCAACTGAATTATGATAAAGGAAAAATTCTGACTTATGCCACTTTTCTGTACCATGTGAAAGGCTGTCTCATCAGTGAAAAAAGGGATCATAGACAAATTGACGATGTAAATTGTTTAGATAAAAATACGTTAATATGTGTCAAATTTTTTTATCACAAATGTATCTAAATAAAGCATTACATAGACAGAGAGCATATAAAGCAGTAGTACTCACTACGCGTTTGGGGTTCTTCTATGTATTATCATACAGTTTTATCTTTTTTGTGATATGTCACAAATTTACATTTCTAATTTGATATATGGTCCCCATTCACAATACTGAATTTTTAATTAAATATAACTCGCTCAATTTAAAAGATACAGATATGTGGGTTTTTTAATGATCTTGTTGCATTAAAAATAAAATTTTTCTGATTGACCAAATATGTCTAAGGGGGTCGCATAAAAATTTAAAAAGTGTAACTTTTTGAAAATTAATGGGATTACTATTTCATTAGCGTAGTCTTATGTCCTACCTTACTTTCAACATTTTTGCAATTTACATTGCCCACTTATCTCCAACAGATAAAGAATTAAAGAGCGTTTCAACCATTTTGGGACACCCTGTATACTATCCATGTATTGCATCGAAAATAAAAAAGTACTACGAGGGTAGCATATAACTTTTCCTACAAAATTTAATAAATTTCCTCTTTCTTTCTCTTGCAATGCATAAAATTGAGTTTAACTGCCCAAACAGACACGAAAACTTATTTTATATTATATTCGATTTGCCGTTTCATCATATTTTACATCTGGATACTATCCACATCCTAAAACGCCATCTAAAGAAAAATAATAAATAAATAAATATATTGGAAACAGTTCATCCTTTAGTAATGGTATTCGTTTTGACGTCAAAAATAAAGTTTAATAAAGGCATTTAAATAATACATTTCAGTATATTTAACTTTTTGTTTTATTTTTTCACCATGGTGGCTGGCCATTTCGAAAAAAAAACCCAGCTATTTCTATTTTTTCAAAATATACTAAGTCCTAATCAGTATTGGGGTAAACTGCAAGGCGCGACATATCTACCAAAATTTCGGAAATTCCGTTGAATAGTTTTTGAGCGTAGAGTGGATATAACAGGGTGTATATAAACTGATGGTCAGAACTGTATGGGGTTCTAAAACTCACCGAAACAAGCAACTTTCATAATACAATGTGGGGTCGGAAAGCAACCGGCGAGCCGCGAGAGGGCGCTTCCTCTGGAGTGGATGAAACGTCGCGTCAAAATGGAGAACACAGTAAATCCGCATGCTACACGTTCCAGCTGCCACCAGCAAAGGTTCTCCGCGAATGTGTGGGCAAGGATTATCTACGACCAATTAATTGTATCGTATCTGTTACCAGACCGCCTAGGCGGACAGAAGTGCCTCACCGTCTTCCAGCAGGTGCTGTCAGATTTACTACGTGTTGTACCAGCAAATGAGCATGTTGTTGTACCAGCATGTTGTTGTACAAATGATGTTATACAAGCATCGAGTGATTATGTGGTTCCAGCACGAAGAAACGCCAGCACATTACACCAGGTCTGTGCGGAACTACCTGGATATTGCCTTTCCAAACAGATGGATTGGTCGTGGTGATTCCGTGGCGTGGCCTCCCAGATCTCCCGATCTGTCCTGCCTGGATTTTTTCCTCTGGGAACAGCTAAAAAGTGCCGTTTACGAGACGCCCATCGAGTCACCAGAGGACTTTGTCGCCCAAATTAGCCTCGCAGTTGCAGACGTTCTTGAAACGCTAGAAATCTTCCAAAGTGTATGCGATTCACTCCATCGGTGCTGTGACGCCTGGCTCGCAGTTGGTGGTCGTACATTTGAGCATTTGTTCTAAACATTTTGTCAACAAATTTCCATTATTTGTGTTTACTGTATCCGTCTTTACTGTATTCGTCTTCACTCCATTTTGACGCTGCGTTTCATCCACTCCTACAGAAAGCGCCCTCTCGCGCCTCGCCGGTTGCTTTCCGATCCCACATTGTATTGTGAAAGTTGTTTGTTATGGTGAGTTCTATAACGCCTTGCAGTTCTGACCATCAGTTCATATACACCCTGTATACATTGCACAGACTCACAGACAGACACACACCAACAGACAAACAAGTACAAACACACAGAGATATATATGTAAATTAGTAAATTCGTATTCCTGAGTATCCGATGCGAATTTCAGACTATCCCATGCAAAAGTTCGATTTTCTATATTCCCATATTTTCCCTATACATAACTATGTAATGTAGGGAAAGTCAAAATTTGATGTGAGCAAAATTAAAAATGTTCTTGATACATATATTTCTCAGAGTCGGCTGTGCATAGAGTTTGGAATATAAACTTTAGATGTTAAGTGGCATAGATTCAGCATAGGACTCTTTAAGGGCACAGGACTCTTAAGGTTGGGGATTCACTAAGGATTAAAATTCCTTTTCTTTTTCACTTCCGGTTTAAAAATTTTCCTTGAGATATCTATTTTTTTTTCAGAATCGACCGTAGATTGAGTTTAGAGGGTGACAGATATTGATTCAGTATAACATTGAGAGAGTAGAGGTCTCAGTAAGAATTCCCGCATCTGGTTTTAGAGAAGCCATTTGTTTAAATAATGATGACTGATATGGATTCAGTAATGAGTTGGTAGTAGGAAGGTTTGTAGGGAACCTATAAGCAATTGGTATACATAATTCAAAATGCCTAGCCATTGAATAAAATTGTCACTAGGGGGCAATCATTACATTAAAACATTATTACATTGAACACAACTGAAATTGCAACACCATAAGGAAATTGGTGTATCCTTATAAAATTTACAGAATATAATTATAACATGGAGATGTGCAAATAATTAAAGAATCATACCTGGATAATGAAAGCATGGAACTTTTTTGACATTAGATCAATATGGAATAGGTCCACCCCGAGCGGCTATTCAGGATTGAATACGACGAGGCATCCCGTAAATGAGATGGTCAATGATGTACTGAGGGATAAATTCCACACAGTCTGCAATCGGGATTGTAACTGAACATGGTTTGCTGGAATTGGGAGTTCTCTTAATCGGTGATCCATAATACCCCAGATATGCTCAATTGCGACAAATCCGGAGAATATGCTGTGCAAGGCAGGATTTCAAAACTTTGTAGACTATTCATAGTTACCATTGTTCAATATGTGGCCTAGCATTATCCTGCTTAAAAAGCAGTCCAGTCCTAGTTGACAGATATGGCTGTACGACAGGTCTCACAGTGTCAGAGACGTAGCGTTGTGCCGTGATACTGCCAAAAGCATGGACCAAAGGTGTTCGTCCACCAAATGTTTTATCACCCCAAACCATGATACCACTTAGGGGAGCTGTGTGGCGACTGATGGAAGAAGCTTAATGGCGGCGTTGTTGAAAGTGCCGCCATACACGAGTACGGTCGTCTAGCATGCAAAAACACAATCGTGATTCATCCGTGAACAGAATGTTTCGCCATTCTGTCCACCAATTGTGTCTCATTTGACACCACTGGAGGCGAAGTAACCGGTGAAGACGTTCAAACGGTAGATGTCAAAAAGTTCATCTACCTCGAAGTCCTGCGTCATGCAAACGTTTTCGAATTGTTTGCGTCGAAACCACGTTACCTGTAGTGTGGGATAAATGTCGTTGTAAAACGGTTGCTGTGGTAAACAGTTTTCGAGAAACGCTCCTCAGAAGCACACGATCATCACGTGGTGTGGTACACTTGGAAGATCTACTACCTGATTGTCGTGTTTTTTCGTTCTCTCTCACGAACCGTTACACACACCGTTGAACTGTGCTCACATCACGATCCAATAGTTCAGCGATACTTCAAAGGCTTATTCCACCCTCATGTAAAACAATTATTTGTTGCCGTTCCGTTGACGACAACTGAACGTATGCGGTACGTCGACGTACTCCTAGCATACTGTGATGATTTTTACAACCTGAAGCCAATGATGCAACAATTTAGCTGTGATATCGCTCCTCCTTGACCAGACGCTTTTATGCTGCTCGGCAAGGTGTTGGGTTACTATGCGTAACGAAGGTGTGATCATTTGCATATCTCGCATTGCTGTTTCCACTGCCTGATTTACATAAAGCTACACCTACAACTTTATCGTGTTGCAATTTCAGTTGTGAGCAGTGTATATGGATAATAGAACGAATTAAATAACGGGATAAATACATTTTAACTTTACACAAAATATATTTAATTGAAAATAAAAATTTGAGTTCCAGCTGTCTGCTTTTCTTTCAAAGAAAACTTCCAATTTCAATTTTAAAGGCACGTTTCGACTTTTTGATTTTCTTGCTGCATAGTATTTTAAATTGGAATTTGTTTTTGATTACTCCATTGGTGTTTAAGATTCTATGAAAGTCAGAAAGAAAATTGTTTTCCGTTTTGACTGTGGACTCTTAAAGTTTTTGTGGAAATATATTTTCGAAAAACGTGAGTTTGAATATGTTATGAATTTTTCAAATTTTATTTCGGTAAAAATAATATGTTATAGCTCACAGAAAACGCTGACAAAATAGTAGACAATTGGTGTGTTCAAAATTTCATTCAGACTTACGTTAGTTATTTTAATTTTGCGGAAATATATCAAAACGTTTCTGATGTGGGGGAGTACATGGATTTCCCTACAAACTAATTCATTTCCTCTTTATTTCTTTTAAAATTCAATAAATTGAGTTTTAGTTGCACAAAATAACACACATAATTACTTGAAATTACACTAAATTTGCAGTTTCTATCCAATATTCGTTTTCATTTGATAAAAATCTGATGTAGGCAGCACATGACTTCCCTTATATAATGGAATGAATTTACTACTTTTACAGTAAAAGAAAATAGGTTTTCCTTACAGTGGATACTTATTCTTTCCAAGATATTGACATTTCGTCATTTTCATTAATTTAGAGTCATTTTCATCATTTGGCGAGATTTTCGTTAATTTGGCAACATTTAAAAAGGTCGCCAAGTTGGCGATATTCCGCCAAACTCGTCGCCAAAATCTCGCCATACGTTATGGACGGTGAAATAAGTTATTCTTATACCAGATTGCCGTTCAAATTCAAAGTATTACTCAAAGTACCTTTTCTCATGAATGGAACCAGTTAATATTTTTATTTAATTTGTGGGATTTTTTTTTATAAATTTATTTGAAAAATGTGTAATATATCTCGAGAACGGTTCATGCTAGCGTTCTAAAGTTCATGTCAATGGTTTTCTAAGGAAAAATTACATTATAAATGTCTATTTGCGTAACTTTATTAAAGGTTTTGATTTTTTGATGAATTTCTCAAAATTTCACTCGAAAATTTAGGGAGGTTCTGAACATTCGATTGTATCTAAAAACAATAGGCTTCCAGTATCCACGGATTGTAATTTCTGTACCAAATTTCATTCAAATCGCTCCATTTGTTCGTGAGATATCGTCTCAACAGTCTCACAAACACACACACATACACACAGACATCACCTCAAAAATGTTCGATTCGTGATCAGGGATGCTTTAAACGTGCTCTCCCGTCGAAAACTCGAATTCGAATTTTAGACACCGCCACAATACTTTCTTTAAACATTATATGTATATAAGGGCAATAAAACTAGACGTGTTTTCAAAAGCGTCATGGAAAAAATACAAAAAAAAAAAGCTAAAATACCTCGGAAGAGAGAAAAAGAGAAGAAGAACGGTTTCTCAAGAACGGTTTAGTCTAAAAGTAATGGGGTTGGACTTATTCTTTTCATTCTCAATAATTACGTATAAAAAAATCTGATGTGGGCAACACATGACTTTCCTTATATAATGGAATGAATTTACTACTTTTACAGTAAAAAAATAGGTTTTTCTTATAGTAAATACTTATATTCTTTCCAAGATATTGAATTTTCGACAATTAGTCGTCATTTTCATTGATTTAGCGTCATTTTAATCCATTTGGCGAGATTTTCGCTAATTTGACAACATTTCAAAAAGTCGCCAAGTTGGCGCCATTCCGCCAAAATCTCGCCAAGCTTTACTGACGGAGAAATAAGTTATTCTTATAACAGATAAATGGCTATTGGCGTTCAAATACAAAAGTATTACTCGAAGTATCTTTTCCCATGAATGGAACGAGCTAGATCCAGGAGAATGATGTCACCTAATTTATCGCATGGCATTACATATGAAAAGTGAACATGTTTCTCAATAGGAAATATATATTTTTATTTTATATGACTTTTTGATAATTTTTTTTGAAAAATGTGAAATATCTCGAGAACGGTTCATGTTAGCGTTCTAAAATTTACGTCAATCGTTTTCTAATGAAAAATTACATAAGAAATGTCTATTTGCGTAACTTTATTAGCGGTTTTGATTTTTTGACGATTTTTTCAAAATTTCACTCCAAAATTTAGGGGAGTTCTGATTCGATTACGTTTAAAAACAATAGGCTTCCAGTGTTTACGGATTGTGATTTTTGTTCCAAATTTCGTTCGAATCGGTCCATTCGTTCGTCAGTTATCGTCTCCACAGACCCACTGACACACACACACACACATACTTTCACACACACACACACCACTTCAAAAATATTTGATTCGCGATCAGGGATGCTTGAAACGTGCTCTCCCGTCGAAAACTCGAATTCGAATTTTCGACCCCGTCACAATACTTTCCTTATACATTATGTATATAAGGAAAGTAATAATCATTTAATTGATACCTTTGAGCATACATAAACTTTTATTTTAGAGTTTAGCGATTTTTGCGGCCCATTTCAAAGCAGCAGGCGGGTTCCTTTCTTCAGAATTGTACCAAAATCTAATCTGCAGATGAACCAACAAGTGACTTATCTACAAAATTTTATAGAATTTGGTGCCGACACTGAACAAGTTTCTCAGCTTGATTATGTTACTCGTCGAGATGTTACTACATATAGCAAAAATCGCCTCAAAGTTCGTTCATATCCTAATTAGTACATACAATATGATGGTCATTTCGACACCCACGCTTTACGCAGATTGAAATAGCTTGAGCGGCCAGTAAATAAATATGACACTTGCACACTTAATAAAATTTCAATAGAGTCTCAAATTTAAACATAAATATGCTGCACATTTATTTCATCGTTCTCTTAACATAAACATTAAATGTAAAACGATGTTTAATCTTTGATACCTCTATGCTGAGTGACTTTCAATGCTTTCAGACTTTTTAGCTAAAAATGAATTAATGATAGCATTATTTTTCAATAGTTTTCTTTGAAGAGTATACGATAGGCGATCTTAAAATTTGAAACTTTTATAAAATTTATAAAACTGCAGGATTTTATATTTTTGCTTTCCTTATATACATAATGTTTACGGAAAGTATTGTGACGGGGTCGAAAATTCGAATTCGAGTTTTCGACACTTTTCAAACATCCCTGATTACGAATCAAACATTTTTGAAGTGATGTGTGTGTGTGTGTGTCTGTGTGTGTGTCTGTGTGTGTGTGTGTGTGAAAGTATGTGTGTGTGTGTGTCAGAGAGTCTGTGGAGACAATATTTCACGAACGAATGGAGCAATTCGAATGAAGTTTGGAATTATTTTTTCATTAGAAAACGATTGACATAAATTTTAGAACGCTACCATGAACCGTTCTCGAGATATTGTACATTTAAAAAAAATTATCAAAAAGTCATATAAAATAAAAAAAAATATTTCCTATTGAGAAACATGTTCACTTTTCATATTTAATACCATGCGATAAATTATAAATTGGGCGACATCATTCTCGTGGAACTAGCTCTTTCCATTCATGAAAAAATATACTTTAAGTAATACTTTTGTATTTGAACTTTAAGTAATACTTTTGTATTTGCGAGATTTTGGCGACGAATTTGGTGGAATGTCGCCAACTTGGCGACTTCTTGAAATATTGCCAAATTAACGAAAATCTCGCCAAATGGATAAAAATAACGCTAAATCAACGAAAATGACGACTAATTGTCGAAAATTCAATAGCTTAGAAAGAATATTAGTATCCACTATGAGAAAAACCCATTTTTACTTTCCTTATATACATAATGTAAAAGGAAAGTATTGTGACGGAGTCGAAAATTCGAATTCGAGTTTTCGACGGGAGAGCACGTTTCAAGCATTCCTGATCACGAATCAAACATTTTTGAAGTGATATCTGTGTGTGTGTGTGTGTGTGAAAATATGTGTGTGTGTGTGTGTGAAAGTATGTGTGTGTGTGTGTGTGTGTGTGTGTGTGTGTGTGTGTGTGTGTGTGTGTGTGTGTGAAAGTGTGTGTGTGCGTGTGTGTGTGTGAGTGTGTGTCAGTGAGACTGTGGAGACGATAACTGACGAGCGAATGCACCAATTCGAACAAAATTTGGCACAAAAATCACAATCCGTAAAGACTGGAAGCCTGTTGTTTTTATACGCAATCGAATGTCCAGAACCCTCCTAAATTTTCGAATGAAATTTTGAAAAAATCGTCAAAAACTCAAAATCGCTAATAAAGTTACGCAAATAGACATTTCTAATGTAATTTTTCATTAGAAAACGATTGACACAAATTTTAGATCGCTAACATGAACCGTTCTCGAGATATTTCACATTTTTTAAAAAAATTATCAAAAAGTTATATAAAATAAAAAATAAAAATATTTCCTATTGAGAAACATGTTCACTTTTCCTATGTAATACCATGCGATAAATTGGGTGACATCATTCTCGTGGATCTAGCTCATTCCATTCATGAAAAAGATACTTTGAGTAATACTCTTTGAGTAATATTTAAACGCCAATAGTCATTTATCTGCTGCAAGAATAACTTATTTCTCCGTCCATAACGCTTGGCGAGATTTTGGCGACGAATTTGGCGGAATGTCGCCAACTTGGCGACATTTTTAAGTGTTGCTAAATTAACAAAAATCTCGCCAAATGGATAAAAATGACGCTAAATCAATGAAAATGACGACTAATTGAAGAAAATTCAATATCATGGAAAGAATATAAGTATCTACTATAAGAATAACATTTTTTTTAGCTGTAAAAGTAGTAAATTCATTGCATTATATAAGGAAAGTCATGTGTTGCCCACATCAGATTTTTATTTTACTGTAAAAGTAGTAAATTCATTACATTATATAAGGAAAGTCATGTGTTGCTCACATCAGATTTTTTCGTTGCTTCTTTGCCAGGAACTCCTATTCTATGAGCATTCTATGGTACCTCTATGCCATGCACGTGTATGCAAACTTACAAGTGCCTACTTTTAGCAGTTTGAGCCATAGAGTTAAAATTAAGGAGTTAAAACTTCATATTAAGAAAATGCCAATATCATTTGAGATAATAATTCAGGCGGCGGTGGGATAAAAATTCAGGTGGCACTGGGATAAATATTCAGTTGGCTCTGGGATAAATATTCAGGTGGCGCTATGATAAGATAGCCCTGCATTATTATATTTATTTAAACTGCCAGTTTTGTAAATATAAATTATTAACACAATGCAAATTAGAACGTAAGCAATAAAGAATATCCCTACGTATTCATTTTTTTTATCTTCGAATTCATTTTTATCTCCATATATTCTATACTCTATTCTACAACTTTGAAAAAATATTGGTTAAATGTGACCATAATTAGGACAGATTTCATTTAATAATGATCAAAAATATGCATACTAAACTCTACACCTTATTATTGTGTCAACTAATGATAGCGACTACTTTACTAACACTAGCGGCACTTACATATAATCCCCAAAGCATTGGGACATTCTCAAGCGTTTCATCCATAGGTGTTTCATCTCCTTATTTCTAACTTCGTGGTTGCTTCGATGGAATCACAAACTATAAATAAATTCTTTGGTAAAGCATAATTAAAGAAACCGCCTGCCATAGTTATAAATTAAACAAGAAAGATCGATCATGCATAAAGCATTGATTATGAAACACTTTACAACTGAAATGCAATTTTATTTAAACATCTCTAACATGCGACACATTCAGAGGTGATATTTTTAAAATTATCACAATGCGACAATAATTTATTATATTTGCAAACTTCATCGAAAACAAATGAACTTTGTTCAAATAACGTCATCGAAATATAAATAGCCTGTTTCTCTACATAAAATCAGTGAATGTTTCATTTATAACCATTTTTCTATTCCTTTCATTCAGCAGTTATATTTTAAAAATTATCACAATACTGTAATAGTTTATTTTATTTAAAACGTAAAACCATTAAGGTAAGATTACTTTCTTACCGCATGCTTAAAACTTCACCAAAAAAGCAAAAATATAGAATTGTCTGCTTCTCTACGTAAAATCAATGAATATTTCATTCATATCAGCAATATTGCAGACTTCAGAGCTAAATAATTTTGCATTAAAGAAATTGAGCAATTCTTATACAACTCATAGCTTGATGTGTTTACATTCTCCGTAAGAAAAATTAGGCTTCGTTGTAGAAATAACCAAAGTTTGATGATCATTTAAACTCAAATATATTGTAATTGCGTTGTTTCAGAATATAGATGCTCTGAAATTAAGCAAAAATAATGCTGTTTTAGGCCGGATACAACACTAAATTAAAAAGAACATTAAAATCACGAACATTAAAATCACAAGATAGATGTCATATTTTAATTTGAAGTGGGGCACGAGATCTTTTCATATGATATGGGTATAATTGTTATTTTAATTTTTATTTTAAAAAACTATCAAATATATTTTACTGAATTTTTTTATATTTTGTAAGGGATAATTTGAATATATCCAAAAATTTTCGAAGCAATTTGTGAATTTTAAATTCGCTTAAAAATTGTTTGAAAAATAAGGTCTCATAGGGTTCAATGTATTTCATTTTTTCAACCCGGGTTCAATCCGAAACCAATTGGGTGATATCATTCATTTATAGTCATTAGGTTCAACTGACCCTCTGAACAACATACTAAAATGTCATTCCGATAAAGTCATTTTTACGGCAGTTATCTTGCGAATGGACAGACAGACACACAGATTTAACAATGTCATAAACACTTTTCAACTATGTTGTAAAGTGTTAAAAACTGCATATCTGTATATTTAAAATTAAGCGAGTTATATTTAATTGAAAATTGAACATTGTGAATGGGAACTATATATCAAATTAGAAAAGTAAATTTTTGACATATTACAAAAAAATATAAAACTGGATGATAATACATAGGAGACTTTTTTGCGAATTCCGCGTAGACTCACGATGCAATCACGGATTCTTAAGTACTTTTCACATTGAGACATGCCATTTTTTATTTGAAACAATTAAAATAAATAAGTCAACAAATGCAAGTATATATTTGATTTTGAAATTTAACATAATTTTCAAAACGAAGAATTGAACTCACAAAATATTTTTTCTTCACGAATTTAGCCTTTTCGAATGTTTATATTAAAATAGTTTAAAACAGGAAAGATCAATCATGCATAAAGCATGAACTATGAAACACTTTCCAACTGCAATGAAATTTTATTTAACATCTCTAAAATGCGATATATTCAGCAGCAATATTTTAAAAATTATCACAATACTACAATAATTTATTATATTTGAAACCTTCATCGAAAAAAATGAACTTTACTCAAATGAAGTCATTGAAATATAAATTGCCTGGCTCTCTATGGAAAAGCAGTAAAAATTTCATTCATAAACATTTATTGTATTCCTTTCATTCATCACCATACTACAATAATTTATTTTACTTAAAAACTTAAAACCATGGAGGTAAAAGTAATTTAACTTTAGTGCTTAAAACTTCACCGAAAAAGTCTGCTATAAAATTATCTCTATGTAAAATCAATGACTGTTTCATTCATATCAACTATATTGCAGACTCCAGCGCTAAATAATTCAGGAGTTCTTATACAACTCATCTTGCAGCTTGATGTGTTTACCATCTCCATAAATGAAAAGTAGGCTTCGTTGTAGATATAATCAAAGTTTGATGGTCATTTAAACTCAAATATATTGTAATTGCGTTGATTCAGAACATTGATGAAAAGAAATTAAGCAAAAATAAAGCGGTTTTAGGACGAATACAACAACGAATATAAATTAAAAAGAACTTTAAAAATCACGATTTTGACACAAGATAGATGCCTTGCGCGCTAGATTTGCACTCTGCCACAAATGCCGCCGTGTTCATGCGGAGTACGATCACGTTAAACATGTGGGTCCGTAAGTCCTTCCGAGAGGTTGGTGGTAGGGGAAGGAGGGTACGGTCCCTGTGGATGCCACCCCCACTGGGTTCCGGTCTAAATTGGGTGGCACTTCCCGGCCGTCCATACAGTTACCTTACACCTTTCTGGTAGGTCGGACGGTCTGGGTCTCAACAACAACAAGATAGATGCCATATATTATTTTGAAGTGAGTCACGTGATTTCTTCATACAATCTTCACGTGATCTCTTCATATAATGGATGTAATTATTATTTTAATTTTTATTTAACAAACTATTAAATATATTTTTCTGAAACTTTTTTTATATATTTTATGTGATAATTTGAATCTTTTCTAAGACTTTCGAAGCGATTTGTGAATTTTAAATTCGCTTAAAAAAATGTTTGAAAATTTAAGTCCCATAGGATTCAATATATTTCATTTTTTCATCTCGTGTTCAATCCAAAACTAATTGAGTGATATTATTCATTTATATTCCCATAGGTCCCACAGACAGTCTGAACAACATACTAAAATTTCATTTTGATAAAGTCATTTTCACGGCAGTTATCGTGCTAACGGACAGGCAGACAGCATAAACAAAGTCATAAGCACTTTTCAACTATGTTGTAAAGCGTTAAAAAATAGTTCAAGAAAGGTTGATTTTACACCGATAATGTTAACTATGATAACGTTGGGCATTTCATTTCGTGGATGATTGTGTAAAAAAGTGTTTTAAGTGTATACAGATATTCTCGAGTTTTAGTTAAAAGACAAAATTTGTGCAATTTATAAAATTTTGAACAAAATTACAGGAGTTTATATTTATCTCATTACTATGAGTTCATGTTCGACGAATATGCAAACTTTTAAATTCCCACTTTCAGCAGTTTGAGCTGTGTGGTCCCTTCTTTTGTCAAACAGTCCTGCTCGGCTGTGCGATATAAGTGTTTCTGCCACTGTAAAAGTTGTTTCACGGTGAAAATTGTTTGCTTGAAGAAATAATTAGATGCATGGAACTTTATTTGTTAGTTCTTCTTGGGTTACATACGCAGATTTTCTTCTGTGCCAGGTTTTTACAACTTTTTTTGTGTGTCAGGTTTTTTTGCGGCTACAGAACAGTGACATAAATTGTTAATAAACAAGATGTTATAAAAGTGGCGAAGCTAGTATTCAGCGCGATTGAGCAAAGTGTGAGTGCTCAAGAAACATAAGGACTTAGAGCGAGCTAGCATAATTTTGGCATCCAGAACAAAAGAGTTTTTTTCCCATAAATGTTATTAAATTAACTGTGCGGCTCAGCCTGACATTCTCATACTAGAATTCATTTTTAACACTTTACAACATAGTTGAAAAGTGTTTATGACTTTATTCATTCTGTCTGTCTGTCTGTCTGTCTGTCTGTCTGTCTGTCCGTTAGCACGATAACTGCCGTAAAAATAGCTTTATCAAACTGAAATTTTAGTATGTTTTTCAGACGGTCTGAAGGACATATGGGAATATAAATGACTAATATCACCCAATTAGTTTTGGAATGAACCCGGGTTGAAAAAATGAAATACATTGAACCCTATGGGACCTAATTTTTTAAACACTTTTTAAGCAAATTTAAAATTTACAAATTGCTTCGACAATTTTAGGAAATATTCAAATTATCCCATAAAATATATAAACAAAGTTTTAGTAAAATATGTTAAGTAGTTTTTTATATAAAAATTATTTAATATGGGGAGAAAATCAAATTCAATTAAATGTTGACTTTTACTATATCCTTCAGAAAGAAAAAAGACATATATCATATAATAAATATCTTTCCAAGAGTTGAATAATTTATATGTAAGAGAGGTTTCACATTTTAAAACAAATATGGTAGATAGCAATTTTTCAAATTTTTAAATAAAATAAATTATTACAGTATTGTGATGAATGCAACGATTGGAAAAATGTTTATTCATCACAATACTACTTGTTTATGAAATGCTGCTTTTATAGAGAGGCGATTTATATTTCGATGACGTCATTTAAAAAAAGTTCATTTGTTTTCGATGAAGTTTTCAAATATAATAAATTATTATAGTATTATGATAATTTTAAAAATATTAGTGATGAATGTATCGCATTTTAGAGATGTTTAAACCAGACAATTTATATTTCATTTGACTGAAGTTCATTTTCTTCGATGAAGTTTTCAAATATAATAAATTAATGTAGTATTGTGATAATTTTAAAAATATTACCGAGGAATGTATCGCATTTTAGAGATGTTTATATAAAATTGCATTGCATTTGGAAAGTGTTTCATAATCAATGCTTTATGCATGATTGATCTTTCTTGTTTTAATTAAATTTAATTCACTTTTAATTCAATTTTCGTTCTCATTTGATAACTGGACCTTTTTTCATAGGTGGTGTAGAGGAAATACGAAAAAACTGAAATATCTCGGGAACGGCTAGTCTTAGTGTAATGGGGTTGGTCTTATTTGGTCGTATAAAAGAATATTTAATAGATATATTTGAGCACACGTACTTCTTTATTTTAAAATTTGGCAATTTTTGCGAGCCATTTTGCAAAAACAAGCAGGTTATTTTTTTCCGAATCGTACCAAAATCTAATCAACACCAGGGTTACCTACAAGTGACTTATATACCAAATTTTGTGAAATTCTGTCCATTAGTTTTTCAGCTAGAGGAGGATACAAGCTTTTGCGGGCCATTCCGCAAAAAATGGCGGGTTCTTTTATCCCGAATCGTACCCAAAACTAATCAGCACCAGATTGGCCCACAAGTGACTCACCTACCAACTTTTATGAAATTTGGGCTATTAGTTTTTTAGTTAGAGTTTATACAATATCTGCACAGACAGACAGACACACAGACACACACACACAGACGTCACGCTAAAAATAGTTTTTTCGTATTCTAAAGGTCTCGAAACGTGTAGATCCGTCGAAAACTCGAGTTGCAATTTTCGGCACGATTCCAATACTTTCCCTATATTTTACCATGTATTACAGGGAAAGTAAAAATAAAAGTGTTTTATTGTTATTATTACAATTCTATGTATAAAGTTATTCATGACTAACTGAAATTTATGAAAATTACGAACACAATTTTACACAAAATATCTATCAATTATTAACATAAATAAAAATGTTTATTAAATTTTAAAAAACGCGAGTCCTATCAAGCGCCAGGCGTGAACTAGAACGACGCAAAACGTCTGCGTATACTTTAAACGCTAGCTTCACTCCGCAATTCACATCATAGCAGAGTACACAAAATACAGATACAATAGTACACATACAATAGTACACAAAATATACTGGTTTAAAATTCTAATTATGTTAAATATGAACTGAAGCAATGAATATTTTCTGAAATTATTTTAACGCATTTGAAAATAATTTTCATCCAATTACCTAAGGACAATAAAAATGTAAGTGACACTATTGAAACTTCAGAATAAAGAAAAACAAGAAAGATCAATCATGCTTAAAGCATTGATTATGAAACACTTTCCAACTTCAATGCAATTTTATTTAAACATCTCCAAACTGCAATACATTCCTCGGTAATCTTTTAAAACTTATCACAATACTACATTAATTTATTAAATTGGAAAACTTAAACCTTCATCGAAAAAAATGAACTTCATTCAAATCACGGCATTGAAATTTAAATTGCCTGGTTTAAACATCTCTAAAATGCGATACATTCCTCGGTAATAATTTTAGAATTATCATTACTACGATAATTTATTATGTTTGAAAACTTCATTGAAAACAACTGAAATTTATTCAAATGACGTCATAGAAAAAAATAACACTCCTGGCTCTCTTTATAAAAGCAGCATTTCATTCATATTATTTTCCCATTCATTTCATTCATCACAGTACGAAAATAATTTACTTTATTTAAAAACTTAAGATCATGGAGTTACAAGTAATTAAACTCTATGCTCAAAATTTCATCGAAAAAAATCATACTTCTCTCCGTAAAATCAATGAATATTTCATTCATACCAGCTGTGCAGACTCAATGAGCTCAATAATTTTGCGTTAAAGAAATACAGCAATTCTTATACAACTCATTCTACATATTTTGCTGTTTACATTTTACATAAGTGAAAAATAGGCTTCGTTGTAGAAATAATCAAATTTGGATGATCATTTAAACTCATATATATTGTAATTGCGTTGTTTCAGTATGTAGATGCACAGAATTTAAGCAAATATGAAGCGGTTTTAGGCTGGATACAACACTCAATATGAATTAAAAAGAACTTTAAAAATTATAATTTTGAGACAAGATGGATGCCATATTTCATTTTGAAGTGTGTCACGTGATCTTTTCATATCATGGTCATGTGATCGCTTCATATATGAGGTGTAATTATTATATTAATTTTTATTCAAAGAAACTACTGAATATATTTTGCTGAATTTTGTTTTATATATTTTATGGAATAATTTGAATATTACTTAAAATTTTAAATTTGCATAAAGATGTTTGAAAAATTAGGTCCTATAGAGTTCAATGCATTTCATTTTTTCAACCCGGGTTCAGTCCAAAACTATTTGGGCGTTATTATTCATTTATATTTCCATAGGTCCCACAGACCGTCTGAACAACATACTAAAATTTCATTTTGATTAAGTCATTTTTACGGTAGTTATCGTGCTAACGGACAGACAGACAGACAGGCAGACAGACAGGCAGACAGAATGAACAAAGTCATAAACACTTTTCAACTTTATTGTAAAGTGTTAAAAAACAGAGGGAAAATTGAAGGAAAATACCAAACATTTAATTTTGTTTTACTTATTAAAAATGACCCTCCCCCTAAAATAAAACAATTTAAGAAATTTATTTTATTTTGGAGACCAAATTATTTTTTGTGGTGCTAATCTTAGAATTTTAGAGCCCTCAAAAATAGACGTATTTTCCTAAATACTTTTATTTTGGGGCTAAAATTTTTAAAGCTAAAATTTATGATGCACTTTTACATACTACATTGCTTAAGAAACTAAAATTTTTAGTTACGAAACTGTGATAAGTATATCTGGTAATACAACTAAATCCAATTGACAGAACCTAAGTACTACATATATTTGATGTTTCGTATTTTTAACACTTTAAAACATAGTTGAAAAGTGTTTATGACTTTGTCCGTATGGTCTGTCTATCTGTCTGTCTGTCTGCTCGTTAACACGATAACTGCCGTAAAAATGACTTTATCAAAATGAAATTTTAGTATGTTGTTCAGACGGTCTGTGGGACCTATGGGAATATAAATTAATAATATCACCTAATTAGTTTTGGATTGAACCCGGGTTCAAAAAATGAAATACATTGAACCCTAAGGGACCTAATTTTTCAAACATTTTTTCAGCGGTCGTAAAATTCACAAATTGCTACGAAAGTTTTAGGCAATATTCAAATTATCCCATAAAATATATAAAAAAAAATTAGCAAAATATATTCAGTAGTTTTTTAAATAAAAATTAAAATATTAATTACACCATTTATATGAAGAGATCAAGTGACCATTATATGAAGAGATCGCGTGACCCACTTCAAGATGAAATATGGCATCCATCTTGTGTCAAAATCGTGATTTTTAAAGTTATTTTTAATTCATATTTAGTGTTGTATCCGTCCTAAAACCGCTTTATATTTGCTTAAATTATGTGCATCTACATACTGAAACAACGCAATTACAATATAGTTGAGTTTAAATGATCATCCAACTTTGATTATTTCTATAACGAAGCCTAATTTTCACTTACGGAAAATGCAAATACCAAAAGGTATAGTATCAATTGAATAAGAAATGCTGCATTTCTTTAATGCAAAATTATTTAGCTCATGGAGTTTGCAATATAGCTGATATGAATGAAACATTCATTGACACAGAGACGCAAATGTTTTTTTACGATGAAATTTTAAGCATAGAGTTAAATTACTTGTACCTCCATATTTTTAAGTTTTTAAATAAAATAAATTATTATAGTATTGTGATGAATGTAATCGTAGAAATGAATGGAAAAAAAATATTGAATGAAATGCTGCTTTTATATAGAGATCCAGACGTGTTATATTTTGATGACGCTATTTGAATAAATTTCATTTGTTTTCGATGAAGTTTTCAAATATAATAAATTAGTGTAGCATTAAGATAATTTTAAAAATATTACAGATGAACGTATCGCATTTTAGCAATGTTTAAACCAGGCAATTTATATTTCAATCCCGTCAATTGAATGAAGTTCTTTTTTTCGCTGAAGTTTCAAGTTTTCAAATATAATAAATGAATGTAGTATTGTGATATTTTTAAAAATATTACCGAGGAAGGTATTGCATTTTAGAGATGTTTAAATAAAATTGCATTTCAGTTGGTAAGTGTTTCATAACCAATGCTTTATGCATGATTGATCTCTCTTGTTAATATTTGCAACTATTAAATTAAATTTTCATCACAGTTGACTCCAAGATGTACCATCCATATATTAAATATAAATGTTTGTTGACCTTTATATTCGCATTCTGTATAAGAAATATTACATTTCAGTAAAATCATCAACTTCAATAAAATCATCAACTTCAAGCTACGAAGGAATTTCATTTGCAGGTTATAAAAGGAACAAATTTTAATTGCAAACTATGCTACTTTGAAATAATTATTTACTTTCCCAGTTAATTACAGGACATATTTTCAGACATAATTCTGAAACCATTAACGATTTAATTGTTTGTTGCAAGAGTGCCGTACATTCTTTGGTGAATACTTAGCGGAATTCTCTCAATTTAAATACTTTTAAGTCCTTTAAGGTAGAAAAATAAAGATAAAAGTTCTTGAGACTTCAATTGCAGTAGGGTTTAGTAATACGAATTGGAAATACTATTAATTATGTGAAGTGAATATTCGAATGATACAGAATGTATGAGTGAAATTGTCAAATTGGGTTCCAAATACCTCAAAGAATATACGGGGTGAAGCAATAAGTAAAATACAATTTATACAAAGGATAAGGGGAACTAGAGTAACATAAATAAGCACAAATAACACAAATGGATCATAAAGGAATGTAATAAGTCTTTAATTGCTCAATATTACCACCGTTATTAATTTGACCACCGTTTTGAATTTTCTTCAGCAAAGATCATACAAAAATATACGTCAATCTATGATCTGACTCCTTTAAAGCCTTCCACGTCCTGAAAAGTTATTGCAATTCAGTTAAGGACGTGTCCAAGAGTGTCCTGTAAAAAAAAAAGTCCACTTTCTTCTTTATATTCTTTTGGGGCACTTATGTGTCGCTTTAACATATTTTAAGTCGTGTTGGGTCTCATTAAACTTGTCCAGATTTTATTGGTCTTGTCGGGATATTCCTGCTATGTTTTGGCGCAAGCCAATCTTGTATGTTACTTCTCGTTCCGGATTGGTTGGACTGTTTCATGCTGCTTTCTAATTGGCTCTCTTGTAATCCAGGTCTTTGGAATACACCCTCTTGATTTTTCATTTCACGTCCATTCTTTTTATGAACTGCGGATTTGTTGGTTCTCTTGCATTCATGAAGGAGATTTACCGTCCTCGAGACACAGCTGTATCCTCGGAGAGGCTGTATCCTCGGAGACACAGGAGATCCTCGAAACAGCTGTATGCTGCATTATTGTGTTAATTGTCCTTATTTAGATTGATCTAGTTTTCCTTACTATACAAGGTGATTTGAAGCGCTTTGTATAAACTTTAATGGCAGATAAGGGACACTAAAACAAATATTTTTCATTGCTGAATGTATTTATGCAAAGATCCCACTTTGTTGCTAGAGCCTGATTTTGGTATATACATAAGAGACTGAAAGGGTGAACAATGTCTTTATTTATAGCAGCTTGTAAAGACCTTAAGTCTCTTTCTCCTCCTTAGAGTTCGTTCTTGAGGATGGATCTTCAATATTCAAACCTTTCGGCCCGAGGGCAATAACACAGGACGTCACTGTTTTAAATCAAGCTCAATTTTTTGTGAACCTCCCAGAATTTACAGCAGCTGGCTGTTTAAAGCAAGTGACAACATAGACCATAGTAATTAGTGCACACGTCCAGAATAAATTACAAAATTACAAATATACAAGATACTACAAATCACTTAGCTGGTGATAACTTTTAAATGGAAACAATGCTAAAGCTCTTATGCTTACCACTGATCTTCTTTTACCTCGACTCGTATTGCGGCCAATCCCCGGATACTAGACTCGTCCTAGTCATACTGGTATCAAAATGGATTTTCTTCCACTAGACTGCCGGCTAAATTTCAAACTCCTCCAAATAAAATACTTATTCGAATCATTCAACCTTCAACCTGTTCTTCCTTATTCCTTCCTCTGAAACTCTCAAAGAACCCTTCTACTCAAAAAGTACTGAAACTCTCATAATCCGAAACTTATTATTATTCTACATTAGGTATGCAAAAAATGCTGATTAGCTCGGTGATTGGTCTATCAACGGAACCAGTTAGAATTGTTAGTTTAAATAAACATAAATTATAACGCAAACTGAGGGAAATAATAATCAAAAAGTTATTTAGACCTCACAAGTTTTACAGTCGTACATTATGTTTTACAACAGATGCACAGTTTTACTGTAATTCACTAAGTTGCCATAGGAAAAGCACAGTGGTTCGGCACACGTTTGTTAGTGTACCTCAAATGATGCAATATTACATCATTTCTTACATTCCCATTAGCATTACTATTTGGTTATATGCATGTCGGCTATTTCACCATTCATGAAATACTCCATGTACGAAGTCCGCGTTACAAATGACAGAGACGAGAAATAGTCAATTACCGTGCAAGCCAACAGCGCCCCCTTACCTTAAAGTGTGTCGTCTGTGGACACGCGTTCATTAAAAATAACGTTTTGGTTTAGTGTTCCTTATCTTTCATCTAAGATTGTAAAAATTTATCTAAAACGTTCTTTGGCAAATTTAAAGATAAATTTGAAGCAATGTTGCCAATTTGACAAATTTTGGGAAATGTTGCTAAGTTGATGATAGTTAAATACATTTAAAAATCAATTCTAATATCTTTGTTAATCTCTGTCGCTTTGCGGGAATTTTTAATTTAATATTCTTGATTGAAAATATAGCTAATTTTACAGTTTTTTGGACAAGTGTTTTTCGTTAGGGGAGTTTAAGGGGGCCATAAAATAACTGCATTTTGTAAGAGGGTCATATAGTAATTACGTTTTTAAATAGAATCAACAGAGGTTCGAATTTCACATTTATCTGGGAAATTCAGAAACGTAAATACATTGACTTCCAAAAGTTAAGCATGCTATGCAAATTTTCATTTTTCGAAAGCGTATTTGAATTTGAGTGGCAGAAAATCACTGCGGATGTAGATGGCAGTATGCAAATATCGTATGTTACAGCCAATTACGATTGAATGACCGGTTATATGCTAATTAGGCAGTCGTTGAAGACGCCAGAATTCTGATGGGTTTGAGGAGGTGCATTTAAATGCCGATACGAAGTGTTTATTACTTTCATAGGATTAGTTTTGATGATATTCATGTTTCTATGACTGAAAGAAGACGAATGACAGATAGTGAGCGCTGGCTTGTTGTCGGACGCATTGAAGCAGGACAGTCAATCACAAATGTCGCTATTTTCTTTCGTGTTGAGCAGTCGGTAATTTCTCGATTATGGAAACAATTACAAACAAGTCAAACAGTTGTCCGGAGACAACTGTTTGACTTGTTTGCCCCGATAAACATGCGTCCGGACGTCCAATGATTACCACTTGATGATCGGTATATTGCGATATTAGCCAAGCGGAATCTACGAGCGACCTCCACAACAGTTACATCCATTATTGCAGCGGCACTTGGTAAGGCAATATCTGCCAGTACTGTGCGCCGAAGACTCCAGGTGAAGGAATTGTACTCCCGAGTACCACGTTTTTGTGTTCCACTAAGCGTCCAAGCCAGAGGTCTAAGATTAAAGTGGTGTCGTCAACATGTCAATTGGACTGTCTCAGATTGGTGCAACGTCCTGTTCACGGACGAGTTCAGATTTGCCCTGGAATCAAATGATAAGCGTGTAAGGCTCTGCAGAGAACGAGGCACGCGCAATCAGACCAAGAATATCATCGAACATCACGCATTCAGAGATAACAGCGTCATTGTCTGGAATTTCAATGGGATATCGCACAGAGCTGCACATCTTTAAAGGAGGTTCTATGACGGCTGGGCGGTATCGCGATGAAGCTCTAGATCCCTTTGCGAGACTCTGCGCTGCAGCAGTAGGTTCTGATTTCCTCCGTATGGACGATAATGCCCGTCCCCATCGAGCTAACATCGCTGATGAATACCTGGAAAGTGAGGTAATTTCTCGTATGGAGTGGACGGCGTATTCCCCCGACCTTAATCCCATTGAAAACCTTTGGGATGCTCTCGGGCGTGCTGTCTCTGCACGTTTACCTCCTCCAGAGAACCTGCACGTTTTCCTCCTCCACAGTCTCTGCACGCTTTCCTCCTCCAGCACGTTTACCTCCTGCACGTTTACCTCCTCAGAGAGTTGGAAATTGTCCTATTGGAGGAATGGCCATTGCTTGCATCTTCGATGGTTGATCACTTCATTAAAAGCATGAAAAATCGTTGTAACGTTTGTGTGACGTTCCAGAGTGGTCACATATCATATTAATGTAAGTTTTATTTGGTTTGTTTGTCTTTAAACATCATTTTGTTAATGGCCCAAATGTGAAGTAATCATATAACTTACGAAAAGTAATTTTTTTTTTTTTAATCTTTGGTCATAATTCTTATTTTCTTTAATGCATAAACGCATTTTCTACCTTCATGTATAATTTTCAGCTAATCAAAGCTTTACGTTTCCATTGTTGTTGATTTTACAGCCCGTGCTTAACTTTTGGAAGCCAGTGTGTTAGATCAGGCGAACAAGAATGAAAGGAATCCTACGTAAAACTTTATGTGTCCTGTTATATGGGGGGTTTCCTATTTAACTGATAATATTTTATATAGTGGCTTTATTTTCTTTTCTGATTTATTAGAAATTGAGTAGAAAAAATTGAAATCTTTAATATTTTTCACTATATAGAAGGTTTTAAAAACATTTCCAGCTTTTTGCCACGCCATATCGATGCGAATTTGCCATTGTAGCTGGAATGTGTGTATTATACGTAGCAGAGTCCACTTCAAGGATAAGAGATTGCAATTTCGTTTCAGTAGCTCAACGGTAGAGCTCGGCTGGCCATTTCGGAGATCCAGGTTTCGATTCCTGGTTGGGGCAGCAAGATTTTTTACAATGGTGCCCGAACAAATCAACCCTGTAAGTTAGTGCAAAGAAGTCGGAGATCTCAAAGTAACCCTAGTACGACTTGTGCGAATTCAGTGGACTCTGGAATTTAGAGCGTCGATTTCAAAGTGTGAGAATAACGACCACGCAGTATACTAACCTGGGTATCAATAGTAGTAGCAAGAGACTTATACCTGAGGTAAAAATAGCAGGAGGTGGTCAGCGAGCTTGTCAGTTGGTCGCCAATCTGACATTAAAGGGTGGAAAATACAGAGCCGTCTTCGATGATAATAGCTTGCAATTTCGTCTCAGCTCAAAGGTAGAGTCTCGGCTGTCTAGTTCGGAGATCTAGGGTTCGAGCCCCGGATAGTGCAGCAAGGCTCTTTACAAAGGCGCCCAAACAAATCAACCCTGTAGGTTAGTGCAAAGGTATCGGAAGTCTGAGGACTCCAGACCGTGCGACTCACAGAGTGGGTTTAGAGTAGCTAGCTGCGCGGCCGAGAAAGCACACCTCCTGCACTCAGGCGGCACCCAAGGTCTACCATCCCGCCAAATGAATATTTATTTAGGTCTAAAAAGATAACAATTGATGAAAAATTGTGTGATTAAACAGACAGTTTTACATTATATTTGAACTTGACAAGTACGTCCATTCTTCAAAAATGGAAAAATGGTTATTGCGAATATAGATAAAAAGATCATTGAAAAATAAAATTTAGAGTGAGGTGTATTGATATAATTAAAAATAGATTAAGATAAAAGATCAGACGTCGCAGGTCTGAAGACTCCAGACCGTGCGACTCACATAGTGGGTTTAGAGTAGCTAGCTGCACGGCCGGGAAAGGATTAGTTTTTATCCTTTCCCGGAGATGTCGGAGGTCTGAAGACCCCAGACCGTGCGACTCACATATTGGGTTTAGAGTAGCTATCTGCACGGCCGGGAAAGGATACCTCCTGCATTCAGGAGGCACCTAAGGTCTACCATCCCACCAAATGAACTTTTATTTAGGTCTAAAAATATTACAATTTATAATAAATATTGTGATTAAACAGACACTTTTACATTATATTTGAACTTGACAAGTACGTCCATTTTACAAAAATGGGCAAATGGTTATTGCGAATATAGATAAAAAGATCATTGAAAAATAATGTTTAGAGTGAGGTATAATAGCATAATAAAATATAGATTAAAATGAAAGAAAATAATAAAATTTTAAAAGTAAAATTTAGAAAATATATAAAAGGAAAATATATGAAAAGGAAAAAAAAAATTTCCGTATGAAAACAAAAACAGAAATTTAGAATAAAATTTAGAAAAGAAAAATAAGAAAAAATACAAAAAAAAGTGTCAAAAGAAAAAGAAAGATCCAAAAAAATAAGAACAGTTAACATAGCCTTTTTTTTTCTTTTTTTTTTTTTGTAAGGAGGGAAAAGAAGAAAAAAAAATAGAGGGAACACAATAAGTTCATATAAGTTAATAAGAATGAAATAAAGGGATTCATTGATCAAAATTAAATGAGAGCAGAATCTACTCATAAGCTTAGGTCACTTTATTAGAAATTTCCATGGAAACAAGAATACAGTTTTTAATTTTATCTACTGAAGAGGGATTTGAACGAACTTTGGAGAACCAAATTGGTTTATTAGAGGGGGAAGGTTTGCAGAGATGAAATTTTTTAGAAAAAGGACAATCGAAAATGTAATGGTCAACGTCACCGAATTTATTGCAAATACAGTTAGAGGTGGATTTAATTTTGAAAAAGTATAATTAATCAAGAAAGGGGCCATGACCAGTAAGAAAGTAAATGAGATATTTATTAAAAATTTGTAAATTAGAATTCACGATAGGGAGGTAAGACAGGATTCTAGCCGGATCACCAGTCCTGGTGGAAATGTAATCATTAAGATCATTTTGCCAAAGATTAAGAATATGTCATTTACAAAATTTTGAGAGGAGCGAGTAAGGAAAGGGAATAGTAAGAGGGGAACCAGAGATAGCAGCAATTTTGGCATGGCAATCAGCAATTTCATTTCCAGATATGTTATTGTGAGCTTTTACCCAAGAAATACTGACCAGGTTTTCGGCAAGGAGAGCTTTGTATTTAATGGAGTTAAGATAATTAGATTTATTCTTTATTGAGTTAAGAGCTTGAATGGAGGAGAGGCTGTCGGAAAAAATATTAATAGGGGTAATATTAGAGGAAGCCCAGTCAATAGCAAAGGAAATCGGAAATGGAAAAAAAAGGAAAAAAGATGTCGGAGGTCTGAAAGTGACTCCAGTACAGCTAGTACGGATTCAGTGGATTCTGCTTGATTGAGCGTCGATTTCAAATTGAGAAGATAGCGACCACGCAGGATACTAACCTGAGTAAAAATAGTAGTAGCAGGAGGCTAACCTGAGGTAAAAATAGCAAGAGGTGGTCAATCAGAATTGTCAGTTGCCCGACAATCTGGCATTAGAGGATAAAGAATGCAGAGCCCACGTCGATGATAAGAACTTGCAATTTCGTCCCAGTAGGTCAACAGTAAAGCTTGACTTGCCAGATCGGAGATCCAGGGTTCGATTCCCGGTTGCTGTAGCAAGGTTCCTTACAACGTGACGTGGCAACTCCGATTTTCAGCAATATGGATCATAGTCCTCCAGATATATACTTCCCCAAATAGCACACTTCTATTTTTTAATACGTTAAAAAATCGGAACCTGTTTCATTTTTACTTTCCTTATATACATAATGTATAAAGTATTGTGACGGGGTCGAAAATTCAAATTCGAGTTTTCGGCGAGAGAGCGCGTTTCAAGCATCCCCGATCACGAATCAAACATGTTTGAGGTGAGGTCTGTGTGTGTGTGTGTGTGTGTGAAAGTATGTGTGTGTGTGAAAGTATGTGTGTGCGTGTGTCAGTGAGTTTGTGGAGACGATATCTCACGAACAAATTGAGTGTTTCGAATGAAATTTGGTACAAAAATCACAATCCGTGAATACTGGAAGACTATTGTTTTTAAACGTAATCGAAATTTCAGAACCCCCCTTAAATTTTTGAGTGAAATTTGGAAAAAAATCATCAAAAAATCAAAACCTTTAATAAAGTTACGCAAATAGACACTTGTTATGTAATTTTTCTTTAGAAAACGATTGACATAAACTTTAGAACGCTAGCACGAAGCGTTCTTCTTCTTCGATCCAGACCGTCCGACCTACCAGAAAGGTGTAAGGTATCTATTTGGACGACCGAGAAGTGCCACCCAATTTAGACCGGAAACCAGTGGAGGAGGCATCCACAGGGACCTTACCCTCCTTCCCCTACCACCAACCTCTCGGAAGGACTTACGGACCCATATGTTTAACGTGAAAGTACTCCGCGTGAACACGACGGCAGTTTGGGCAGCGGCGGGAATCGAACCCGGGACTACCGAGTGCAACCTCTGCGCGCTAACCACAGGGCTACCGCGCCCCTACGAAGCGTTCTTGAGATATTGCACATTTTTTAAGTAAATTTCTCAAAAAATCCCATAAATTAAAAAATATATATTAACTGTTGAGGAACATGTTCACTTTTCATACGTAATATCATGCGATAAATTTGGTGACATCATTCTCGTGGATCTAGCTCGTTCCATTCATGAGAAAAGATACTTTGAGTAATACTTTTGTATTTGAACGCCAATAGTTATTTATCTGCTATAAAAATAACCTATTTCTCTGTCCATAACGCTTGGCGAGATTTTGGCGCCAAATTTGGCGAAATGACGCCAACTTGGCGATTTTTTTATATGTTGCCATATTAACGAAAATCTCGCCAAATGGATAAAAATGACACTAAATCAATGAAAAGGACGACTCATTGACGAAAATTCAATATCATGGAAAGAATATGAAAAACCTATTTTTTTATTGTAAATGTAGTAAATTCATTGCATTACATAAGGAAAGTCATGTGTTGCCCACATCAGATATTTTATTTCGTTGAATACCTAACGAAATAAGAGAGGAAAGATGTATCGGTGGATCCACTATTTTGCAACCATTTTTTAAACGTCATTTTTTCGTTTTTCACGCATTACCACTGCATGACGAGTTATAAAATAACGATATGTATGGTAAAAGGAACGAAAATGTAACGGAACGAAAACAAAACAGACGGAAATGCAAAGAGAGATAACGCAAAAAAAAAAAAAAAAACGCAAAAGAAAAACTGAAATGTAACGAAAGATAATGCAAAAAAAAAAAAAAAAAGAAAATGTAACGAGAAGTCCAAACAAATAACTTACACCTTCGGGGAGATTGGGCGAATTGAGTAGAAATATATATCAAAATTGTATTGTGTGTTATTTAAACAGTTATAAAGCCTTAATGCTAGTTTGATTACTTATATTACATCCCAACAACATTCCACAGACTGATTCTTCATTTATATTTCCAAATATAAATTTGGAGATGCCCCCCTTTCAGCATGACTTTAATTGCGTAATCATTTTACGATAAATTAGTCTGTTTTCCAGAAACGCTCTGTCTTCCAAAGAGTTCGACCAGAACCTGTTCTAAAAATCGATGGTGACATTCTTAGTTCGGAAGGGAATTCTTCGAATTTTTGAAAGAGAAAGTGACTCATATTGACCAACAAATTCGAAGTTTGGAACTATTTTGCGACATTTTGGAGAAAACATTAAGAATGGGATTTCCCATTATAGTGAGTGTAAAGTTCATGCTGATGCTGATACACGGATTAATTAGTGTTTACTGTACTGGAAATGTTCAGTGTTTATTTAATTATAGTTATTTCACTTGCGTTTCGCGTGCTCTCAATGGCTAGTGGTCATTATATGGGACACCTAAAAACCTTATAAAATTTCTAAATATCAAATTTCGCACATTTTTTAAAATAGTTTAAGTTTTTTCTTTTAAATCCCCTGCTACCGTCACACCTAATTCGAATTTTCGAAATTTTTAATATTTTCATTGATTTGACAGCTGAGACGGATCGAATGAGATGAAAACCGAAATTCTGGTTCGAATGAAAGTGCTCGATCATTCCGATTTTTACTTTCCCTATTTACATAATGTGAGACCGGAAAGTGTTCTCACATTTGATGAGACACTTCTATGTGAGTATTTATGGTGGCCAGAATGGCAAACAAAACTTGTAGTCAGGCTGGCTCCAAGTTTTGTTACGACTTGAACCTAAAGGTCAGAAGACTATAAATTTAGGGGTGCCATACCAGAGGGGCTGAGCTGGGCCGTACTAAATGTGCAATGGTGCAATTCAGTAAGGGGTAACCAATAAGCGCCAAAAAGAAGTAAATGCGGAGTTACTCCGCCTTTGGTGCCTTGGTGCCAGCCAGGTGCCAGCCTTGGTGCCAGCCATACTACAAGATTTGTTTGCCGTTCTGGCCACCATAAATACTTACATAAAAGTGTCTCATCAAATATGAGAACACTTTCTGGTTTCACACATAATATAATGTTACGAGCACGTAAAATATATTAACTGGAGGGGGTCGATGCTTGAGGCCTCATAAGGGAAAAACGCCTTTCCAGGCAGTCATCCCTAATTCATGAATTGCAGGGTTTCCATATTCTGACTTTTGGTGGTCGGGGTTTACATATTTGGCTATTTATCACCAACTTGGCGAGTTTTGATGAGTTTTTCAATATACTAGAACTTTTTCGTAATATCGAATAATCGTGAAGATTCGGGGTCTTTCTGGAAATTTCGAAATTTCTAGTGGATTACATAAAAGGAGGCATCGCTCAATTGGAAAACAGATGGTGTCATGCAAGCTAAATTGAGTTGTGAAATATGCCAGTATTACTTTCCTTATATATATAATGTATAAGGAAAGTATTGTGACGGGGTCGAAAATTCGAATTCGAGTTTTCGACGGGAGAGCACGTTTTAAGTTTTTTTGAAGTGATATCTGTGTGTGTGTGTGTGTGTGTGTGTGTGTTAGTGAGACTGTGGAGACGATATCTCACGAACAAATGGAGCGATTCGAATGAAATATGGTACAAAAATTACAATCTGTGAAAACTGGAAGCTTAATGGTTTTAATCACAATCGAATGTCCAGAACCCCCCTTACATTTTCGAGTGAAATTTTGAAAAAATCATAAAATCATACCTTTAATAAAGTTACGCAAATAGACATTTCTTATGTAATTTTTCCTTAGAAAGCGATTGACATAAACTTTAGAACGCTAGCCGGAACCGTTCTCGAGATATTGCACATTTTTCAAATAAATTTATCAAAAAATCCCATAAATTAAAATAAATATTAACTGTTAAGAAACATGTTCACTTTTCATATGTATTATCATGCTATAAATTGGGTGACATCATTCGCGTGGATCTAACTCGTTCCATTCCCAAAAAAATATACTTTGAGTAATACTTTCGTATTTGAACGCCAAAAGTCATTTATCCGCTGTAAGAATAATTTATTTCTCCGTCCATAACGCTTGGCGATATTTTGGCGACGAATTTAGGCGAATGACGCCAACGTGACGATGTTTTTAAATGTTGCCAAATTAACGGAAATCTCGCCAAATGGATGAAAATGACACTAAATCAGTGAAAATGATGATTAATTGAAGAAAACTCAATATCTTGGAATGAATATAAGTATCTACTATAAGAATAACATTTTTTTAAACTATAAAAGTAGTAAACTCATTGCATTATATAAGGAAAGTCATGTGCTGCCCACATCAGATTTTTTTTATAATAGTATCTGGTATTTTGTGAATTAGCGGAGTATTTAATTGCTGTTTTACTGTATCTAGCAGTCGTTTAGTTATCGTATAAGACGGTTACTGATCTATTGGCTGTATACTGTTCCGGCTTACCTTTATTAATACTTTTAAAACTAAGCATTAATTATCCATAAATTTAGACGCATTATTGTATCCTGAGAGTAGATCAATGATTTCAGAGGATGATTCGCAACAATGATGTATAGGAAAAGAATTGTGACGGGTTCGAAAATTCGAATTCGAGTTTCCGACGGAAGATCACGTTTCAATCATCCCCGAACTCTAATCGAACGTTTTTGCCGTGATGTCTGTGTGTATGTGTGTATGTATATGTGTGCGCCCATGAGTCTGTGAATACGATATCTCACGAAAAAAATGGCGTATTTTGAACTGAATTTCGTACAAATATTACAGTCGGTGAATACTGGAAGCATATTGCGCAATCGAATGTTCGTAAGCCTTCCCCTCCCCCCATTGTCAAATAAAATTAAAAAAAAAAATCATTAAAAATTCATGATCTTCAATAATGTTACTTAAATAATTGTTCATTTCCTATGTTGTTTTCCATTATAAAACGAACGGTACAAAATTTAGAACGCTAACACGAACCTTTGTTGAGCAAAATGTAAGATTGAATAATGAATGTATCCAAACTATTACATAAACATAAAACTAATAACTATCGGGAAAGATGTTAACTTTTCATACAATATTATGCGATAAATTTGTTAATATCATTCTTGTGGTTGTTCCATTCTGGAAAGAAAATACTTGTGTAATTTGCATTTTTACGACCATTTGCCAATAGTCATTTATATATATAAAACAAGCTCTTCTTTCCGTCTGTGTGTAAAGCTTAGCGACAAATTTGACGAGCTTGATGACTTATTTAACTAAATATCGCCAACTTTGCGATATGTCGCCTCATATTAATGAAAATATATTCAAAAGATAGGCAAAATATGACAAGAATTAAGCCTTCTATCTCACCAAATCCTACCTCTCAAATTGTTACATCCGATAAAGAGATTAGAAATCCAGCTGCATTAGGTGCTATCCTATTATTGATGCTGTAAGACTGTAAAAATTCAGTTCTCTATATCAGCTGGTGGATTCTTAAGCATCTGAAAAGACAACATCATCTTAGATTGTTTGTTTAGATTGATTGTTTGTTAGATTTTATTATTTATAGATTACTATTTGCAAAAAAATAAAAATAGCATAAGCAGAAAGATTTTGCTTGGTAAATGCTTACTTATTTTAATACTAAAATTCAATAATTTTCGGCATGTTTACTTCTAAAACCGGGTCTCAATTTTCTAAAAATATGTTTTTTATGAAATTTTTTGAGAAAATTGTCTAAATATATTTCAATATATGTATTATTATTTCGAATTTTCATAAAATTCCCTACATTCTTTTTTAAAAATTGCATTTTGTGCTTAGTAAAATTGAAAGTGGATTCCGTAGATTACTATAATATTTCTAAATTGTGATCCACCGTAGATAATAGCAACAAAGTCTGGATATTGCACTTATTCTGCGATTAGCATGAAATGGCCTGTATCTGCAATGGCAGAAAGAAAACTTGCTATGTCCCACATTTTTACAAATATCAATAAAGATTATTATATTATATAATATAATTTGCTTTCCATGTACCACAACATTTAGAACAATAATCTATATAAATAAAATTGAAAATCTGTCTGTGTGTTTATGTGTATGTTTATAGGTCTTATCATCATGGGAGAACGGTTGCACCGAATTGGATGAAATTTTCAGGGTAGACATAGAACAGCCCCACTTAAAATTTAGTCTATATTTTGAGTTTCTAAAACCACGAATTGTCTAGATATTAATTAAAATCTGTCAATTAAACCTTCCATAGAGATAGCATTAAGTAGACGATATTTTTTCCACCAATTTATTTGATGAACACTGTATCATATCACAACGGATTTAGACCCAATGTATTTATGCGGCAGACGATGTTTATTAAATCTTTTCCAATTTAAATAATAACAAGAAAGATCAATCATGCTTAAAGCATTGATTATGAAACACTTTCCATCTTCAATGCAATTTTATTTAAACACCTGTAAAATGCAATACATTCCTCGGTAATATTTTAAAACTGATCACAATACTACATTAATTTATTATATTTGAAAACTTAAACCTTCATTGAAAAAAAATGAACTTCATTCAAATGACGGCATTGACATATAAATTGCCTGGTTTTTTAAATATCTCTAAAATGCGATACATTCATCGGTAATATTTTTAAAATTATCATAATACTGCGATAATTTATTACATGTGAAAACTTCATCGAAAACAACTGAAATTCATTCAAATGACGTCATAGAAAAAATAACACGCCTGTCTCTCTCTATAAAAGCAGCATTTCATTCATAAATATATTCCCATTCATTTCATTCATCACAATAGTATAATAATTTATTTTATTTAAAAATTAAGACCATGGAGCTACAAGTAATTAAACTCTATAGCTTAAATCTTCATCGAAAAAAATCGTCCTTCTCTCTGTAAAATCAATGAATATTTCATTCATATCAGCTATGCAGACTCTATGAGCTAAATAATGTTGCGTTGAAGAAATACAGCAATTATTATACAACTCATTCTACATATTTTGCTCTTTACACCTTACATAAGTGAAAAATAGGCTTCGTTGTAGATATAATTAAATTTGGATAATCATTTAAACTCAAATATATTGTAATTGCGTTGTTTCAGTATGTAGATGCACAGAATTTAAGCAAAAAAAAAGGGTTTTAGGACGGTTACAGCACTCAATATGAATTAAAAATAACTTCAAAAATCACGATTTTGTGACAAGATGGATGCCATATTTCATTTTGAAGTGGGTCACGTGAGTTTTTCATATCATGGTCACGTGATCGCTTCATATAAGAGGTGTAATTATTATTTTAATTTTTATTTAAAAAACTACTGAATATATTTCGCTGAATTTTTTTTAATATATTTTGTGGAACCATTTGAATATTACTTAAAATTTTCGAAGCAATTCGTGAATTTTAAATCCGCTTAAAAAATGTTTGAAAAATTAGGCCCCATAGGGTTCAATGCATTTCATTTTTTCAACCCGGGTTCAATCCAAAACTAATATACTGATATTTATTTATATTCCCATAGGTCCTACAGACCGTCTGAACAACATACTAAAATTTCATTGTGATTAAGTCATTTTTACGGCAGTTATCGTCCTAACGGGCAGCCAGACAGACAAACAGACAGACAGAATGAACAAAGTCATAAACACTTTTCAACTTTGTTGTAAAGTGTTAATAATATGTATATAAAATGCATTTTATCGATATTGAATTTTTGCCTGGATGATATTAATTACGGTCTTTACTTTAAACGTTATTATTATTGAAAATTTATTGGTTAATTTAATGAAATTATTAAAATTTTCCGGGATTATTGATTCGGGATTATTGCTATTTTAGCAAAAATTTTAGAAACTCATGTCTTGTAGTATGGGTGATCAGGGTTATTGCTATTGTCAAATTATTACGTCATGTGTTGTAGTACGGGTAATCTTTTCGGGATTATTGATATTTCAATTTATTATGTCATCGGTTTTATTTTGGCAAATATTTTTAAGACTTATATTATAATACGTGTGGGTAACCTTCTAACACGCAGGGAAATCTTCCAATCTACAACAACATAAGTAGTACGGATGTATGTATCTTTCCATACAATTTTAGAGCTTTCATTTTGGCATATATCAGAATCAATTACTTGTCGTCAGGTTTAAAGATTACAGGATTATCGATATTTTCAATTTATTACGTCATCTGTTTATTACGTCACAATTTTAGCGCTTTCATTTTGGCATATATCGGAATCAATTACTTGTCGTCAGGTTTAAAGATTACAGGATTATCGATATTTTCAATTTATTACGTCATCTGTTTATTACGTCACAATTTTAGCGCTTTCATTTTGGCATATATCGGAATCAATTACTTGTCGTCAGGTTTAAAGATTACAGGATTATCGATATTTTCAATTTATTACGTCATTTGTTTTATTTTGGCAAATATTTGGAAAACACGTGTGTTGTAGTATGTGTATCTTCGACTAATATACGTTGAACGTTGAAGATCCATACCACATGACCAGCCCTAAGGTTTATGGCAATTTTGTGTGTGACCGCTACTAATACACGTTGTTGTTGTTGAGACCCAGACTGTCCGACCTACCATAAAGGTGTAAGGTAACTGTTTGGACAGCCGGGAAGTGACAATTTAGACAGGATCCCAGTGGGGGAGGCATCCACAGGGACCGTACCCTCCTTCCCCTACCACCAACCTCTCGGAAGGACTTACGGACCCACATATTTAACGTGAACGTACTCCGCATGAACACGGCGGCAGTTGTGGCAGCGTGCAAATCCAGCGCGCAAACCACCGGGCTACCGGGCCCGAAAAATGCCAACAGCACTCGGTGTTCCCAGGTGGTCACCCACCCAAGTACTAACCGCGGCCGATGCTGCTTGACTTCGGTGATCTAACGAGAACAGGTGTTTTCGGCATGGTAGGGCCGTTGGCTGCTACTAATAGAAGTGTATATCTTCATAAAATTGCCATAAGCCTTAAGGTTGGTCGTGTGGTCTGTGTCTTCAACGTGTATATCTTCTGTGGCGCGGGGGTCCAGTTGTTAGCGAGCGGGAATTGCACTCGGTAGGGTCGGGTTAGATTCCCTCCGCTGACAAAACTGCCGCCGTGTTCACGCGGAGTACGACCACGTTAAACATGTAGGTCCGTAAGTCCTTCCGAGAGGTTAGTGGTAGGGGAAGGAGTGTACGGTGCCTGTGGATGCCTCCCCCACTGCGTACCGGTCTAAATTGGGTGGCTCTTCCCGGCCGTCCATACAGTTACCTTACACCTTTCTGGTAGGTCGAACGATCTGGGTCTCAACAACAACAACGGGTGTATCTTCCAATATTCGCGAATATAAGTAGTACAGGTCCCACACAATTTTACCGTTTTTATTTCGTATATATTGATTCAATTTCATATTATTTGTTAATTTGTTCACAAACGGACCAGGATGTTTTATTCTTCAGATCTGTCCGTGAAGATAATTTTGCATAGCGAGAAAAATTCTTAAACTTATTTCTAGGAACATTAAATTAAATATTTTAAGAGAATATTTTGATTAACAATGTCATTTAGTATACTATAAGAATTTGCACATGATTGTCAATTTTAAGTTTTGTATATTGTATGCTCCGTACGAAGAACGGGTATACTGCCAGTAAATAATAAACTTAATAGAAAATATATATTAAATAGAATTAATCCTACTTTTGTAACAAATTGGAATCAGTCATCTTTATTTATTAACTTAAAGGCGAATGACGAAGGTCAAAGTGTCTGGTCATTTAAAAATATATATATATATATTTATTAACTAAAGTTTGGCTCAACTCATCTTTCTTGTACCGGAATTCATTATTTTTCAAATTTTACAAGAACATTTTTGAAAAATCGCTATTGTGGCTCCACATGATTACAACTATAGCATGTTACCCTTCTTTTTAAAGGGCTTAAAAAATATTTCGATTAAAACCATACTTGGTAATGTACCCCTGGAGGGCGGGGATAACTTGACCCCCAAGGGCGTTATTGACGTCACGAACAAAGACTGAAACTATTAAGTCACTTGATCATTCAGGCATAAATAAACCATTTTATCTATGATAATGTCAAATTATGTCCTACGCTGTGATGCTACAAAAAAAAAAAAAAAAAATCGAATAAATTTCGAAGTTTTCGCTTGAATTTTCGGAATTCTATCTAGTTCTAAATTTTTTTTATACCACAGCCATATATAAATGAATAATATTAAGCACACAACTTTGATAGAAGGTGTTTTATTACACTTCTTATAAGACGTACAAAATGGAAAAAGGCCAGATCGCTTTCGAGCGTTACTGCGAACTTCACCAGTGGCGACATGGAAAGTAAAAAGGATCGTTTATATATAGCCCAGAAAAGATGCCAAATTTGCATAAACACAATTAGTAAATAAACATTCGATTATCAATGGGAAAATACACAAAAAACATAAAATATTTTTTAACGGATTCAAAAACGAGTATATCTCAAGAAAAGCACAATTAAAAATACTGCTTTATTCCAGGAATGCAAATTCAGAAAGGACAGTCAAGCTCTTTCATTTTAAAGGGCCTTATTGTCCTTTCTTAATGTTTTTCCTTTCTGAATTTGCATTCCTGTAATAAAATAGTATTTTTAATTGTGCTTTTCTTGAGATATACTTGTTGAATCCGTTAAAAAATATTTTATGGTTTTTGTGCATTTTTCCTTTGATAATCGAATGTTTATTTACTAATTGTATTTATGCAAATTTGGCATCTTTTCTGGTCTATATATGAACGATTATTTTTACTTCCCATGTAGCCACTGATGACGCATTAGCGCTTAACGCTCGAAAGCGCATTAACGCTCGAAAGCGCTCTGGCCTTTTCCCATTTTGTACGTCTTATAAGAAGTGTAATAAAAGACCTTCTATCAAAGTTGTGTGCTTAATCTTATTTATTTGAAATCAGACATGATACCAACTTATTTATACATATATAAATGTTTCATAACAAATCTGTTATCGTGTATCGTGGAAACAAGGAATATACTCCAGACAGACAGAAAGACGGACGTCACTCCAAAAATAGTCAAAACGTGTTTAGGAGGTCTTAAAACATATATTAGCATAAAAATCTCGAATTCGAAAAAACAATACATTCTCTATACTACTCGTACATTACGGAGTATGAGAAAGTAAAAATTTGCTGAGTTGCATTTAATCTCGTGGTCGATAATGTAAGTGTGCAGTATTTCAGCTATCTACTCGTAGTTAACTGGTGACTTCTGGAGATGTTAGAAAAAAATTCGACCTCCCATTTTCCCAGCCCCTGGGGGAGAAATAAAAATCCGACTCAGTAAGGTTCTGTCTTGTGGTCGGTACTATAAGCATGTCCAGTTTTAGTCATCTAGGAGACTGCTAGTTTCTTAAGGTTCATCAACATATTTAGTTTCTTGGATGTTTGAATTATTATACATTTTTTAAAGCTTATCTTTTTTAAGAACATTTACTTACATTGTAAGAAAATTATCAGATTGACAATGATTTAGCGTCAAGACGTGTATCAAAAGGTACGTTTTCATTGTAGCCTGCGTCAGAGAGCTTGTATTGCCATATGTACAATACAGATAAAAAAATCTGATATATGCAGCACATGACTTTCCCTGCAAACTTATATCCACCTTCTCTTTATTTTAATTAAATTTAATTCACTTTTAATTCAATTTTCGTTCACATTTGGTAACTGGACTTATTTTTAAAGGTAGAGAAAATACGAAAAAACTAAAATATCTCGAGAACGGCTAGTCCTAGTGTAATGGGGTTGGTTTTATTCTTTAATCGTTAAAAATTACGTATAAAACAAGCATTTAATGGATATATTTGAGCATACGTAGGCTTTTATTTTAGATTTCTACGATTTTTGAGGGTCATTTTGCAAAAAAAGGCAGGTTATTTTTTTTACAATCGTACCAAAAATCTAACCAGCACCAGGGTAATCCACAAGGGACTTAACTACTGAATTTTGTGGAATTCGCTCCATTAGTTTTTTTAGTTAGAGTGGATACAGACTTTTGCGGGCCATTTTGCAAAAAATGCGGTTTTATCCCGAATCGTATCCAAAACTAATCAGTACCAGACTCGCCTACAAGTAAGTGACTTACCTACCAAATTTTATGAAATTCGGTCAATTAGTTTTTTAGTTAGAGTGGATACAAAATCTGCACAGACAGACAGACAATCAGACACACAGACAGATACACAGACAGACGTCACGCTAAAAATAGTTTTTTCCTATTCTAGAATGTCTTGAAACGCGTAAATTCGTCGAAAACTCGAGTTGCGATTTTCGGCATGATTCCAATACTTTCCTTATACATTACCATGTATTGCAGGGAAATTAATAATCGACTGGATTATATTCGTCTATGAAGAGTGTTGTTGTTGTTGAGACCCAGACCGTCCGACCTACCAGAAAGGTGTAAGGTAACTGTTTGGACGGCCGGGAAGTGCCACCCAATTTGGACCGGAACCCAGTGGGGAAGGCATCCACAGGGACCGTACCCTCCTTCCCCTACCACCAACCTCTCGGAAGGACTTACGGACCCACATGTTTAACGTGATCGTACTCCGCGTCTATGAAGAGTGTTAAAGGCCCAGACCATACAGCCAACCCAGGGGTTTGCGGCAATTAAGTGTATGGCCGGTCTATGAAGAGTGTGAAGGAAATTCTAAAAAGGTATAAAAATGTGCACTTTTTGCAAGGATTTCGATTTAAAAATATTTTATTTAGTTTATTTTTATTAATTAACTAACAGAAATGTTTTCATAGAAGTAGTAAAATGTTTACAGAGTTATTCATTGCTTGAACAGATTTATTCAGAGTTATTCAGTGTTTGAAGTTTAGGTCATTGTATAACTTTTAAAAGCGATTCCAATATGACAGCCAACTTAGATTCACTTGCACATAATATGGCCTAGAAGGTACAGTTTTTAAATCTTATTAAAAAAGAGTTATACGAGATTTTTTAAACAAAATTCTATAGCTACATGTCGAGAAGAAGATGAAGCTTAAAAAAAATCAGAAATTTGCGCATCAATATTTAATTATTAAAATCGTGTAATCTTAATTCTGACCTCTTTACCCTCACCTATTGTAATATATTGCATAATATAATAATATTAATATATTTTATATCTATTATATAATATTTTAATTATGGAAATACTATTTCAATAGGTGCTGAGATACTTGGTGAGCTCAGAGATGTATTTAAATAGAAGTGAAAGTTATATTTCACCTGAGAGTGATAGGGGGAAAAAATTGTGTTAAAAAATAAACACGCATAAAGCACTGATTGCGAAACACTTTCTAGCTGAAATACAATTTTATTTAAACATCTCTAAAACCCGATACATTTAGCACTGATATAGTTTGAATTATCACAGTACTACAATAATTTATTTTATTTGAAAACTTAAAACTTCATAAAAATAAATGAACTTGATTGAAATATCGTCATCGAAATATATCGTCTGGCTCTCTATGTTAAAGCAATGAATATTTCATTCATATCACTTTATTCTAGACTCCACAGCTAAATAATTTTGCCTGAAAAAAATTCAATTCTTATACAAATCATCTTATAATTACTTGTTTACATTCGACATCCATTAAAATTAGGCTTTGTTGTAGAAATACTCAAAGCTTGATGCTCACTTAAACTAAAAAAATTGTAATTGCGATGGCGCAGAATATAGATGAACAGAAAATGCTCAAAAATAAAGTGTACACTAAATATGAATTCAAAAAAACTTTAGAAATCACAACTTTTACACGGGAAAATAAAGATGGATGCCATATTTTATTTTGAAGTGGGTCATGTGATCTCTTCCCATAATATGGGTGCAATTAATTTCTTAATTTTTATTTAAAAAACTACTGAACATATTTTGCTAAAATGTCTTTTATGTATTTTATGGAATAATTTGAATATTTTCTAAATCTTTCGTACCAATTTGTGAATTTTAACTTCGTTTAAAAAAAATGTTTGAAAATTACATCCCATAGGGTTCAATGTATTTCACTTTTAAAACCGGGGTTCAATCCAAAACTAATTGGGTGATATTAGTCATTTACATCCCCATGTGTTCCACAGACCGTCTAAACAACATACTAAAATTTCATTTTCATAAAGTCATTTTTACGGCATTTATGGTGCGAACGGGCAGACAAACAGACAGAAGCAACAAAGTCATAAACACTTTTAACTATGTTAGAAAGTGTTAAAAACCGGGACAAATGTAAAACATACGAGACACCGATGAAGCAGGTATAAACTGAGACAGGACGTATAGGACCACCCTAATTACATATAGGGCTACCCCTAGACCACCCTAATTACATATAGGGCTACCCCTAGACCACCCTAATTACATATGTAAATGTAGCAAGGAAGTAAACACAATTACGGGTAGAAGACACATTAAGTTGGATTTTGCGCATGTTAATTTGTGACTGCCCCCTGCAAGCTTTTAGAGCTTGACTTTAATAGCAAGATCGTTTTCCGATAAATTAGTCTTTAACCCTCCCCCTCCTACGACCTTTCCGCAGTAGGAGAGCACACCCTCTTGCCCCTAAATCGATCGGGCAACTTCAAGTTTGAAATGAAATTCCTAAAATTCCCGAAAGAATTGTTTACGACACTTAGCCTTGAATTCTCCCTGTTCTGAATTTGAAGTATTTCAAAGTTTTGAAATCAAAACTTGTGGTTCGTGGGTCTGAAAGCTATTGTTTTAGAGCTGCATATCAAAATATGGCATTTGGGGTTTGGCAGCATGGATTTGCATAGTGACACAAATGCTCGTGTTTGTTTCAGAATTGTTTTTGGAAAGGAATAATATATTTAAGTAATGTGTATATTTTACAAGTCCCAGTTACTGAAATCAATTGTTCTTCAAGAATATTTTATATCTTATCGAAATAACAGCAAACGTAGTCCAGCGAGTTTTTTTTACTAGATTTCTGTCTACATTCACAAAACACTTACCTTCCCTAGTAGCAATTCAATATCTGCATCCAATATTGGGAATATTGGCCAAATATGAAAAAATCTGATGTGGGCAGCACATGACTTTCCCTGCAGACTTATATTCACTTCTCTTTATCTTAATTAAATTTAATTCACTTTTAATTCAATTTTCGTTCTCATTTGGTAACTGGATTTATTTTCAAAGGTGGCGTGGAGAAAATGCGAAAAAACTAAAATATCTCGAGAACGGCTAGATCTAGTGTAATAGGGTTGGCCATATTCCTTTCATCATTAAAAATTACGTATAAAACAAGCACTTAATGGATATATTTGAGTATACGTATGTATTTATTTTAGATTTTGACGATTTTTGAGGGCAATTTCTCAAAAAATGCAGGTTATTTTTCCGAATAGTACCAAAATCTAATCAGCACCAAGGTATCCCACAAGGGACTTATCAACCGATTTTTGTGAAATTTGGTCCATTAGTTTTTCAGCTAGAGAGGATACAAGCTTTTGCGGGCCATTTCGCAAAAAAAGGCGGGTTCTTTTTTCCCGAATCGTACCCAAAACTAATCAGCACCAGACTCGCCCACAAGTGACTTACCTACAAAATTTTGTGAAATTCGGTGCATTAGTTTTTTAGTTAGAGTGGATACAAAATCTGCACAGACAGACAGACAGACACACAGACAGACACACAGACAGACACACAAACAAACACACAGACAGACACAAAAACAAACATACAGACAGACAGACACACACACAGACGTCACGCTAAAAATGGTTTTTTCGTATTCTAGAGGTCTTGAAACGTGTAGATCCGTCGAAAACTCGAGTTGCGATTTTCGAGATGATTCCAATACTTTCCCTATACATTACCATGTATTGCAGGGAAAGTAAAAATGAATATTTTGATGGAATTGGCTCAATATTGGCTTAATATTTCAATATTGGCTTAATATTTGGATAATATTGCGCTAATATTGGCGTTTCAGTGGATTTATTAGAAATGTAACACTAATATTGGAATAATATTTGATACGTGAATTTCCACCACACGTTCGGCCAGAACGCAAATATTATTACTTCCCCCCAAGAAAGTAATCTTCGACGTTGGCCGTGTCGAATATAAGTAGATATAATCAATTACTAAAATGTTAATGGATAATGAGAACAGCGAACACAATATAAAACAATAACAAATTCATTTACACAATGATTATAATAATAATGAAATATCCCACTGACATATATCATCTCCTTACAGTTATTCTAACCTGCACTACTCTATTGGTACGTTACATCAAATCTTCTTGCAAAATATCAGCCCCGTTATAAAAGAACGGCTTTCAAAAATTACACATTAAAAGCATATAAGTTAGTTTCTCCGTGATTAAATTACACTAATATTGAAATCAACTCGTATCTAAACATATGTTACCTTAAAATCCAATTAAGTTAATTTACATAAAACCAATTATCCTGAATATGAAGGCTAATCAAATGCAGCGAGAGAGAGAGAGAAAGAAGATCGTGTCATCGACACATCATGTAAAAATACATGCATGGCATACCTCAGTACCTCGAAGGATAGCTCGTCAGCGAGTCGGAAGGCGACGGGTGACCGTCACCGTGGATTGAGGACCTTTCTCCTCGGAATCAAAATATCAAGTGTTGTCAAAACTTCTCTCCAAAACTCGCTCTCTCTCGGCATCCGAAAAAATCTGATGTGGGCAACACATGACTTTCCTTATATAATGTAATAAATTTACTACTTTTACAGTAAAAAAATAGGTTTTTCTTATTGTAGATACTATTAATCTTTCTAAGATAGTGAATTTTCGACAATTTGTAGTCATTTTCATCGATTTAGCGTCATTTTTATCCATTTGGCGAGATTTTCGTTAATTTGGCAACATTTCAAAAAGTCGTCAAGTTGGCGACATTCCACCAAATTCGGCGCCAAAATCTCGCCAAACGTTATGGACTAAGAAATAAGTTGTTCTTTCAGCAGAAAAATGAATATTGGCGTAAAAATTCAAAAGTATTACTCAAATTATCTTTTTTCATGAATGGAACGAGCTAGATCCACGAGAATGATATCACTAAATTTATCGCATGTTATTACGTATGAAAAGTGAACATGTTTCTCAATAGGAAATATTTTTTTTTCATTTTATATGGCTTTCTGATATTTTTTTGGAAAAATGTGCAATATCTCGAGAACGGTTCGTGTTAGCGTTCTAAAATTTATGTCAATCGTTTTCCAATGAAAAATTACATAAGAAAAGTCTATTTGCGTAACTTTATTAGTGGTTTTGAGTTTTTGACGATTTTTTCAAAATTTTATTCGAAAATTTAGGGGAGTTCTGAACATTCGATTACATATAAAAACAATAGGCTTCCAGTGTTTACGGATGGTGAATTTTGTACCAAATTTGGTTTGAATTGGTCCATTCGTTCGTTAGTTATCGTCTCCACAGACTCACTGACACACACACACACATCACTTCAAAAATGTTTGATTCGTGATCAGGGATGCTTGAAACGTGCTCTCCCGTCGAAAACTCGAATTCGAATTTTCGACCCCGTCACAATACTTTTCTTTTACATTATGTATATAAGGAAAGTAAAATGTCACCTCCTGCAAGGACTACGCCCCTGGTTGTCATTGGCCTGACACTGAAGCCCCTGTATATTTTCATCGGACGGTATCTCGTTACATCTCAGTTATTGGGTGCTGTCGCATGGTAGGGTTGGTTAGCACCCAAGAATTGCTGCGTGTCAGCTGGCCCAAAACTCCCACGCACCCGAGCGCACGTGCGACTAGTGGCGGTCAAGAGGTCAGCTCTTCCCAAGGGGCCCCACTGTGTGCCCTTCAGTAATAGAGTCGTTTCCGTTAACAGAGTCGACGAAGCTTTGTTCTGACTTTCTTTCAGGTGTTCTTCTGCGGAATCATATACTTATTGTGAAAGCAACACAGGGACCATGTTTATCCATTGTAATCCCTCCATAACTTACAATGTTACATATTTGCCATGTAACAATATTGAATGAAAATATTTAGCCAATATTGGAGGCCAATGTAATCCCAATATTTGCCTAATATTTGGATTACATTGGAAATATTTCCAATATAATGCTAAAAAATACAATAATGGCCCAATATTAGACCTATATTAAATGCTACTAAGGTGCTGTGTCCATTTGGTTTTCAAAAACTAATAGTACAAAAATTAATACTGCAATTAAATTTATTTTACACAAGAAGAAATTACCCGTCATTGTTTTTATCTATATTCACGAAAAAATTTTCAACTGTGTTCATTTGGTTTTCAAAATCTACAGTATTAATATTACAATTAATTTTATTACAAACTAGAAGGAATTGGCAGGCATTGTGTTGATCTATATTCACGAAAAACTTACCTAGTGTGTGCATTTGGTTTTCAAAAACTACAATATTAATACTGAAATTCATTTAATTTTACACTAGAGCAGATTACTCGCCAATTGCCAGAGTCCTAAATAACCATGCCTGCTGCTTAAATAATACAGATACAGATAACACTACTCAATTTTCAAATCACCTGTTTTGAACCAAAATCATTCCCGCGTTCCGTTTATTCTATTCAATAACATGCAAATTATGCAATTTCTCTAGGAAGAAAAAGAAAACAATCTCACTTGAATTAAAAACAAATGTAAAAATATTTTTAATATGGAATCTTTAACGAGCGGGTAAAGGGGCAAATTCCCGCTTAACGCGCTTTCTTCTGCGCTTATTCAGAAAACAATATAAATGAACTATTTCAGAATTAAAATTCACAAGAATATTCATATAAAATTCACAGCATATGGAACGTGGTGAAGCGTTCAATAGCGTATTGTTCACAAGCGTATTGAAAATATAAAAATTATCTTGGTTTGCCGGAAAATAAATGATAATGTCAATCTATAAATTATATTTGCGAGTGAATATGTGTGTGGCGAGAAATTGCTTAAACCCTGCAAAATATCAACAAGAAAGATCAATCATGCTTAAAGCATTGATTATGAAACACTTTCCAACTTCAATGCAATTTTATTTAAACATCTTTAAAATGCAATACATTCCTTGGTAATATTTTAAAAGTTATCACAATACTACATTAATCTATTATATTTGAAAGCATAAACCATTTGTTTTGGATGAGGTTTTCAAATATAATAAGTTATTGTAGTAATATGATAATTTTAAAAATCTTACCGAGGAATGTATCACATGTTAGAGATGTTTAAAGCAGGCAATTTATATTTCAATACCGTCATTTGAATGACGTTCATTTTTTTTCGATGAAATTTTAAGTTTTCAAATATAATAAATTAATGTAGTAATGTGATAATTTTAAAAATATTAGCGAGGAATGTGTATCGCATTTTAGAGATGTTTATATAAAATTGCATTGAAGTCGGAAAGTGTTTCATAATCAATGCTTTATGTATGTTTGATCTATCTTGTTTTTTTCTTTAATGTGCTCCGTAATTTTTTGAGTGCAAATAGCCTTTTATAGTTAAGTTTGTTATACAGTAAATTTAAACCGAATGTTTAGATTGAGCGGTGTATTTTTTCTGGGAATTAAAAATAATATTTATGTATTTATGTTTATATGTATATATATTTTTATGCATATGTTTTTTATTATATTTATATGATTTGTGAGGACATTTAAAAATTTATTTTTAATTTAAAAGAAGTTTTACATTGTTTATTTTAATATTATATTTTAAAACTTATAATGAACGGTTAATCATTTATGATTCGTAACAGGTGAAGCAATTTTAAATTATTTTCTATTTAATTTCTATTACGTTTGTGCAATGTTTCAAATGTGTGATTTATTTCTTTAGATAAAATCTATTTTATAACTTTTCAAAATCGCATGTACTTAATAAAAATACTGAATTGCAACTGTTCACTGCAAAATACTGGTATAACAATGCTTCATACACGGATTTTTTTATATTCTCCAAATTAACTGCGAGCATCACACACTAAACCGGGTACAAAGTCAATAATCCACTTTGGATCTGGCTTTGAATTCACCCGTAATAGCAACACTGAAAATAGAGTGCCAAACTAGTAGTGAACACCCTTAAGGATTTTCAAATTTTACTATATCATAAAGAAATAGCATCGTATAAAAATATTTCAAAACTTGGATTATGCAGTCATTGATTTATTATCAAAACGTACGTAACGAACACGCTTCAATGACAGTGGTGAATTTTATTTACAATCTGGCTTCTTGCGCTTCACACTCTTTTTTACGAAAAACATCATTTTTTTCGCACAGATAAAAATATTTTATCTGATGATGTAAAACTAGTATTCTGGCACATAGAAGCGATACAGCTATTCGGCAGTTTGGGACGGGAAAAACAATTATAATTATCGAAACTTTCTGAATGTAACCAAACTTATTCACCATTTCTTGAAGACGAGAGCCGTGAACGAGCCTTGTGATGTCACCTTCCGTGCGCACCAAAATGGGTCGTTTCCCACGACAGTCAGAAAGGTGAACTTTGACTGCTAATAAAACATGAAATACAGCTCGGAGAATTAAAATGTTTATACTTTTGTCCGTATTGCAATATTTCGAATCGAATAATAATAAAAACAAGTGGCCGAAATTGTCCATTGCAGCAGAATTAGACTAATTTATCTTCTTCAAATTTATTCTACCAATACTCTTCTGAACAGATCACTAAGTTCCACATGCTGCAAACATTTTTCCCAAGATTCATAGCGTTACGGTATTAAGTGGGAATTTGCTCATTTATCCGCTCGTAATCTTCACAACTCTCATGAACGCAACCTTGTATGCACGCAGTAATAGACCATGTTCACCCATCAAAGCAGCTTATGTAATACAAAAATATCCCAACCTGAGATGTAAAGAATAATTACTTAAGCTCGGATAAATAAACGAATTAAATACTGGTTGACTGCTGAAAATGATAGCGAACAGAAATAGTTCTGGTTTAACCTTGCCTATTTCAATCGTCACTGCGCACCTCGATGCGCGTCAGATTCAAGTAAATTTGCATGAGCACAAGAGAATTAATTTTTAATGAAGTCGTGTTGTTGTAAGAAATCTATAAAATGTGTTATTTTTTCTGCTATATAAAAATTTGTTAATCTATAGAGAAAGTCACATGTTTTTATTACAAATTAATTAACTTATATTTATTCATTTTTAACACTTTACAACAAAGTTGAAAAGAGTTTAAGACTTTGTTCATTCCGTCTGTCTGTCTGTCTGTCCGTTAGCACGATAACTGCCGTGAAAATGACTTAATCACAATGAAATTTTAGTATGTTGTTCAAATGGTCTGTAGGACCTATGGGAATATAAATGAATATAAGTCAATTAGTTTTGGATTGAACCCGGGTTGAAAAAATGAAATACATTGAGCCCTATGGGACCTAATTTTTCAAACATTTTTTAAGCGGATTTAAAATTCACAAATTGCTTCGAAAATTTTAGGTAATGTTCAAATTGTTCCATAAAATATATAAAAACAAATTCAGCGAAATATATGCAGTAGTTTTTTAAATAAAAATTAAAATAATAATAACACCTCTTATGTGAAGCGATAACGTGACCATGATATGAAAAGATCACGTGACCCACTTCAAAATGATATATGGCATCCCTCTTGTCTCAAAATCGGGATTTTTAAAGTTCTTATTAATTCATGTTGAGTGTTGTATCCGTCCTAAAATCACTTTATTTTTGCTTAAATTCTCTGCAACTACATACTGAAACAGCGCAACCACCTATGTAAAATGTAAACAGCAAAATATGTAGAATGAGTTGTGTTAGAATAAATTTCTGTTGTTTTCGATTAAGTTTTCAAATATAATGAATTATTGTAGTAATATGATAATTTTAAAAATATTGCCGACAAATGTATCGCATTTTAGAGATGTTTATAACAGGCAATTTTCATTTCAATGCCGTTATTTGAATGAAGTTCATTTTTTTCGATGAAGTTTTAAATTTTCAAATATAATAAATTAATGTAGTATTGTGATAATTTTCAAAATATTATCTAGGAATGTACGGCATTTTAGAGATTTTTAAATGAAATTGCAATGAAGTTGGAAAATGTTTCATAATCAATGCTTAATTCATGATTGATCTTTCTTGTTATTGATACATTTTATTAAGTTGGAAAAAATAAAATCAACTACGTATATCTTGTAGATCATTGAAGAACACAACCTGGCACATATTCAACATACAAATGCTATAGTCATCACGTATCAATATAATATATATTTACATAAGCCTCTAAACCGCTTAGACTTAACACGATCTTTCATCAAAACTAATCAACCACATATACCTTGTAGATTATTAAATCATACAATCTGGCACATATTCAACATACATTTACCATACTCATCAAATATCAACACAATATATATTCACATAAGCTTCTAAACCGCGTACACTTAACACCATCTTTGATCAAAACTAAGCAACCACATATACTGGGTGTCCACTTATATCCGTTACACCCCCCTTAACTTCTAAACAATGACAGTTTAGGCCATAAAGTTGGTGTCTAGGTATAGTAAAAGGGCTATGTGCTACTCGATGAGATAACTTAAAACGACATCAATCGGCAAATTTTGGAATTACTGGTCGTATCTCGTAAACGGTGAAAGATACGTGAAAAAAGTCAATTAGAAAGTTGTAGAGCACTCTCGATTTAATACGAAAAAATACCTTGCGCACAATAATACTCAAAACAGAATGCAAAAAATAAACAAATGCTTGGTCACGATTTCGAAAATTGTCATGCCATAAAGAGTGGAAGAAAGAAATTGAGACACTTCCCTGTCTTCAGGATCATTTATTTACAATAGCATATTGCTCAAAATGCTCTCCGTTAGCCACTATACACATTTGCACTCTGGACTGGATTTCTCGCTGCACATTGTGCAACATGGCAGGGGTTACGGACGCACAAGCATCAGTCATGCGTCGTCGAAGATCCTGCAATGTTGGCGGAGGGGTCGCATATACCTGTCCTTTTATGTGTCCCCATAAGAAAAAGTCCAATGGGGTCAAGTCAGGTGAGCGCGGGGGACACTCGACGGAACCACCATACCCGATGACTTGATTCTGGAATGTCTCTATTAGGTACTGCTGAACGTTTGAAATCTTATGCGGAGGTGCGCCGTCATGTTGGAACCATACATTTAGGAGTTGGTGCAACGGTAGATTCTCAGCAAAGTCGGTTATTACATCCTGCAGAAGCTGCAAGTACCGTTGTCCCGTTAACGTGCCCTCGTAAAATACTGGTCCAATGAGCCTGTCATTAAAAATTCCGCACCAAACAGTAATCGACCAGCGTTGTTGATGTCGAACTTCGACGGCATATCTCGGATTTTCCAGCGACCAGGTGTGAACGTTCTGTCTATTAAACACTCCGTTCCTCGAAAAACATGCCTCATCCGCCCATATTATGTCTGCCAGGAGTGTTGGGTGGACCCCTAAGTTATTCATCACAAAGTTGCACCACGTGTAACGTCTCTCAGCATCTCTTGGCAGCAATCCCTGGACAGGTGTGGATCGGAATGGATGAGCACCTGATTCATTCAGGATTTTCCAGACGCGGCTTTTTGAGAGGCCACAATTTTCACTGATCATTCTTGTACTCCTCTGAGGATGGGCGAGAGCGTATGCTAGCACATCTTCAGGTTGCACTTTGCGTCCTACATTACGAGGTGTACGAATTCGAGGTCGGCTGGTCATGCAGCCCTTCTCTCTTAAACGTTTTACAACTTTTAAGATGGTCTGCCGTGTAGGATGCTGGCCTTGAGGGAAACGTTCACGATACAGCCTTGAAACTGAATTTGCCGCAGCACATTCACCGTAAATTAACAACATCTCGTAATACTCGTTACTTCCAAATTTTGCCATAACTCTCCGCTTTAACGTACAACCCAGCAGAAACATTCTTTTTATAGTAGTAGTCTCTGGTGAACAGGTATGACGTTCCATCCTCATTTGCATAATACATGAGATCCATGTGATTTTTATACCAGACATGGTTGAGTTGAGCTGTGTGTTTGGAAAGACGATTTTGCAAGATCAGCATAAAGTTTTCATGGTTTGTAGAGACATTCAGTAAAACACGCAACCGGTGGGGACATAACCATGGCCCTCATGAATGCGAGTCACGTGCGTTTCCCCTGCGCCACAACACAGGCTCATATTTAGTCCGTAAGGTGGTCTTTCCTCGCTTTGCTTCACAATCAAACAAATAATCAAATTTAGCATTCTGTTTTGAGTATTAATGTGCGCAAGGTATCTTTTCGTACTAAATCGAGAGTGCTCTACAACTTTGTAATTGACTTTTTTCACGTATCTTTCACCGTTTACGAGATAGGACAGGTAATTCCAAAATTTGCCGATAGATGGCGTTGTAAGTTGTCTCATCGAGTAGCTCATAGCCTTTTTACTATATCTGGACACCAACTTTATGGCCTAAGCTGTCACCGTTTAGAAGTTAAGGGGGGTGTAACGGATATAAGTGGGCACCCTGTATCTTGTAGATTATTAAAACATACAATTTGGCACATATTCAACATACATATACCATACTCATCAAATATCAGCATAATATATATTCACATAAGCCTCTAAACTCCTCACACTTAACACCATCTTTCATCAAAACTAATCAACCACACATATCTTGTAGAATATTAAAACATACAATCTGACACATATTCAACATACATTTACCATACTCATCAAATATCAACATAATATATATTCATATAAGCTTCTAAACCGCTTACATTTAACACCATCTTTCATCAAAACTAATCAACCATCAAATCGTTTGCATAGATGTTTAAAGGACTCTAGATGCCAATCTGTGTAGACTCCCAGGAGGATTTCCAAATTAGGCTGTATGTCGCATTGGCTATCCACAGAGCTCAGTGGGAAATGCACTTATGCATATTCATCGTTAATACAGTAACGACATTTGTTCGATCGGTAACAAGTACAAAATACTGCGAAATTAATTTTTAATATAAGTGCTGATTAGATTTTATTACGTATCAGAAAAATATAATCGGTCTTTTTGTTTTAAGAAGTGGCCTGCTAAATTCGGCAAAATTTGAAATTCAAAACATGCATAGATTAAATACTTGTTCCATACGAAATTTTCGTCTACGAAGAGAGGAAAACCAATCATATTACTCTAGAATGAATAGTTCTCGAGATATTATAGTCTTTTGACATTTTCGCAACGCCGATAATGGAAAATACGCGGGATTGCTAAATGAATACGCAAATCTAATTAAAATTGCAAATTCTACAATTTTGTATGGGTGATATTTTGTGTAATAAAACACTGTTTAAGGCATTACTTGCTGTGGTGCCCTCAGCTAGCTGTCAGTAACCAGTTTTTATAGCAATCAGACTTTTATCAGGTTCTGTGCCCGCTCAGCAGGCTCAGAAGTACAACGTCGTTACCCAAGAATTAAAAAATCTGATGTGGGCAACACATGACATTCCTTATATAATGCAATGAATTTACTACTTTTACAATAAAAAAATTGATTTTTCTTATAGTAGATATTTATACTCTTTCCAAGATATTGGATTTTCGGCAATTAGTCGTCATTTTCATTGATTTAGTGAAATTTTTATCCTTTTGGCAATATTTTCGTTAATTTGGCATAACATTTAAAAAATTCGCCATGTTGGCGACATTCCGCCAAATTCTGCGTCAAAATCTCGCCAAGTGTTATGGACGGAGAATTAAGTTATTCTTATAGCATATAAATATCTATTGTTCAAATACAAAAGTATTATTTAAAGTATCTTTTTAGTGAATGGAACGATCTAGATTCACGAGTATGATATCACCCAATTTATCGCATGATATTACATATGAAAAGTGAACATGTTTCTCAAAAGTTAATATATTTTTTTTAATTTATGGGATTTTTTGATAAATTTATTTTAAAAATGTGCAATATCTCGAGAACGTTTCGTGCTAACGTTCTAAAGTTTCTGTCAATCGTTTTCTAAGGAAAATTTACATAAGAAATGTCTATTTGCGTAACTTTTTTAGAGGTTTTGATTTTTTGATGATTTTTTCAATATTTCACTCGAAAATTTAGGCCGGTTCTGAACATTCGATTACGTTTAAAGACAACAGGCTTCCAGTATTCACGGATTGTGATTTTTGTACCAACATTCATTGAAATCACTCTCTTTCTTCATCAGATATCGTCTCCACAGACTCACTGACACACACACACACACACACAGACATCGCCTCAAAAATTTTTCATTCGTGATCAGGGATGCTTGAAACGAACTCTCCCGTCGAAAACTCGAATTCGAATTTTCGACCCCCGTCACAATACTTTCCTTATACATTATGTATATAAGGAAAGTAATACGAGTAAAACTTATAACAGTTCCTTCCCACCTCCTTTCCCATATCCCCCCCCTCCATCACCCTCATCCGCTCAAGAGCAAAATTAAGAGTGAACATTGTATCCCAGACAATGGTGCATCTTTGACAAAACTGAATCTTTGGTGAGACAAAATGCAAGATTCTAGCTTGAGGGTACGGGCTGGATAATTCAGCAATGTAGTTTTGAATTTTTGGTTATCCCTATGCACCGTCACACTTGAGAAACTTATTCGAATTACTTTCGAATTTTCAAAATTCTCGATTTTTCTCTTAGTCGCGAAGCTGAGACGGATAGAATGACATTTAAACCACAATTAGCTATAGTGGAATTGCTTACAGCTGTAGTGGAATTGCTTAATTTTGATACATAACACCCTCACTCACTTATTTAATTAGTCAGTTTAATATATATTTTGTAGATCACTACATTCAACAAACAATAAACAGTTTTGATGACGTTTCTAAGCTATGAAGATAGAATTTTAATTTTCCTCCATGTTTTAAAGTGTAATTAAGGCTAAACTCGTTGCCATTCGACACACGATAATTAGGTCTTTTTTCACGTAGCATATTTATTTATCTACTTACCTACGCACATTTACGTAATACCCATAAATAGTATCATTATAGAAGTGAAAGATTGCAACTAGTTTAATATGACATGTGCAATATTATTGATTGTCAATTTTTACACATATTAAGTAATGTTGTTGTTGTTGAGACCCAGACCGTCCGATCTACCAGAAAGGTGTAAGGTGACTGTTTGGACGGCCGGGAAATGCCACCCAATTTAGATCGGAACCCAGTGGGGGAGGCATCCACAGGGACCGTACCCTCCTTCCCCTACCACCAACCTCTCGGAAGGACTTACGGACCCACATGTTTAACGTGATCGTACTCCGTATGAACAAGGCGGCAGTTGTGGCAGCGTGCAAATCCAGCGCGCAAACCACCGGGCTACCGTGCCCGAAATGTGCCAGCAGCACGCGGTGTTCCCAGGTGGTCACTCACCCAAGTACTAATCGCGCCCGATGCTGCTTGACTTTGGCGATCTAACAACGAGAACTTTGGCGAGAACAGGTGTTATCAGCACGGTAGGGCCGTTGGCCATTTTAAGTAATGTGTATAAATAACTATAAATGATGCCGGCTTTTGCTTTGAACATCCTTCGTAATCAAAAATACGACTTTCCAAGGGAAAACATTGAGCACCCCATTAATTTTGTAAAGAAATGTCCATGAGTGTACACGTTAGGTTTAACTGTAGTAAAGTAACTGTTATCCATCAAGTAAAAATGATTGCAACGCCCTCTAATGTTGAAGTTAAAAGGTTAGATTAACGAATTAGGAAACTAGTCAAGATAGAAAAAAATGTTAATTACTAAGGTGTAAACTATCATCTAAAGCAGCGATTCTCAACCAGTGGTACGAGTACCACTAGTGGTGATCAATAAGATGACTGGTGGCACCTGGAGAATTTGTGCAATATATAATCTTAAAATGCTGCTGTCCAAATGCAGTGCTTATTACTTTCCTTATATACTATAATGTATAACGAAAGTATTGTGTCGAAAATTCGAATTCGAGTTTTCGACGGGAGAGCACGTTTCAAGCATACCTGATCACGAATCGAACATTTTTGAAGTGATGTCTTTGTGTGTGCGTGTGTATGTGTGTGTGTGTGTGTGTGTGAAAGTATGTATGTGTGTGTGAAAGTATGTGTATGTGTGTGTGTGTGTGTGTGTGTGTGTGTGTGTGTGTGTGTGTGTGTGTGTGTGTGTGCGTGTGTGTGTGTGTGTGTGTGTCGTCAGTGAGTCTGTGGAGACGATAACTGACGAACGAATGGACCGATTGGAACAAAATTTGATGCAAAAATTACAATCCGTGAATACTGGAAGCCTATTGTTTTTATACCCAATCGAATGTTCAGATCAACCCTAAATTTTTGACTGAAATTTTGAGAAAACCGCCAGAAAATCAAAACCTCTAATAAAGTTACGCAAATAGACATTTCTGATGTAAATTTTCATTAGAAAACGATTGACATACATTTTAGAACGCTAGCATAAACCGTTCTTGAGATATTGCACGTTTTTCAAAAAATTATCAAAAAATCATTTAAAAAAAAAATCCCTTATTGAGAAACATGTTCACTTTTCATATGTAATACCATGCGATAAATTTGGTGACATCATTCTCGTGGATCTAGCTCGTTCCATTCATGAAAAAAGATACTTTGAGTAATACTTTTGTATTTGAACGCCAATAGTCATTTATCTGCTTAAGGGGGCATAGGACCTTTAAACCTTCAAAAAATCAATTTTTCAGTTTTATTTTATTCTGAATGTTTGAACATTTCTGAACACTGTACAAAAAACCGCATTCTAAAATTCGCAATATTTCTGAAGTTATGAGGTTTTATGCAACATACACTTTTGAAAATTTTCTCATGGCAGCCATCGGCGCTATTTTTAAAGGGACGTCACTGTTTGTTTACGCTTGCAGTTTGCTGTTTTGTCATGTAAATCTAATACTTTTTCCACCACCATGTCTTAATTATTTATTTAATTATTTCTGCAGCAGTAGGAAGGCAACTACTCACCTCTACTGAACTGCTCAGCCCAGTTTGTTTATATTCTAGAGCCGTTAACTTGTTTATAAAGTGGATAATTTCTTCTGAGTTTCTCAACTTCTTTTCATTATATTTTCTTACTTTTTACGATTGATTTGCTGCATTTATGATGTTTAAGCATAACTTTGGGCTAATCCGGAGATTAGGTCACCTTGGTTAAATCGGAGAAGACGCCACGCACTTTGTGAGGTTAAATCGGAGAAGACGCCACGCACTTTGTGAGTGCTTTATTTGCAATCTGGTAACCTCTTGTATCGGATGTTTTCGGCGGAAATTGTGTAACATCCAATAAGAATACGTTTTTGTGTTTGCTACAGTTTTTTTATGTAAAAGAACATTTCTATCAATATTTTTGGCCATTGTTGTGCGTGTTTGCTTGATCTTTCGTTATATGATTTATTTTGGAGAAAGTGATTTTGCTACGTGCGATATGCACAGATAAAATTGTAGCATATTCTGTGTCTGGGCGCCGCAGGCGACCGTTCCTAATAAACCGGAGATCACTGGGGGCCCCGTTCCGGTGTAGAACGACCTTTAGGTCGAACCCCTGCCCTTGTACGGACCACTGGTACATACGGACCACCGATACATCCGTTCCACAATTTTCGATTTTTAGATTGAATCCCTGCCCTTACACGGACCTGTAGGTCGAACCCCTTCCTTTATATGGATCCTCAGTTAGATGGAGAAAGCGATCTTGATACGTGCGATATGCACAGATAAAATTGTAGCATAAAAATATTAAATTTTACAAAAATCTGATTTTGGAACGTTTACATGAGTATTATTAATTTTTTTATTCTGCAGTTTTATAAAGTTATTTAATTTTCTTAAAATACACAAAAATCTGATTTTGTAACGTTTTTTTGAGTATTATTCACTGTTATTTAAGTCAAATTAAATTATCATTTATATTAGAAAATCTTGTTTAGAACAAACACAATAGTCTGTCTTTAGAAATAGGGTTCTTCTACCAAAACATCATTTTGGTAGGAGGAGCCTATTTCTAATGAAGGTAAATGACATCACTGAGGATGGGTGGAGCCAATTTCAAAACACGGAAGAAAGCGCCAACCACAGGCCAACTTGGCCCGATTTTGTACTTAGAAAAAAATTTGCGGTGACCTGATCTCCGGATTTACCTAACTTTGAACTAAAATACAGTTAATCTATTTTATAATTATACATTACAAACTTCTTCACGTTTGCATATTTATTTGTGTAAATTTCAACGTACAAGACTGTTTGGTGCAATTTTTCAATATAAACTTTTTGCTTTTACCTTTCTAATAATGGATAACTGGCAACTAAATCTCGTTCTGGGAAAAGAACGAAAAGAAGACGTTTTCAAGGAAATATGTATGTAATTAAAAACAAAAACAATCCGAAAGTGTTCGAACGACAAAATGTTGATTCTACGCCTAAGCTAAGTGCTTCAAGTAAAACACTGTTCAGCTCAAAAGATGAACTATCACTTGATAAGTCACATATTTCATCTGAAGAACATGAATATATAATGGTTGATATATCAGTACTTTTTAAGGAGCTTGCAAATGTTTTGTGCTGCAAAATATGTCATGGAATAATAAATATACGTGAAAAATCTTCAATGGGTTTAGCATCAACGTTTCTTGTATATTGTGATAGCTGTTATGAACTAAAGTCTGTGAAAAATACAAAAATGCTTGGTGTTAAGAAAAATATTCCAGAAATAAACAGAAGAGCTGTATTTTCTATGCGAAGTATATAGGGCAGGGGTTTATCGGCTTTATCTACTTTTTGTTCTACTATGGGTTTTCCAGCGCCTATTTTTCAGAAATCATATAATAAAATTAATCACGGGATTTTAAATGCCACGTCTGTTATAGCTAAATCTTCAATGAAAGCTGCTGTCCAGGACGAAAGAGAATTACCAAATGGATCGAAAGATATTACTGTAACTGGAGATGGTAGTTTGAAAACCAGGGGGCATTCGTCACTTGTAGGTGTGTGTACACTAATCGGAGCAGAAAGCGGGAAGGTTATTGAAACCGATGTAATGTCTTCTTTTTAACACTTTACAACAAAGTTGAAAAGTGTTTATGACTTTGTTCATTCTGTCTGTCTGTCTGTCTGTCTGTCCGTTAGCACGATAACTGCCGTAAAAATGACTTTATCAAAATGAAATTTTAGTATGTTTTTCAGACGGTCTGTGGGACCTATGGGAATATAAATAAATAATATCACTCAATTAGTTTTTTATTGAGCCTGGGTTGAAAAAATGAAATACATTGAACCCTATGGGACCTAATTTTTCAAACATTTTTTAAGTAAACTTAAAATTCACGAATTGCTTCGAAATTTTTAGGAAATATTCACATTATCCCATAGAATATATAAAAAGAAATTCTGTAAAATATGTTAAGTAGTTTTTTAATTAAAATTATTTAATATAGGGAAAAAACAAATTCAATTAAATTCTGACTTTGGGATTGTGATACTGTAATCACATATTTTGATACGTAACCCTGGGAAAAAAAGGGAAGATATAATGTAAGTGAAATGTATACTATGTTTTTGATTTATGTAGATAGCTAGGCCTTTGCACAGACGGAATTGGGATTTTTTGGCGCCGTTGGGTTGTATGCGCACTGACATGGATTGTAAATATTCGGAGAATTAATTGCAGCAAAAATGTCAAAGTTGAGCTACAAATCTCTGAAAATTTATAGCCCTGTCAGGTGTGGCGCGCGTCGGGGTCCGGTCCTTTCGACCACCCGGTTTTGTAGAAAGCCCTCTGGTTCTTGTGTTTGAGTGGAGCGCATAAAAAATGAGCGTCGCTTCAAAAACCAATGGTGTGAAGCATTTTTGGACCGCCTTTTTTATTGCGTTTGGGAAACAGCGAATGGGAAGTAGGGGACTTCCTCCCTCTATTTTTGTCGTTCCCCTTGTTTTAAAATTCTGGAAGTTTTAGAAATTTGAAAAAAAGTTCAGACGCAATCTGATGTTTGATGGAGAAAGTTCTCCTGGGTTCCTTTGAGCACCTGTGCGAGGAACGCATCCGTGCAACGAAGTAGGCGGCACTTGACGGCACTTATCGTGCGGCAGTTTATACAAGTTTCACTGAACCGGCGCATGTTACCTAACCAGGGGTAACATACTCTAGAGTAGTATATATATATTTTCCAGAAACAGCTTTCTATTTATTTTGCAGCTGCGACAGGGCGTAGTCACAGCTATTTCAGAACGGTTTCGACTATTTTCAGCCAAATCTTCACTACGAAAGTACGTGGACTGAGTCTTGTAGGGGTACCTATCCCTGGCTCCTAAGCAGCAGACCACCTACGAAGTGGAGCTTCTCGTCATTGTTTTTGTGGTTGCAGTGCAACACAGCTCTGCCTCCAAAACGGCGCGGTGTAGGACCTTTTGCTCCTTTAGCTGCATTTAAGCCGTGGTGACTGTGATACTGCGTGTACGGAGTGTTTGCGGAGCATCAATCCCGGGCTCCTAAGCAGCAGACAATCTCTACATAACCGTATCTGATATTAATTCTTTGGAAAAGGCCTGTACGTAGATCTCACAAGATCCACTGTGATAAAGCCGACGTTAAGAGGAGGAGAAGGAAAGTGGACAGTGTGCACATCTCCAAAATAATACATGGCAAAATTTAGCGTAACCTGATAGATCATCAACCGAGCTTCTCAGACTGGTAGTGTTTTTCATGAACTGCTAAAATAATGAACTAACCTTCAATTAATCGTGCCACCCATTCCGATGTGCAGAGGGATAGCTATCAGCACTCAGTGAATGTCATTCTGATGTAATGAAGGTATGAAAATTATATATTGATTTTCAAATGTTTATATCAATGTGTGAACTTATTTGATGTAATCTACAGTGTTAAGGGCAACTTTATGCTAAATGGTATATTTTGCCAAAATGAAATTATATTTTGTTTTCCAAAAAAAATTAAGTGATTAATTACAAGTTTGGATAAAATAAATATACAAATTAATGCTAAATGAACTGTGCACCCCGAGGTCAAGCTTAGGTAAATTGGGAACTCATTTGTAATTACTTAGTTTGTTATTTAAATGTTTAAATTGAGATTTCATGTGTTTTGTAAATAAATTGTTAAGTGGCCATAAAAAAAGGGAGTGATTATTTATTTATTTTAACAAACGCAATGTACTATTGGTCCAATCGGACCCCACTATACTTTAACGCGCTTGAGCCTGGTGGAACTATTTGGTGAGTATCTGTAATGTATTTAAGTGTTTAAGTTTTATTGTATTTATGTGTAAAATTCACCTCACCACAGGGATATTCTCCAGAAAGAAAAGACAGATATATTATATAATAAATATCTTTCCAAGTGTTTCATGATTTTGCATATAAGAGAGGCTTCACATTTTGAAATAAATTTGGTAGATAACAATTTTTCATTTTTTTTTTAATTTTATATATCTCTTCATGATATACTTATTTGATGACATTTTTAATGCACTTTCCTACGTCCTAGAGAGTTAAAATTTGGTACACAGCTTAAATTTGTTGAACATTTTATTTGACAAAAATTTGATGGATCTTTAAATATAGATCCTACATTTTTTTCGAAATGGCCTTAAAATAATCCCCGTTCACTTCTATAAATCATTGTTGTAATATTGTTAAAAATACTGATGTGGACAGCACATGTCTTTCCCTGCAGACTCATGTTCGTTCTCTTTATTTCTTCAATAATAATTTGAGTTTATCTACACAAAATAACAACCATAAGTATTTTAAATGACATTGAATTTACACGTTAAACTTAAATTTGGTTCTCATTTAATAGCTGGACTTATTGTCAAAGGTGGTGTAGCGAAAACGCAAAAAAACTAGAATATCTCAAGAACGGCTAGTCCTAGAGTAATGGGGTTAGTCTTATTCTTTTTGTTGTCAAAAATCACGTATAAATTAGGAATTTAATTGATATAATTGAGCACACGTATTCTTTTATTTTTATATATAACGATTTTTGATGGCCATTTCGCAAAAATAGCCCGTTCCTTTTTCCCGAATCGTACTAGAATAACCTACAAATGATTTATATACGAAATTTTGTTAAATTTGGTGTATAAATCACTTGTAGGTTATTGAAATATTATACACCAAATTTTGTTAAATTTGTTCCATTAGTTTTTAGCTAGAGTGGATATAGGTAATTTCTGCGGCCATTTCGCAAAGAAGGAAGATTCTTTTATTACGAATCGTACTATAATCTAATGAACATCAGGATTTCCCACGAAAAGCATACCTACCAAATTGTATGAAATTCGGTCCATTAGGTTTTCAATTAGAGTGGATGTAATATCCACACAGACACACAGAAACATACACAGATACACCCTTACACTCACAGACGTCTTCCTAAAAATAGTTTTTTCGTGTTCTAGAAGTCCCAAAACGTGTAGATTCTTGGAAAATTCGAGTTCCGATCTTCGGCACGATTCCAATACTTTGAGTACATACACATACACACATATATTATCTGTGCATCTGTGTATTATCTGTGTAGCTAAATTCCGTGCCTATGCAATAACAATAGTTGTGATTTTAAATGATCCCTAAACTTTTATTATTTCTTCAACGAAGCCTAATTTTAACATATGCAGAATGCAAAACTCAAGCGATTGTAAGATGAATTACATAAGAATTGCCGAATTTTTTTTCACGCAAATTTATTTAGCTCTGGAGTCTGGAATACAAGTTATATGAATGAAATATTCATTGATTTTGTATAAAGAATCAGATGATTTATATTTCGATACAGTTTTAACTCTTTAAGTATAATAAATTACTGTAATACTGTGATAATGTAAAAGATATCACCACTGAATGCATCACATTTTAGAAATTTTTAAATGAAATTACATTTCAGTTGGAAAGTGTTTCATAATCAATGCTTATGCATGATTGATCTTTCTTGTATGATAGTTAAAATTAAGTTACGTATCATAAATATACTAACTCAAGCCGTCCTTCAGGTAGTGCATCTTGAAAAGGTATATTAACCAAATTTGATTCAATGAGATGTATAGATGTATGTTATACACCACTTTGCAAGAGATATCATATTGTGAAAATTATTACTATTTAGAACAGATTTTAACAACACACAAAATAATATTGCCACTTGATATTTAATATTCTTAATATTTTATTTACCGAAAGCACATTTATGATGCTGAGAAATATAATACCAGATTCAAATTAATTTTTTGGCATCAGTTACATATCTGTAGCCTTATTGGCGGTGGTAAAAATCGTATATTTATAAAGGGCAAAGAGATTGCGTTGAATTCACCAATGAATGGATGTTTTAGCATAAAATGTAATGTTTATAATCTGATTATGAATATGTAGGGTTATTGTTAAATACTTAAAATAGAGTAAGTGCAATTTGTTTTAGTAAAACAATAGCATACCATATAGTAAGTCACATTTAGTGTTTTCCTTTCTTTACAGTGGATTAAAAAATTGCCAGCTCTGTCGACCAAAAATTAAAGTCAAAAGAATTTCATAAGCAAGGCTGAAAGTTTTTCAATAAAATAATTTTAAGGAAACTCCGTATTTACTTCACATACTTAGAAACGTAGAAGAAAGAAGATGTATTAATTATAGCAAATTAATAAGGAATAATGTATTTCAAATTACAAATCCATAAAAATCTGTCTTCAGCAAACTTTTTTCTTTATCCACACTAAAACTGCAAGTTTGCAAATACCGTTTCCAATTACAAAAAATTGTGGGCAGCATATGACTTTCCTTATATAATGCGAAGAATTTACTACTTTGGCAGCAAAACAAAAAGGTTATTCTTATAGTAGATACTTATATTCTTTCCAAGATATTGAATTTTCGGTAATTAGTCGTCATTTTCATCGATTTAGCGTCATTTTTATCCATTTTAACATTTGAAAAAGTCCCCAAGTTGGCGACATTCCCCCAAATTCGTCGCCAAAATCTCGCCAAGCGTTATGGACGGAGAAATAAGTTATTCTTAGATAAATGACTATTGGCGTTCAAATAGAAATGTATTAATCAAAGTATATTTTCTTATGAATGGAACGAGCTAGATCCACGAGAATGATGTCACAAAATTCATCGCATGATATTACATATGAAAAGTGAACATGTTTCTCCACGATTAATATATATTTTTTTAATTTATACGATTTTTTTATAAATTTATTTGAAAAATGTGCAATGTCTCGAGAACAGTTCGTGCTAGCGTTCTAAAGTTTATGTCAATCGTTTTCTAAGGTTTTGATTTTTTGATAATTTTTTCAAAATTCACTCGAAAATTTAGGGGGGTTCTGAACATTCAATTGCGTCTAAAAACAATAAGCTTCCAGTATTTACGGATTGTGATTTTTGTATCAAATTTCATTCGAATCACTGCATTCGTTCGTGAGATATCGTCTCCGCAGACTCATTGACAAACACACACACACACACACAGACATCACCTCAAAAATGTTTGATTCGTAATCAGGGATGCTTGAAACGTGCTCTCACGTCAAAAACTCGAATTCGAATTTTCAACCCCGTCACAATACTTTCCTTATACATTATGTATATAAGGAAAGTAATATGATGCCGTGGATAAGTTGTCTACATAACTTTCTCGAATTTCCTTTAAAGAGGTCTTTCTGGTCCTGTTACTGGTTTCAGGAATAAAACTGACGTACGGGACTACATTGAAGCAGATTTATCTCCTATTTTATTCCTGTCCATATTCGGGATCAATAGAACATCTAGACCAGAGATAAAACCCTGACCTAGAAATATATAGCAATAAAATGTACATTTTTCTCATTACAGCTTTGTGCCCAGAAGTTTAAAATAATAAAAAAATTACGTTCTGCTGGGACAACAAATGGGTGCAGCTGCAATGTCATATATATTTTAAAAAATAAACTTCCTGTCTGAATCAAAATTGAGACAAAGAAGGAATTTCGTGAATTAGTTTTAGTTAAAAAGTTAAAACAATCTTTGCTGTCTCGGTCACACAAACATTAATTAAAATTTTAATAAGTTATGTTTAATGCCACTGCCAAAATGTAAACAATATGATTTTATTACAAACGAGTTGTTTTTAGCGGCGTTGATAGGCACTCCATTGTAACCCTTTTGTATTTTATTAGAAAGCATGTGATGGTGCATACAACTTTTAATGAAGCACCTTTTTACTTTCCTTATATGTATAAGGAAAGTATTGTGACGAAAGTGTTGTACAAACCAATTCCGGATGATTCATTATCAACAAATTATGATAGCAATAAAGGGTTAACGTTGGCGGCAAAAACTTTGCCATACTGTGTTTTGGAAAAAATGTGCATTGAAACATGCGAGGCTTATTATTTTAAGTAAGGTCCGTTTTGCAATAAAAACTACGCAAGTATATTTATTTAAAAAAAAGCATTTACTTTCCGAAATTACATTCAATTCTATATTTTTCTACACAATTTCCTTGCCAATTTAAGCATTTATCGGAATGATATACCAGTTTTTGGATACCGTCATCATAGAACTCTGCCGCCTCTGATGATAGCCAGTTACTCACGATCGTGTTCACTTCTTCATTAGTGTCTAAGCGTTTTCCGCTCAGGAAGGTTGCCGCCCAAGACCTTCATGGGCGGTAGCCCAGTGGTTAGCCGACAGGTTGGTGGTAGGGGAAGGAGAGTACGGTCCCTGTGGATGCCTCCCCCACTGGGTTCCGGTCTAAATTGGGTGGCACTTCCCGGCCGTCCATACAGTTACTTTACACCTTTCTGGTAGGTCGGACGGTCTGGGTCTCAACAACAACACCAAACAGTTGCCTTACAACAACAATATGAGAAAATGCTTACGAAAAACGTATTTTTCTTTCCGAAGGAAATTTGAATTTTGTGCGGCTTGATTGAAGAATTTTTCATATAGCAATATGTCTATCAGAATACATAGCATAAGTTATTTCCTAAATCATGGAATATGAACATGTACGATATATTTTTTTAATCTTCGTTTGGCCAAAAATTTAAATTTGATTAATTTTTTGCACCTAGTTTATCCAAGAAAAATGTTTAACTGTTTAAACTACTGTTTCGATATACTTGTAAAGAATATAATTTGCAGATATTCAACGGCATTAATGGAGATTGGAGTTTTTTATTTTGGCCGTAAAAGGGGGACTGAAATCGTGATTTTAACTAGAGAACTCACCTACGTTGGATATATACCGTAAAAGTCTTCTGTGTGAGCCTATTTTTTCTAGATCACGTATTTGTTTCAACGATAATGCATTTTTATCTTTCTTCCGATTCATACCAAATTAACGTTGTTTACAAATACCGGTCGTTTGGCCAATAGGCCATTAGACCGAGAGCTACCTCTCCAGTATTTCTCAATGACTGAATTAAAAGTCACTAGTGAAGGGTACTTGTCCAAATCTTTTCCAGACATAGGCTGTGATAGGTCACATAAAATATAATTAGTACATAAAATACAAATAAGTAATATTTAAATTTTTAACTATTGAAAATACACAAATGCAGGTAGTTCAGATCTTTATTTAAATAATTGTTTTTTTGAAATGGCAACAGCGTTTACAACAATGAAACGTAATTGTTCATGACAATAATAATTGAGAAATGTTCTATTTGTTCATTACAACAATGCTTGCGAAACTTTTTGTGTGTTTGTAAAATTCAACAATTATGAATTTGCTACAATGCTATACATTTAAAGAATCGTATCTATATATTTTCCCATGCTTCGTAGAAGTTTGATTTCTGGTAAGTGATTAATTGCATTTCAAATTGCATCATATGTATAATAAATATTCATTAAGATCGAAAAGGAAGTCTGCGACATTACCATTTATGCAGTATTGTCGTCAGTTTCCTGTCCAATTAACTTATGCCTTGAAGATAAACAAGGCTCAAGGCCAAACTTTTGACAAACAAGTTGTGGAAATTATTTATTTATAAGTAGAAGGTATGTCCGTCACACGGAATTCAAAATTTGCGAACCATTACCTCGCATTTGGCGTGATATCCATCAATCTGGGGATGGATATAAAATTTCTGTAGAGATCCCTTCTTAATTTGCAGTCTATGCGTTTCGGGCTCTTCTTTTCAAATTTTTTAAAAAGATTCTTAACTTTGACGTGCTCGCCATCTTCTCAGACTTTAGTTGCCTAACAGACGTTTCTTTTCTTTTCTGGCCTCACCATTTTCCGCCAACACGTTTGTGAAATAAAATGTGTTTTGAATGTCAAAACTGTTGCAAATGCCGGTCGTTTGACCAATAGGCCGTTAGACAGACAGCTAGCTCTCTAGTATTTCTTAATGATTGAATTAAAATTCACTAGTGCCGAACAATTGTCCAAATGTTTCCCAGACATAGGCTGTTCTAGGTCACATAAAATACAATTCGGGGAAGCAGCAACTCCGATTCGATGCAGATGAGCCCTGAGACAATCATGAACAGTCAGAAGTATGATCCTTCCAACTGTTTCTCGTCACACAAAATTAATAATGCACACTACCTCGATATGAATTCACATTTTCAAAACCCAATTATAGGAGGCGTTCCCGATGCCCCCGTTTCCGATAGCAACATCCATTGACCGGTTTCGTGATTGTTATGCTGATAAGCATAAAATAGTCATTACCTTCAATGACAGCAATGAAACTTGCTAGTTGTAGTGCTGTCATAGTGGACATCGGTTGTTCTACGCTGGTGGCTGCATAATAAGGTAGAGACGCATAATAAGTCAGTTATAGGAACGCAACAGCCATATCCGATCACCTACCTTTAAGACTGAAAAATATGTAACGGAAAATGTTTCATATTTTCTTCCAAAATATATTAAATGCACTTTCATAAAATATAAAATACTTTTATTCGGAGTATTAGATTTTTATATATTTAATGGAAAACTCTTTCCTATTCTATTTTTACGGAATACTAAAATTTCGAAAAATTTTTTGTGAAAAGCTGTAGCAGGAGAAATTATAAATCTGATGTGGGCAGCACATGACTTTCCCTGCAGACTCAAATTCATTTTTTCTATATAACATTAATAATTCATTAAATTAAGTTTAATTGCACAAAATAACACTAAATTTGCATTTTTAATTCATTTCTGTTTTTATTCGGTAATTGGATATTTTTCCAAAAGCGACATAATTAAATGAGAAAAATCTTAAATATCTCGAAAACGATTAGTCTTAGAGTAATAGAGTTGTTCTTATTCTTTACCTCATCAACAATTAAGTATAAAACACGCATTTAATTGATATATTTGAATATACGTAGATTCTGTTTTAGATTTTGGCGATTTTTGAGGGTCATTTCGTAAAAAAAGGCAGGTTGTTCTTTTCCGAATAATACCAAAATCTAATCAGCACCAGAGTATTCCACATGTAGCTTATATATCAAATTTTGTGAAATTTGGTCAATTAGTATTTTAGCTAGAGTGGATACATGAAATATTTACGGGCCATTTTGCAAGAAAAAGCGGGTTCTATTTTTGCGAATCGTACCAAAAACTAATCAGCACCAGGGTAATACCCAAGTGACTTACCTACCAATATTTATGAAATTCGGTCAATTAGTTTTTGAGTTAGAGTGGATACATACATTGCACTAACAGACAGACACACAGACGTCACGCTAAAAATGTATTTTTCGTATTCTAGAGGTCTCGAAACGTGTTGATCCGTCGAAAACTCCAGTTACGATTTTCGGCATGATTCCAATATACAGCCTTATATGAACTATAATATTTTCCCTATACATTACAATGTATTGCAGGGAAAGTAAAAGTTATCGCTGTTCAGCATCCGCTTCAAAGAAATGCATGTATTACTTAACTCCCATTGATTGAAAAGTAATTGAAATATAATCACATACAGAATACCACCGAGTTCTACTTGAACAAACAAATTAGATTTTCCGAGTGATTTCTTATCGATGGGAAATGAGGACTTGTGTCCCAGATTTTGATATTCCTTGACCGTATCTTTATTTCTGACCACAATGCAATATCTTAAATGTACTATTATATTCCTTTACTGCTGAGTAAGTTTTCTGCAACTGCTTAAGGGTAACATAAACATCTTAAATGCTTGATCTGTATATATGCATATAATTATTTGCTTGTATAACAAAATGTATAATTTATTTTGCTTTCGAAAAATAAATATAATAAAGCTTCGACAAATTTTAAGATCTGTTGAACTCATTTCGAACACTTTTGAAATGGTAATTGACACAAAACACGATTTCATTTTCCCAATTCCTTACTTCAAATTTAACTCAGTGTAAAATATTTGTATTGATGCAAGTATGATATAATTTTACAGCATGACTCTGCCAGGCTACGCTAAATCTAATTTTGCTTATGAACTTATGAACTCTTTATCTCGCAGTAGGGAATAGTAGGGGGTTCTGGCTCACGCGGTGCTATACTTTAACATGGGGAAATTGCGGTGCTAGTTCTTCCAAGTTAAAGCATAGGCGCACCTCATGAGGAGGGGTGGAGTTTCCACCAGCACGTGACGTTCCATGAAGAGAGGATGTCAGTCAAAGGTTAGGATGGATCAGATGATTTTTTTTTCTTTTTCTTTTTCTTTTTTTTAAGTGTTAATGTTTTAAAAATTTCGTAAATGTAAGTTTTTTTTTCCTATATTTTTTCGCAAATGCAAGTTTTCTACTTTAGTAATTTTTTTTTTTAAAAATGTGGTAATGGGAAAAATTAACATTTTGTTAAAATGTTCCAAAAGCGTAAAAAAGTAACAAAAAAATGTGGTAATGGGCAAAATTAACATTTTGCGACTTTTTTTTGAAAATGTTAATTTCTCTATGGGAATTAACATGGGTTTTCGCACTTTTGCATTTTTTTTTTCAAAAAATGTGCTAATGGGAAAAATTAATATTTTGCACAAAATGTTTCAAAAAGGTAAAAAAGCAACAAAAAATGTGGTAATGGGCAATAATAACATTTTGCGATTTTTTTCAAAACACCAATTTCTCTATGGGAATTAACATGGGTTTTCGCACTTTTGTAATTTTTTTACAAAAAAATGTGCGTTTTTACGAAAATGGTACTAAAAATGTGGTAAAGAGCAAAATAAACATTTCGCACAAAATGTTGCAAAAACGTAAAAAAACAACAAAAATGTGCGTTTTTACAAAAATGTGATGAAAAATGTGTGTTTTCAAAGTAGTAGAATCGCATGAATCGGGTGTATAGGCGGGGGTGTGTTTCCTCAACCATTCCAGTCTTGGATTTTAAAAATTTTAAAAATAAATATTTTAAATAATAGCAGATACCTGTTTTCAACAATCTAAATGGGGTAAGGTCTCTTTCATAAATTAGATGTTGTTAGAAAAATATATATTTTTTTAATTGTGGTACCACCTCCACCCAGTGTATAGGATACACCGCCACAATTCAATCTAGCATGGTCTGCTCATTTAAATTTGATAATGACCGTATGCTAGGCTCTTAATACCATCCTTTAAGATATGTCGCTTATCATCATAGGGGGATAACCCCATTTTAATTTGCTTCACAGTATACATCTGGTTATCTTTACTTGCAATTTTAAATTGCTCCACTCTATTATATCTTCGCTTTGTTAGGCAATTATTATAATCTTCAAGATGGATGTATTTTTTACAACATTCTTATTAACACCTTTAGCAGTCTTATTACCTGTGAAGGGTGTTTTTAGGCTATACATCTTTGATCTTAGGCCTACAAATTCCACGGCAGGAGTTCCATTCAACTCGTCTTTAATTTTTCCAATCCTTTTTTTATTCTTATTGGAATGAAGTGGATGTATCGGAGGATAATCCGAAAAGTCAAAATAGTCTTCATAACTTTCAAAATCTTTGTAAATATCCTCTGTTTCAATTTCATAGCACAGGGAATCGGTGTCTGTGAAAAGCAATTCGTCTCGGCTTCCTTACATCTTCTTAATAAAATCATAATGAAACTCATACATAAGTGTTTTACTCAAGTCCAGTACTGAAAAACCTGCATAGATGGGTCTATTCAGTTTCAAATGAGTCTTATGCATATGAACTGCTACCAGATCTTCATTAAATATTTTGAAGGAGTGTAAGGCTGGTGATGCAAGTAATTTTTTCAGTCTCTTCTCAGTCTGTACTAGCTTAACATCCATTCTTTTTCTCAAATTTTCCATAGTTTTTCCAAACACTGCGTTATTCATAAGTTTGAACAGAACTTTTTCAGAGGAATTTTTTGCTTTCATTCTCTTCTCAGTGTTAAATTGTACACAGGGCTTCAACCAGGGCTCTTGCTTAAAAGTTAATACTCGATGGATTTTCACAAGTTTCATCCCTAGCTTCATATACTGCTTTAAATTTCTATAATGCAGAACATATTTACCCTTATGATTCAAATTAGGTGTTAATTTGATCTGGTCCTTGCATATTTTCAAATTCATTTCTTCAGATAAATTCCGGCTATACTCTGAAATCAGAGAAGGGGTAATATAAACTCTTTCGGGTGTTAGAGGATAATCATTATGCTTATCATGCAAATCATGGGGATAGTCTATATCCCCTTCGATAATATATCTCAGAGGAGAGTCATCTTCAACAGCAAGTGGATGTCAAGTTCGGAATGTCTTGAGAATCAAGCCATCTAAAATCCGACACAGGGAGTGCTTGGCTTAGAGCCCACCCATACAGATTATTAGCATCCAGGTACATTATATATTTGCTAGGTTTCGTAGAATCAAAATGTTCCAAATACTTGTTATTAGCCTGAATAAGTCGTTTACTAATAACACTAATACCGCCTCTTATACCTTCTTCTAAAAATAAGTACATATCAGGATCTGTAATCAGTTCTAATGATACTCCACTACTCTTCAAGGCTGCATTCCAAGCAAGAGATGGTAATGTTAAACAATGAACAGCATCTATTCCCTAATAATTCAATGTCAAATCACGGAAATTCACAAAAATGTCCGCTAATAGAAGAATATCAGTTTTTATGTACAAGTCATGATATTCCCCCATATTCTTTATCTTTAAAGATGTCCAAACATGTTGAGCATAGACATAGGCATCATCAGAGAACTCCTCTCAATTTAAAGCATCAAAGAAGGCCTCTTTAGAGGGTAAGCTCTTTTCTTCAAACTTAGTAGCACAATCCATATAAGAATAGGGGTAAACACCCTTTCTGGTCACTAAATCCACATGATTACTTGTAAAATGTTCTTGGGTGATACGAAACTGATTGAATTCCAAACTAGAACTTAGTTTCTCAATAGAGGCAGGTAAGAATTGAAGAGAATCTATAAAGTGTAAACTTCCTAGGCTGAATGTGATATATTGCTGCATATTGCTACTGATGCATTTAATCCTCTTTCCTTTAAATTCACCGATCCCCTGCATAATTAAATGTCCATCATACCCCTTTAAATTATGAAACACAACGGGTATGCGTCGTCTTATCTTGTAGTTCAGATTACAATTAGGATGGGCTGCACCTCTGTACTTGGAAGTTAAGAGGCAATGGTCTCTCACACTCTTTTCTCCTAAAGCCTTGTTACAAATGTGGCAGAGAGTAGCATTTTCAAAGTTTTCACGATCTTCCGCAGTAAAATTCATTTTCATATTTTCTCTCAGTATTCTCTGAATCTCTTCTTCTTCTTGAATAAGGGCTTTCAAAAAATGATGAATCACATCTTAACCCCTATAGATAATAGGTCCTTTAAATGTTTTTCCATCACGCATAATAATAATATAGGCAAAACCACAAGGAACATGATTAGATAAGATACTCTCATGTGAAATAGAAGGGGTATTCTCACATATATCCGCTTTCATGAGAAAAGACTCAAATTCTGCGTATACCACAAATGGTACACGCATTTGCATGTAAATACTTTGAAATATCAAAATCTTGTGATTGTCACTGGGAAACTCCACTCTCTGTAGGCCATACTGGCTACATAATTCAATATGCTTCTTTAAACGAGCTTCAGATGAAAACCGTTGTAAACAGTAGTCACAAAAATATTGCTTCTCTTTATGTTTTCTTATACTGTATAAAAGTCTGCTCATGCATCTAATACAACAGTAATGAGACTGCTCATCATTACTAATAAGCATTAAATTACAGTGTTGTTCTCGTCTATCAGATGATATATAGAGCGGAAACACCTTCTTATCTTCATATCCAAAGACATTCAGACTCACATTATTATTATTTCGCTCAAATAATTTAACTTGGTGTAAGGGAATGGGAAACTCGATTCCATCTAGATTCAACTTGCATTCATGCTCGGTATATTTGCCGACACGAGATGCATTCTTATAAACTGGATAAAGTTCTGCTAAGATGGACCACATAAAACATTTTTGATCCCTATTTTCCACATTGATAACAGCTTTCTTGGCTAATAGTTCTTTAGGTAGCGGGATATAGCTTGAGGCAGCCAGAGGATCATATGTCCCAACATCAATCATGAGTTACTCGATTCTCTCTAAGATCCAACCCCTACCACGGCCTTCATAGGTTTCGAACGATGTTAACACTTTTGCAAAGGTAGTATCCATATTAGAATCCAAATCCTCTTCTGTAATGTTTTTCATACAAGAACTTCTGAAATAGTTTATACAGTATTCCTGTTCTCCTCCAGATCGGAAACGAGTAAAACAGCAACATACATTTATGTACCATATAATACTACGTTTCAAAGCAATTTCCTCTAACACTACTTGTTTTATCTCAATTCTATGAGAATCCAAAAAGGTGAGTAAATCTTTTTCAGCATGACCAGCAATTTTATAAACAGTCTCAGTACCGTTTAAAGCCTATTTGCAGGGTTTCGTAGTCGCTTTCTCCTTCTTTTTATTCATACACGGATCATCTGGACTTTTTCTTTTAGTGCTTCGCATAGGCTTATCACCATGAACTGGCCGCTCATGAATCTTCTCATGGCGTATCAGATTATCTTTTCTTACAAAAGCCACCTTACACAATTCACATATGTAAACCTTCTTTCCAGCATGAATCCTCATATGGCGCACTAAGCTTCATTTTACCGTGAAGCTCTTCGCGCAAGTCGGACACACCTGCAATAGATAAAAAAAAATACAAGACTTTTGTATAAACACGCTATTCTCGATAACAATGTAATACATTTCTCAAGATGTATATAAAGTAATCGCTAATCCATTTTACTATCCCCATTAGAAATAATAAAATTCCCGAATTAAAGAATATATCCAGATACTAAAACCCCAAGGCATTTCATTAAATTCATAAAAACACTCATTAAAAAGTTGTTACGCATCATAAAAATACAAAGTTTAATAAAATGGGAGAATAAAATCACATTAAAACAAATACTTACATGTCCAATCCTGTTCAAAGAGGGTGCATTACGCATAGGAACGTCAGTAACGGTAGGGGTAGTACCTCCGATATTACTTTCTAAGGCAAACATATTCGCAGAGCAACTTGAAACGCGTCTTAACAGCACGAAATCCACAGCAGAAATGATAAAATCGCTGCTTAAAGACCACCTACATCCATTCATAAAAAATAGTTCCTGTAATATCCATCCGCCAAGGTCACGTAAAGGTTGCATCACGGTTATCGTTAAATTTACAAAACACGAATGTAATTATACACAAATCCGATAAAAAATAAAAAATTCGTTCAAAATCACAATCGATTATATCCTTTTTAATAATCGTAATCGATACATTATTATTATCGATACATTATATACGTATATCGATACATTATTAATCTATACATCGTATTATTTTGGTAAAATTAAAAAAGTTTTTAAAAAATTTTAAAAATTCAATTTTTTATTAATTTTCACAAAATTCCTAATTTCCCTACTAGTACCCATATAGCGGATGGATATTCATTACTTAATTACTTTATTTAATTATCCTCATTCACTTAAAAAAAGGAAAAAAAATCCCAAGTTTTAATCCTCCTTTCTACCGCTAGGGGGCGCTGATGGTTCCATACCGCCACCGACGGTGTTGCCAACCCCAAAAAAGTTTCTCCCCTACTTAGAAAAAACATCATTTAAAAAAAATGTAATTCCCCCTAAACCCCTCGTACAAGACTACGAAATCGTTGCCACCCGACAAAAAGTTTCTCAAAAATTATTACCCCCACCTTTTTTCATTTTCCCCCCTTTTACACCCCTGTTCAGGATTACGGAATTGAAGATGGCGGCCATTTTGCTCCACCACTGCCGGTGAACCGGCCTTCCTCTACTACTAGCATCCTCACCTTTTTAAGGTTATGAATGGTTATATGGCATATGTAGATGATAATTATAAGTAATTTGAGGGTTTTAGCTAGTTTCTGGGTGAATTTGTTGATTTTTTAGGATTTTTTGTTCCATGCCCATTCTATGAACCCCTGTAAAGTGCGCTTTGCTGTAAAAATACGGGTTTCACGTTGAATTACCTGATATTTGGATGTACGTTGGGGGTGAAGGTGAATGTTTTATTATGGATTGTGGTTGCTATGGGTTACGTTTAGTGTATGAGGAAGTGAGTGTTGGTGTCTCGGGGAGAGAGGAGTATATATTATTCGGGGGGTTTTATGCTTGCAAGGGATAGCGCTTTGCTGTATTGTATAAGGATTGGAGGTTCTAAGGCATTTTTCTTCTCGCAAAGGGATTTTCTTTAATTATTTTATTAAAATCTATTATTTTTTAAGATGTGAATTTATTTAATGTATCGATTACGATTATTAAAAAGGATATAATCGATTGTGATTTTGAACGAATTGTTTATTTTTTATCGGATTTGTGTATAATTACATTCGTGTGTTGTAAGTTTAACGATAACCGTGATGCAACCTTCACGTGACCTTGGCGGATGGATATTACAGGAACTACTTTTTATGAATGGATGTAGGTGGTCTTTAAGCAGCGATTTTATCATATCTGCTGTGGATTTCGTGCTGTTAAGACGGGTTTCAAGTTGCTCTGCGAATATGTTTGCCTTAGAAAGTAATATCGGAGGTACTACCCCTACCGTTACTGACGTTCCTATGCGTAATGCACCCTCTTTGAACAGGATTGGACATGTAAGTATTTGTTTTAATGTGATTTTATTCTCCCATTTTATTAAACTTTGTATTTTTATGATGCGTAACAACTTTTTAATGAGTGTTTTTATGAATTTAATGAAATGTCTTGGGGCTTTAGTATCTGGATATATTCTTTAATTCAGGAATTTTATTATTTCTTATGGGGATAGTATAATGGTTTAGCGATTACTTTATATACATCTTGAGAAATGTATTACATTGTTATCGAGAATAGCGTGTTTATACAAAAGTCTTGTATTTTTTTTATTTTTATCTATTGCAGGTGTGTCCGACTTGCGCGAAGAGCTTCACGGTAAAATGAAGCTTAGTGCGCCATATGAGGATTCATGCTGGAAAGAAGGATTACATATGTGAATTGTGTAAGGTGGCTTTTGTAAGAAAAGATGATCTGATACGCCATGAGAAGATTCATGAGCGGCCAGTTCATGGTGATAAGCCTATGCGAAGCACTAAAAGAAAAAGTTCAGATGCTCCGTGTATGAATAAAAAGAAGAAGAAAGCGACAACGAAACCCTGCAAACAGGCTTTAAACGGTACTGTGACTGTGTATAAAATTGCTGGTCATGCTGAGAAAGATTTACTCACCTTTTTGGATTCTCATAGAATTGAGATAAAACAAGTAGTGTTAGAGGAAATTGCTTTGAAACGTAGTATTATATGGTACATAAATGTATGTTGCCGTTTTACTCGTTTCCGATCTGGAGGAGAACAGGAATACTGTATAAACTATTTCAGAAGTTCTTGTATGAAAAACATTACAGAAGAAGATTTGGATTCTAATATGGATACTACCTTTGCAAAAGTGTTAACATCGTTCGAAACCTATGAAGGCCGTGGTAGGGGTTGGATCTTAGAGAGAATCGAGGAACTCATGATTGGGACATATGATCCCCTGGCTGCTTCAAGCTATATCCCGCTACCTAAAGAACTATTAGCCAAGAAAGCTCTTATCAATGTGGAAAATAGGGATCAGAAATGTTTTATGTGGTCCATCTTAGCAGAACTTTATCCAGTTTATAAGAATGCATCTCGTGTCGGCAAATATACCGAGCATGAATGCAAGTTGAATCTAGATGGAATCGAGTTTCCCACTCCTTTACACGAAGTTAAATTATTTGAGCGAAATAATAATAATGTGAGTCTGAATGTCATTGGATATGAAGATAAGAAGATGTTTTCGCTCTATATATCATCTGATAGACGAGAACAACACTGTAATTTACTGCTTATTAGTAATGATGAGCAGTCTCATTACTGTTGTATTAGAAGCATGAGCAGACTTTTATACAGTATAAGAAAACATAAAGAGAAGCAATATTTTTGTGACTACTGTTTACAACGAGTTTTCATCTGAAGCTCGCTTAAAGGAGCATATTGAATTATGTAGCCAGTATGGCCTACAGAGAGTGGAGTTTCCCAGTGACAATCACAAGATTTTGAAATTTCAAGGTATTTACATGCAAATGCGTGTACCATTTGTGGTATACGCAGACTTTGAGTCTTTTCTAATGAAAGCGGATATATGTGGGAATACCCCTTCAATTTCACATGAGAGTATCTTATCTCATCATGTTCCTTGTGGTTCTGCCTATATTATTAATGGGCCTGATGGAAAAACCTTTAAAGGACCTATTATCTATAGGGGTCAAGATGTGATTCATCATTTTTTGAAAGCCCTTATTCAAGAAGAAGAAGAGATTCAGTGAATACTGAGAGAAAATATGAAAATGAATTTTACTGCGGAAGATCGTGAAAACTTTGAAAATGCTACTCTCTGCCACATTTGTAACAAGGCTTTAGGAGAAAAGCGTGTGAGAGACCATTGCCACTTAACTTCCAAGTACAGAGGTGCAGCCCATCCTAATTGTAATCTGAATTACAAGATAAGACGACGCATACCTGTTGTGTTTCATAATTTAAAGGGGCATGATGGACATTTAATTATGCAGGGGATCGGTGAATTTAAAGGAAAGAGGATTGAATGCATAAGTAGCAATATGCAGCAATATATCACATTCTAGGAAGTTTACACTTTATAGATTCTCTTCAATTCTTACCTGCCTCTATGGAGAAACTAAGTTCTGGTTTGGAATCCAATCAGTTTCGTATCACCCAAGAACATTTTACAAGTGATCAAGTGGATTTAGTGACTAGAAAGGGTGTTTAACCCTATTCTTATATGGATTGAGCTACCAAGTTTGAAGAAAATAGCTTACCCTCTAAAGAGGCTTTCTTTGATGAATTAAACCGATAGGAGATCTCTGATGATGCCTATGCCTATGCTCAACATGTTTGAACATCTTTAAAGGTAAAGAATATGGGGGAATATCATGACTAGTACATAAAAACTGATATTCTTCTATTAGCGGACATTTTTGAGAATTTCCGTGATTTGACATTGAATTATTATGGAATAGATGCTGTCCATTGTTTAACATTACCATATCTTGCTTGGAATGCAGCGGTGAAGAGTAGTGGAGTATCATTAGAACTGATTACAGATCCTGATATGTACTTATTTTTAGAAGAAGGTATAAGAGGCGGTATTAGTGTTATTAGTAAACGCCTTAGTCAGGCTAATAACAAGTATTTGGAACATTTTGATTCTACGAAACCTAGCAAATATATAATGTACCTGGATGCTAATAATCTGTATGGGTGGGCTCTAAGCCAAGCACTCCCTGTATCGGATTTTAGATATCTTGATTCTCAAGACATTCGGAATTTTGATCCACTTGCTGTTGAAGATGACTCACCTGTGGGATTTATTATCGAAGCGGATATAGACTATCCCCATGATTTGCATGATAAGCATAATGATTATCCTCTAGCACCCGAAAGAGTTCATATCACCCCATCTCTGATTTCGGAGTATAGCCGGAATTTATCTGAAGAAATGAATTTGAAAATATGCAAGGACCAGATCAAATTAACACCTAATTTGAATCATAAGGTTAAATATGTTCTGCATTATAGAAATTTAAGGCAGTATATGAAGCTAGGGATGAAACTTGTGAAAATCCATCGAGTATTAACTTTTAAGCAAGAGCTCTGGTTGAAGCCCTATGTGCAATTTAACACTGAGAAGAGAATGAAAGCAAAAAATTTCTTTGAAAAAGATCTGTTCAAACTTATGAATAACGCAGTGTTTGGAAAAACGATGGAAAATTTGAGAAAAAGAATGGATGTTAAGCTAGTACAGACTGAGAAGAGACTGAAAAAATTACTTGCATCACCAGCCTTACACTCCTTCAAAATATTTAATGAAGATCTGGTAGCAGTTCATATGCATAAGACTCATTTGAAACTGAATAGACCCATCTATGCAGGTTTTTCAGTACTGGACTTGAGTAAAACACTTATGTATGAGTTTCATTATGATTTTATTAAGATGTATGGAAGCCGAGCCGAATTGCTTTTCACAGACACCGATTCCCTGTGCTATGAAATTGAAACAGAGGATATTTACAAAGATTTTGAAAGTTATGAAGACTATTTTGACTTTTCGGATTATCCTCCGACACATCCACTTCATTCCAATAAGAATAAAAAAAGAATTGGAAAAATGAAAGACGAGTTGAATGGAACTTCTGCCGTGGAATTTGTAGGCCTAAGATCAAAGATGTATAGCCTAAAAATACCCTTCACGGATAAAAAGATTGCTAAAGGTGTTAATAAGAATGTTGTAAAAAATACATCCATCATGAAGATTAATATAATTGCCTAACAAAGCGAAGATATAATAGAGTGGAGCAATTTAAAATTGCAAGTAAAGACCACCAGATGTATACTGTGAAGCAAATTAAAATGGGGTTATCCCCTATGATGATAAGCGACATATCTTAAAGGATGGTATCAAGAGCCTAGCATACGGACATTATCAAATTTAAATGAGCAGACCATGCTAGATTGAATTATGGCGGTGTATCCTATACACCGGGTGGAGGTGGGACCACAATTAAAAAAAATATTTTTTTCTAACAACATCTAATTTATGAAAGAGACCTTACCCTATTTAGATTGTTGAAAACAGGTATCTGCCATTATTTAAAATATTTATTTTTAAAATTTTTAAAATCTAAGACTGGAATGGTTGAGGAAACACACCCCCGCCTATACACCCGATTCATGCGATTCTACTACTTTGAAAACACACCTTTTTCATCACATTTTTGTAAAAACGCACATTTTTGGGTTTTTTTTACGTTTTTGCAACATTTTGTGCGAAATGTTAATTTTGCCCATTACCACATTTTTAGTACCATTTTTGTAAAAACGCACATTTTTTTGTAAAAAATTTACAAAAGTGCGAAAACCCATGTTAATTCCCATAGAGCAATTGGTATTTTGAAAAAACTCGCAAAATGTTAATTTTGCCCATTACCACATTTTTTGTTGCTTTTTTACGTTTTTGAGACATTTTGTGCAAAATGTTAATTTTTCCCATAACCACATTTTTTGGAAAAAAAATGCAAAAGTGCGAAAACCCATGTTAATTCCCTTAGAGAAATTAACATTTTAAAAAAAAAGTCGCAAAATGTTAATTTTGACCATTACCATATTTTTTTGTTACTTTTTTACACTTTTGGAACATTTTAACAAAATTTTTTATATTTCCCATTACCACATTGTTTTAAAAAAAAAATTACAAAAGTGGAAAACATACATTTGCGAAGAAATATAGGAAAAAAAACTTACATTTACGAAATTTTTGAAACATTAACACTTAAAAAAAAAAAAGAAAAAAAATCATCTGATCCATCCTTACCTTTGACTGACATCCTCTCTTCATGGAACGTCACGTGCTGGTGGAAACTCCACCCCTCCTCATGAGGTGCGCCTATGCTTTAACTTGGGAGAACTAGCACCGCAATTTCCCCATGTTAAAGTATAGCACCGCGTGAGCCAGAAGCCCCTACTATTCCCTACTTCTTGCACTATTTCATTCTGTTAAATTTGACTTTAATTTAAAAAATCTGATACGGCCGCACATGACTTTCCTTTTTTATGTATTTACTACTTTTGCATGGTATTCACTACTTTACAATGTATTTACTACTTTTACAGTAAAAACAAAATAGGTTATTCTTATAATATATACTAATATTTTTTCCAAAATATTGAATTTTCATCAAATAGTCGTTATTTTTATTGATTTAGCTTCATTTCTATTTATTTCGAGAGATTTTCTTTGATTTGTTAACATTTTAAAAAGTCTCCAAGTTGGCGAAATTCCGCCAAATTCGTCGCCAAAATCTCGCCAAGCACTATGGAAGGAGAAATAATTTATTCTTATAGCAGATAAATGACTATTGGAGATCAAATACAAAAGTATTACTCAAAGTATATTTTTTCATGAATAGAACGAGCTAGATCCACGAGAATAACGTCACTAAATGTATCGCATGATATCACATAGGAAATCACTAGGAAATATTTCCTAGTTTCTCACTAGGAAATATTTCTTTTTATTGTAATGTATATAGCCTTTGAAATGTATAGAGCCATTATAACAGAATTAGTCCATTATGAAAGTCGTTGTAAACGGCTCGTAGGGTCAACGGTCTGCGGTATATGGCGCTACATCGGTTGAATACAACAATTTGAAATTTTACATGCATTTAATACGTGAATCCTTCATATAAGTTAAACAACTTAGAAAAATGAGTTAAAATAGAAAAATTAAAGCATATAATGGCACTGATATTCAATAGCCTTACTAAGTGTAGAATGCAGGTAGAGCATAATATTATAAAAATTTCAATGTGTAATGTCTGGTCAGTACATTTCGTCGTTATATCTAATGTCTTTATCTGATTTGAATTACGTTCTGCTTTGGCAGAAGATATAGAGATATATTTCCTATAAGCATATATAGATATATATTTCCTTGTGCCTCTGATATTGAATGAAGTTATTTTTGTATAAATGATATCGTTATAATGATATTATTGGTCTACCATAAGATTATGCAAAAGTAAAAATATATATCCGATTTGGCTAAATCTAGTGCTACTTAAATAGATTCCGTCGCAAAATAATTATACTTCTGTTCTGTCGGGTCATAAATAAAATAAAATGTATAGAGCCAATATAACAGAATTAGTTCATTATGAAATCCATTGTAAACGGCTCGTAGGGGCAACGGTCTGCGGTATATGGCGCTACATCGGTTGAATACAACAATTTTAAATTTTACATGCATTTAATACGTGAATACTTCATATAAGTTAAATAACTTAGAAAAATGAGTTAAAATAGAAAAATTAAAGCATATAATGGCACTGATATTCAATGGCAATTCTAAGTATAGAATGCAGGTAGAGCATAATATTATAAAAATTTCACTGTGTAATGTCTGGCCAGTACATTTCGTCGTTATATCTAATGTGTTTATCTGATTTGAATTACGTTCTGCTTTGGCAGCAGATATTGAGATGTATATCCTATAAGTATATAGCGGTATATTTCCTTGTGCCTCTGATATTGCATGAAGTTAGTTTTATATAAATGATATCGTTAAAATGATATTATTGGTCTACCATAAGATTATGCAAAAGTAAAAATATATATCCGATTTGGCTAAATCTAGTGCTACTTAAATAGATTCCGTTGCAAAATATTATACTTTTGTTCTGTCGGGATATAAATAAAATAAAATGTATATAGCCATTCTGACAGAATTAGTCATTATGAAATCCGTTGTAAACGGCTCGTAGGGGCAACGGTCTGCGGTATATGGCGCTACATCGGTTGAATACAACAATTTGAAATTTTACATGCATTTAATACGTGAATACTTCATATAAGTTAAATAACTTAGAAAAATGAGTTAAAATAGAAAAATTAAAGCATATAATGGCACTGATATTCAATGGCCTTACTAAGTATAGAATGCAGGTAGAGCATAATATTATAAAATTTCACTGTGTAATGTCTGGCCAGTACATTTCGTCGTTATATCTAATGTGTTTATCTGATTTGAATTACGTTCTGCTTTGGCAGCAGATATAGAGATGTATTTCCTATAAGTAGATATAGTGGTATCTTTCCTTGTGCCTCTAATATTGAATGAAGTTATTTTTATATAAATGATATCGTTATAATGATATTATTGGTCTACCATAAGATTATGCAAAAGTAAAAATATATCTCCGATTTGGCTAAATCTAATGCTACTTAAATAGATTCCGTCGCAAAAAAATATACTTTTGTTCTGTCGGGTTATAAATAAAATAAAATGTATAGAGCCATTATAACAGAATTAGTCCATTATGAAATCCGTTCTAAACGGCTCGTAGGGTCAACGGTATATGGCGCTACATCGGTTGAATACAACAATTTGAAATTTTACATGCATTTAATACGTGAATCCTTCATATAAGTTAAATAACTTAGAAAAGTGAGTTAAAATAGAAAAATTAAAGCATATAATGGCACTGATATTCAATAGCCTTACTAAGTGTAGAATGCAGGTAGGGCATAATATTATAAAAATTTCACTGTGTAATGTCTGGCCAGTACATTTCGTCGTTATATCTAATGTGTTTATCTGATTTAAATTACGTTCTGCTTTGGCAGCAGATATTGAGATGTATATCCTATAAGTAGATATAGAGATATATTTCCTTGTGCCTCTGATATTGCATGAAGTTAGTTTTATATAAATGATATCGTTAAAATGATATTATTGGTCTACCATAAGATTATGCAAAAGTAAAAATATATATCCGATTTGGCTAAATCTAGTGCTACTTAAATAGATTCCGTTGCAAAATATTATACTTTTGTTCTGTCGGGATATAAATAAAATAAAATGTATATAGCCATTCTAACAGAATTAGTCCATTATGAAATCCGTTGTAAACGGCTCGTAGGGGCAACGGTCTGCGGTATATGGCGCTACATCGGTTGAATACAACAATTTGAAATTTTACATGCATTTAATACGTGAATCCTTCATATAAGTTAAATAACTTAGAAAAATGAGTTAAAATAGAAAAATTAAAGCATTTAATGGCACTGATATTCAATAGCCTTACTAAGTATAGAATGCAGGTAGAGCATAATATTATAAAATTTCACTGTGTAATGTCTGGCCAGTACATTTCGTCGTTATATCTAATGTGTTTATCTGATTTGAATTACGTTCTGCTTTGGCAGCAGATATAGAGATATATTTCCTATAAGCAGATATAGAGATATATTTCCTATAAGCAGATATAGAGATATATTTCTCTTCGGCTCTGATATTGAACGAAGTTATTTTTATATAGGCATTTTTATATAGCCATTATTTTTATTTTTATATAGCCATTATAACAGAATGAGTCCATTATGAAATCCGTTGTAAACGGCTCGTAAGGACAACGTTCTGCGGTAGATGGCGCTACATGGGTTGAATACAACAAATTGATATTTTACATGCATTTATACGTGAATCATTCATCAAAAATTTATATATAAGTTAAATCATAAAAATCATAGAAAAATGACTTCAGATGATAAATTTGTGATAAAGTGAACCGTTATTCTTTAATGAATTTTCATGTTTTTATATGAAGAAAATTATTATTCCAAATCATTGTTTGTTGTGTATCTGCTAAGTGTTCTAAGTTCTTTTATTTCCTACAGAAAGTTTTTTTTTCTATGTAAAGTACATTAAAAGTAACAGAGCAAAATGTGTATTTCTCCTATTGAAATGTATATAATTATTCTTAGCTTTAGGACATGAGTATAGATTGTGTATGACCCCCCTCCCCTCCGAGGGATGCAAAATGTGTAATAATACTTTAATAATTGATCTCTTTCACGTATGTCTATTATAAAAGTACTTTCAATAGAACTGAGATTGCCTAATTTAAGTGATAATAGTCTGGTCATTTGTGTTAGTTAAATTTTTATATTTAGACTACATTAATAAAAATCGTGCTCTAATTTTTTTTTATTTCATTCAATATCTATATTTTAGCACGTAAAAAGTACACCCCCTTCTCTTCAGACCCATAAAAGTCTTTCAAAGTATGTGCTTGTGTATTTTTTATTAGTAACATAACCATAATAAGTATATTATGACTCTACAATATTAAAATCTTTAGATCACAGACCTTTGTATATTGATCATCTGCCTAGGATGCGGCCCAGAAATGAGAGTGGTGAAAAAAAGTTTTTGTATATTTTTTTATAAAATAAAAAGTGTCATTCAAATAGCAAAATTGAATTGCATTAAAAATCTGTGTGTATAAAAGCATCCAGAAGTTGTATTTGACTACACTATTGTTACATAAAAAAAATGTGTGTGACTTATTCCGCCCGTACTAGGCCTAGGCTAGATCAGGTCCAAGAGCCCAAAAGTTAGAATGAAATTAAAAACCAACAAAGGGATTCTGTCGCCCTTAACGGTAAGGGCACCAACAGGGGATTTCCTGTCATACCAAGTGTGTACTGGAGGGGTCATCCATAGTTTCTCGTTTAAAATTTTCCATTTTGAGTAGATTTCAAGGTAAGACAAAGTGTCACATGAAGAAGAAGGAAGAGAGACTCCCTCCTTGGCCGGACCATCAGCAGTGTCATAAATGAGTCCTATATGAAACGTTTCCCATTGTAAGTGAACTTCATGCCGTTGAGAAAGATCTTTGAGGATCTCAAGTATCGAAAGGGAAGTTCTATCTCCAATAATTGTCCAGTTACTCAGGTGATGGATGGCACTGCGGCTATCAGTCAGGATCCAAATATCCCAATAAGAGGTATCAGATTTAAAAGATTTTAGTCAATCCTCGATGGCAATAAGCTCAGATCTAAAAACTGAGCAGAAATCTGGATTCCTAATCCTGAGATGATTTGTCAAAGTAGGGGTTTTGAAAAAAAACCCACTGCCGCAGGCATTAAATTCATCTTTGCTACCATCTGTATAAACTAAAGAAAAATAATCTAAATAAACTATCTAAAGAAAAATAAATCCTTTATAAGGAAAATCTATAATTTTTGACAATTTTTTTCAATAAAATGAAACAAATTTATAACATAAAATACACATACCTTAATTTTCCCTTGATACACACAACCTTGATTTCAATATAAAAATATATATAAGAACATCCAATGAGAAAGTCAAATCAGCAATAAAATTAACTTTAATATCATAAACCACAAAAATAAACCGCAAAATAGACCGCAAAAAACATTCAATAAACCGCAAAGAACATTCGACGCAAGGAGCGCCCTCACGCGGTACAATGTCGAAAGCCCAGGCCGCCCGACTCATCCGAAAATATAGAGCAGCAGATTAGGAGACCGGGCGCGGTACAATGTTGTTGTTGAGACCCAGATCGCCCGACCTACCGGAAGAGTGAAAGGTAACCATTTGGACGGTCGGGAAGTGCCACCCAATTTAGACCAGAACCCAGTGGGGGGAGGAATCCACAGAGACCGTACCCCCCTTCCCCTACCACCAACCTCTCGGAAGGAGTTACAGACCCACGTTTAACGTGATCGTACTCCGCATGAACACGGCGGCAGTTGTGGCAGCGTGCAAATCCAGTGCGCAAACCACCGGGCTACCTCGCCAGAACGGCCATCGGCCTTACCGTGCTGATAACACCGGTTCTCGTTAGATCACTGAAGTCATGCAGCATCAGACGCGGTTAGTACTTGGGTGAGTGACCACCTGGGAACACCACGTGCTGTTGGCACATTTCGGGCGCGATAGCCCGGTTGTTTGCGCGCTGGATTTGCACGCTGCCACAACTGCCACCGTGTTCATGCGGAGTACGATCACGTTAAACATGTGGGTCTGAAAGTTCTTCCGAGAGGTTGGTGGTAGGGGAAGGAGGGTACGGTCCCTGTGGATGCCTCCCACCCTGGGTTCCGGTCTAAATTGGGTGGCACTTCCTGGCCGTTTAAACAATTACCTTACACCTTTCTGGTAGGTCGGACGGTCTGGGTCTCAACAACAACAACAAAAGTAAAGCGACTATTTTGCACTGAGACGAGCTGTCATGCACTGCAGATATACCGAGATACTGACATCGAAGTATAACCTAGAACCAACGGCCCTACCGTGCTGAAAACACCGGTTCTCGTTAGATCACCAAAGTCATGCAGCATGGGGCGCGATTAGTATTTGGATGGGTGACAACCTGAGAACACCGCGTGCTGTTGGCAAATTTCGGGCGCGGTAGCCCTTTTAGTTTGCGCGCTGGATTTGTACGCTGCCACAACTGCCGCCGTTCCATGCGTAGAACGATCACGTTAAACATGTGGGTCCGAAAGTCCTTCCGAGAGGTTGGTGGTAGTGGAAGGAGGGTACGGTTCCTGTGGATGCCTCCCCCACTGGGTTCCGGCCTAAATTGGGTGGCACTTCCCGGCCGTCCAAACGGTTACCTTACACCTTTCTGGTAGGTCGGACGGTCTGGGTCTCAACAACAACAAAAGTAAAACGGTTTAGGACGGGCGCAACACTAAATACAAATTAAAAATCACGATTTTTACATTTGCAAAAAAGATGGATGCCATATATTTTTTTTTTGAAGTGGGGCACTTGACCTTTTCATATAATACCGGTGCAATTATTATTTTAATTTTTTTTAAGCTACCGAACATATTTCGCTGAAATTTTTGGTATATATTGTATGGGATAATTTGAATATTTCCTAACACTTTCGAAGCAATTTGTGAATTTTAAATTCGTTGAAAAAATGTTTGAAACATTATGTCCCATAGGTTTCAATATATTTAAATTTTTCAACCCGGGTTCAATCCAAAACTAATTGGGTGATATTATTCATATACATTCTAGTATGTCCCACTAACCGTCTCAAAAATATACTAAATTTTATTTTGATAAAGTCATTTTTATGGCAGTTATCGTTCGAACGGACAGATAGAGAGACAAAATGAATGAACAAAATCATAAACACTTTTCAACCATGCGTAAATATTTTGCGTGGATAATGTATGACGAAGCTCCTCCAGCGATTGGTGTAAAGACGCTGATCAAGCGATTAGCATAAAACTTTCTTGCTCTCCTGAGAGACTCTAGATTTGCATATGCCGCATGCACAGCACTTCTACCCTGGTTCTTAGAAGCGAGCCTTAGAACTTTACACCATCATTCGGACATTCGTATTTCGGCTGCTGCACGCGTTATAATGTAGCTCTATTGTAATAATGTTCTTCTATATAATCTACGTAATGTTCCTGTATATAATCTATGTAATGTTCTTGTATATAATCTACGTAATGTCCCTGTATATAATTTATGTAATGTGCTTGTAAATAAATCTATGTTTCATGCTTGCCGGATGCTCTTCAACATCGCAACTTCGCCTTATGTATGACCCTAAGCTATAGAGTGGTTACCCTGAGATCTGATGCCTCCAACTTTACTAAAACGTAATGTCTCCAATCCAACTTACCGGAGACGTGGTGGATCCAACTTTCCCGAGGCTCCAATTCACCGGAAACTAGATGCTTCAATTTATGTGAGTATCTACTTCAATTTAAGTGACGTCTGAAAAGGTACGTTTTCCGTAGTTCCTAACGAAACTATGACTGCAACCGAGACTATCGAAACTCGCTTGACACCAGCCAGCGAAGCAAAAAACTCTTCAGCTCCGAAAGAAGATTTTTAGTTCTGTAGAACTCACAAGAGTTGTTTTCAAAGCACCTCAGTTCTGGAAAACCCAGATTTATGCTTTTTGCACCTGAACTCTCAATTCCTGTTTTACGGAATCGTAAATGAAAAAACAAAATTCTATTGCATAATTGCAGCTCTAGATTTTGATATCTTGACTCATGCCACAGATATAATTCGCACGCCTCCTGAAAATGAACCTCATTCTGTGTTGAAAAATAGGATCATTACGCACTTTGCAGATTTTAATGTCGCAATACTTCGCAACCTTTTGCAGGAATTGCAGTTAGGAGATAGGAAACCAAGTCATTCACTTCGCGAAATGTAAAATCGCTCCTGGACAAAAATGGACGAAGACGTACTTCGCAAGCTGTTTTTTTCAACGACTACCAGTTCATGTACAACAAATCTTATCAATTAGTTCAGAATCGCTACGGAAAATTTCTGAAATGGCGGATGATATATGCGGTGTTTCCACATCACTCTGAATATCAGAAGTAGCAGAGAATAGTCATATTTTGCGCTTCGAAGCTCAAGTTGCAAACCTGACGGAAACCGTAGAGCAATTTAAAAAACATTGCAAACTACTGTTCAATCCAAACTACGAACTCTATATCGATCGCAATCCAGAAATGTCGATATGTATTGTTATCACTCAAAATTTCAAGGACAAGCTCGCTAATGGGCAAAGCCAAGCAAGTTTTTTAACCGAAAACTAGCTGGCTCAATCATTTCGGAGACGATGCATAGAAGCCTTGGGAACAGTCTCTTATTCCTATAAGTCAAGCTACCTCATATGCAATTTCTAGTCGACAGCGGCGCAATGATATCGGTTTTTCGAAGCAACACGCATACTGCTATAGCAAAAAAAAGATTTCCCCGTTATAAGAAGCAAACGAACCAAATTTAAAACGTTTGGAACAAAACTGATTTTAAAATTTGGATTACAATAAAAATTCATTTGGAATGTCGTAATTGCCGATGTTTTCCGAGCAATTTTAGGTGCAGACTTCCTAGAAAAATTCGGATTACTGGCCGACATGAAAAATCAAAGGCTAATCAACAGCTGCACAAAAACCCACATCAAAAGAAGTACGACGCAGATACTCTTACTTATACAGTGAGTAAGATTCACCCTATACTAGGTTGCTAACTGAATTTCCAAGTTTAGCGCAAACCATTTCTCTGCAAGCTGCAAAACACAATACAGCTCACTGTTTTTAAACTGGAGGACCTCCAGTTCATGCAAAATGAACCACAAAGAACCACAAGGAACTTCCCAAGTTAACACATAATTTTGTACTTCGTATGACGACCGTCACAGACCTCATACGATGGACCTTTCCTAGTGTGTGCACGCACAGACATTACCCACTGAATATCCGAGGACGAAAAAGCAACATCTGCATCGATCAAGTTTGAAACCCACATTTCTACTAAAACTCTTAGAGGATTCAAAAGAGACATCCACACAGATATCTGACATATCATCTTCCACCACGAAGCTCCTCTAACGATTTGTATAAAGACGCTGATCAAGTGATTAGCATAAAACTTTCTTGCTGTCCAGAGAGACTCTAGATTTGCATATGTCGCATGCACAGCACTTCTACCCTGGCTGTTATAAACGAGCCGAACTTTATCACCATCATTCGGACACTCGTATTTCGGATGCTACCTGCAAGCGAATTATGATGTAGCTCTATTTTATAATGTTCCTGTACATTATCTACGTAATGTTTTTGTAAATACAGATAGTATGTTCTTGTAAATAAATCTATCTTTTATGCTTAACGCTGTAATGGATACTCTTCAACATCGCACATTCGCCTTATGTATAGCCTATGCTATAAATGTTATGTTACATAAAACTACAATAAAGTTCAAGAAGTTTATTTGTTGTTATCAATCTCATTTCCTTCGTTTACAACATGTAGCCTATGGTAAATGTATGGCGAATATCATAAAACTCCAATAAAGTCACATAAAACTCTAATAAATTTCAGAAAGTTATTTGCTATTTTTAATTTCATATGTTTTGTTGAAAACATATAATATGGATCTATGGTAACTTTACTGGCGTATATCATAAGACTCTACTAAAGTAACGAAAAGCTCCAATAAAGTTTATTCGTTGTTTTCAATCTCATTTGCTTCGTTTACGACATATAATATGGGCCTATGGTCACTGCACGGAGGATACCATATAATTCAAATACAGTAGCATAAAATTTCAATAAAGTATCGAAATATAAAATCATCAGATTCTTTATGCAAAATCAATGAATATTTCATTCATATAACTTCCAGACTCCAGAGCTAAATAATTTTGTGTGAAAAAAAATTCAGCAATTTTTATATACTTCATCTTACAATCGCTTGAGATATTTGCATTCTGCATAAGTTAAAATTAGGCTTTGTTGAAGAAATAATAAAAGTTTAGGGATCATTTAAAATCACAACTATTGTAATTGCGTAGGCACGGAATTTAGATACACAAATAATAAAAAGATACACAGATAATATATGTGTGTGTGTTTGTATGTATTCAAAGTATTGGAATCGTGCTGAAGAAAGGAACTCGAATTTTCGAAGGATCTACACGTTTTGAGACTTCTAGAACACGAAAAAACTATTTTTAGGAAGTCGTCTGTGTGTATAACGGTGTATCTGTGTGTTTTTCTCTGTGTCTGTGAGTATATTGCATCCACTCTAACTGAAAATCTAATAAACAGAATTTCATAAAATTTGGTAGGTAAGTTTTTTGTGGGAAACCCTGATTCTCATTAGATTATAGTACGATTCGTAATAAAAGAATATGCCTTCTTTGCGAAATGGCCGGCAGAAATTGTCTTTATCCACTCTAGCTAAAATCTAATGGACCAAATTTAACAATATTTAGTGTATAATATTTCAATAACCTACAAGTGATTTATATACCAAATTTAACAAAATTTGGTATATAAATCACTTGTAAGTTATTTTAGTACGATTCGGGAAAAAGGAACGGGCTGTGTTTCGAAATGGCCCGCAAAAATCGTTAAATATAAAAATAAGAGACTACGTGTGCTCAATTATATTAATTAAATTCCTATTTTATACGTGATTTTTGACAAGAAAAAGAATAACCCCATTACTATAGGACTAGCCGTTCTTGAGATATTTCAGTTTCTTCGCGTTTTTGCTACGCCACCTTTGACAATAAGTCCAGCTATCAAATGAGAACCAAATTTAAATTTAACGTGCAAATTCAATGTCATTTAAAGTACTTATGGCTGTTATTTTGTGCAGATAAACTGAAAGTATTATTGAAGAAATAAAGAGAACGGGAATATGAGTCTGTAGGGAAAGACATGTGCTGCCCACATCAGAATTTTTAACAACATTGCAACAATGATATATAGAAGTGAACGCGGATTATTTACAGGCTATTTCGAAAAATATGTAGGATCTATATTTAAAGATTCACCAAATTTTTGTAGAATAAAATGTTCTACAAATTTAAGCTGTATACCAAATTTTAACGCTGTAGGACGTAGGAAAGTGCATTAAAAATCCCATCAAATAAGTATATCATAAAGAGTTATATAAAATTTAAAAAAAATTGAAAAATTGTTATCTACCAAATTTATTTTAAAATATGAAGCCTCTCCCATATATAAAATAGTTAAACTCTTGGAAAGATATTTATTATATAATATATATCTTTCTTCTTTCTGGAGGATATCCCAAAAGTCAGAATTTAATTGAATTTGTTTTTCTCCCTTTATTAAATAATTTTTAATTAAAAAACTACCTAACATATTTTACTGAATTTTTTCTATATATTTTAGGGAACAATGTGAATATTTCCTAAAAATTTCGAAGCAATTTGTGAATTTTAAAATTGCTTAAAAAATGTTTGAAAAATTAGGTCTTGTAGGGTTCAATGTATTTCATTTTTTCAACTCGGGTTCAATAAAAAATTAATTGGGTGATATTATTTATTTATATTCCCATAGGTCCGACAGACCGTATGAAAAACATACTAAAATTTCATTTTGATAAAGTCCTTTTTACGGCAGTTATCGTGCTAACGGACAGACAGACAGACAGACAGACTGAATGAACAAAGTCATAAACACTTTTCAACTATGTTGTAAAGTGTTAAAAAATAAATAATAATAAAAGAATAAATAAGTTTTTTTAAAGCTAAGAATTAGGAAAAAAGTGCCCAGCTACTCCGTCACTGCAATACTGGGAAAATTCTCCTACTGCAGTAAAACCCGAAGTCTCCAAATGTGAAAACACGCCGGCAGAAGGAGGAAAGATGAACAAGAAAGATCAATCATGCTTAAAGCATTGATTAAGAAACACCTTCCAACTTCAATGCAATTTTATTTAAACATGTCTAAAATGTAATACATTCCTCGGTAATATTTTAAAACTTCTCACAATAATACATTGGTTTATTATAGATGAAAACTTAAACATTCATCCAAAAAAATGAACTTCATTCAAATGACGGCATTGAAATATAAATTGCCTGGTTTAAACATCTCTAAAATGTGATATATTACTCGGTAACAATTTTAGAATTATCATAATACCACGATAATTTATTATATTTAAAAACTTCATCGAAAACAACTGAAATTCATTCAAATGACGTCATAGAAAAAATAACACGCCTGGCTCTCTCTAAAAAAGCAGCATTTCATTCATAAATAATTTCCCATTCATGTCATTCCTCACAATACTATAATAAATTATTTTATTTAAAAATTCAGACCATGGAGCTATAAGTAATTTAACTCTATGCTTAAAACTTCATCGCAAAAAACGTCCTTCTCTCGGTAAAGCAATGAATATTTCTTTCATATCAGCTATGCAGACTCCATGAGCTAAATTCTTTTGCATTAAAAAAATACAGCAATTCCTATACAACTCATCCTACATATTTTGCTGTTTACATTTCACATAAGTGAAAAATAGGCTTCGTTAGAGAAATAATCAAAGTTGGATGCTCATTTACACTCAAATATATTGTCATTACGTTGTTTCAGTATGTAGATGCACAGTATTTAAGCGAAAATAAAGAGGTTTTACGACGAATACAACACTCAATATGAATTAAAAAGAACTTTAAAAATGACGATTTTGAGACAAAATGGATGCCGTATTATATTTTGAAGTTGGTCACGTGATCGTTTCATATCATGGTCACGTGATCGCTTCATGTAAGAGGTGTAATTATTATTTTAATTTTTATTTAAAAAACTACTGAATATATTTCGCTGAATTTTTTTTTTATATATTTTATGGAGCAATTTGAATATTACCTAAAATTTTCGAAGCAATTTGTGAAATTTAAATCCGCTTAAAAAATTTTTGAAAAATTTGGTCCCATTGGGTTCAATGTATTTCATTTTTTCAACCCGGGTTCAATCCAAAACTAATTGGGTGATATTATTTATTTATATTCCCATAGGCCCTACAGACCGTCTGAACAACATACTAAAATTTCATTTTGATTAAGTCATTTTTACGGCAGTTATCGTGCTAACGGACAGACAGACAGACAGACAGACAGAATGAACAAAGTCATAAACACTTTTCAACTTTGTTGTACAGTGTTAAAAACCAGTTATTAAGAGTCTATTAATGTATTTAACATTTTTACCCTGCCCGAAAATATTAAGAGACTCGGTCAAATGCCCCAAATTTTTTTTTATATAATTCACTCGAGTCTGACCCTCCCCGAAAGCAAAAGCCCTACCTGGCCCAAATTTTCTCTACAATGCATTGCAAAGAAAATTGCCTAGTATGATGATCCAAATTTTCTATTTAAGAAATTAAACACAAATTATATTACATATAGTAATAAATCAAAAAGAACCCAAATTTGAAAAATCCGTATAAATCAAGAATGAGCATTACTTCAAAGTGAGCTTCTGTTTGTCATTAACACTTTACAATAAAGTTGAAAAGTGTTTATGACTTTGTTCATTCTGTCTGTCTGTCTGTCCGTTAGCAGGATAACTGCCGTAAAAATGACTTAATCAAAATGAAATTTTAGTATGTTGTTTAGACGGTCTGTAGGACCTATGGGAATATAAATCAATAACATCACATAATTAGTTTTGGATTGAACCCGGGTTGAAAAAATGAAATACATTGAGCCCTATGGGATCTAATTTTTCAAACATTTTTGAAGCGGATTTAAAATTCCCAAAAGGTTTCGAAAATTTTAGGTAATATTCAAATTGTTCCATAAAATATATAAAAAAAAATTCAGCGAAATATATTCAGTAGTTTTTAAATAAAAAATAAAATAATAATAACACCTCTTATATGAAGCGATCACGTGGCTATGATATGAAACGATCACGTGACCCACTTCAAAATGATATATGGCATCCATCTTGTCTCAAAATCGTGATTTTTAAAGTTCTTTTTAATTCATATTGAGTGTTGTATCTGTCCTAAAACTACTTTATTTTTGCTTAAATTCTGTGCATCTACATACTGAAACAACTCAATTACATTATATTTGAGTTTAAATGCTCATCCAAATTGGATTATTTCTACAACGAAGCCTATTTTTCACCTATGTAAAATGTAAACAGCAAAATGTGCAGAATGAGTTGTATTTGAATTGCTGTATTTCTTTAACACAAATTCATTTAGTTGATGGATTCTGCATAGCTGATATGAATGAAATATTCACTGATTTTACAAAGAGATGGACGATTTTTTTCGATGAAGTTTTAAGCATTGAGTTTAATTACTTGTAGCTCCATGTTCTTAATTTTTAAATAAAATAAACTATTATAGTATTGTGATGAATGACATGAATGGGAAATTATTTATGAATGAAATGTTGCTTTTATAGAGTGAGCCAAGCGTGTTATTTTTTCTATGACGTCATTTGAATTAATTTCAGTTGTTTTCGATGAAGTTTTCAAATATAATAAATTATCGTAGTATTATGATAATTCTAAAATAATTACCGAGGAATGTATCACATTTTAGAGATGTTTAAACCAGGCAATTTATATTTCAATGCCGTCATTTGAATGAAGTTCATTTTTTTCGATGAAGGTTTATGTTTTCAAATATAATAAATGCATGTAGTATTGTGATAAGTTTTAAAATATTACCGAGGAATGTATTGCATTTTAGAGATGTTTAAATAAAATTGCATTGAAGTTGGAAAGTGTTTCATAATCAATGCTTTAAGCATGATTGATCTTTCTTGTTGTAAAGGTTGCAACAGTAAACAGAAGTAAGAAAAGTGGCCCTCGGTATGAAAAGTGAAAAAAGAATCATAAAATAGTGTGTTCAAAAAACCATTCGGGTAGTGCCGGAAAAATGGAATGTGATGGAATGCTACACATATTCAACAGACCAACTGAAGACCATGATGTTCGGTACAAATTTTATATTGGTGATGGTGATACGAAAATATTTTCACAAATATCGAATAGCAAACCATATGGAAATTAGATAGCGGTTGTAAAACTTTAATGCACAGGTCATTCAAAAAAAATGGGAACTCTTTTGAGAAAGCTTTGAACCCAGATGGCTGGAAAGAAGTTATCAGATGGAAAGACAATCGGGGGCAAGGGCCGGTTGACGGAAGCCAATATTCAAAAATTGACTTCCTACTATGGAAATGCAATTCGTGGAAACAAAAATGATTTGTTTAAAATACGACTAAGCATATGGGCTGTATGGATGCATTTGGTATCATCTGACAGTGACCCACAACACTTTTTTTGTCCTAAGGGACCAAATACTTGGTGTAGGTACAACCATGCAGCATACTCGAACACATTATCAAACTTCAAGCATAAAAACTCCCTCCCAAAATCTGTCATGGAGTTGGTAAAACCAATATTTAAAGACCTTTCAGATCCAAATCTATTGAAACGCTGCCTTTGATGGAGAACTCAAAATCCTAATGAGTCTTTAAACTCCCTCATATGGAAATATTGCCCGAAAAATATAAATGCTGGGAGAGAAATTGCACAAATAGCAACAAATATTGCCAGTATAACATTCAATGTTGGTGGTAACGGTATAATAAAAATGATGAATGCCTTAAATTTGAGTATAAACAGAAAGTTACTAAATATTTTGCATCTGAGTGATAAGAAACGGATACACGAAGCAGATTTTCGAGCCTCTAGCACTACATATGAAGTTCGAAAAGCTCGTAAAAGGCAGAAAACATTTGATTTTCAAAGACAAGAGGAAGAGGAAGGAATTACTTATGCATCAGGTGCATTTTGATGCTAAATTAGATATAAAATAACACAGGATGTATTATAAACTACAGCCAAACTGCGATAACTTAAAATTTTCCATGTACAAAAGTCATATTTGTTACATATTTTTGTAATTTTAAGCAATTTCAATAAGTCAAATTTTCTATAATTCAAATTCTTTTCTTGTCACTAGAGTTTCAGTTTATCAAAGTTCCACCGCAGTTTTTCTCAGGTATGTGATTTTACAACTTGCGCACAGCATATTTTAAAATATATTTTACTAATCACTTTCAATTTTTTGCTCTTACATGTTTCATCTATATATACAATTTATACATTAGAAATTCCTCCTAAATAAGTAAAAATTTAGAAAATGTTCTTCATCTGACTGACAAGAAACATCTACACGAAGCTGATGTTCGAGCTTCCGAAGCAACATATAGAGCTCAAATACGCCTTAAAAGGCAGAAAATTTTTTATTTTTCAATCATAACAGAAATAGGAAGGTGCTATTTATGCACTGGAGGCATTTTAAGGTCGAAATAAGATAATAAGTAACACTGAATATATTTTTAAACTTAAAAGCGGGTTTCTCAGATATGTGATTTTAGCGCTTGTGCGCAATATATTTTAAAATATATGTAGCCAATCATTTTCAAATTTTTCGCTCTTACTTGTTTCATCTATATACATAATTTATAGATAAAAATTACTCCTAAATAAGTAAAAATTTAGTAAACGTTCTTCATCTGACTAACAAGAAACGACTGTACGAAACGCCTGTTCGAGTTTCCGAAGCAACATATAGAGCTCAAGTAGCCCCTAAAAGGCAGAAAATTTTTGATTTTTCTTACATAACAGACATAGGAAGGTGCTATTTATGAACCAAAGGCATTTTAAGGTGTAAAATAAGATAATAAGTAACACTGAATGTATTTTTAAACTTTAAAGCTGTTTTTCTCAGATATGTGATTTTAGCCCTTGCGCGCAACATATCTTAAAATATATTTAACCAATCACTTTCAAATTTTTTGGACTTACTTGTTTCATCCATATACATAATTTGTACTTAAAAAATTCACCATAAATAATAAAAAAAGAATTGTGAAGAGGTTTATTTCATGTTTTTTAACACTGAAAATGAAAATTTCATTTTGTTTAAATTTTCAAAATATTAAATTTATTTCAAAATTTTAAAAAGTGTATACAAATTAAAGATGTAATAGTTATAATTATATTATTATCAAATCGAAGTCCATAAGTGTAATATTATTTGAAATATCTTGCGCGCGGCTGCTATATACACCGTTATGTCTGTCAAAATTGTATAAATTTTAAAAAACAATATAAAATGTGCATATAATTATATGACTTCAGTAAAATTTGCGTAGTAATAAAGATTTTCTATATGTTTAGAGAAAAAATTTGAATATCTGGGATACACCTGGTTGAAGTCAAAAAATTGTAAATATGACTCTATTTTCAATGAATTTCTACTGTTAAAAGGTCGTATGCCCCCTTAAGAATAACTTATTTCTCCGCTTATAACGCTTGGCGAGATTTTGGCGACAAATTTGGCGGAATGTCGCCAACTTGGCGACTTTTTTAAATGTTGTTAAATTAACGAAAAACTCGCCAAATGGATAAAAAGGACGCTAAATCAATGAAAATAACGACTCATTGACGAAAATTGAATGTCTTGGAAAGAATATAAATCTATATAAATAAAAATGAAAATCTGTCTGTCTGTCTGTCTGTCTGTCTGTCTGTCTGTCTGTCTGTCTGTCTGTCTGTTTGTCACACCATCACGGGAGAACGGCTGAACCGAATTTGATGAAATTTTGTGGGTAGCCCAGAAATAGCCCCACTTAAAATTATATCCGTGTTTTGAGTTTCTACGACCAGTGGTTCTCGAGATATTAGTAAATAACGAAATTTTCGTTTGTCTCATCATCACGGAAAAACGGCTGAACCGAATTTAATGAAATTTGGTGAATAGCCTTGAAATATCCCCCCATAAATTTTGTCCAAGTTTCGAGTTTCTAAGACCTGGGGTTGTCGAGATATTAATGAAAAACGGAACTTTTTCCTAGGAGTTCTACTCCCTAACTCCGTGGTTTATCCAAACGAAAAGCTTGAAAATCGTTTGAAATTGAATTAAAATTTAATCTCTGAGTTTGATGGGAGATTTTTTGCGTTAATTAGTCACTTTCTGAAAAAATGAATTGTTTGAAACATGATTTAAAGGGGAAATCTATCTCCATGGTTCATGGTTTATTTAAAACAAGCTTTTACGGAACAATGAGAAGTATAGAGAAATCAAAATCGTTATTTAATTTCGCAGTTTATGTTATAAGACATGACATATTTAACATGTTATAAGACATGACATATTTAACATGTTATAAGATTCTATCTTATATCATGTTACTCAGAAACGCAATTAAATTAAATCTGTCTGTTAATTTTAATAATTATTTTTTCGATTTGAATAATAAATAAATGGATATAAAAATATATTTGAGAAAAGAACGATTTGATTTTTCTTATAGCATTTTTGACTGGATAATATCAATTACGGTCTTCAGGTTTAAAAATTATTATTATTTATATTTTCGGGGATTATTGATTCAAGGATTATTGATATTTTCAAGTTATTATGCAATTATTTTATTATGACAAAAATTGTTTAAACTCATATATTGTATGTTGTACAAATCTTCTACAAATACACGTGTATATCTTTTAATCTACGAGAATATAAGTAGTACAGGTATATTGACATATGTTTTGATATATATTGGCATATATTGGAATCAATTACGACCTTCTGGTATAAAGAGTACGGATATTATTGATGTTTTCAATTTATTACGTCATCTCTTTTATTTTGGCAAATATTTTTGAGACGCATATTGTAATACGGGTAATCTTCTACTAACACATTGGCATATTTTCTGATCTGCGACAATATAATTAGTACGGGGTTGCATATATTCATTCAATTCCTATTTTTTCTTCTGTAAATTTGCTTACAAAAGGGGGCAGGATGGTTTATTCTTCAGATCTGATCGTGAAGATAATTTTGCATAGTGAGAACATATATTCTTAAACTTCTCTTTAGGAGCAATAAATTTAATATTTTAACAGAATTTGCACATGATTGCGAACTTTAAGTTTCTTTAAATTATACACTCCGTACGAATAACGGGTGTGCTGATAGTGGTAAATAAATTTTACATTTTAGGAGGATATATCATGTTGCTCGGCATCGCAATTACATTAAATGTGTTTGTTAATGTTTTTATTATTTTTTTTCGATTTAAATAATAAATAAATGGATAAATGGATATAAAAGTATATCTTATGAATGGACGGTTTGATTTTTCTTTTAATTATATTAATTGCTGACTGCGTACATCAATTTCATTTATTTTGGCAAAGAGTTTTCAAGCTTATATCGTATTTAGCTACTAAACTCATATATTGTGTTTAGCCAATAAATTCATATAGCCGATTGTTGAAACAGAAAAAGAGTAGAGCGGGTATATCTTCTAATACAATTGTAGTGTTTTCATTTAGTATATTGAAACGGGATAAGAAAGTTTCATTCAGATCTGCAAATTCAAAGCTACGAATTTGGAGGGATATCGCTAATTTGACAACTTTTCTTAAACTTTGCCAAATTGACGGAAATGTCGCCAAATTGATATACACGACACACAAACAGCTGCCATAAACCTTCGGGTTGGTCGTGTGGCTTAGGTCTTCTATATATCAATGAATTTTTTTTTTGTTTTGTTAGAAGAGAGTACTGAAATGATGTTTAGTTAGCATTTATCTGCCAGACCAACCATCCTACTTAGTAATACATTTAGCGAATTTTTAAAATGTCACCAAATTGATAAAAATGTTTTCAAATCTATAAAAATATCTTGAAATTGATAAAATTGCGCTACATAAATGATATTAATTGTTTTTTGTTAGGGGATAGTATTGTGATGATATTTCGTCAATTTGTCGCAAAGTGGAACTATCAGTTCTACAGTCCCACTTGGCGATAAATTTTTCGATTTTTTAAAATGTCGCTAATTTGACGAAACTGTCGCCAAATGTTGCATAGAAATATAACTATTTAGACGATATTTTTTCTACCAATTTATTTGAAGCAAATGATATCATGTCGCTTAGCAACGGATTTAAATCCAATGTGTTTATGCGGCAGACGATTTTTATTAAATCCTTTCCGATTTGAATAATGAAGATATGTATATAAAATAAATTTCATTGCCATTTCATTTTGGACTGGATAATATCAATTATACTCTTCAGGTTTAAACATTATTATTATTGATATTTTCCGGAATTATTGATTCAGGGATTATTGATATTTTTAAGTTATTACGCCATTGTTTTATTGCGGCAAAAATTGCTGACACACGCATATTGTACGTTGTACGAGTAATCTTCTAGGAATGCACGGGTATATCTTCTAACCTACGAGAATATAAGTAGTACAGGTATATTGGCATATATTTTGACATATATTGCCATATATATTGGAATCAAGAACAGTCTTCTGGTATGAAGATTAAGGGGATTAATTATATATTCAATTTATTACGTCGTCTGTTGTATTTTACCAAAAAACATTTGTGACTCATATTGCAAAACGGGTAATCTTCTACTAATAATCGGACATTATAAGTAGTACGTGTATATTTTCCCATATAATTTTAGCACTTTAATTTTGACATATATTGGAATAAATGACTGTCTTCAGATTTAAAGATTACGGGTTTATTGGTATTTTCAATTTATACATGTAATCTACTAATACAGGTTATATTTTCTAATATTCGCGTATATAATTAGTACGGGTCCCATACAATTTTAACGCTTTTATTTTGCATATATTGATTCAATTCCATATTTTTTTTTCATATTTGCTTACATAAGGGGTCCAAGATGTTTTATTCTTCAGATATGTAGATGAAGATAATTTTATATAGCGAGAACAGAGATTCTTAAACTTCTTTTTAGGAGCATTATATTAAATATTTTAACAGAATATTTTGATTAAACATGTCATTTAGTATACTATAAGAATTTGGGCATGATTATGAATTTCAAGTTTCTTTATATTATATACTCCGTACGAAGAACGGGTATGCTGCTAGTATCTATTATAAAAATCTATTTTTTTTTACTGTAAAAGTAGTAAATTCATTGCATTATATAAGGAAAGTCATATGCTGCCCACATCATATTTTTTTCTATATTTTCCTTTCAGTGTTAGCACGTAAGGTTGCCACAACTCTGATTAAATAACATAAAATGGGAAAAGCGTATATATAACTACATTAAATAAAGGCTATATTTTACAGGCATTTCATAAAAAGGAACTACACTTTTAATGTCATTTGGTTCAACGTACCTAAATAAAGAAGTTTTCACGATGATGTACATAAAAAACAAACGTTGAACATAAATAAACTTGGAACCAAATTTACATTTAAAATGAACTAAAATAGAATCAGACATATGAAACAAGCACAAGTATCACGTTAAAGTAATTTGTTAATCATATTGTTAATCAATAATTAGATTATTAATTAATCTTACTTGTTAATTAATCGCATCTAATATTTATTATTTTAGTTTAAATTTTATTAGAAACAAAATAAAAATATGTTGCAAAAACTTATTTAGGTATATAGTTCTGATTTCCTACTTATATGCAATATACAGGGTGTCCATGCAATCGATGCCCAATGGCTATTTCATCAACCGTTAGTCATAAAGATACACTTCCAATTGCAAAAATGTTTTAAATTTTAAAATATTTTATCCTAGAAACAGTTTAAATCAATAAATGCATTTCTAAAAGAAATACGAAATATAAATTTTTATACAGTTTCCCAGTCCTACCAATTATATTTTGGAAAATCGTCCTCATACAATTTTATGCAAAATAAAAAAAAATCATCTTTTTACGACCAAAATTGGCCGACTTATAGCTGTTTAAAAATGGAGCACTTTTTGTGCTGAGAAATGGTCAAAACGGTCCCTGATTGGTTGGTTGCCTGGAGAAATGGTCAATACGGTCCCTGATTGGTTGGTTGTCTGAAACGGGACATTTTTATGCGGGGAAAAGCGACTTAAGTCATAAAGTTTAATGCTTCATAACTGCGTGAATTTTGATCGTAAAAGGAAGATTTTTTTTTTTATTTTGCATAAAATTGTATGAGAATGATTTTCCTAAATATAACTGGTAGGACCGGGGGACCGTATAAAAATTTATAATTCGTATTTCTTTCAGAAATGTATTAATTGATTTAAACTGTTTTTAAGATAATAGATTTTAAAATTTAACACATTTTAGCAATTGGAAGTATATCTCTGTGAATAACGGTTGAGGAAATAGCCATTCGGCACCGATAGCACTGGACACTCTGTATATTTACTTTATCATGCTATATAATAATAGTATAAAGTATTGTTTTCTTGAAAATTTTCGAATTCGATGCCAATATATATTTTAGGGCCTCCTGAACACGTTTTGGTTATTTTTGGAGTGGTGTCAGTCTGTCTGTCTTTCTGTCTATTTGCCCTCTGGTATCCACCTTCTGTCGTTAATATATAATCGAATTTTTGTGTATACGAGATATGCCACAAATATTAATGGATTTTCACAAAACTTTTATCAATCTTTGTTAACAGAAATGCAGAACTACACATAATTTTTTTACTTTCCCTGCAATACATGGTAATGTCTAGGGAAAGTATTGGAATCATACCGAAAATCGCAACTTGAGTTTTCGACCGATCTACACGTTTCGGGACCTCTAGAATACGAAAAAACTATTTTTAGCGTGACGTCTGTCCGTGTGTCTGTCTGTCTGTCTATGCAGATTTTGCATCCAGTCTAACTAAAAAACTAATGGACCGAATTTCATAAAATTTTGTAGGTAAGTCCCTTGTGGACGAATCTGGTGCTGATTAGTTTTGGGTAATATTCGGGGTAAAAGAACCCACATATTTTTGAGAAATGGCCCACAAAAATTGTATCCACTCTAGCTAAAAAAATTAATGATCCGAATTTCACAACATTCTGTTGTTAAGTCGTCTGCGGATTACCCTGGTGCTGATTAGACTTTGGTATGATTCAGAAAAAAATAACCTGCCTTTTTTGGCAAAATAGCCCTCAAAAATAATCAAAATCTAAAATAAAACTACGTATGCTCAAATATATCCATTAACTGCTTGTTTTATACTTAATTTTTAACGAAGAAAAGAATAAAGTCAACCACATTACACTAGGACTAGCCGTTCTCGAGATATGTTAGTTTTTTTCTATTTTCCCTACGCCACCTTTGAAAATAAGGCCAGTTACCAAATGAGAACGAAAATTGAATTTAAAGTGAATTAAATTTAATTAAAATTAAGAGAATGTGATTATAGGTCTGCAGGGAAAGTCATGTGCTGCCAACATCAGATTTTTTTAAATAAGCGAAAACTCAGAAAAAAACATAGAGCGAAAGAGAATTTTATTATTCGAGCTAAACGTTTGAAATGTATTCGATATAATTGTATTTTCATAACATAGCAACATAGGACAAAATTTGACATAATTATGCATAAAACGAATTATTTATGGATGAATGATCACGAAACTCAATAGTTTCAATTATTATAGTGAAAAGTAGCCATACTACAGTTTTAGTGTTCGTGACATCATTAGGTCCCGTTGAACGGAAAATTTTTCATTTTTACTTTCCCTACAATACATGGTAATGTATAGGGAAAGTATTGGAATCATGCGGAAATCGCAACTCAAGTTTTCGACGTATCTACACGTTTCGAGACCTCTAGAATACGAAAAAACTATTTTTAGCGTGACGTCTGTGTGTGTGTCTGTGTGTCTATCTGTGTGTCTGTGTGTCTGTTTGTGTGTCTGTGTGTCTGTGCAATGTATGTTTCCACTCTAACTCAAAATATGGACCGAATTTCATGAAATTTGGCAGTCACTTGGGTATGATCTTGGTGCTGATTAGTTTTTGGTACGATTCGTAAAAACAAAACCCGCCTTTTTTTGCGAAAAGGCTAGTAAAAATTTCATGTATCCACCCTAGCTAAAATACTAATTGACCAAATTTCACAAAATTTGATAAGTACTTGGTAGATAAGTTACTTGTACGATACTCTGGTGCTGATTAGATTTTGGTATTATTCGGAAAAGAACAAACTGCCTTCAAAAAATGGCCTTCAAAAATCGCCAAAATCTAAAACAAAAGATACGTAACTTCAAATATATCAATTAAATGCTTGTTTTATACGTAATTTTTGATGAGGAAGAGAATAAAAACAACTCTATTATTCTAGGACTAACCATTTTCGGGATATTTGAGATTTTTCGCATTTAGTTATGCCACTTTTAGAAAAATGACCAATTACCAAATAAAAACAGAAATTGAATTAAAAATGCAAATTTAGTGTTATTTTGTGCAATTAAACACAATTTAATGAATTATTAAAAAATGAAGAAAAAAATGAATTTGAGTCTGCAGGGAAAGTCATGTGCTGACCACATCAGATTTTTACTTTCCCTGCAATACCTGGTAATGTATAGGGAAAATATTGGAATCATGTCGAAAACCGCAACTCGAGTTTTCGATGGATCTACACGTTTCGAGACCTCTAGAATACAAAAAACTATTCTTAGCGCGACGTCTGTGTGTATCTGTTCGTGTATCTGTGCAATATATGTATCCACTCTAACTCAAAAACTAATGGATCGAATTCCATAAAATTTGGTAGGTAAGTCACTTGGATGTGACCCTGGTGCTGATTAATTTTGGTACAATTCGTAAAAACAAAACCCGCCTTTTTTTGAGAAATGGTCCGTAAAATTTCATTTACCCGCTCTAGCTAAAATACTAATTTACCAAATTTCTTGTTTAAATTCTTTATTTATATGCTATTTTTGACGAGAAAAGAATATAACACTCTCCATTATACTTTAGGCCTTACCGTTCTCAAGATATTTGAGATTTCTTGCATTTTTGTCCAATTGAAAAATGTCCAATTACCAAATAGAAACAAAAATTGAATTAAAAATGAAAATTTAGTGTTATTTGGTGCAATTAAACTCAATCTAATGAATTATTAAAGAAATAAAGAAAATACGGATTTAAGTCTGCAGGGAAAGTCATGTGCAGCCCACATCAGATTTTTACTTTCCCTGCAGTACATGGTAATGTATATGTTTAGGGAAAGTATTGGAATCGTGTCAAAAATCGCAACTCGAATTTTCGACGGATCTACACGCTTTGGGACCTCTAGAATACGGAAATAACTATATATAGGGTGACGGCTGTGTATGTGTCTGTCTGTCTGTCTGTATCTCTGTGTCTGTCTGTACATTGTATGTATCCACTCTAACTCAGAAACTAACTGAACAAATTTCATAAAATTTAGTAGGTAAGTCAGTTGTGTGTGACCCTGCTGCTGATTAGTTTTTGGTACGTATTGGGATAAAAGAACCAGCGTTTTTTTGCGAAATGGCCCGCAAAAGTTGACTGTATTTAATTTATCTGAAGAACTAATACATCAAATGTTACAAAATTTGGTAGATAATCCATTTGAACTTGGCAGATATGTCAATAGGTAAATCACTAGTAATCGAAGCAAATTACTAAGATCGCTGATTACTTGGAATGGTTAATCTAAGTAGTAGTCGATTCCTATTAATTAGATAATCCTCAACTACTTTGTAATTTACATATTTCTCTTATCTCGTTTTACTGACTAGTTCGTAAATCTACATTTATAACTTTCCTGTTAAGGAAACTGCAATTATTACTTTCCATATATACATAATGTAAAAGGAAAGTATTGTGACGGGGTGAAAAATTCGAATTCTAGTTTTCGGCGGGAGAGTATGTTTCAAGCATCCCTGATTACGAATCAAACATTTTTGAGGTGATGTCTGTTTGTGGTCTCTGTAGACGATATCTCACGAACGAATGAAGCGGTTCGAATGAAATTTGATACAAAAATCGCAATCCGTGAATACTGGAAGCCTATTGTTTTTAAATGTAATCGAATGTTCAGAACCGCCCTAAATTTTCAAATGAAATCTTGAAAAAATCATCAAAAAATCAAAACCTTGAATAAAGTTACGCAAATAGTATATATTTCTTATGTAATTTTTCTTAGAAAATGATTGACATAAACTTTAGAACGCTAGCACAAACCGTTTTCGAGATCTTGAACATTTTTAAAATAAATTTATCAAAAAATCCTATAAATTAAAAAAAATATATTAACTGTTGAGGAACATTTTCACTTTTCATATTTAATATCATGCGATAAATTGGGTGACATCATTCTCCTTGATCTAGCTCGTTCCATTCATGAGAAAAGGTACTTTGAGTAATACTTTTGTATCCGAACACCAATAGTCATTTATCTGGTATAGGAATATCTTATTTCTCCGTTTATAATGCTTGGCGAGATTTTGACGACGAATTTGGCGGAATGACGCCAACTTGGTGACGTTTTTAAATGTTGCCAAATTAACGAAAATCTCGCCAAATGGATGAAAATGACGCTAAATCAATGAAAATGACGACTAATTGACGAAAATTCAATATCTTTGAAATAATATAAATATCTAGTATAAGAAAACAATATTTTTTCACTGCAAAAGTAGTAAAATCATTGCATTATATAAAGAAAGTCATGTGTTACCCACATCAGATTTTTTTTTATTTTATAGAGCCATAGTAAATTTGCTGTAGATAAACCTAATGTGTCCACCCACGAACCTTTCCTTAAAAAGTTATTGGAATGATTAAAGACTGTCTAAGGAATAATGTATACAATGACTCTGTAATTAAATTTTTATTGATGTTGCAAGCAATGAAATTGTGTGATGAGATACAATACATAGAACTTTCAGAGTTGAAAGTTGCATCCATCCACTTCGGCGACAAGAGCTTGCAATTCCATCCCAGTAGCTCAAAGGTAGAGCATCGGTTGATCCGTTCGTAGATCCAGGGTTCGATTCGCGGTTGGAGCAGCAAGGTTCTTTACAATGGCGTCCGAACAGGTCATCCTTGCAGATTAGTGCCGATATGTCGGAGGTCTAAAAGTAACCCTAGTACGACTAATACGGATTCAGTGGACTCTGAAAGATTGAGCGCCGATTTCAAAAATGAAAAGTTAACGACCACGTAGGATACAAACCTGGGTAATAATAGTACTAGCAGGGGGCTAACCTGGCATAAAAAATATCTGATGTGGGCAGCACATGACTTTCCCTGCAGACTTATATCCATGCTCTCTTTATTACTTTCCTTATATACATAATGTATAAGGAAAGTATTGTGACGGAGTTGAAAATTCGAATTCGAGTTTCCGACGGTAGAGCACGTTTCAAGCATCCCTGATCACGAATAAAACATTTTTGAAGTGATGTCTATGTGTGTGTGTGTGAGTGAAACTATGTGTGTGTGTGTGTGTGTGTGAAACTATGTGTGTGTGTGTGTGTGTGTGAGTGTGTGTGTTTCAGAGAGTCTCTGGAGACGATAACTTACGAACGAATGGACCGATTCGAACAAAATTTGGTACAATAATCACAATCCGTAAACACATGAAGCCAATTGTTTTTATACGCAATCGAATGTTTAGAACCCAACTAAATTTTCGAATGAAATTTTGGAAAAATCGTCGAAAATAAACCAATGAAAATGACGGCTAATTGTCGAAAATTCAATATCTTGAAAAGAATATTAGTATCTACTATAAGAAAAACCTATATTTTTACTGTGAAAGTAGTAAATTCATTACATAATATAAGGAAAGTCATGTGTTGCCCACATCAGATATTTTTATTAAATTTAATTCATTTTTAATTCAATTTTCGTTATTATTTAGTAACTGGACTTATATTCAAAGGTGGCGTAGAGAAAATAGGAAAAAACTAAAATATCTCGAGAACGGCTAGTCCAAATGTAATGGGGTTGGTCTTTCTTTTCTTCGTTAAAATTAAGTATAAAACTAGCATTCAATGGATATATATGAGCATACGTAGTTCTTTACTTTCCTTATATACATAATTATAAGGAAAGTATTGTGATGGGGTCGAAAATTCGAATACAAATTTTCGACGGGAGAGCACGTTTCAAGCCTCCCTGATCACGAATCATACATTTTTGAAATGATGTCTGTGTGTGTGTGTGTGTGTGTGAAAGTATGTGTGTGTGTGTGTGTTTGTGTGTGTGTGTGTGTGTTTGTGTGTGTGTGTGTGTGTTTGTGTGTGTGTGGGTGTGTGTGTGCGTGAGTGTATCTGTGAGTCTGTGGAGACGATAACTGACGAACGAATGAACCGATTCGAACCATATTTATTACAAAAATCACAATCCGTAAACACTGGAAGCCTATTGTTTTATACGCAATCGACTGTTCAGAACCTCCCTAAATTTTCGAATGAAATTTTGAAAAAATCGTCAAAAAATTAAAATCACTAATAAAGTTGCGCAAATATACATTTCTTATGTAATATTTCATTTGAAAACGATTGACATAAATTTTAGAACGCTAACATGAACCGTTCTCGAGATATTGCACATTTAAAAAAAATATCAAAAGTTCATATAAAATAAAAAAAAATATTTTCTATTGAGAAACATGTTCACTTTTCATATGTAATACCATGCGATAAATTGGGTAACATTGTTTTCGTGGATCTAGCTCGTTCCAGTCATGCGAAAAGATACTTTGAGTAATAGTTTTGTATTTGAACGCCAATAGTTATTTATCTGCTGTAGGAATAACCTATTTCTTCATCCATAACGCTTGGAGAAATTTTGGCGACAAATTTAGCGGAATTTCGCCAACTTGGCGAGTTTTTGAAGTGTTGCCAAATTAACGAAAATCTCGCCAAATGGATAGAAATGGCGCTAAATCAATGAAAATAACGACAAATTGTCGAAAATGCAATACCTTGGAAAGAATATTAGTATCTACTGTACGAAAAACCTATTTTTTTACAGTAAAAGTAGTAAATTCATTACATTATATAAGGAATGTCATGTGTTGCCCACATCAGATTTTTTTTTTTAGATTTTGACGATATTTGCGGGCCATTTTGCGAAAAAAAGCAGGTTATTTTTTTCCGAATCTTACAAAAATCTAATCAGCACCAGATTATCCCTCAAGCGACTTATCACCTGAATTTTCTGAAATTCAGTCCATCAGGTTTTCAGCTACAGTAGATATAGGCAATTTTTGCCGGCCATTTTGCAAAAAAAGGCGGGTTCTTTTATTTCGAATCGTACTAAAAACTAATCAGAACCAGGGTCACACCCAAGTGACTTACCTAGCAAATTTTAGGAAATTCGGTCCATTAATTTTTTAGTTATAGTGGATACAAAATCGGTACAGACAGACAGACACACAGACAGACATACACACAGACGTCACACTAAAAATAGTTTTTTCGTATTCTAGAGTTCTCGAAACGTGTAGATCCGTCGAAAACTCGTCTTGCGATTTTCGGCATGATTCCAATACTTTCCCTATACATTGCTATGTATTGCAGGGAAAGTAATAACAGAAGGTTGTCATTCAGATTGTCAGTTGAACGCCAATATTACATTAGACATTGGAAAATGCCGAGTCCACTTCCACTATAAAAGTTTGCAATTTCGTCCCTGTAACTCAACGGTAAAACGTCAGCGGGCCTGTTCGGAGATCCAGGGTTCAACTCCTATTTGGGGCAGCAAATGTTCTTTACAAACTCACTGACAAAAGCTAAAATTGACACTTCCAGGGTTGCTATTACATATCTAATGTGGAAAGTTCCAGAATCTTGGAATGAACAATGCTTCCGACTTCACTTGCAAACTTATCCAAATTCACCCAAACTCGCAAAGTTGTAAATTTTCGCCAAAGTTTTCACTAGGTTCTGCAAAATGTCTCACCTATTTATGTGATAAACCTTGATGAGATCGAATGAAAGTTTATTTCTGGTCAATAGCAATTGATTTAAATCTGTAAAAAATGTATTATTTTACAAAAATACGTCTTTAGCCAACGGCCGTACCGTGCTAAAAACATCGGTTCTCGTTAGATCAGCGAAGTCAAGCAGCATCGGGCGCGGTTAGTACTTGGGTGGGTGACCACCTGGAAACACCGTGTGCTGTTGGTACATTTCGGTAGCGGTAGCCTGGTGGTTTGCGCGCTGGATTTACACGCTGCCACAACTGCCGCCGTGTTCATGCGGAGTACGATCACTTTAAACATGTGGGTCCGAAAGTCCTTCCGAGAGGTTGGTGGTAGGGGAAGGAGGGTACGGTCCCTGTGGATGCCTCCCACACTGGGTTCCAGTCTAAATTGGGTGGCACTTCCCGACCGTCCAAACAGTTACCTTACACCTTTCTGGTAGGTCGGACGGTCTGGGTCTCAACAACAACAACAAAAATACGTCTGTGTGTGATTATTTTTGTGAAATGATACCCATGCTTTCATCTTATTCAAACTAACTAAGAATAAACAAAGAGATATATCTAAATATTGACATGGCAATAACAAATCACATGTTTACAGGTAAGTGATGAAATCACAGGCAGAAAAACAACAGCCGACATTACAAAGACGACTCTATTTTGTAAGAACTCTACTAAGCCCACATTATTTTTGTAAGAACTTTACTAAGACTTAATTTGTAAGAACTTTACAAATATGAATCTTTATTTTGTGAGAACTTTATATGTAAAAAACGTACTTTTGTAAAAAGATTCCTTTAACTTCAACCGATTATACTTTTATAAGAAGTCCTACAACTTTACTAAGCCTTACACTTCAAGAAAATTATTTAACTAAAACTTCACAAATTCGGGGACGAGAACTTCACTTTTTCAGAGAAACCACAACCCACAATATTTTTGTAAAGTCGGATGCATAAAGACATCAAAATGCCATGCATTGCAATTATATAGTCATATATTATTTTATTTATATGTTTAGAGATTGTTAAACTGTACAAGTACCTTTAATTAGTTATATTCTTCGTCTTTTTATTATTATTATTATTATTATTATTATTATTATTATTATTGTTATTGTTATTATTATTATTGTTATTGATAATCTTCTTTTTATTATTATTATCAATATCATCATTATTATTTTTATTATTACTTTCCCTGCAATACATGGTAATGTATAGGGAAAGTATTGGAATCATGCCGAAAATCGCAACTCGAGTTTTCGACGGATCTACACGTTTCGAGACCTCTAGAATACGAGAACACTATTTTAAGCGTGACGTCTGCGTGTGTGTCTGTCTGTTTGTGCAATGCATGTATCCACTCTAACTCAGAAATTAATGGACCGAATTTCATAAAATTTGGTAGGTAAGTCAATTTGGTGTGACCATGGTGCTGATTAGTTTTTTGTACGATTCGGAAAAAAGAACCCGCCTTTTTTTGCGAAATGGCCCGCAAAAAATGACTGTATCCACTTTAGCGGAAAAACTAATGAACCGAATTTCACAAAATTTGGTAGATAAGTCTCTTGTGGGTTACCCTGGTGCTGATTAGATTTTAGTACGTTTCGGAAAAAAATAACCTGCCATTTTTAGTAAAATTGCCTTCAAAAACCGTCAAAATCTAAAATAAAATACTGCGTATGCTCAAATATATCCATTAAATGCTTGTTTCATACGTAATTTTTAACGAAGAAAATAATAAGACTAACCCCATTACACTACGACTAGCCATTCTCGAGATATTTTAGATTTCTCGTACATTCTCTACGCCACCTTTGAAAATAAGTCCAGTTACCAAATGAGAACGGAAATTGAATTAAATTTAATTACAATAAAGAGAACGTGGATGTAAGTCTGCAGGGAAAGTCATGTGCTGCCCACATCAGATTTTTATTCTTATTGTTTTTTACTTTTCCTGCAATACGTGGTAATGTATAGGGAAAGTATTGGAATCACACCGAAAATCCCAACTCGAGTTTTCGAAGGATCTATACGTTTCGAGACCTCTAGAATACGAAAAAACTATTTTTAGCGTGACGTCTGTGTGTGTGTCTGTGTGTCTGTCTGTGTGTCCAGATTTTGTATCCACTCTAACTAAAAAAGTAATTGACCGAATTTCATAAAATTTGGTATGTAAGTCACTTGTGGACGAGTTTGGTGCTGATTAGTTTTGGGTACGATTGGGGATAGAAGAACCCGCTTTTTTTTTCGAAATGGCCCGCAAGAGCTTGTATGCACTCTAGCTCAAAATCTAATACACCGAATTTAAAAAAATTTAGTAGATAAGTCGCTTGTGAGTAACCCTGGTGCTGATTAGATTTTGGTATGATTCGGAAAAAATAACCTGCCTGTTTTTGCAAAATGGCCCGCAAAAATCGACAAAATCTAAAATTAAAAACTACGTATGCTGAAATACATCAATTAAATGCTTGTTTCATACGTAATTTTCAACGAAGAAAGGAATAAGACCAACCCCATTACACTAGGACTAGCCGTTCTCGAGAAATTTTTTTTGTTTTTGTTTTTTTCTCTACGCCACCTTTGAAAATGAGTCCAGTTACCAAATGAATACGAAAATTCAATTAATAGTGAAATCAATTTAATTAAAATAAAGAGAATGTGTAAATAAGTCTGCAGGGAAAGTCATGTGCTGCGCACATCAGATTTTTAAAATTGAAGTCTGAATCAATATAACATTTTCCATGTACTTAACCTTCAAAACCACATTCAATAAATATTTCAGTCGAAAACAATCAGGCTTTAATTCACTTACATCATATTGCAGGACAGCGACTGCATTATGTGCATCATCCCAAAGGGATCACTATAAATGAAGTTAGATGTCACTTCAGCATTAATCACGACCCAAAGAGCAATGTATGATGTCCATAATCTTCTAATATCTAAAGGGCGGAGATTCGATTTTTTCTCTTTAAGCCGTCATGAGAGTACTTACATCCGAATGAAATTGTTGTCCCTGGCTTAAAAGTCTGATCTAGGCAGCACATGACTTTCCCTGCAGACTTAAATTCATATTTTCATTATTTCTTTAATAATTCATTAAACTGAGATTAATTGCACCAAATAACACTAAATTTGCATTTTAACTTCAATTTTTGTTTTTATTTGATAATTGGACATTTTACAGATAGTGGCGTAACAAAAATGCAAGAAATTTCAAATATCTTGGGAACGGCTAGTCCTAAAGTGTAATGGAATGTGTTATATTCTTCTCCTCGTCAGAAATTGCGTATAGAAACAAGAATTTAATTGATACATTTCAGAATACGTAGTCTTTATTTTCTTTTAAATTTTTGCGATTTTTGCGGGCCATTTCGTAAAGAAAGCATGTTGTTATTTACCGAATCGCACCAAAATCGAATCAGCACCAGAGTGACAAACAAGTAACTTACCTACCAAATATTGTGAAATTTGGTCAATTAGCATTTTAACAAGGGAGGATACATGAAATTTTTGCCGTCTATTACGTAAAAAAAGGCGGGTTCTTCTTTCCCGAAACGTAACAAATTCTAATCAGCACCAGGTTATCTAGCAAGTAACTTATCTACCAAATTTTGTGAAATTTGGTCAATTAGTGTTTTAGCTAGAGCAGATAAATGAAATCTTTATGGGCCATTTCGCAAAAAAAGGCGGGTTCTGTTTTTGCAAATCTTAACAAAAACTAATTAGCACCAGGGTCACATCCAAGTGACTTACCTACCAAATTTTATGAAATTCCGTTTATTAGTTTTTGAGTTAGAGTGGATGCATACATTGCACAGACACACAGACAGACAGACAGATAGACAGATACACACAGACGTTACGCTAAAAATAGGTTTTTCGTATTCTAGAGGACTCGAAACGGGTAGATTCGTCGAAAACTCGAGTTGCGATTTTCGGCATGTTTCTAATACTTTCCCTATACATTGCCATGTATTGCAGGGAAAGGAAAAATGCATTGTGCATAATTGAAATCAGTTATTTTGTGTTCTAGGGGTCCAAAATGTGCAAATACGTCGAAAACTGGTGTTGCGATTTTCGGCATTATTCCAATACTTTCCCTATAAGTTATCATGTATTTCAGGAAAAGTAAAAATATTAAAAATAAAAATTTTAAAAGCAAAAACGTGTTTAAAAACTCTGAAATTTTTTTTTAAGAACTATGTTTTATTAAAACATAAAATGGTTAAACAATCATAGTATGCACGTATATTTATGAGCGTAATCATTAATAGAATCCCAAGCTACTTTAATTATATCCGTAAAAATTTAATATATCATGCGCGGAACAACATAATATGATGCCATCGACAAAAACATATGTAAATTATTATATATTTTTTTATGTAGAATTTCACAATTTCCAATTACTTTTACTTTCCCTGCATTACATGGTAATGTATAGGGAAAGTATTGGAATCACACCGAAAATCGAGTTTTCGACGGATCTACACGTTTCGGGACCTCTAGAATACTATAAAACCATTTTCAGATTGACGTCTGTTTGTGTGTCTGTCAGATTTATTTTCCACTCTAACTAAAAAACTAATTGACTGAATTTCATAAAATTTGGTAGGTAAGTCAGTTGTGGGCGAATCTGGTGCTGATTAATTTTGGGTACGATTCGGGATAAAAGGAGCGAAATGGCCCGCAAAAGCCTGTATCCACTCTAGCTAAAAAACTAATGGCCCGAATGTTACAAAATTCGGTAGATAAGTCGCTTGTGGGATACCCTGGTGAAGATTAAATTTGGTGCTAATCGGAAAAAAATAACCTGCTTTTTTTTAAAAATGGGCCGCAAAAATCATCAAAATCTAAATTAAAAAACTACGTTTGCTCAAATATATCCATTAAATGCTTGTTTTATACGTAATTGTTAACGAAGAAAGGAATAAAACCCACCCCATTACACTCAGACTTGCCGTTCTCGAGATATTGTAGTTTTTTTCGTGTTTTCGCTACGCCACCTTTGAAAATAAGTCCAGTTACGGAATGAGAACGAAAATTGAATTAAAATTGAATTAAATTTAATTAAAATAAAGAGAACGTGAATATAAGTCTACAGGGAATATCATGTGCTGCCACACATCAGATTTTTTATTTTTATCTTAAAGAAGAATATTTTTTTTCTCAACCCCAAACATTTCATTCTAATAATTTTAGTAGATTTTTCTTTAAGAAGTTAAAACTTATCTTCATTTCCTCGAAAATTTTGGAGTTTAGGAGTAGAGTGTGCCCATAATAAGTATAAATCTGATGTGGGCAGCACATGACTTTCCCTGCAGACTTATATAAACGTTCTCTTTATTTCTATTAAATTGAATTCACTTTTAATTCAATTTTCGTTCTCAGTTGATAACTGGGCTTAATTTCAAAGATGGCATTGAGAAAATACGAAAAAAACTAATATATCTCGAGAACGGCTAGTCCTAGTGTAATGGGGTTGGTCTTATTCTTTTCTTCGTTAAAAATTACGTATTAAACAAGCATTTAATGGATATATTTGAGAATACGTAGCGTTTTAGTTTAGATTTTGACAATTTTTGCTGGCCATTCTGCAAAAAAGGCAGGTTATTTTTTTCTGAATCGTACCAAAATCTAATCAGCACCAGGGTGACTTATACGTGACTCATCTGCTGAATTTTGTGAAATTCGGTCCATTAGTTTTTCAGCTAGAGTGGATACAAGCTTTTGCGGGCCATTTCCCAGAAAAAGACAGGTTATTTTATTCCGAATCGTACCCAAAACTAATCAGCACAAGACCCGCCCACAAGTGACTTACCTACAAATATTTTTGAAATTCGGTGCATTAGTTCTTTAGTTAGAGTGGATACAAAATCTGCACAGACAGACAGACACACAGACAGACACACAGACAGACACACAGACAAACAGACACACAGACACACACACAGACGTCACGCTAAAAATAATTTTTCGTATTCTAGAGGTCTCGAAACGTGTAGATCCGTCGAAAACTCGAGTTGCGATTTTCGACATGATTCCAATACTTTCCCTATACATTACCATGTGTTGCAGGGAAAGTGAAAATACAAATGAAAGTACTTAGTCATAAAGAAACATTGTGCGAAGAACTCATTGATATGCAGAAAAATATTGGATAGTTGATAAGAATGCTTAAGTCTGGAGCAAGAAAGCTTGTGGTTTATTCTTTTCCTGGGCAGGACTTCATAAGTGCAGTGTAGAACTACACAATCTGAATCTTTGTATTACAATAAATTGCAAAAATATTGGATTAAATACTATGTACCATCAGATTTAAATGAACTATCGAATCAATAAGTACAATACTCTTTGTGCGAAGAATAAGAAAAACTTGAGCAATGTATAAAAGCACAAATAACACAATATGACACATACAACTATTTAGAGGATCTGTTGAATCCCCTTCGTCTGTGCAAGACAATCAACAAACCCGAAGTCCAAATTAGGAATGTATCCTGTAAAGTGGAATGAAATCCTCTTTTGGGTTGCATTAGTTTTTGTTAGCTATGGAAATAATTTATAAAAATCTGATGTGGGCAGCACATGGCTTTCCTTATATAATGCAATTAATTTACTACTTTTACAGTAAAAAAATAGATTGTTTTTAGAGTAAATATTTATATTCTTTCCAAGATATTGAATTTTCGTCAATGAGTCGTCATTTTCATTGATTTGGCGTCATTTTTAACCATTTGGCGAGAATTTCGTTAATTTAGCAACATTTTAAAAAGTCGCCAAGTTGGCGACGTTCCACCAAATTCGTTGCCAAAATCTCGCCAAGCGTTATGGACAAAGAAATAAGTTATTCTTATAGCAGATAAATGACTATTGGAGTTCAAATACAAAAGTATTACTCAAAGTATTTTTTTTTCATGAATGGAACGATCTAGATCCACGAGAATGATGTCACTAAATTTATCGCATGGTATTATATATGAAAAGTGAACATGTTTCTCAAATGGAAATATTTTTTTTCTAATTTTATATGACTTTTTGATATTTTTTTTAAATGTGCAATATCTCGAGTACGATTCATACTATGTCAATCGTACTAACCGTACTCGAGACGTACATACTACATTTATGTCAATCGTTTTCTAATGACAAATTACATAAGAAAATGTCTATTTCCGTAACTTTATTAGTGGATTTGATTTTTTGACGAAATTTTCAAAATTTCATTCGAAAATTTAGGGGGGTTCTAAACATTCGATTGCGTATAAAAACAATAGGCTTCCAGTGTTTACGGATTGTGATTTTTGTACCAAATTTGGTTCGAATCGGTCTATTCGTTCGTCAGTTATCATCTCCAAAGTTTCACTGACACACACACACACACAGACATCACCTCAAAAATGTTCGATTTGTAATCAGGGATGCTTGAAACGTGCTCTCCCGTCGAAAATTCGAATTCGAATTTTCGACCCCGTCGCAATACTTTCCTTATACATTATTGAATATAAGGAAAGTAAAAATTTAAAGACTCCAGAAACCAATCTTAGTTACAAAGCAATTATTAATTCGGGGGAATCTGGCCTTTGAATTCTATAAGTCTCAGAGCGAAACGTGTTATATTCATTTTTCTTGTAAACAGAAGTTTAATCGTTACATCACCGGCACCATTGTTTTATCATTCAGTATTTGTTCAGCATACAAATGATTTCTGCTAGGACATACAAGGCGATGAGCTGTAAATTAGCAAAAAATCAAACTTGAATCGATGTATAAATTAAAAAAAAATCTGATGTGGATAACACATGACTTTCCTTATATAATGCAATAAATTTACTACTTTTACTGATAAAAAAATGTTATTCTTGTGGTAGATACATATATTCTTTCCAAGATATTGACTTTTCTTCGATTAGTCGTCATTTTCATTTATTTAGCTTGATTTTTATCCATTTGGCGAGATTTTCGTTAATTTGGCAACATTTAAAAATGTCGCCAAGTTGGCGACATTCCGCTAAATTCGTCGTCTAAATCTCGCCAAGCGTTATGGACGGAGAAATAATTTATTCTTATAGCAAATAAATAACTATTGGCGTTCAAATACAAAGTATTACTCAAACTATCTTTTCTCACGAATGGAACGAGTTAGATCCACGAGAATGATGTCACCAAATTTATCGCATGATATTACATATGAAAAGTGAACATGTTTCGCAATAGGGAATATTTATTTTTATTACATATAATTTTTTGATAATTTTTTTGAGAAATGTGCAATATCTCGAGAACGGTTCATGCTAGCGTTCTAAAATTCATATTAATCGTTTTCTAATAAAAACTTGCATAAGAAATGTCTATTTGCGTAACTTTAGCAGAGGTTTTGATTTTCGAGAATGGTTCGTGATAGCGTTCTAAAGTTTATGTCAATCGTTTTCTAAGGAGAAATTATATAAAAAATGCCTATTTACGTAACTTTATTAAATGTTTTTATTTTTTGATAATTTTTTCAAAATTTCACTCGAAAATTTAGGGGGATTCTGAACATTCGATTGTGTTTTAAAACAATAGGCTTCCAGTATTCATGAATTGTGATTTTTGTACCAAATTTCTTGCGAATCGCTTCATTCGTTCGTGAGATATCGTCTCCAAAGGCTCACTGACACACACACACATACTTTCACACACACACACAGACACACACACAGGCATCACTTCAAAAATGTTCGATTCGTGATCAGGGATGCTCGAAACGTGCTCTCCCGTCGAGAACTCGAATTCAAATTTTTGACCCCGTCACAATACTTTCCTTACACATTATATAGAAGGAAAATAATAATTCGCAAACAAATATTTTTATATATGGATAAAATCTTTTAACAGAATTTTTTTTAGAATGCTACTAGAATTTGCACAAATATTGAACCACCAGCAACGCCAAATACGTCTCTTAGTTTAAGAATAAAAGTAAAGTATGTCCTGCCACGGGTTCAAAATTATTTCTTCTATCTTTTATATATCTACATTACACCATGTATTTGAAGTAACGTATGCAACAAAGAGATATAAACATTAGTGACTTTATTTCCGACCCATTTACGTAATATAAACATTTTAACTCGTGAAGTGCACAACAAAATAAAAACAAGACAGCAGTGAAATGCATTTGAAGTAATTTTTATGAATACGTATTTCAACACATTGTTTTTCCTCTTCTGGTAAATTTGATTAAATGGGGTGGAAGGAAGTACGGTATCACTTTAAATTGCAAATTTACTGAAATGTGTGTTTGCACTGAAAATGGCATTGTTATTTCGCTATATTTGAAAGTAATTTTGAAACAGTGGTGTACACGCAGATATGTTTAATGTCACATAAAAATACTATTATTTACTTTTAAATCCACTGCTTGTATCCGTCTTTAAATTAAATGAAGTGTGTCTCAATTCGACTTTCTCATATCCAAATATATTTTTACATAGCTTGGATTTTAATGTTTTTGTATTTTTGCAAATTTTGTAAGTGTTGCAAGAATAAATTTAAAAATCTGATGTGGGCAGCACATGACTTTCCCTGCAGACTTATATCCACGTTCTCTTTATTTCAATTAAATTTAATTCACTTTTAATTCAATTTTTGTTCTCATTTGATAACTGGACTTATTTTCAAAGGTGGCGTGGAGAAAATACAAAAAAAACTAATATATCTCGAGAACGACTAGTCCTAGTGTAATGGGGTTGGTCTTATTCTTTTCTTCGTTAAAAATTACGTATAAAACAAGAATTTAATGGATATATTTCAGCATACATAGTTTTTATTTTAGATTTTGTGATTTTTGCGGGCCATTTCGCAAAAAAAGGCGGGTTCCTTTATCCCGAATCGTACCCAAAACTAATCAGCCCCAGACGCGCTCAGAAGTGACTTACCTACAAAATTTTGTGAAATTCGGTGCATTAGTTTTTTAGTTAGAGTGGATACAAAATCTGCACAGACAGACAGACACACAGACAGCCACACAGACAGACACACAAACAAACACACAGACATACACACAAACAAACACACAGACAAGCACACAGACGTCACGCTAAAAATGGTTTTTTCGTATTCTAGAGGTCTTGAAACGTGTAGATCCGTCGAAAACTCGAGTTGCGATTTTCGACATGATTCCAATACTTTCCCTATACATTTCCATGTATTGCAAGGAAAGTAAAAAGTCCCTCTCATTGGTCCAAATGGCTTGAGGAAATCTTTCGATTGATACCACGTTTGGCAATGTACACTCTCGAGGGTGGGGGTTACTCCCCCACAGAAAGGAGCTTATGGTGTCAAGAATACAAAAACTGTTTCACGGCTACTTCCTCTACAATGATTGAAACTGTTAAGTTCCATGATCATTGAGTTGTACATAACTCCTTTCATGCATAATAATGTGAAATGTTGTCTTATACTACTATGTTACGAAAATATAGAATTTCGAATATACTTCGAAGTTTTCGTTCGAAATAAAAAATATTCGATCGATTTAGTTGTAGATTTTTTATTAACAAAGCTGGTCCAGACAGCCACTAGATTTTTTATTAACAAATTAAAAATCCATTAATATTTGTAGCAGCCGTCGGGTTCGCAAGAAATCGACCACAGACGGACGACAGATGGCAGACAGACGGACATCACACTAAATATATTCAGAACATGTTCAGGAGGTCCTGAGACATCAAAATCTGGCACTCGAAAAATTTCATGAAAACAATATTTTATCTATACTATATTCTATAGTATGAGAAAGTAGATATGCATACGCGAGGTATAATTGAATGATGTAATGTGAAAATATTATCATTAAAATTTTGTTCATTTCACTTTCTGCTTTCAAGTCATTTTTTGAAAATTTATTTCGGGATTATATCATACAATAGATGTGCGAGTGCAGATCTATCAATGTTACATTTATATAAAATGGGTACATTATGGTGTATTGTGAATCAAACTTCATATTGTTTGTGAACGCTAATAAAATACAGAAAACACAAAACGAATGGCCAGTTTGTGGCTGTGATGGACGGTTGATTATTCTTTAGATTAAAACAGCACAGATGTTCAGAAAAGTCCAGTCACATTTTGCATTCACTTTTAGTCCAGTCGATCCTGAAATATAGTAAGATGCGTAATTCCTGTATAAAGAGCCGGTCAAATCAACCCCAATTAGAACAGGATCGTGTTTCGTCCTCCAGAAAAGACGGTTGGACTTTGTAGACAACAGAAAATATAATCACTCACTCTACCATGACGTCATATGTCAATCTGATGAATCTCCAGGAGTATTATCTGACGATGCTGACATATACACTGGCTTCCAAAAGTTAAGCACGGACGGTAAAATCAACAAAAATGGAAAAGTAAAGCTTTGATTAATTCAAAATTGTAGATGAAGGTTGAAAATGCGTTTATGTATTAAAGAAAACAGGAATAATGTACAAAGATGAAAAAAATATTCACATTTCGTAAGTTATATGATGAGGTCCCATTTGGGTCATTAACAAAATGATGTTCAAAGGCAAATAAACCAAACAAAACTTACATTAATATAGCATGTGACCACCCCGGACCTTCGCACAAACTTTATAACGATTTTCCACGCTTTCAATGAGGTGATCAACCATCGCAGAATAGCAATGGGCATTCCTCCAATAGGACAGTTTCCAACTTTCCGAGACTGGCTGGAGGAGGTAAACGTGCAGAGTGTTATGAAGCAATTCCATATTTTATTATACGTAACCCTGGGAGGAAAAAGGGCAATTGTAATGTACTTGAAATGTATATAATGGTTTTGTATTATGTATATAGCTATGCCTCTGCACTGACGAAATTGGGATTGTTGGCGTCTTTGGTTTGTATGCGCACTTGACATGGATTGTAAATAGTCAGAGAATTAATTGCAGCAAAATGTCAAAGTTGAGCTACAAATCTCTGAAAATTTATAGCCCTATCAGGTGTGGCTCGTGTCGGGGTCTGGTCCTTGGACCACCCGGTTTGTAGAAAGCCCCCTGGTTCTTGAGTTTTAGTGGAGCGCATAAAAAATGAGCGTCTCTTCGAAAACCAATGGTGTGAAGCAAATTTGGACCGCCTTTTTTTACTGCGCTTGGAAAACAGCGAATGGGAATTGGAGAACTGCCTCCCTATTTTGTCGTTCCCCTCGTCTTAAAATTTCTGGAAGTTTTTAGAAAAATGTAAAAAATTCAGATGCTTTTCTGATCTCGAGAGAATAGCTCTCCAAGTGCGTGGCACTTGTGTTTTTGTGAAGCCCGATCCGGCATGCACTTTGATGCATTTCAGGCATGGTATCCGTGGCCCCTATCTAGGGCGGCCAATGCTTTCTGCTAGAATCCGACGTCGTGTGTTCGGTGATATATGGCGACTCGTAGCCAAAACGAGCCAGAGACTAATTCAGCGCGAGGGCGGAATTCTTCGGGCGGTGGCGACCAGTGAAGTAAAGAAAGACGTCATTTTTTTTGGTGTCGCAGTGCAACACACTCTAAACGACGTGGTGTGGAACCTTTGCTCCCTTAGCTACATTCAAGCCGTGGCAACTATGACACTGCATGGACGGAGTCTTTGCGGAGCATCAATCCCTGGCTCCTATGCAGCAGACGAACGTCAACTGGGTGTCATCGAATGGATTCAGTGAGGTCCGTGGCAGGTAATTTCTACTGAAACGTAATTGCTCTTGACTTTTTGGTAGCGCCTGTATGCAAGTTCTCACGATCCGCTGAGCCTAAGCCAACGTTAAGAGGAGGAGAATTGAAGTGTGACCATCTCCGTAATAATCCTTGTCTGAACTATCGTCACCTGTTTAACCTCAACCGAGCTGCTCAGACTGACAGTGATTTTCATGAAACATCCAATACTGAACTAACCTTTCAAATAATCTTGAAACCCATTTCCAATGTGCAGAGGGATTGCTTCCAGCACCCATGTGAGTGTCATTTCTTCTGTAATGAAGGTATGGTTAATTATATTCGATTTAAAATGTTGTATAAGTAATGTGTAACAGCATTTTTGATGTGATCTCCAGTGTTTAAGGGCAACTTTAAGCTTCATGGGATGGTTGCCCAATGAATTTTATTTTTGTTTTCTTTAAAAGTCATTAAATGCAAGTTTTGGATAATTTAAAAAACATACAAATTAATGTAAAATTAACCGTACACTCCGAGGTCAAGCTTGGGTAATTGGGAAGTATTTGTAATTGTGTATATATTATTATTAGTGTTCATTGAGATTTCATGTGTTATTTTAATAAATTGTTAAGTGGCCACAAAAAGGAAGTGAATCTTTAATTAGGGAATGCAATGTACTTAGGTCCAATCGGACCCCACTATACGAAACACGTTTGAGCTGAGTAAAACTATTGGTGAGTTATATTTAGTGTATTTATGTGTTCTATTTTTGTATTTATGGTAGAATTCACCTCACCACACAGAGACAGCAGGAGGGACGCTCGAGGGTGTCCCTCGTTTCCCATTGAAAACATTTGGGACGCCCTCGAGCGTCTCAAATGTTTTCAATGGGATTAAGGTCGGGGGAATACTCCAGACACTCCATACGAGAAAGGACCTCACTTTTCAGGTATTTGTCAACGATGTTAGAACGATGGGGTCGGGCATTATCATCCATAAGGAGGACATCAGGATAAACAGCTACAGCGTAGAGTTTCGCAATGGGGATTAGGACTTAATTCCGATACCGAACCGCCTTTAAAGATATGCACCTCTGTGCGATATCTCATTGAAATTCCAGCCCACACCATGACGCTGCCACCTCTGAATACGTGATGTTCGATGATGTTCTTGACCTGATTGCGTGTGTCTCGTTCTCTCCAGACCCTTACACACTTATTTTCTGATTCCAGGGCAAATCTGTACTCGTCCGTGAACAGGACGTTGCACTAATCTGAGACAGTCCAATTGACATGTTGACGACACCACTTTAATCTTGCCCCTCTGGCTTGAACGGTTAGTGGAACACAAAAACGTGGTATTCGGGCATACAGTCCCTTCACGTGGAGCCGTCGGTGCACAGTATTGGCAGATATTGTCTTACCAAGTGCCGCTGCAATCATAGATGTAACAGTTGTGGAGGTTGGTCGTCGATTCCGTTTCCCTACTATAGCAACATACCGATCATCAGAGGGAGTAGTAACCGTTGAACGACCAGGCATGGGTCTCCGGACAACTGTTTGACTTTAGAATTGTTTGCAGAATCGAGAAATTATCGAATGATCAACGCCAAAGGAAATAGCAACATCTTTGTTCAAACAGTTGTCTCCGGACAACTGTTTGACTTGTTTGGAATTGTTTCCATAATCGAGAAATTACCGACTGATCAACACCAATGAAAATAGCGACATTTGTGATTGACTATTCTGCTTCAATGCGTCCGACAGCACGCTAGCGCTCACTATCTGTCATTCGTCTTCTCTCAGCCATAGAACACGAATATCATGAAAAATAATCCTAAAAAAGTTATAAGCACTGTGTATCAACATTTGAATGCACCTCCGCAAACCCTTCACAATGCTGGCGTCTTCAACGAATGCCTAATTTGCATATATCCAGACAGTCAAACCTGATTGGCTGTAACATACGGTATTCGCATACTGCCATGTACATTCGCAACGATTTTCAGCCATTCAAATTCAAATACGCTTTCAAAAAATGAAAATGTGCATTGCGTGCTTATCTGTTGGATGTCAGTGTATAATGATGGCCAGAGAAGGTTGTTGTTGTTGAGACCCAGACCGTCCGACCTACCAGAAAGGTGTAAGGTAACTGTTTGGACGACAGGGAAGTGCCACCCAATTTAGACCGGAACCCAGTGGGGGAGGCATCCACAGGGACCGTACCCTCCTTCCCCTACCACCAACCTCTCGGAAGGGCCAGAGAAGGTATCCGAGCTCAGCAAAATTCGACTGAATTTGCAACGCCGTGCAGAGTTAGAACAAGCAACATACTATCAGCTTGTGCCATATGATCATGTGCAATAATCAAGTATCCATCATCATGCGATCATGTGCAATAATCAAATATCCATCCATCATCATGCGATCATGTGCAATAATCAAGTTGTGAAATTGATATTTCTATTAAATTGAATTTAAGTAAACAGTCAGGTTTGATATCTGACCAGAACACTAAATATTGAAATTAAGGGATTTAATGTGCAACAAATATTAAAATATTGAGATGCTGACATTTCTATTACATTGAATTAAATTAAGCAATCGGGCTTGCTATCTAGCCTGCACATTAAGAATAGTATTGAGGTTAAGGTATCTCATCTGTCCTCATCTATCTTCAAGGCATCTCATCTTTATATTATGGATAAAAATGATGTAATTGTTACAAATATTAAAATAATAAATTAGTGTTGCTAAAAAAAATTAGACTTTTTAATGATCTCCAAATTAATAATATTTATTAAATGGCTAAGGTTAGGATATATTTGATGCATCAGCTAATTTGCATGTTATTCAAAACACAATGCAATAGAACAACATATCTTAAACATAATATACCTCACTATTTTTTAACATTTTAAACACTTTCCAACATAGTTGAAAATTATTTATGACATTTCTCATTATGTCTGTCTGTTCGTTCACACGATAACTGCCATAAAAAGAACTTTATCAAAATGAAATTTTAGTATGTTGTTGAGACGGGCTGTGGAGCATATGATAATGTAAATGAATAATATCGCTCAATAGGATTTGGATTGATCCCTGGTTAAAAAAGTGAAATACATTGAACCCTATATGAGACCTAATTTTTCAAACATATTTTAAGTAAAGTAAAAATTCGTAAATTGTTTCAAAAATTTTAGGAAGTATTCAACATAAAATATATAAAAAAATTTCAGCAAAATATGTTCTTTAGTTTTTAACATAAAATTTAAAATAATAACTACACCCTTATTATATGAAGAGTTCACGTAATCCACTTCAAAATAAAATATGGCATCCATCTTTTTTTTCCAGTATTAAAATAGTGATTTTAAATTTCTCTCTATATTGAAAACAAGTAAGATCAATCATGCTTAAAGCATTGATTATGAAACACTTTTCAACTTCAATGCAATTTTATTTAAACATGTCTAAAATGCAATACATTCCTCGGTAATTTTTTTAAAATTATCACAATACTACATTTATTTATTATATTTGAAAACTTAAACCTTCATCGAAAGAAATGAACTTCATTCAAATGACGGCATTGAAATATAAATTGCTTGGTCTAAACATCTCTAAAATGCGATGTATTCCTCGGTAATAATTTTAGAATTATCATAATACTACGATAATTTATTATATTTGAAAACTTCATCGAAAACAACTAACATTCATTCAAATGACGTCATAAAAAAATAACACGCTTGGCTCTCTCTATAAAAGCAGCATTTCATTCATAAACAATTTCCCATTCATTTCATTCATCACAATACCATAATAATTTATTTTATTTAAAAATTAAGACCATAGAGCTACAAGTAATTAAACTCTATGTTTAAAACTTCATCGAAAAAAAAATAGTCCTTCTCTTTGTAAAATCAATGAATATTTCAATTATATCAGCTATGCAGACTCCATGGGTTAAGTAAATTTGTGTTAAAAAAATACAGCAATTCTAATGCAACTCACTCTATATATATTGATGTTTACATTTTACATAAGTGAAAAATAGGCTTCGTTGTGGAAATAATCAAATTTGGATGACAATTTAAACTCATATATTATAATTGCGTTATTTCAGTATGTAGATGCACAAAATTTAAGCAAAAATAAAGTGGTTTTAGGACGGATACAACACTCAATATGAATTAAAAAGAACTTTAAACTTTACGATTTTGAGACAAGATGGATGCCATATATCATTTTGAAGTGGGTCATGTGATCTTTTCATATCATGATCACGTGATCGCTTCATATAAGAAGTGAAATTATTATTTTAATTTTTATTTAAAAAACTACAGAATATATTTCGCTGAATTTTTTTATATATTTTATGGAACAATTTGAATATTTCCTGAAATTTTCGAAGCAATTTGTGAATTTTAAATCCGCTTAAAAAGTGTTTGAAAAATTAGGTCCCATTTGGCTCAATGTATTTCATTTTTTCAACCCGGGTTCAATCCAAAACTAATTGGGTGATATTATTCATTTATATTCCCATAGGTCCTACAGACCGCCTGAACAACATACTAAAATTTCATTTTGATTAAGTCGTTTTTACGGCAGTTATCGTGCTAACGGACAGACAGACAGACAGACTGACAGAATGAACAATGTCATAAACACTTTTCAACTTTGTTGTGAAGTGTTAAAAAGTAGCTGACGCTGCCGCTGCCTCTACCGCACCGCCGCTGCTGTTTGACAAATTTCGCGTTTTACAAGTTTCTCTGTGACGTACAGCAAAATCTATAGCATATAGAAATATGGAAGTTTGTACATTTATAGATACATATTAGGGGAACATACTGATATAAACAGTTTTTAGATTTAAAATTTAGTTTAGGAAATATTTAATGTTAAAATCAAAGAAAGAGTTTTTGAACTGCTAGTTCGCGTCCTGGACAAACGGGCAATAGAAAGACCTTCAATTTTTGTTGATATGTAGCTGCATAGTTGAATTTTGGCAGGACAGAAGCCCTTTTTAACACTTTACAACATAGTTGAAAAGTTTTTATGACTTTGTTCATTCTGTCTGTCTGTCTGTCTGTCCTTCGCACGATAACTGCCGTTAAAATGACTTTATCAAAATAAAATTTTAGTATGTTGTTCAGACGGTCTGTGGGACCTATGGGAATATAAATAAATAATATCACCCAATAAGTTTTTTATTGAACCCGGGTTGAAAAAATGAAATACATTGAACCCTACGGGACCTAATTTTTCAAACATTTTTTAAGCAAATTTAAAATTCACAAATTGCTTCGAAATTTTTAGGAAATATTCACATTGTTCCCTAAAATATATAAAAAAAATTCAGTAAAATATGTAGTTTTTTAATTAAAAATTATTTAATAAAGAGGGAAAAACAAATTCAATTAAATTCTGACTTTTGAGATATCCTTCAGAAAGAAAAAAGAGATATATTGTATAATAAATATCTTTCCAAGAGTTTAACTATTTCATGTATGAGAGAGGCTTCACATTTTAAAATAAATTTGATAGATAACAATATCACCCAATTAGTCTTGGATTGAACCCAGGTTGAAAAATTGAAATACATTGAATTCTATGGGACCTAATTTTTCAAACATTTTTTAAGCGGATTTAAAATTCACAAATTGCTTCGACAGTTTTATGAAATATCCAAATTATTCCATAAAATATATAAAAAAAATTCAACAAAATATATTCAGTAGTTTTTTAAATCAAAAATAAAATAATAATTACATCCTTTATATCGGGAGATCACGTGACCATTATATGAAGAGATCACGTGACCCACTTGGGAGTGACCCTGGTGCTGATTAGATTTTGGTACGATTTGGAAAAAAAAATCCCCTTTTTTTGTGAAATGGCCCGCAAAAATCACATTTATCCACTCTCGGTGAAATACTAATTGACGATTTTCACAAAATTCGGTAGATAAGTTACTCGTGGCATACTCTGGTGCTGATCAGATTTTGGTACAATTCGCAAAAAAACAATCTGCCTAGTTTTACGAAATGGCCCACAAAATCGCCAAAATCTAAAAAAAAAAGACTACGTATGTTCAAATGTATCAATTAAATGCTTGTTTTAGAAAGTATTGCTTTCAATTGAATTATAGAAATTATTTCGATACCAATATATGTTTTACGACCTCCTAAACACGTTTTGATTATTTTTGGATTAACGTCCGTCTGTCTATCTGTCAGTCGGTATATCTGGGGTCAGTTTTCGGGTGTCTCGGTAGCTTCCGCAAATATTAACGAATTTTCACGAAACTTTATATTCGGCTTTGTTATAAAAAATTGTGGAACTAGGTAGAATCTTTTTAAATTCGAGGGAAAAGTTTGAAATTTATTCGAAATTTTTATATTTCTTTGACAAGGCAGCATAGGACAAAATTTGATATAATCATACATAAAAGGGTTTATTTATGGCTCAATGATTACAATACTTATTAGTTTCAATCATTATTGTGAAAAAAACAAAACCCGCGATACAATTTTTGTGTTCGTGACGTCATTAGACCCGGGGGGTTCATTGTCAAGTATGGTATTAATTGAAAGATCTTTCAAGCCTTGTAAAGTGAAGGGTAATATGTTATAATTATGATCATTTGGATAAACAATACATATTTTTAAAATTTCTTTTGCAAAAAAGATATCTCAAGCTGCTTAATATTTACTTTAAGAACCCATTTCTCCATTCGTCCGCCTCTGTAACGTTTTGCGACAAATTTGGCAGGATATCGCCAACTTGGCCATTTTTGTTAAATGTTGCGATGTGGCGAAATCGATGAAAATGCCGCCAAATCTGCAAAATATGTCACCAAATCGATAAAAAATGTCGCCAAATTGACAACAATGACGCTAAATAAATTAAACGTGTTTTGTTAGGAGATATTACTGTAATGATGTATCGGTAGTGTTTGTCTGCCAAGCCAACAGTCCCACTTGGCTGCAAATTTGGCGACTTTTTCAATCTCGCCAAATGGAACAAAATGTCACCAAATGGAACAAAATATCGCCAAATAAATTAATATAGCTTTATATTGATAAACTGAACCTAACTTGATAAAAATGGCGCATAATTGATGAAAATGCAAAGTTTTGCAAATTAAGTTCAATTTCCTTGATAATCAAAATGGCTTTGTGTGAATTATTAATTTAATATCTTAATAATACGGTCTCCATCCATTCGTCTATAATGCTTGGCAAAAAATTTGACGCAATATCGCTAACTTGACGGTTTACTCTTAAAACGTTGCCAACTTGACAAAAATATCTCCAAATCGATAAAAATATCGCGAAATCGATAAATATATCACGAAATTGATGAAAATGACGTTAAATCAATGAAATGAATTGTGCTTTGTTAAGACATAGTTTTAATGATGTATGTCTCAGTGGCATTTTATTGTTGGTCTAACGGTAACTTGAAAAATCTTTGCTCCAAATTATCACAATTATAGCATGTTACCTGATACGGTTGTAAATTTTGAAAAAAAAAATTCACAAAATGAATTCTAGTATGAGGAAATCGAGTTCGGCAGTTTATATTTTTCTCAGTTACTCCAGTTAATATTTTACTAATAGGATCTGTCTTCTACAGAATATTGAATTATCGAATTCTGATGACATTATAAAAGTCCCTGTTACTCAAAAGGAAACGTAAACAACGTTATTTTCTAGGAAAATTATACTGTTTTACCACTAACGCAAGTGTCAAATGAAATATAAAATATTGACAGGTAAAAGTATTATCCTACGTCACGTTATGTTGCATGACAGCTAAAACTTTATTTTCCCGACACGTGTGTGGCATTGTTAAGAATCGGAAGCTTATGCACTTCATAAATACCCAAATAAAACAGTTTTCGCGCCAAAACAATGTTCTACATGATGAATTTGTTTTTGCCGTGGTTGTCATTTGATAGAAAGTTATGGTGCTATTCTGAAGGCTCAGCATTGCAAAAATGCCTTGGAAACGGGGCCGTTATTGTTCAAAATCCAATTTTGCAGGGCATGTTTGCAAAAGAGATTAAGTCTGTTTCCTAGAATAAATATTTTTTTACGAATTACGTACATATATATGTAGTACATAAGTGAAACCCTATTTGAGATATATCAGTGGGACTGGAACATGACCTGGTTTAATAATTTTGCACACTTTGTTATTTAAATAATATAACTCTTTGTTATGTGCATTGCCTAAGTACATATATATGTAGTACATAATTAAAACCTTTTTTGCAGTAAGACTGGAAAATGACCTGGTTTCATAATTTTGCAAACTTTGTTATTTAAATAATATAGCTCTTTGTTTTACATTCAAAAAGCTTATAATATACAAGAATGTTCTCTCTTGGGTGAAAGACCGGCTATTGAGTTATTTTGGTAAGCATTTGTGAAAAATTGAGTGTGGCAAACACTGTCATCGAATACAAACAGCAAATAGTCATAACGAGTAATTTTTGCAGTCGATTGAGAAGAGATATTAAGATGGTAATGAGTGTGTGTAATGGCCCCAAATTTTTATTACTTTCTTCTGCAATACTACATGGTAAAATGTAGGGAAAGTATTGGAATCATGCCGAAAATCGCAACTGGAGTTTTCGACGGAACTACGCGTTTCGAGATCGCTTGAATACATAAAAACTCTTTTTAGCGTGACGTCTTTGTGTGCGTATGTGCGTGTTTGTCTGTGTGTCTGTCTGCCCGTCTGTCTGTGCAGATTTTGTGTCCATTCTAACTAAAAAACTAATTGACCGAATTTCATAAAATTTGATATGTAAGTCACTTGTGGGCGAATCTGGTGCTGATTAGTTTTGAGTATGATTCCGGAAAAAAGAACTAGCCTTTTTTTCGAAATGGCCCTCAAAAGCCTGTATCCACACTAGCTGAAAAACTAATGGACCGAATTTCAAAAAATTCGGTAGATAAGTCGTTTGTGGGTCACCCTGGTGTTGATTAGATTTTGGTACGATTCAAAGAAATACCTTCCTTTCTTTGGTACGCAAAAATAGTCAAAATCTGAAATAGAACACTACGTATGCTCAAATATATCCATTAAATGCTTGTTTTATACGTAACTGTTAACAAAGAAAATAATAATACCAACCCCATTACATTACGACTAGCCGTTGTCAAGATATTTAAGTTTTATCGTACTATTTCTACGCCACCTTTGAAAATAAGTCCAGTTACCAATGAGAACGAAAATTGGATTAAAAGTGAATTCAATTTAATTAAAATAAAGAGATCGTGGATATAAGCCTGCAGGGAAAGTCATGTGCTGCCCACATCAGATTTTTTATCATGTTGTTTGGAATATCTTGCTCTGCGGCATGTCAAAATTTTCACTCTAATTTTGATATCTCATGGAGTGGAACAAACACTGTGAGTCTTGAAAACAAACGCCATTTTTTCTAGCCAGCATGACCTGCTGCAAACATTTTTATGTATATAATATAATCCTTTGTTACGTTTCATATTCAAATAGCTGTTAATGTTCAAGCACGTTCTTTCCTGCGCATAAGAACGATCACGGAAATCTTGGGGTAATACTTTCATTTATTAAATAGTGGAGTGTGGTAATATTTAATAACGTTATTCGCTGTGTAAAAACACAATGCCAGCTTTTCTGATTCGTAACGTGTATATATGGACAGGTAATAATTATATACGATTCACAGTTCTGTCTATTCGGGTAATTTGGGGAGTGTTTTTCTACTTCAGCAGGATTAGGAACAAAATTGCTTATGAATTCTAAGGTCGATATTTTGATTGTGAGTCGTAATTTGGAATTTTTTCTGAAAATTTTGAAAACTAGTTTTACCAACTAAGCAACGTCTGTAAACATTAGTAGAATTTACAAATTATAGGTGTTAAATTATATAAAATCTGAAATATTATATTAGAGAGATTAATGCTAGAAAATGTCAGTGTGTAATTTGTATAAACTATGTTTAAACAATTTAAAGTATTGATGAGTAGCCAAACATTTGGATTTCTTCAAACTGGATAATTTAGTGAATTGCTCTTTGTATGACATAGTACTTGGAATTTTGGGTGCTCTTTTTACTTCTTTAAATACATAATGTATAAGGAAAGTATTGTATAAATCGAATTCGAGTTTTCGACGGGAGAGCACGTTTCAAGCATCCCTGATCACGAATCAAACATTTTTGAGGTGATGTCTGTGTGTGTGTGTGTGTGTGAGAGAGAGAAAAAGTATGTGTGTGTGTGTGTGTGAGAGAGAGAGAGAAAGTATGTGTGTGTGTGTGTGAAAGTATACGTGTGTGTGTGTGTGTCAGTGAGTTAGTGGAGACGATATCTCACGAACAAATGGAGCGATTCGAATGAAATTTGGTATAAAAATCACAATCCGTGAATACTGGAAGCCTATTGTTTTTTAAACGCAATCAAATGTTCAGAAACCCCTAAATTTTCGAGTGAAGTTTTGAAAAAAGCATCAAAAAATCAAAACCTTTAATGAAGTTACGCAAATAGACATTTCTTGTGTAATTTTTCCTTAGACAACGATTGATATAAATTTTAGAACGCTGGCATGAACCGTTCTCGAGACATTGCACATTTTTACAATAAATTTATAAAATTATCCCATAAATTAAAAAAAATATATCAACTGTTCAGAAACATGTTCATTTTGCATATGTAACATCATGCGATAAATTTGGTGACATCACTCTCGTGGATTTAGGTCGTTCCCTTCATAAGAAAAGATACTTTGAGTAATACATTTGTATTTGAACGCCAATAGTCATATATCTGCTATAAGAATAACTTATTTCTTCGTCCATAACGCTTGGCGAGTTTTTATCGACGAATTTGGCGGAATGTTGCCAACTTGGCGACTGTTTTAAATGATTAACGAAAATCTCGCCAAATTGATAAAAATGACTCTAAATCGATGAAAATGACGACTAATTAACGAAAATTCAATATCTTGAAAAGAATATAAGTATCTACTATAAGAATAACCTATTTTTTTGCTGTAAAAGGGGTAAATTCATTGCATTATATAAGGAAAGTCAGGTGCTGCCCACATCAGATTTTTTAATTTAATATTTGTAAATGAAAATGAAAGATAACATTAGGGGATTTTCAATTAAAAAAATCTGATGTGGGTAGCACATGACTTTCCTTATATAATGCATTGCATTTACTACTTTTAATGTAAAAAAATAGGTTATTCTTATAGTCGATATATAAATGCTTTCCAAGATATTGAATTTTAGTTAATTAGTCGTCATTTTCATTGATTTAGTGTCCTTTTTATATATTTGGCGACATTTTTGTTAATTTGGCAACGTTTAAAAAGTCGCCAAGTTATTCACCCAATTAATTTGTTATTAGAAAAATGTTTCATTCTTGACTTGCGTGAAATTTCAAATCAATTTCATGTCTTGTGCATGTACAGCATCTAACTTCCTATTTACGTAGTTAATTTGCAAATTTTCATCATTTCGAAAAAATGACAGAACTTCAATGCTCAAAAGAACACATAAGAACCTGTGTGCTGTTCATTTTTCACTATGGATTGAATGCAACATATACAACTGAAAATATGTGGTATCGATGGCGATACTTTGGAAGTCCACAAATGCCAACGTTAGCTTAAATATTTGATGAAGATGACCGTAACATTTTTGTAACAACTTTAAGTGGAAGATCAGTTGGATATGTTATGAGAAATTAAAATATCTCATGGAATCTGTGAGACCAGAAATAGATCTCACACTTTGATGAGACAAGTTTATATGTGTAATTTATTGTGTACAAAACGGCAAACAATACTGCCAATCTGGATGGCGCCGAGTTTTACAACACGTGAACCCGAAAGGTCACAAAATCATAAATTTAGGGGCGCCAATACAAGGGGGCCCGAGCGGGTCCTTACGAGGATGTGAACCATGCCATTGGATAAAGGTTATCCAATGGAAAAGGATGCTTGTTGCGTCACTCTCAATGCTACAAATGAAAGCAAGGGGGGAAATGACACCCCCGAAATAGAGAGAACCACAATCTGTGACCGAAGAAGAGCAACGAGAGCAGGTACAGAGTGATGACTTAATAAGAGGAGTCGATAATTGTGCTAATACTGGTGCGGGAGAACGACTCGCGACAGATAACTTAATTATGACATAACAACGATGACTTGTCTGATAATTGCCCAGCATTATGACAGAACGACAATACTAGAGATGGAGCATGCTGCGTAGAGGTTCAAAAACAAATTATGGATGCAAGCTACGTGGTCTATGGTAAAGGCCGGAATTGAAGGTATGTGTTCCTCAAATAATGTCAGTTTATCCAGATACTTTAGGCATAATATCACTAGTCTCACATGCTATCCCCCTAAATAATTAGTAAGCAGATTAGTTATTATAATTGAATTTAATAAGTATTTTATGTTTGTAATAAATGTAAGTTAAATGGATGTAATACTTTTGGTAACATATTAATTAATTATTCCTTTACAGAACTCAAGCATAGTTCAAATAATTGGAGGGTTTTATAGCGGCACAATAATGCAATGTACAATTTAATTCAGGAGTCCACTATGTACGAATTTATTAAATAATTAGTAAGCAGAATAGTTATTATAATTGAATTTAATAAATATTTTATGTTTGTAATAAATGTAAGTCAAATGGGTGTAATACTTTTGGTAACATATTAATTAATTATTCGTTTACAGCACTCAAGCAGAGTTTAAATAATTGGAGGGTTTAATAGCGGCACAATAATGCAATGTACAATTTAATTAAGGAGTCCACGATGTACGAATTTACGACCATGTCAATCTTAATGAATTTCATATTTAAAAATACAACTTTGCTTTACTTTCCCACAGAATCAGATCCAAAAGTTATCATACAGGAATGATCACAGCAACTTGGGTCTGCATGGTCAACAATTTACAAGCATGTGGAAGAAATTGACAAGGTTTTCAAAGATAAAAAATAAGTTCCAGAACTGTTAGCGAACGAAATGTACAGTCGTGGAGTAAAGAATAGAAAATATCAATTTATAAAATAATATATAAATACTCTCTAACCGTTGATTTATCTGACTATCACTGTTTAGGTATATAGACAATTCACTTACAGGAAAAAAATTCCAAAATGTTGCAGAACATAAAAATTACCGTGTTAAATTTTCTCCTCCCAAAAGCCTGAATTCTTTAAGTGAGATACTAAACCTTTGGAGGAGAAACAGCACAGTGTTATTAATAATTATGATGAATTTTTGATTAAAAGATTGATGTTTTGACAAACGTGTACCCTTATTTCGTTTTAAATACATTCTATTAAATATATTGTAAAAATAGCCGACTCTCTACCATTGAATTACTGGGATGAAATTGCAAGTTCTTATTCTCGAAATGGATTCTGCATTCTCCACCCTCTAGTCAGATTGGCGAGCAACTGACAATCGGACTGACCCCCTTCTGCTATTTTTACCCCAGATTAGCCTTCTGATACTGCAAATTTTACCCAGGTTACAATCCTGCGTGGTCATTGTCGTCTTCATTTGAAATGGGTGCTGAATATCCCACATTCCACTGAATTCGTGAAAAGATTATATTTTATACTTCCGACATTCGACATCTTTGCACTAACATACAGGGTTAATTCGTCCGTGCCCTACTGTAAAAAAACTTGTCGCCCTAACAGGGAATCGAATCCTGGATCTTCGAACTGACTAGCCGACGCTCTACCTCTGAACTACAGGGACGAAATTGCAAACTCTTATTGTAGAAGTGAATTCTGCAACATCATTACGGAAAACCTCAATGTAATGAACATTAAATAAACAAACAAAGAAGTAAAAATAGCGGACATAATTAAAAAATCTGATGTGGGCAGCACATGATTTTCCTTATATAATGCAAAGGATTTACTACTTTTACAGTAAAAATAAATAGGCTATTCTTATAGTAGATACTTATATTCTTTCCAAGATATTGAATTTTCTTCAATTAGTCGTCATTTTCATTGGTTTAGCTTCATTTTTTATCAATTTGGCAAATTTTTGTTAATTTAGCAACATTTAAAAAAGTCGCCAATTAGGAAACATTCCACCAAATTCGTCGCCAAAATCTCGCCAAGCGTTATGGACGGAGAAATTAGTTCTTCTTACAGAGGATAAATGACTATTGGCATTCAAATACAAAGCTTTATTCAAAGTATATTTTTTCATGAATGGAACGAGCTAGATCTACGAGATTGATGTCACCAAATTTATCAAATGATATTACATATAAAAAGTGAACATGTTTCTCAATAGGACATTTTTTTATTTTATATAATTTTTTGATAATGTTTTTGAAAAATGTGCAATTTCTCAAGAAAGGTTAATGCTAGCGTTCTAAATTTTAAGTCAATCGTTTTATAATGAAAAATTACAAGAGAAATGTCTATTTGCATAACTTTATTAGAGGTTTTGATTTTTTGATGATTTTTTCAAAATTTCACTCGAAAATTTAGGGGGGTTCTGAACATTCGATTACGTTTAAAAACAATAGGCTTCCAGTATTCGCGGAATGCAATTTTTGTACCTAATTTCGTTCGATTCGGTCCATTAGTTCGTCAGTTATCGTCTCCACGGACTCACTAACACACACACACACACACATAGACAGCACCTCAAAAATGTTCGATTCGTGATCAGGGATGCTTGAAATGTGCTCTCCCGTCGAAAACTCATTCGAATTTTCGAGCCCGTCACAATACTTTCTTTATACATTATTGTTTATAAGGAAAGTAAAAATTATGTTCACAGATATTTTTCATCCTTTTGATGCAGGTACTCTTTCGTTTTACTTATCCTTACATAGGAAGCTTGTTTTGAGATTAAAAAAACGGTTTATACTTTTAAACGTGCCCTGATGACGTTACTATAGTTACTAGAATGATTAATTATCTGAAATAAAGGAAAATCATTATTAACAGCATATGCAGTTGATTGTTAGTGTCAATCGCTTTCAAAAGCAAAAACAATCCTTCTTAATCAGGATGAAAAGATTAAGCAGACACAATACCCTGGACAGAAATCCTTTGTCTAATGTTGCCGATGGTAGATTTGTTACTTTGTCATATCTGAAAAAGTCGGCAACTTTTAACTCCGTCACAGACTGATAATTTTAACAATTTCCAATATAGTTGAAAAAAGTGTATGATTTCGGCCATTCTGTTTGTCTGCTTGTCTGTCTGTCTGTCCGTTTGCTCGATAACTTCCGTGAAAAATGACTTTGATGAAATGGAATTTTTCTATGTTGTTGAGAAATTCGTTGCGATATTTGAGAATGAAAATTAATAATATCATCCAATTAGTATTAGAGTTAACTCTGTTAAAAAATGAAATACATTGAACAGCATGGGACTTAACTTCACCTATAGATGTTTGAAAAATTAAAATTCATAAATTACTTCGAAAATTTAAAAATTTATAATAATTATTACGTAAAATGTGTAAAAAGCATTCAGCAAAATATGGTGAATAGTTTTTAAATAAAAATTAAAGCTATAATTACACCCATAATATATATAGAGATCACGTGATCATTTGCAAAATAAAATATGGCTTCCATTTTTTTCCTCCGTGTGTTTTTCTGTAGATGTTTAAAGATCGTTTAAATTTATATTTAGTGTTGCATTTGTCATAAAACCTGTTGCATATTATCTGTGTATATAAATTCTATGCAAACGTAATTACAATATATTTTTTATTTTAAATGATCGCTGAATTTATTCCTACAACGAAGCCTAATTTTAACGCTAAACTGTAGCATACAGAATGTTAACAAATGAAACGTGTAAGATGAGTTGTATAAAAATTGCTGAATTTTTTTTACGTAAAATTATTTAGCTCTGGAGTCTGGAATATTTTACACAGAGAAGCAGATGATTTAGAAAATCATATGATTTATCATAGTTACAAAAATTTAAAAAGCTAATTTAACATGAGATAAGAAAACTATGTGGTTTCTATAATAATGAAATAGTATAATTGTAACGTAATATTAGTTGCAAAAGCATCTTAAAGTTCATTTTGTGTAACTAGCATTGTCTTTTTAGATGAAATTTTCAGATTAATTTTGTCGATGGCAATTTTTGAAGCAGTTTAAAATGTAAATAAAATTGCATTTTAGTTGGAAAGTTTTTCATAATCAATACTTTTTGCACGATTGATATTTTTTGTAAGTTATTTTGTTTATTCTTTTCATTATTCAATAAAGTAGGAGTAGTTACAGTCATATATCATTATCATTAATTCACCTTGCTGGTTTGCGATTTTATCTGACGTGCATTAGTATACATTATATCATTATATTTTATTTACAGCAATTCGAGTGAATTAATAAACATTAAACATTTTCCTTTTCTTACGATTAATATAAATCATCTTTATTAAGATAAAATCCCTAAATCTCCTGAATATCAATATGACTGATGTGCGACAATTCCAGAATATTCCCTAGCTGGGAAAAGTCGAAATGTTAAAATGCAAAAATAGAAAAGTGTTAAAGATAGAGGGAAATCCCTGAACAAAGCTCTCAACTACGGTGTAGGGAATATTCCTTTTGTATCGGAAGTGTGTATAGGGAAAAACACATCTTTTCACTTAAAATTCTTCTGGAACTGGGAGCAAAATTATACATAGATCAAGGGACATTTTTTAAAATTAAAATCCATGTTGAGGGAGGTAATTTGTGAATTTAAATATTGATTAAATCCTTAGGTTGAGATTATTACTAGCCTTTGTTTTATTTATAGGGAAAGTTTAATTTATATGGAAAGTTAAATTTATAGGGGAAGTGTAATTTATAGGGAAAGTACAATTTACAGAGAAAGTATAATTTATAGGGAACGTATAATTTATAGGGAAAGTATAATATAAAGGGAAAGTTTAATTTATAGGGTAAATTTTGTGATTGGATCGAAAATTCTAATTTGAGTTTTTGACGAAAGAGCACGTTTTACAAACCCCTGAACTCGAATCGAAAACTTCTGAGGTGATGTCGCTCTCTCTCTCTCTATGTCTGTGTGTGTGTGTGTGTGTGTGCATACGATGCGATATCTCAGGAACAAATGGATCTTCAAATTCTGAACAACATTTGGTACAAGCCTTACAATCAATAAATGCTGAAAGTCTGTTGATTTTAATAATGGGGAAAAGGATGAATTTTTGATTGGAATTTTGAAAAAAAAATATTAAAAAATTAAATTTTTCAATTATATTAAGCAAATTATTATCCCTCATGTAATTTTTTATTCGAAAACGAATGGCATAGGCATTCGAACACTAGCATAAAACATTGTTGAGATATTGTACATTTTTTAAATAAATTTATCGAAAATGTCACATAAAATTAAGAAAGTAATAAATTGTGAAACATGTTCACTTTTCATATATAAATATTATGAGTGAAATTTATTAGCATCCTTTTCGTGGTTCTAGTTCGTACTATTTACGAGAAAACATACTTTATGTAGTAGCTTTGTATTTTGACGCCCAACAATTCACCAATAGGCATTTATATATACTAAAAAGCTCTTTTACAGTTTGAGTGTAACGTTTGGTGATAACTTTGGTAAACTTGACGACTAATTTAAATAAGTGAAAATCAACAACGTAGCTATATTTCGCCCGAAATTGACGAAAATAACGTTAAAATTGCTAAAATGACGTTAAAATTGCTAAAATGATGTTAAAATAACAAAAATGATGCCAATTTGATGGATTAATTATTAAAATATTTTGATGCATATTGCAAATGTTATCAATATTAATAATTGTCAATTTAGATTTGTATGAAATATAAGTTAATTAGATACTTTGAAATCGTTGTGCATGTTGTTTTCCAGAAAAGCTCCCAATGTACAATATTCAACGTTATAAACATCGTACCGTGGATATTATACATCATTTTTGCACTGTAAAAGGAATAAATTCGTTGTATCGTATAGAAAAAGTCATATGCTGTTCACATCAGATTTTCTTCTAGAAAATATCGTTTGCAATGAGCAATGACATGATTTTCAGACAATATAAAAATATGATGTGAACTGCATACGGGACCACAAAAATTCCGGTCAAGTTTCATAAATATTATTTTTTATTAAATAAATTGTTTTTGAGAAAGTCGAAGATATAAACAAGAAAGATCAATCATGCTTAAAGCAGTGATTATGAAATACTTTCCAACTTCAATGCAATTTTATTTAAAAAACAAGTCTAAAATGCAATACATTCCTCGGTAATATTTTAAAACTTGGCACAATACTACAATAATTTATTATATTTGGAAACTTAAACATTAATTGAAAAAAATGAACTTCATTCAAATGACGGCATTGAAATATAAATTGCCTGGTAAAATTGCCTGGAAATATCTCTAAAACTCGATATATTCCTCTGTAATATTTTTAAAACTATCATTATACTACGATAATTTATTATATTTGAAAACTTCATCGGAAACAACTGAAATTCATTCAAATGACGTCATAGAAAAAATAACACGTCTAACTCTCTCTATAAAAACATCATTTCATTCATAACTTTTTCCCACTCATTTCATTTATCACATTACTATAATAATTTATTTTATTTAAAAATTAAGACCATGGGGCTACAAGTAATTAAACTCTATACTTAAAACTTCATCGAAAAAAATCATCCTTCTCTTTGTAAAATCAATGAATATTTCATTCATATCAGCCAAGCAGACATCCATTGGCTAAATAATTTTGTGTTAAAGAAATACATCAATTCCAATACAACTCATTCTACATATTTTGCTGTTTACATTTTACATACGTGAAAAATAGGCATCGTTGCAGAAATAATCAAATTTGGATGATCATTTAAAGTCAAATATATTGTAATTGCGTTGTTTCAGTATGTAGATGCACAGAATTTAAGCAAAAATAAAGTGGTTTTAGGACGGATACAATTAAAAAGAACTTAAAAAATCACGATTTTGAGACAAGATGGGTGCCATATATCACTCTGAAGTGGGTCATGTGATCTTTTCATATCATGGTCAAGTGATCGATTCATATAAGAGGTGTAATCATTATTTCAATTTTGATTTAAAAAACTACTGAATATATTTCGCTGAATTTTCTTTTTTTATATTTTATGAAACAATTTGAATATTACCTAATATTTTCGAAGCAATTTGTGAATTTTAAATCCACTTAAAAATTGTTTGAAATATTAGGTCCCATAGGGCTCAATGTATTTCATTTTTTCAACCCGAATTCAATCCCAAACTAATTGGGTGATATTATTCATTTATAGTCCCATAGGTCCTATAGATCGTCTGAACAACATACTAAAATTGCATTTTGATTAAGCCATTTTTGCAGCAGTTATCGCGCTAACGGACAGACAGACAGACAGAATGAACAAAGTCATAAAAACTTTTCAACTTTGTTGCAAAGTGTTAAAAAATAACACTCTTAATAAAAAATCTGATATGAGCAGTTCATGACTTTATATAATGCAATGAGTTTACTACTTTTACAGTTAAAATATATTAATCTTATAGTAGATACTTATTTTCTTTCCTAGATATTGAATTTTCTTCAATTAGTCGTAATTTCCATTGATTTAGCGGCATTTTATCCATTTGGCGAGATTTTCTTTAATTTGGTAACATTTAAAAAGTCGTCAATTTGGCGAAATTCCGCCAAATTTGTCGCCAAAATCTTTCCAAGCGTTATGGACGGAGAAATAAGTTATTCATGCAGCAGATAAATGACTATTGGCGTTCAAATACAAAAGTATTAGTCAAAGCATCTTTTCTCGTGAATGGAACGACTTAGATCCACGACAATGATATCACTAAATTCATCGCATGCTAATACATATGAAAAGTGAACATGTTTCTTAACAGTTAATAATTTTTTTTATTTTCCTTGATTTTTTTGATACATTTATTTGAAAAATACTTTCCAACTTCAATGCAATTTTATATAAACATCTCTAAAATGCGATACATTGCTGGGTAATATTTTTAAAATTATCACAATACTAGATTAATTTATTATATTTGAAAACTGAAAACGTCATCGAAATAAATGAACTTCATTCAAATGACGGCATTGAAATATACTTTGCTTGGTTTAAATATCTCTAAAATGCGATATATATTCATCGGTAATATTTTTTAAATTATCATGATACTACAATAATTTATTATATTTGATAACTTCATCGAAAACAAATGAACTTTATTCAAATGCCTTTATCGAAAAATAAATCGCCTCTATATTAAAGCAGCATTTCATTCATAATTTTTTTGAATTCCATTTATTCATCACAATACTATAATAGTTTATTTTATTTAAAACTTAAAACGATGGAGGTACAAGTAATTCAACTCTATGCTTGAAACTTCATCGAAAAAATCGTCGTCTTCTTTGTGTAAAATCAATGAATGTTTCATTTATATCAGTTATATTGTAGACTCCATGAGCTAAATAATTTTGCGTTAAAGAAATGCAGCAATTCTTGATGTGTTTACATTCTCCGTAAGTCAAAATTAGATTTCGTTTAAAAGTAATGAAAATGTGAAGATCATTTAAACTCAAATATATTGTAATTGCGTTATTTCAAAACATTGACGCACAGAATTTAAGAAAAAATAAAGCGGTTTTAGTTCGGACACAACATTAAATGTGAATTAAAAATAACTTTAAAAATCATGATTTTGATACAAGATGGATGCCATATTTTATTTTGAAGTGGGTCATGTGATCTTTTCATATCATGGTCACGTGATCTATCTCTCCATATAAAGGGTGTAATCACTATTTTAATTTTTACTTAAAAAACTTACTGAATATAATTTGCTGAATTTTTTTTATATATTTTATGGGATAATTTGCATATTTCATAAAACTTTCGAAAGAATTTGTGAATTTTAAATTCGCTTAAAAAATGTTTGAAAAATTAGGTCCCATAGGGTTCAATATATTTCACTTCTTCAACCCGGGTTCAATCCAAAACTAATTGGGTGATATTAGTCATTTATATTCCCGTAGGTCCCACAGACGTTCTGAACAACATACTAAAATTTCAGTCTGATAAAGTAATTTTTACAGCAGTTATCGTGCTAACGGAGAGACAGACATACAGGATGAGCAAAGTCATAAACACTTTTCAACTATGTTGTAAAATGTTAAGAAACATAGTCTTTCAAGTATTAAGTAAGAAAATGTCACAACTCCTAATATCCCCAAATGTAAAATCGAAATGTTAGAATATAAATGGGAAAGCAAAGTTTGAAAATATTTAACATCTCTTTTCTTGTTTTCTCTATATAAATCATCGTATTTAAAGCGCATAAATTAATCCCCAGAACATCAAAATTAGCACTTAAAAATTTTCCGATTCTAAATGCCAGCCATTCAGAATATTCTCTAGCTAATGGAAATCGAAATGTTAGGATACAAATGCAAAAATGTTAAAGGGAAAGAAAAATCCCCAAAGAAAGCTTTCAACTAGGCAAAGGGAATATTCCATCTTACTTTTAAGGAGGATGACACGTTTTTCCTTTTAAAATTCCCTAGGAACAGATATAAAATTATATATCGAATGAAATTTCCTTAAAAATGCATTTATTTTCTTGAACGTGATTTCTGTAGGGATTTACGAAGCTATTATATTCGGGTGTAAATTTAATGTGTAAAGAATGTGATACTAAGAAATTTCTTATTAAATAAAATGATTTTTCCTATATGCATAGTATAATGTATATCGGGATATTATGTACGTTAGGAAAGTAATTAGTGATCATAAAATAAGACATTCAACATGTCCGTAAAATACATTAAACACAATGATATGAATCAACAAGAACAATCATGCTTAAGGCATTGATTATGACACACTTTCCATTTTTAATGCAATTTTATTTAAACATGTCTAAAATGCAATATATTCCTCGGTAATATTTTAAAACATATCCCAATACTACTTTAACTTATTATATTTGAAAACTCAAACCTTCATCGAAAAAAATGAACTTCATTCAAATGACGGCATTGAAATATAAATTGCTTGGTTTAAACATCTCTAAAATGGGATACATTCCTCGGTAATATTTCAGAATTATCATAATACTACAATAATTTATTATATTTTAAAACTTCATCGAACACAAATGAAATGCATTCAAATTACGTCATAGAAAAAATAACACGCCTGGCTCTCTCTATAAAAGCAACATTTCATTCATAAATAATTTCCCATTCATGTCATTCATCACAATACTATAATAATTTATTTTATTTATAAATTAAGACCATGGAGCTACAAGTAATTAAACTCTATGCGTAAAACTTAATCGAAAAAAATCGTCCTTCTCTTTGTAAAATGAATGAATATTTCATTCATATCAGCTACGCAGACTCCATGTACAAAATAATTTTGTGTTAAAGAAATACAGCAATTCTAATACAACTCATTCTACATATTTTGCTGTTTACATTTTACATAAGTGAAAAATAGGCTTCGTTGTAGAAATAATCAAATTTGGATGAGCATTTAAACTCAAATATATTGTAATTGCGTTGTTTCAGTATGTAGAGGCACAGAATTTAAGCAGAAATAAAGTGGTTTTTGGACGGATACAACACTCCATATGAATTAAAAAGATCTTTAAAAATCACGATTTTGAGACAAGATGGATGCCATATATCATTTTGAAGTAGGTCACGTGATCCTTTCATATCATGGTCACGTGATCGCTTCATATAAGAGGTGTTATTATTATTTTAATTTTTATTTAAAAAACTACTGAATATATTTCGCTGATTTTTTTTTATATATTTTATGGAACAATTTGAATATTACCTAAAATTTTCGAAGCAAATTGTGAATTTTAAATCCGCTTAAAAAATGCTTGAAAAATTAGGTCCCAAAGGGCTCAATGTATTTCACTTTTTCAACCCGGGTTCAATCCAAAACTAATTGTGTGATATTATTCATTCATATTCCCATAGGTCCTACAGACCGTCTGAACAACATACAAAAATTTCATTTTGATTAAGTCATTTTTACGGCAGTTATCGTGCTAACGGACAGACAGACAGACAGAAAGAACAAAGTCATAAACACTTTTCAACTTTGTTGTAAAGTGTTAAAAATATAAATAATACGTTATGGACAATAGCCGGATTGTATCAATTCTATGAAACAACAATTGTGAATAATGTCAAATGTAAGTAAACAAATATAAGTCAAACAAGAAAGATCAATCATGCAGAAAGCATTGATTATGAAACACTTTCTAACTTCAATGCAATTTTATACAAACATCTTTAAAATGCAATACATTCCTCAGTAATACTTTTAGTATTATCAAAATACTACACTAATTTATTATATTTGAAAACTCCATCGAAGAAAATGAACTTCATTCAAATGACGGCATTGAAATATAAATTTCCTGGTTTAAAAATCTCTACAATGCGATACATTCCTCGGTATTATTTTTAAAATTATCATAACACTACAATAATTTATTATATTTGAAAACTTCATATAAAATATATTAACGTTATTCAAATGACGTCATCGAAATATAAATCGCCTCTATATAAAAGCAGCATTTCATTCATAAACATTTTTCTAATCGTTTCATTCATCACCACTATAATAACTTATTTTACTTAAAAATTTGAAAAATTGTTATCTTATTGTTATAAAAAATTGTTATATTGTCTTTAAAATATGAATCCTTTCTCATATATAAAATAATTAAAATATATTTATTATATATTATATCAATTTTTTCTTTCTGGAGGATATAACGAGAGTCAAAATTTAATTGAATTTGTTTTTCTCCCTGTATTAAATAATTTTTATTTAAAAAACTACTTAACATATTTTACTGAAATTTTTTTATATATTTTATGGGATAATTTGAATATTTTCTAAAATTTTCGAAGCAATTTGTAAATTTTAAATTCGCTTGAAAAATGTTTGAAACATTAGGTCTTATAGGGTTTAATGTATTTCATTTCTTCAACCCGGGTTAAAAAAACTAATTGGGTGACATTATGCATATATATTCCCATAAGTCCCACAGACCGTCTGAAAGACATACTAAAATTTCTTTTTGATAAAGCCATTTTTACGGCAGTTATCGTGCTAACGGACAGACAGACAGACAGACAGACAGAATGAACAAAGTCATAAACACTTTCAACTATGTTGTAAAGTGTTAACAAAGTCATAAACACTTTCAACTATGTTGTAAAGTGTTAATAAAATTAAAGTATTTCCTAATCAATTTTTTCTTCTATTACTTTCCCTGCAATACATGGTAATGTATAGAGGAAGTATTGGAATCATGCGGAAAATCGCAACTCGAGTTTTCGACGGATCTATACGTTTTAGGACTTCTAGAACACGAGAAAACTATTTTAGCGTGACGCCTGTGTGGGTGTCAATGTGTATGTGTGTGGGTGTCTGTGGGTGTGTCTGTCTGGACAATGTATGAATCACTCAAACTCAAAAACTAATCGACCGAATTTCATAAAATTTTATAGCTAAGTTACTTGTGGATTAACCTGGTGTTGATTAGATTTTGATACGATTTGAAAAAAAAGGAACCTGCTTTTTTGCGAAATGTTCCACAACAATCGACAAAATCTGAGATAAAAGCCTAGGTATTCTCAAATGTATCTATTAAAAGCTTGGTTTATACGTAATTTAGACGATATTAAGAATAAAACAAACCCCATTACTAGGAGTAGCCGTTCTCGAGATATTTATTTTTTTTCGTATTATTGCTACGCCGGATTTGAAAATAAGTCCAGTTACCAAATGAAAACGAAAATTGAAATAAAAGTGTTAATTCAGTGTCATCTGAAACAATTATGCTTGTTATTTAGTACAATTAAACTCAATTTAATGAAAAATTAAAAAAATAAAGAGAAACTGAATTTGAGTCTATAGGGTGAGTCATATGCTGCTCCCATCAGATTTATTTTTATTTGCAAAGATAATAAACATTTTAATGTTAGAAGCTGATAAGTTATTAATCCTAACTATTGAGCACCAAAGAGCCATTTTATCATTTTTTTCGAATTCGAAACAGAATGATATCTATTTTGTTACATTCCTCATAGTTTTTCCTTATAATGTTTATGGAAAGTACTGCGACGGGATCAAAAATTCGGATTCGGGTTTTCAAAAAAAGAGCACTTTTCAAGCATGGCTTAACTCGTATTTAAGGTGATATCTGGGAGTTTGTGCGTGGAAGAATGCGTGTGAGTATGTGTGTGTGAGTATGTGTGTGTGTGTGTGTGTGTGTGTGTGTGTGTGTGTGTCTATGAGTCTGTGGAAGCCATATCTCACGAGCAAATAGAGAGCTTCGACCAAAATTCGGTATAAAAATTATAAACAATGAATGATGGAGGACTATTAATTTTAGACACGATCCGATGTTTCGAAGACCCCAAATTTTCAAATGAAATTTTGGGAAAAAAAACAGAATCTTCAATATTATTATATAAAATCCATTTCTTATGTAATTTTTCATTAGAAAACCATTGACTTAAACTTTAATACGCTGCATAAACAGTTCTGAAGATATTTCACTTATTTCAAATAAATTTATCAAAAATATCACACAGAATTAAAAAAAAGATTAACTATTGTGACTATTGTAAAATATGTTCACTTTTCATATGGAAAGTTGTGCGATTAATTTAACTTCATTCTCATGAATCTAGTTCGTTCCAGACACTAGAGAAGGTACTTTGAACAATAATTTTGTATTTTTACGCCAATAGTCATTTGTACATAAATTATCTTCTTTCCTTTTGTTTGTAACGCTTGGCGATACATTTGGAACAATGAGCGACTCATTCAGTAAAATATCACCAACTTGGAGATATTTCGCCTCAAATTGTCGAAAATATCGTCAAAATAGCAAAAATGACACTAATTAACGAAAATGACTCCAGATTGATGAAACAATTATTCAAATATTTTAATATGTGCTATTGCTTATTGCGAATGCTATCAATATTGATAATTTCCAATTTGGAGTTGAGCGAAGTTAATTTGGAAATTTGAAATAATTTTACATGTTGTCATCCGGAAACGATCCCTATTTACAGTTCAAAACATTGTGAAGTGGATCTCATATATCATTTCCTCACCGTGAAGGACACAAATTATTTGCATTATATTGTGAATTCATATGCTGCCGACATCATATTTTTTTTTAATCTCCTATTTGACAGCAGACTTAAATCAACACTGAGAGTAAACGATAATTATATTATCGTCAAATAATCAAAACCATCTTATATAAAGTGAAAACTCTCTATATAGGTCTCGATATTATAGAGACCGGAAAAATATCTTTATAGCCAAGATTGAAACGGATGCAATTTTAAAAACGCACCCGGTTCAATCTTGCTGCACCCCCATATACATCTGTAAAGCGCAATCCTCCCCCCCCCCTCCATACACACATACACATCAGATTTAGGTCAGAAATATTCTTATCGTTATCTAACGCTTCTTCATCCTCCCTCGAGCTAGAATTACAGCCTGCCTTCCACAAGAAATATTGTATGCTAAATGACTGTACAGAAGATCTCCAATTTCTGGATATCATGTCACATGCTTGTTAATTTCCTTATATACATAATATATAAGGAAAGTTGTGTGACGAAGTCGAAATTCGAATTCGAGTTTTTGACGGGAGCGCACGTTTCAAGCATCCCTGATCACGAATCGAACATTTTAAAAGTGATGTCTCTCTCTCTCTCTCTCTGTATGTGTGTGTGTGTGTGTGTGTGTATATCAGTGAGTCTGTGCAGACGATAATTGACGAACGAATAGACCGATTCCAACGAAATTTGGTACAAAAATTACAATCCGTAAACACTGGAAGCCTTTTGTTTTTATACGCAATCGAATGTCCAAAATCCCCGTAAATTTTCGAGTGAAACTTTGAAAAAATCGTCAAAAAATCAAAACCTCTAACAAAGTTACGCAAATAGATATTTACGATTGCCATAAATTTTAGAACGATAACAAGAACCGTTCTCGGGATATTGCACATTTTTCGAAAAAATTATCAAAAAGTCATATAAAATAAAAAAAAAATATTTCCTATTGAGAAACATGTTCACTTTTCATATGTAATACCATGCGATAAATTGGGTGGCATCATTCTCGTGGATCTAGCATGTTCAATTCATGAAAACAGATACTTTGAGAAATACTTTTGCATTTGAACAACGCCAATTGTCATTTACCTGCTGTAAGAATAACTTTTTTTTCCGTTCATAACGCTTGGCGAGATTTAGGCGGCGAATTTGGTGGAGTGTCGCCAACTTGGCGAGTTTTTTAAATGTTGTTAAATTAACGAAAACTCGTCAAATGGATAAAAATGAAGCTAAATCAATGAAAATAACGACTCATTGACGAAAATTCAACATCTTGGAAAGAATATAAATACCTACTATAAAAATAATCTACTTTTTACTTTCCTTATATACATAATGTATAAGGAAAGTATTGTGACGGGGTCGAAAATTCGAAATCGAGTTTTCGACGGGAGAGCACGTTTCAAGCATCCCTGATCACGAATCAAACATTTTTGAAGTGATGTCTGTGTGTGTGTGTGTGTGTGTGTGTGTGTGTGTGCGTGTGTGTGTGTGTGTGTGCGTGTGTGTGTGTGTGTCAGTGAGTCTGTGGAGACGATAACTGACGAACGAATGGACCGATTCGAATCAAATTTGGTACAAAAATCACAATCCGTAAACACTGGAAGCTTATTGTTTTTATACGCAATCGAATGTTCAGAACCCCCCTAAATTTTCGAATGAAATTTTGAAAAAATCGTTAAAAAATCAAAACTACTAATAAAGTTACGCAAATAGACATTTCTTACGTAATTTGTTATTAGAAAACGATTGACATACAATTTAGAACGCTAACATGAACCGTTCTCGAGATATTGTACATTTTTCAAAAAAATTATCAAAAAGTCATATAAAATAAAAATAAAAATTTCCTATTGAGAGACATGTTCACTTTTCATATGTAATACCATGCGATAAATTGAGTGACATCATTCTCGTGGATCTAGCTCGTTCCATTCATGAAAAAAGATACTTTGAATAATACTTTTGTATTTGAACGCCAATAGTCATTTATCTGCTGCAAGAATAACTTATTTCTTAGTGCAGAACGCTTGGCGAGTTTTTGGCGACGAATTTGGCGGAATGTCGCCAACTTGGCGACTTTTTTGAAATGTTGCCAAATTAACGAAAATCTCGCCAAATTGATAAATATGACGCTAAATCAATGAAAATGACGACTAATTCTTAAAATTCAATATCTTGGAAAGAATATTAGTATCTACTATAAGAAAAACCTATTTTTTTTACTGTAAAAGTATAAAATTCATTACATTATATAAGGAAAGTCATGTGTTGCCCACATCAGATTTTTTTTTACTGTAAATGTAGTAAATTCATTGCATTATATAAGGAAAGTCATGTGCTGCCCACATCAGATATTTTAATATTTGTGGCGGGACCTGGTATTGGAAAACCTGGAATATTATGCTTTCTTATTTTAAAATGATGTTTTCCATTCGACATTTTCTGTATCATTAATTTCTATAGTATTCGTTTTGCACAGTATCCACACATGTAATGGTGCCTAAATTCTGCGGATGTGGACGAGGTGGGGAATGAAAGAGCTATACATTTCCTATTTCTGGTGAATTATTGTGGGGAGTGCGTTTATCCACGAATAGAGAAATTTGCTTCTTTTTCTTCTCCATAGCTTTGTTCCGCCATACCATATCTATTGGTTTCATATCTCTTTTGTTACATATGTTCTTTTCATTGCTGAAGATAAACTGAAACACATATGAGGAAGATGTGACAAATAAAAAAGTAAAATAACAAACTGTCCATATATAAATTTTAAATGTTATAGCATAAAATGTAAATATTATATTCAATTAAAATAAATTTTGAATTTTATTTAGAAACAAATAAGATCAATCGTACATAAGCATTGATTAGGAAACACTTTCCTACTGAAATTAAATTTCATTTAAGCGTCTCTAAAATGTGATATATTCAGCGGCGACATTTTTAACACTTTACAACAAAGATAAAAAGTTTTTATAGCTTTGTTCATTCTATCTGGCTGTCTGTCTGTTTGTCTGTGCGTCTGTCAGTCCGCACGAAAACTGCCGTAAAAATGACGTTATCAAAATGCAATTTTAGTATGTTGTTGAGATCGTCTGTGGTACAAAAGGGAATGTACACTGACTTCCGAAATTAAGCACGCAATGCAAATTTTCATTTTTCGAAAGCGTATTTGAATTTGAGTTGAAAATCGCTGTGAATGTAGATGACAGTATGCAAATATCGTATGTTGTAGCCAATTACGATTGATTGTCCGATTATATGCTAATTAGGCAGTCGTTGAAGACGCCAGCATTCTGAAGGATTTAAGGAGATGAATTTAAATGCTGATACGAACTGTTTATAACTTTTGTAGGATTATTTTTGATGATATTTGTCATAAAGTAACTCGTTCTTACCATTATTTATATAAAATGACTTGGTAAGACACTTGGTAAGATGACTTGGTAAGACACTTGGTAAGATAATATCTGGCAGTACTGTGCACCTAAGGCTCCACGTTATGGAACCTGTACGCCCGAGTACTAAGTTTTTGTGTTCCACTAAACGTCCAAGCCAGAGGCTCAAGATTAAAGTGGTGTCGTCAATATGTCAATTAGACTGTCTCAGATTGGTGTAACGTCCTGTTCACGGAAGAGTCCAGATTTGCCCTGGAATCAGATAATAAGCGTGTAAAGGTTTTTAGAGAACGAGACACACGTAATCAGGTCAAGAACCTCATCGAACATCATGCCTTCAGAGGTGGCAACTGGAATTTCAATGGGATACCGCACAGTGCTGCATATCTTAAATGGCTGTTCTATGACGGCTGCTCGGTATTGGGATGATGTCCTAGACCCCATTGCGAGACTCTACGCTGCAGAAGTTGGTCTTAATTTCCTCGTTATGGATGTTAATGCCCGTACCCATCGAGCTAACATCGTTGACGAATACATGGAAAGTGGGGGAATTTCTCATATGGAGAGGTCTGCTTATTCCCCCGATCTTAATCGCATTGAATACCTTTGGGATGCTCTTGGGCGTTCTATCTCTGCACGTTTATCTCCTCCAGCCAGTCTCAGAGAGTTGGAAACTGCCTTATTGGAGGAATGGCCATTGCTCGCATCTGCGATGGTTGATCACCTAATTGAAAGCATGGGGAAGCATTGGAAAGTTTGTGAAGATCCGGAGGTGGTCACATACAATATAATTGCAAGTTTTGTTTGGTTTGTTTGCCTTTAAACATCATTTTGTTAATGACCCAAATGTGACGTCATCATATAACTTACGAAAAGAAAATATTTTTTTTATCTTTGTGCATAATTCTTGTTTTCTTTAATGCATAAACACATTTGCTGCCTTCATGTACAATTTTGAGTTAATCAAAGCTTTAGTTTTCCATTTTTGTACCGCCTGTGCTTAACTTTTGGAAGCCAGTGTAAATAAATAATATCACCCAATTAGATTTGGATTGAACACGTGTTGAAAAAATGAAATACGTTGAACCCTATGGGACCTAATTTTTCAAACATTTTTTAAGCGAATTTAAAATTCACAAATTCACAATTTGGTACCAATGACTTACACCTCTTACTTCTATGAATTTTACGATATCGTCTTAAGTTAAAAAGCATCACAATCGCAGCAATACCCTTACACGCAACAGTCCCCTTTATTTTATCGAGCTATCACGTTACATGTCGTGATCGACAAGCGTTTGGTTTGGTAATTCACAATTCATGAAATGAGAAATTCCAAAAGTACTCCCATAAATATCCTCCAGGAAAAGCGCTTCTCCAGACTTAGGAGATCTAAAGTCACGTGAGAACCATCATATTTGGTCTGGTAACATTATTTCATGGCTCCCTCCCACGACACATTACTTCATAGCGCCCCCCCCCCCCCCCCAACGACAGGTATAAAATGGTCTGTTAACTATAAAGCATATACGTGAAAATGGAGTAAAATAGATTGATGATTGAATTTCTCAATCAGGGCAGGGGTTCTGTTTTAATGTGAATAACATCCATTGTTGGGGTTTCTCTGACTGAAAGCGGAGCGCTACAGAAATGTAAATAGATTACACAATCAGGCCAGGTGTTTTGTTTTAATGTGAATAACATCTATTGTTGGGGTATCTCTGGCTGAAGGAGCATTACAAAACATGTAAATACTTTTTTCAATAAGAACAGCGGTTATGTTTTAAAGTGAATAACATATGTTTATGCATCTTTGGCTGAAATAGGAGCTTTACAAAGAATGTAAATACATTTCTCAATCGAGGCAGGGGTTTGTTGTAACGTGAATAACATCTATTTTTGCGGCATCTCTCGCTGAAATACGAGCATTACAAAAAACGTAAATACTTTTCTCAATCGGGGCAGGGGTTTTGTTTTAACGTGAATAACATATATTGTTGTGGATCCTCTCGTTGAAATACGAGCGTTACAAAAAATGTAAATAATGTCTCAATCAGGGCATGGATTTTGTTGTAACGTGATTAACATCTATTTTTGAAGTATCTCTCGCTGAAATACGGGCGTTACAAAAAACGTAAATAATTTTCTCAGTCACGGCAGAGGTTCTGTTTTAACAGGAATAACATTTATTGTTGTGGTTTCTCTCGTTGAAATACGAACATTACAAAAAATGTAAATAATGTCTCAATCAGGGCAAGGGTTTTTTTCAATGCTAATAACATCTATTGTTGGAGTATCTTTGGTTGAAGGAGCGTTACAAAAAATGTAAATACTTTGAACGCTTACATCTCCAAACTTAACAAATAAGAATGTAAATAATGTTGGGGCATCTCTGGATGAATTGGAGCGTTACAAAAATATAAATACTTTGGACGCTTACATCTCTAAGCGTAACAGATAAAACTGTAAACCATATATATTTATTTTGTAGAAAATAGAGTACTGTTTATAAATATACAAACATAATTTCTATATTTTAATGCTGTCATAATTTCACGCAAAATATCTTCTAACCTCTAAAATATAAATATAAACAGTAAGGTGCAAAAATATTTAGGAAGAAATTCAATTTCTATAGCAATAATTTGTTTTCATAAGGCTTTAATAGCTTTTAAACAACCGTTCTGTCAAATAAAATAACATTAAACATTTTCAGCTTTTAAAGTTTTGAATGCATATATTGTTTAAGGTTATGTTAACAAGTTATACTTGTCTTTCCAAAAATAGACCATTTATAAATATACAAAGATAATTTCAATATTTTAATAATGTCACTCGAAATATCTTCTATAGAATATAGATAACAAAATTATCAGCTACAAAATTATTTAGCAAAATTCAGTTTCTTTATCAGTAATTTGTTTTCAAAAGCTCTAATAATTTTCGAGTAATTACCTTGTCAAACTAAAGAATATTAAAATTTTTCTGATTTTAAAGGTTTTAATGCTTATATCTTTATTCTTTAATTGCCACAGGGTCAGTGTAAACCCATTGGGTTTACATCTTTATACTAATCTCGTCGTGGAATGCACTGACTGTGCTACAATCGGCAAGAAAATGAAAAATGCTTGTATAAGAAAGATACTATATAAAAAAACATGATTACTATGACCTTAGAAAACAACATTTTGTATGAAAAAGTGCTGATTTATAAACGCACATAAAAATAATTATACATAGGACATACAGACACTTTTGTGACATAGCACTTATGACATATACACACTTTTGACATATAAACACTTGTAAATTTTAAACAATTACGAAACATAAATACTTATGAAAATAATTAAAATAGTATTGAAATAAGAAATAAAAGTGAGAAATAAGTAACTTTCGTTACCACAATTGAGTTCGAACGCCATTAATCAAATCAATCCATGTACAATAGTTAAAGAATAACTTATTATAAACAAATAAATGTCTGTGTGTTCATGAAAGTCGAAGGATGCAGATACATATATGCACACACATACATAGACTTAATCACAAGATTTAAGAATATGCAATAAATTATTCATCAAAACATACAAACTCGAATACTAAAGCGCACAAGTGCTTATATCTTTAAAACTAAAAGTTATAGCTATAAAAGGTAAACTAGTAATTTATATGCTTTCAAAATACCTACAAGGATAATTGGATAGGGTTCTTAGATTTTAAAGTTTAGTGGTTATAACAGATTAGTAAAAAAATCTGATGTGGGCAACATATATTTTTCCTTATATAATGCAAAGAATTTACTACTTTTACAGTAAAAAAATAGGTTTTTCTTATAGTAGATACTTATATTCTTTCCAAGATATTGAATTTCCGACAATTAGTCGTCATTTTCATTGATTTAGCGTCATTTTAATCCATTTGGCGAGATTTTCGTTAATTTGACAGCATTTCAAAAAGCTGCCAAGTTGGCGACATTCCGCCAAATCTGTCGCAAAATCTCGCCAAGCTATACTGACGAAGATATAAGTTATTCTTATAGCAGATAAATGACTATTGGCGTTCAAATACAAAAGTATTGCTGGAAGTATCTTTCCTCATGAATGGAACGAGCTAGATCAACGAGAATGATGTCACCCAATTTATCGCATGGTATTACATATGAAAAGCGAACATGTTCCTCAATAGGAAATATTTTTTTTCTATTTTATATGACTTTTTGATAATTTTTTTGAAAAATGTGCAATATCTCGAGAACGGTTCATGTTAGCGTTCTAAAATTTTTGTTAATCGTTTTCTAATGAAAAATTACATAAGAACTATTTGCGTAACTTTATTAGCGGTTTTGATTTTTTGACGATTTTTTCAAAATTTCACTCAAAAATTTAGGGGCGTTCTGAACATTCGATTACGTTTAAAAGCAATAGACTTCCAGTGTTAATGGATTGTGATTTGTGTACCAAATTTTGTTCGAATCGGTCCATTCGTTCGTCAGTTATCGTCTCCACAGACTCACTGACACACACACCCACACACACACATACTTTCACACACACACACACACACACACACACACACACACACATATTTTCACACACACACACATACATCAATCACTTCAAAAATGCTTGATTCGTAATCAGGGATGCTTGAAACGTGCTCTCCCGTCGAAAACTCGAATTCGAATTTTCGACCCCGTCACAATACTTTCCTTATACATTATGAATATAAGGAAAGTAATGACAAAAAATAACAAATAAACTTCATGAACTTTATTAGATTTTTATTTTAAAAAACGTTATTCGCCCAAAATTATTTTAGCTCCATCAGACTGGAGCCTCCGCAGTTTTATAAAAGTAATTAATTGATGATTAACATTTAATAACAAAAATATTTTACATTCCTTATAAGTTTTCCCATGCATATTTTACAAAACGTTCACCTCTTACTCATATGCATTACTAGAGCAAATTACACAATGTTGTTCAGGTCCTTAATAAGCGCCCGCTATTTAATAATACAGATAAAGGCAACACTAGTCATATTCCAAACCTTCTGTGCCTAATTAAAGCCATTCCCTTCCTCCATTTCTTCCATTCGCAAATATAGAACGACATCTTTTACATTCGTAAATTCAGACAAGAAAGATCAATCATGCATAAACCATTGATTATGAAACACTTTCCAACTTCAATGCAATTTTATTTAAACATCTCTAAAATACGATACATTCCTCGGTAATATTTTTAAAATTATGACAATACTACATTTATTTATTATATTTGAAAACTTAAAACGTGATCGAAAAAAAAGAACTTCATTCAGATGACGGCATTGAAATATAAATTGTCTGCTTTAAGTATCTTATAAATGCGATACATTGCTCGATAATATTTTTTATATTGTCACAATACTACAATAATTTATTATACTTGAAAACTTTATCGAAAACATATGAAATTTATTCAAATGACGTCATCGAAATATAACAAGCCTGGCTCTCTCTATAAAAGCAGCATTTCATTCATAAACATTTTTCAATTAATTTCATTCATCACAATACTATAATACTATAATAATTTAATTTATTTAAAAACATAAGACCATGGAGTAATTAAACTCTGTGCTTGAAACTTCATCGAAAAAATCGTCCTTCTCTCTGTAAAATCAACTGATATTTCATTCATATCAGCTATATTTCAGACTCCACGAGCTAAATAATTTTGCGTTAAAGAAATGCAGCAATTCTTGTACAACTTATTCAACATCTTTTGGAATTTACATTTTCCATAAGTGAAAAATAGGCTTCGTTGTAGAAATAATCAAAGTTGGATGATCCTTTAAACTCAAATATATTGTAATTGCGTTATTTCAGTATGTAGATGCACAGAATTTAAGCAAAAGTTAAGCGGTTTTACGACGGAAACACCACTAAATATGAATTAGAAAGAACTTTAAAAATCACGATTTTGACACAAGATGGATGCCATATTTTATTTTGAAGTGGGTCATGTGATCTCTTTATATAGTGATCACGTGATCGCTTCATATAAACGGTGTAAATATTATTTTAATTTTATTTAAAAAACTACTGAATATATTTTGCTGAATTTTTTTTATATATTTTATGGGATAATTTGTATATTTCCTAAAATTTTCGGTATAATTTGTGAATTTTAAATCCGCTTAAAAAATGTTTGAAAAATTTGGTCTCATAGGGTTCAATGTATTTCATTTTTCCAACTCGGGTTCAACCCAAAACTAATTGGGTGATATTATTCATTTGTATTTCCATAGATCCCACAGACCGTCTGAAAAACACATTCAAATTTCATTTGATAAAGTCATTTTTACGGCAGTTATCGTGCTAACGGACAGACAGACAGACAGACAGAATGAACAAAGTCATAAACACTTTTCAACTTTGTTGTAAAGTGTTATAAAAGTCATAAATTCAATACACTGTTTATTTTGACGGAACGATATTAATCAAAACATCTTGTCTGGAATATCGTTTATAGAAGCAATGGATTGTATGTGGTGGAATGAGATATGATTTGACAAAATGGCGCGAAATGCCGATTTTCGACTATAAGAATTCGTGACATTCATATTGATTCGAATTTTAAAACAAATCTCGCCAAGGTGCACACTACGGGAACATGAAGCATTTCGGCAGCAAATTTCACCACTAACCGAAACTTCAATTTTCCACTACAGACAACGACGGACTAGAGACAAACATTTACTTTTATTATATAAAAATCTGATGTGGGCAACACCTGGTTTTCCTTATATAATGAAATAAATTTACTACTTTTACAGTAAAAGAAATATATTTTTCTTATAGTAGTTACTTATATTTTTTCCAAGATATTGAGTTTTCGACAATTAGTAGTCATTTTCATTGATTTAGCATCATTTTTAGCCATTTGGCGAGATTTTCAATAATTTAGCAATATTTCAAAAAGTCGCCAAGTTGGCGACATTCTGTCAAATTCGCCGCCAAAATTTCGCCTATGGACGAAGAAATAAGTTATTCTTATAGCAGATAAATGACTATTGGCGTTCAAATACAAAAGTATTTCTCAAAGTATCTTTTCTCTTGAATGGAACGAGCTAGATCCACCAGAATGATATCTCCCAAGTTATCACATGATATTACATATGAAAAGTGAACATGTTTCTCAACAGTTAATATTTTATTTTAATTTATGGGATTTTTTGATAGATTTATTTGAAAAATTTGCAATATCTCGAGAACGGTTCATACTAGCGTTGTGATTAATGTTTATGTCAATCGTTTTCTAAAGAAAAATTACATACCAAATGTCTATTTGCGTAACTTTATTAAAGGTTTTAATTCTTTGATGATTTTTTCAAAATTTCATTCAAAAATTAAGGGGGGTTCTGAACATTCGATTACGTTTGAAAACAACAGGCTTCCAGTATTCACGGACTGTGATTTTTGTACCAAATTTCATTCAAATCGCTCTTTTCATTGAGATATCGTCTCCACAAGCTCACTGACACACACACACACACACACACACACACTTTCACACACACATACACACATACATCACTTCAAAAATGTTCGATTTGTGATCAGGGATCCTTGAAACGTGCTCTCCCGTCGACAACTCGAATTCGAATTTTCGACCACGTCACAATACTTTCCTTATACATTATGTATATAAGGAGATTAAAAAGATCCTGTTTAAAAGAAAGAAAAGAAACTTTAAAGCATCGCCACAAATACAACAGTACATTTACACGCGAAATTCCACTTTACTATATCAGCCTATTACGTTACGTATCGTGACCAATGAGCGTTTGGTTTAGAAGCTTCCAATTTATGGAATCAGAAATTCTCAAGTCCCATAAATATCAGCAAAAACCCCCCCGCTTTTCCCGAGTTTGGATATGTAAAGTCAAATGTTTGCCATTATACGAGTATTTGGTCTGAAACACTGCTCCGACTGTCCTCCGGGATAAATTGGACAGTTTACTATGAAGCATGTTAGTGGAATAAAATAGATTAATGGTTGTATTTCTCAATCAAGACAGGAATTATTCTTTTCCGTTGTAATAATGCGCATTGAAATATTTATTTGCAGGAAAATAATCTGGTTTTGTGAGCACATGTCGTATTCAACAGACACAAAAATTCAAGTACATAATTTTATGTTTTATAATCTGCGTTTAATCACACAAAATATTACATAAATTGGCTACATTTTCTTAAAATATTAACCGTAATCTTGCTCAACTCTACTTTCTCATACCATTTTTACTTTCCTTATATACATATTGTATCAGGAAAGGATTGTGACGGGGTCGAAAAATCGAATTCGAGTTTTCGACGGGAGAGCATGTGTCAAGTATCTCTGATCACGAATCGAACATTTTTGAAGTGATGTCTTTCTGTGTGTGTATGTGTGTGTGTGTGTGTGTGTGGAGACGTGTGGAGTCTGTAGAGACGATATCTCACGAACGAATGGAGCGATTCGAATGAAATTTGGTACAAAAATTACAATCTGTGAATATTAATATATAATAATAATAATAATAATCTATTAATAATCTACTAATAATAATAATCTATTAATAATCTAATAATAATAATAATCTATTAATAATCTAATAATTATAATAATCTATTGTTTTAAAACACAATCGAATGCTCAGAACCCCTCTAAATTTTCGAGTGAAATTTTGAAAAAATCATCAAAAAATAAAAACCTTTAATAAAGTTACACAAATAGACATTTCTTATGTAATTTTTCCTTAAAAAACGATTGATCTAAACTTTAGAACGCTAGCATAAACTGTTCTCGAGATATTGTACATTTTTCAAATAAATTTATGAAGAAATTCCATAAATTAAAAGAAATATATTAACTGCTAAGAAACAAGTTCACTTTTCATATGTAATATCATACGATAAATTTGATGACAACATTCTCCTGGATCTAACTCATTCCATTCACAAAAAAATATACTTTGAGTAATACTTTTGTATTTGAAAGCCAATAGTCATTTATCTGCTGTAAGAAAAACTTATTTCTCCGTCCATAACGCTTGGCGAGATTTTGGAGACAAATTTAGCGGAATGTCGCCAATTTGGCGACATTTTTAAATGTTCCCAAATTAACGAAAATCTCGCCAAATGGATAAAAATCAAGCTAAATAAATGAAAATGACGACTAATCGAAGAAAATTCAATATCTTGGAAAGTATATATGTATCTACCACAAGAATAACATTTTTTTATCTGTAAAAGTAGTAAATTTATTGCATTATATAAGGAAAGTCATGTGTTATCCACATCAGATTTTTTTTTCAAATTGTACAAGAACAAAATTGAAGAATCGGTGTCGTGGGTCCAAATGACTACAACTAAAGCTTGTTACCTTTTACTTTAAAGTAACTGAAAAAATCTTCGATTGATGCAATAATTGATAATGTAACTGCCGGGGGTGGGGGTGAGGGGTATCTTAGCCCCCAAGGAAAGCAAAGGACTACACAAGCAAAATAAATTATATCGCGGTTATTTTTCAGAACTATTACGTCCTGTGATCATTGAGCAATAAATAAATGCTTTTAAGCATGATTATGTCAAATTTTGTCCAACAATACTGTCATATTAAAAAATATAAAATTTCGAATAAAATTCAAAGTTTTCGCTCGAAATTATGATATTTCTGTCTAATCCGATATTTTTTTATAACAAAGCCGGATATAAAATTTCGGGACATTCATTAATATTTTTTACCTTTATCCTATACACAAGAAATCGACCATAGACATCAGACACAGAGATAGACAGACAACACTCTAAAACAGTCAAAACGTGTTCAGGAGGTATTAAAACATATATTAGCATTAAAATCTTGATATCGAAAATTTTCGCAAAAATAATACTTTTTCAATACTACGTATGAAAAAGTAAAATTACATTAAACTTAATTGTTCAAAAAATTTCTTTTGGACTTTTGACATGTTGAGACGTTTAAAAGTGACGCCAAGCTTCAAAATTTACATTAGACTGAAATATATTTAAAACAGTTTATAGTGTGGATAATTCCATTAGCTTCGTCATTAAAAATATAAAATTAGCCATTATCATTAAAAGTTGAAACGTTGTGGAAAAATCTTTACAATGCTTAGAACAATGGACCCCAGTCTGTCAAACGCCAGAGTTAGCGTTAAAACTGGCCTTAATTTATTTGGGCATCATAAAAGTTGCCACTCTCCATGAACAAACATCAAATCCTAGCTAATCAGGATGACCCCAAGCCCTAGTGTCTCTGCATCCAGTGAGGGCGAATCATGAGTTTAACGCCAACCAATGTATCGAAAGCTTTTAGGGGCAGATATCGAAGGAAGAGTGACAACAGTGACGAAAATGTTGCACTTTATAGACTCGCAAAGATGTTCTAGAGGGGGAAACGGTCTCAAAATATGGCCGAAAAAAATCTGATGTGGGCAACACATAACTTTCCTTATATAATGCAATGAATTTACTACTTTCACAGTAAAAAAAAAATAGGTTTTTCTTCTAGTAGATATTATATTCTTTCCAAGATATTGAATTTTCGTCAATTAGTCGTCATTTTCATTGATTTAGCGTCATTTTCATTGATTTAGCGTCATTTTTATCCATTTGGCCAGGATTATTGGCGTTCAAATACATAAGTATTACTCAAAGTATATTTTTTCATGAATGGAACGAATTAGATCCACGGCAATGATATCACCAAATGTATCGCATAATATTACATATGAAAAGTGAACATGTTTCTCAAAAGTTAATATATATATTTTTTTAATTTATGAGTTTTTTTTGATAAATTTATTTGAAAAATGTGCAATATCTCGAGAACGGTTCATGCTAGCGTTCTAAAGTTTATGTCACAATCGTTTTCTAAGAGAACATTACATAAGAAATGTCTATTTACGTAACTTTATTGAAGCTTTTGATTTTTTGATGATTTTTTCAAAATTTCACTCGAAAATTTAGGGGAGTTCTGAACATTCGATTACGTTTAAAAACAATCACTGACATATACACACACACACAGACATCGCCTCAAACATGTTTGATTCATGATCAGGGATGCTTGAAACGTGCTCTCTCGTCGAAAAATGAATTCGAATTTTCGACCCCGTCACAATACTTTCCTTATACATTATGTATATAAGGAAAGTAATAAAAAAATGATAATTTCAGTATTGCCAAAGAAGCCAATTTGTAAAGAAGCCTATTGTGCTAGAAAAACGCTTATGCAAAGCATAATATTAAATTGAACTCTTAAGCATAGCCGTTGATCGTAAGCTGTATAACATTTGCGTTGTGCTGCAAATAACCCACCATTAATATCTTTAGCACGAATTCCTGGCATAGAATATATTTACATAATACTACTCATAATTTGCACCCAGTTTAACTTTAAAATAACCTTATTTATTAAGAACATTCTATTTATTACTAAATTAATTGCAACAATTATCACATATAATTAATGAGAAGATTGGACATGCGAGATTAGGTAAGTTAATCTTATCAAAATGGTTATGACCTGCGATAAACTGACTTGCACATACTTCCTGGTTGCCTTTAGACGTTGACATACAGCCTACTGTCTTTCACATCGGCACTCGCACACTTGCTATTGCACATGGCCTCTTCGGCACTTTGTCTTACACTGAATTTTTTTTCGATCTCATCTGGTCTGTTACCGTTCTTTTCACATCTCTGAATCATACTCATCTCATCTGTCATTGAAGTGTTACTTGTTCATCTCTCGTTCAAGCGTATCTGAGTTCTCACGATTGCCCCCTCGTTTTGTCTGAGATCCGATAGACCTCTTCGGCTACCATTGGTTGACCTCAGGGCAATGCACAACAAGACATCTTCCATATTGATTTAACTTTGAACCAATCCCATGGGTTTTCCTTTAGCCTCCAGTACTGATCTTGCTCGACCAAACCTGTACTTGAAGGCCCCTAATTTATGACATTTGCTGACCTCTCGTTTCAAGCCTGCAATACATTGCGCCTTGCCGTCTCATGCCATTGTGTGTACTGCTAGACATCATAAATATTGAAATAAAAAGTCAATTGACATGTGTTACTGCATGTCATTACACTAAATTCTGAATAAGGTTCAAATCTGAAGAATAGTTTTATAATTGTCAAATATAAGATTAGAATGAAAGATAAGAGTTTATGTAAAGAAATAGGTAAATTTTACAGAGTGCTATCATTAAAATATCCTGACTGTTATTATTTTTAGGACAAATACCAACCAATAAAACTTGGGAAATCCCACCTCATCAGTAGTACAATAGGGATCATCCAAGGGCAGCACTGGAGTTTAGGGAGAGAAGTCTACGCAGATTGGCCTGACAAGGCCCATCAGCAGTCATTATAAATTGCTCTCCTTTGTTCGAGGCGATAAGCCTTTTTGTTTGTGCCTAAAATTTAGTTTAGAACCGGCCTCCTCCAGTCATCTTTCTTGTCTGGGACTGAAAACTCACACGATTATTTTAGTGCTCTTCTTCTGCTGATGGATTTCTTGAGGGTAATCAACTTAATGCACTTGGTTTAGTATTACCAGGAGGAATAAGTAACAGCATCAACAACAACAGCAACAACAACAGCTTTTTCTAGGTGGATGCAGACTCCGGAAAAGTGAGTTTTTTATAGTAACAAATGTTTTGAACTACATTTTAGAGCATTTCTTTTCACAAAGGCAATGTTCACGTCTAACCACAGACTTGGTCAAAAAAGTACCAGTATATTACAAATTATTAATAAATATCATTTTGCCACAAAAATATTACGTCTGTCAGGAATGAAAATTTTGTGTTGATAGTATTTTAATTTCTGAGAAAAGGAGCTTAATGCTAGCAAATTTAACATGGGAAATATAGAAGAGTTCAGTCTCCTAAAAATCACTGCTATAATTATAACACTACCGTTACACGCACTATTTCTCTTTATCGTATCAGTCTATCACGTTATGTATCGTGACAAATGAGCATTTTGGTTTCGCAATTCACGATTTATAGAAACATATATTTCAAAAGTAAATCAGCAAAAAAAACGCTCGTCTCCAGTATAAGGAGGATTAAAGTCACGTCAGAACCATCAAATTTGGTCTAAAACATTATTCCAAAGGTCCCCCGGGATAAATAGGTCAGTTGAGTGCAAAGCATGTTCGTGAAGGAGTGCAATAAAGTAGATTGATGATGGAGTTTCACAATCAAGACAGAGATTTTGCTTTTAATACCTGGATGTGTGTGAAATTTACTTGAAGGAGAAATTTATTGTGGTTAACATGTAAATATCTTTATCTTTACAGACTTAAATTTTGTACTGACAGCATTTCAATCTCTGAACAGAAATGTAACATAAAGATAGCAAATTTAACATGGGCCCTATAGAAAAGTTGAGGGCTTTAAAAAGCATGGCTGCAATTATAATATTACAATTACACGCACTATTTCTCTATTATATCAGTATCACGTTATGTATCGTGACAAATGAGCGTCTGATTTGATAACTCCCAAGTTATAGAAACAGATGTTTCAAAAGTAAATCCATAAATACCATTAAAAAAAACGCTAGTCTCCCGAATGAAGAGGACTAAAGTCACGTGAGAATCATCAAATTTGGTCTAAAACATTACCCCAAAGGTCCCCCGGGATAAATTGGTCAGTTGAGTACAAAGCATGTTAGTGAAAGAGTACAGTAAAGCAGATTGATGATGGGATTTCTCAATCAAGACAGAGATTTTGCTATTAATACTTGGATGTGTGTGACGTTTATTTGAAGAAGAAATCTAATATGGTTAAACCGTAAATATCTTTACAGACTTAAACCTTGTACTGATGGTATTTCAATTTCTGAACAAAAAATTAACATAAAGATAGTAAATTTAACATGGGCCCTATAGGAAAGTTCGGTGCTTTGAAAAGCATGGCTGCAATTTTAATACTACCATTTCACGCGCTATATCTCTTTATTATATTAGTCTATCACGTTATGTATCGTGACAAATAAGCGTCCGATTTGGTAACTCCCAATTTATAGAAACAGATATTTCAAAATTAAATCCATAAATATCAGTAAGGAAAGGACTCGTCTCCCGAATGAGGAGGATTAAAGTCACGTGAGAACTATCAAATTCAGTCTGAAACATTAGTCCAAAGGTCCCCCGGGATAAATTGGTCAGTTGAGTACAAAGCATGTTCGTGAAAGAGTGCAGTAAAGCAGATTGATGATGGGATTTCTCAATCAAGACAGAGATTTTGCTATTAATACCTGGATGTGTATGACGTTTATTAGAAGAAAAATCTAATGTGGTTAAACCGTAAATATCTTTACAGACTTAAATTTTGTACTGATGGTATTTCAATTTCTGAACAGAAAATTAACATAAAGATAGTAAATTTAACATGGGCCCTATAGGAAAGTTCAGTGCTTTGAAAAGCATGGCTGCAATTATGATACTACCATTACATGCACTATTTCTTTTTATTATATCAGTATATCACGTTATGTATCGTGACAAATGAGCTTCCAATTTGGTAACTCCCAATTTATAGAAACAGATATTTCAAAAGTAAATCCATCAGTAAAGAAAGGACTCGTCTCCCGAATGAGGAGGATTAAAGTCACGTGAGAACCATCAAATTCAGTCTGAAACATTACTCCAAAGGTCCCCCAGGGTAAATTGGTCAATTGAGTACAAAGCATGCTCGTGAAAGAGTGCAGTAAAGCAGATAAGCAGATTGATGATGGGATTTCTCACTCAAGACAGAGATTGTGCTTTTAATACCTGGATGTGTGTGAAATTTACTCGAAGAAGAAATCTAATATGGTTAACACGTAAATATCTTTACAGACTTAAATTTTGTACTGACAGTATTTCAATCTCTGAATAGAAAAGTAACATAAAGATAGTAAATTTCATATGTGCCCTATAGGAAAGTTCGGTGCTTTCAAAAGCATGGCTGCGATTTTAATACTACCATTTCACGCACTATTTCTCTTAATTATATCAGTCTATCACGTTATGTATCATGACAAAAAAGCGTCCGATTTGGAACTCCCAATTTATAGAAACAGATATTTCAAAATTAAATCCATAAATATCAGTAAAAAGAAAAGACTCGTCTCCCGAATGAGGAGGATTAAAGTCACGTGAGAACCCTCAAATTCAGTCTGAAACATTACTACAAAGGTCCCTCGGGATAAATTGGTCAGTTGAGTACAAAGCATGTTCGTGAAAGAGTGCAGTAAAGCAGATTGATGATGGGATTTCTCAATCAAGACAGATATTTTGGTTTTGATGCCTGGAAGTTCTGTATTTGAAGTTGAAGAATAAATCTGATGTGGTTAACGCATTGCCATCTTTACAGACTTTTATTTGTTTATATTATTTTTTTTACTTTCCCTGCAATACATGGTAATATATAGGGAAAGTATGTGAATCACATCGAAAATCGCAATTCAAGTTATCGACTGATCTACATGTTTTAGGACCTCTAGAACACGAAAAATCTATTTTGGAGTGACGCCCGTGTGTGTCTGTCTGTGCAATTTATGTATCTACTCTAACTCAAAAACTAATTGTCTAAATTCAGTGAAATTTAAAGGTAAATCGCTTGTGGGTTTAGTGCTGATTAGATTTTGGCATGATTCGTGATAAAAGAACCCTCACAGCAAAGATCGTCACACTTGTAACTGTGACGTTGCAGTCATGTGACACTTGGGTCGCAATGTGACATCATATTTGTGACTTCTATGCAACGTTATGTATTAGTAACTTTGCAACTGCATTGTGACTATATTCTGTGACGTTTGTACAATTTAATTAACACGTAACAATGTGACGACATTACAATGGCAATTACAATATGACGTCACACACAAGTTAATATGCGACGTCACAAACAGCCATAAAAATGACCAAAATGACTTCGCTGTGACCTCAATATATTATTGCCGAGACGTACTGCGACGTCCTGTGACGTCCCAAAGTCACAGTATAACGTAAATCTTACGTCACTGTGAAAACAAATGCTGTAAGGGAACCTGTTTTTTTTTTTGCGATATAGCCGTCAAAAATCGTCAATATCTAAAATAAAAGACTACGTGTGCTCAAATGTATCCACTAAATGCTTGTTTTATATGTAAATTTTGACGATGAAAAGAGTAAGTCCAACCCCATTACATAACGATTAACCGTTCTCGAGGTATTTGCATATTTGCTAAGATGAACCATTCTCGAGTTAGTTTTGTTTTTCTAATTTTTTAAACATCGCCTTTGAAAATACGTCCAGTACCCAGATGAAAATGAAAATTGAATTAAAAATGCTAATTCGGTTCCATTTCAAATACTTATTCGTGTTCTTTTGTACAATTAAACTCAGTTTAAGGAATTGCAGAAAAAATAAATTGAAAATTAATTTGATTCTGTGGCGAAAGTCATGTTCCGCCCACATCAGATTTTTGTTTCCAGTCACAATTTGAATTCAGTCTGTAATGTGAAAAAATTTATTTAAACCCAGTACATTATTAAACAAATAATAAAATGTACATACTGTAGCGAACATTAATAGCCACAGGTACCGAACCTGTGGTGTTAGAAATAACTATTGCTTTCCGTATATACATAATGTATAAGGAAAGTATTGGGAAGGGGTCGAAAATTCGAACTGAAGAGCACGTTTCAAACATTCCTGATCTCGAATCAAACAGTTTTGAGGTGATGTCTGTGTGTGTGTGTGTATGTGTATGTGTGTGTGTGTGTGTGTATGTGTGTGTGTATGAAGGTATGTGTGTGTGCGTGTGAAAGTATGTGTGTGTGCGTGTGAAAGTATGTGTGTGTGTGTCAGTGAGTCTGTGGAGACGACAACAGACAAACGAATGGAGCGATTTAAATGTAATTTGGTACAAAAATCACAATCCATAAATACTGGAAGCCTATTGTTTTAAAACACAATCGAGTGTTCAACCCCATTCCCCTAAATTTTCGAGTGAAATTTTGAAAAAATCATCAAAAAATCAAAACCTTTAATAAAGCTACTCAGATGGACATTTGTTATGAAATTCTTCCTGAGAAAACGATTGACATAAACTTTAGAATGCTAGCAGGAACCGTTCTCGAGATATTGCACATTTTTCAATTAATTTATCAAAAAAATCCCATACATTAAAAACAAATATTAAATGTTGAGAAACATGTTTACTTTTCATATGTAATATCATGCGATAAATTTAGCGACATCATTTTCATGGATCTAACTCGTTCCATCACGAGAAAAGGTACTTTGAGTAATACTTTTGTATTTGAACGCACAATAGTCATTTATCTGCTGTAAGATTAACTTATTTCTCCGTCCATAACACTTGGCGAGATTTTGGCGACGAATTTAGCGGAATGTCGCCAACTTGACGACATTTTTAAATGTTGCCAAATTAACGAAAATCTCGCCAAAAGGATAAATATGACGCTAAATCAATGAAAACGACGACTAATTGTAGAAAATTCAATATCTTGGAAAGAATATATGTATCTACTATAAGAATAACATTTTTTTAACTGTAAAAGCAGTAAATTCATTGCATTATATAAGGAAAATCATGTGTTGCTCACATTAGATTTTTTCTTATTGTTTTAAACTTTATCCTCTACTTATTGTATTGATAATTTGCTTACACTGTGTTGTTAACCGGAAATAACCCTCCAGATGTATCTTTACGGTGAAAGTCTACTTACTTCATCTAAAAAGTAAATTATTGGTTATTATTTCATCATTTCTATCACGTTCTCTGCTGATCAAACAAATGGAAATATTTAAAATGGAATTGGGAAAATATCGGAAATGGAAATTATTAAAATACCCAATACCCTCTGTGATTCAGAATCCATATTAGTCACCATCTGAGTTGTATCTGTAGCAAAGCCTGAGAAACACATGTTTTAAGAAATTCTTTTACCCGGAAATAAGTGGAAATCCTTAGTGATGCTCCATACCCTCCTCCGAAATTTAATGCTGAATCCATATCAGTCATTATCTAAGCCCAATATAAATAATCATTCCTAAAAAAATAGATATTTCATGGACATTTTTGAGGGGGAAGTGGAGATTCTTAGTAAGTCATCCATCCTATTCCAGGATTTGATACTGAATCCATATCAGTTTACATCTAAGTTCGATTTATAACCAATCTTAGAAAATAGATGTTTCAAGGAAAAAGAAAAATTTTGAAGCTGAAACGGAAAAGTCAGTAAGTGAAAATCCTTAGTGAACCCCAACCCCTTCGAAATTCTATGGTGAATCCATATCAGTCATCATCTAAGCTTTATGGTAAATCTTGTGAAATAGAAATATAGTTTAAAATATTTTTTTAAACATAGAGGACAAGTTTTGTTGTCACCAATTCATCTATGCACTAAAAATTATGTAGTATTTACAATGCACGTAGCGCTGATGCGGTTATTTTTATGTTTCACATAAAACTAACTTGTCAAAGAACATATATAGAAGCGGCGTAGTTCATACATTGAACGCTATAAAGGATTAATTATGTATAAACCTGAAGTTATGAGCTCAAATTAATTCTCTTCTAAATAATAAAAATTAAATGGATTGGTTAAATTAAATATCTATCAGTCTGACTGGAACGCTTTGCAAAAAATTTGGAGAAAAAATGGCAACATTGACGACAAATTCGTTCCTAAATTGACGAAAATATCGCCAAATCGATAAATATGTCGCCAAATTGATACATATGTCGCCAAATTGGTAAATATGTCTCAAGGATGTTTGTTTTAGTATCTAGATACCCCGACTATTTGTAGGGTTATTTACTGGTACACTCGAATCAATTGCTTAAGTATATTTTTGCTTAAGTATATTTGTATTAAGTATATTTTGTTTCTGTGGGGCACAAAAAAAACGATCATGGAAATCATATATTAATTGAACATCTGAAACATGGCCATTGATCGTAAGTCGTATAACATTACATTGGGCAGCTTTAAAACCCACCATTACTTCTTTAGTACGAGTTCCTGCAATAAAATATGTTAACTTAATTCGACACAATTAACTTTACCCATTTTAACTTTAAAATATATATTTATTAAATACCTTATAATCATAATTAGATTACAACAGTTATACTTATACTATCCTAAAACACACATTAACCCAATTTAGATGGATACTAGCCGAATACCCGTTGGAAATCAACGGTCTCGCAATAAGCAACCCCTGAATATTGTCATTTTTTTTAATAATTCGCGTTTCACATTTATTACGCAAATCGAATATTTTAGTATGCGGAACCCCCTAAAGAAGAAAATATTGTAAATTTTAAATTACGCACGTCTTCCTTTCGAACTATCTACCAGTACACCAAATTAAAGTCTCTATCTCATCCCAAAGCATACTAATTTATCATCTCCTCTTTCGAATGTTTTTCTGTGGAGAACACCCATAAATGAACATTTTTAAAAAACTCTGTTGGCCTTGGGTTTCTTGCCAGATGATTGGCTCATATACCAAATATCAAGTCTCTACCATATTTAAAAGGAAGCTTGTCTCATTTATTCCGAAAATCGAACGTATTGGTATTCGGCACCCCATAAAGTTGCAAATATTGGAAATCTGAAATTGCACACTTTCTTCCTTTCAAGCTATCTATCAGTACACCAAATTTGGTGTCTCTATTTTATCGTGAAGCATGTTTTTCTATCACTTCATATTTCGAAAGTTTTTCTATGCCGTACCCCCTTAAATGATCATTTTTGAAAAACCATAATAATCTGATATTTTTTTTATCTAATGAATACCCCATATACTGAATTTCAAGCCTCTATTACATTGTAAAGGAGGCGTGTTTCATTTGTTCGTCAAATCGAACATTTTAGTGTGAGGCACTCCCTACAATAGCAATTTCAAATCTCTATCTCACACCGAAGTATGTTTTCTTATCAAATCACCTTTCGAACGTTTTCCTCTGCAGTACCCGCTTAAAAGATCATTTTTGAAAAACTATATTCGTTTTGGGTGTTTTCATCACATAATTAGTCCATATACCTAATTTCAAGCCTCTATCAAATTTTAAAGGAGCAGTTTCTCATTCATTCGGTACATCGAACATTTTGGTGTGCGGCACCCTCTTAAGTAGAAATAATTGGAAATCTGAAATTGCACACTTTCTTCCTTTCAAACGATTTACCCATACACCAAATTTGAAGTCTCTATCTAATGGCAAAGTATGTTTTCCTATCATTTCACTTTTCGAACGTTTTGGTGTGGAACATCCCCTCTAGAGAACGTTTTAGAAAAATTCGATTTTTCCAGGGTTTTTTATCGAACAATCGAGCCGTGTACCAAATTGCAAGTCTATCTATTCGGGAAGTGCTTAAAAAAGGGTGTCAGACGGACAGACAGACGGACACTTGGCAATTAGTATATTTAGATACTTATGGAGGAGACTGGACATGTGAGACCAGTCATACAAAAATTCCTAAACTGACTATGACCTTTTATAATATGATTTGCACATTACTTCTTGTTGTCTTTAGACGTTTGGCATGCATTCGATTGATAATCGAAGCTTGTTTGTTTCACTATCTCTGTGACCACGGCCTCTTATTGATGCATATCCGCATCTCGCCTGTTGTACCTGTCTGCCGAGCCTGTTGTACCGTGTCTGTGGAGCTTAATACATATCTATTCTGACTGTACTGTATGGAAACCTTGATAGGCGACGCGGTAACATTTCCTTATTGGTTAATCTTTTAACCAATCCCATGGTTTTTCCTTTAGCCTCCAGTAACTGCTCTGGCTCGACCAAACCTGTACTTGAAGCCCTCTTATTTATGGTATTGCTGACCTCACGGGTCAGGGCTGCAATACATTGGTGTCTTCCACTCTGGTGTCATTGTCTGACCTGCAAAATACCATAAATCTACATATAAACTTGCCTACCGGAATCCTGGTCTTACATATATGGTCGCCGAAGAGGTGACGAGTTAACATTTCCTTATTGGTTAATCTTTTAACCAATCCCATGGTTTTTCCTTTAGCCTCCAGTAACTGCTCTGGCTCGACCAAACCTGTACTTGAAGCCCTCTTATTTATGGTATTGCTGACCTCACGGGTCAGGGCTGCAATACATTGGTGTCTTCCACTCTGGTGTCATTGTCTGACCTGCAAGATACCATACATCTACATATAAACTTGCCTACCGGAATCCTGGTCTTACATATATGGTCGCCGAAGAGGTGACGAGTTAACATTTCCTTATTGGTTAATCTTTTAACCAATCCCATGGTTTTTCCTTTAGCCTCCAGTAACTGCTCTGGCTCGACCAAACCTGTACTTGAAGCCCTCTTATTTATGGTATTGCTGACCTCACGGGTCAGGGCTGCAATACATTGGTGTCTTCCACTCTGGTGTCATTGTCTGACCTGCAAGATACCATACATCTACATATAAACTTGCCTACCGGAATCCTGGTCTTACATATATGGTCGCCGAAGAGGTGACGAGTTAACATTTCCTTATTGGTTAATCTTTTAACCAATCCCATGGTTTTTCCTTTAGCCTCCAGTAACTGCTCTGGCTCGACCAAACCTGTACTTGAAGCCCTCTTATTTATGGTATTGCTGACCTCACGGGTCAGGGCTGCAATACATTGGTGTCTTCCACTCTGGTGTCATTGTCTGACCTGCAAGATACCATAAATCTACATATAAACTTGCCTACCGGAATCCTGGTCTTACATATATGGTCGCCGAAGAGGTGACGAGTTAACATTTCCTTATTGGTTAATCTTTTAACCAATCCCATGGTTTTTCCTTCAGCCTCCAGTAACTGCTCTGGCTCGACCAAACCTGTACTTGAAGCCCTCTTATTTATGGTATTGCTGACCTCACGGGTCAGGGCTGCAATACATTGATGTCTTCCACTCTGGTGTCATTGTCTGAGCTGCTAGATACCATAAATCCACATATAAACCTGTCTATGTGGATTCTGGTCTTAGAATTTCAGTATCCAAAAACTAAGGCTTCTTGAAATTTTGTTTTCTACTGCAGTAATGATAATTTCAGTCTAAAGAAAAATGTCAATGTACTATTCGCATAACTGGGTTATTTAGAAAACAATGAACTGCATTTCTTTAAGCTGGTACGTGTAAAATGAACACTTACTGAATTATTTACATCCACCATTCATAGAATAACAATTCCAGAAGACACGTATAAATACAACTTTGAATCACGCAATACACACATTTATCATGCGATATAATCCACGGAAGGATATAAATGTAAAAGGACAATTTAGATGAATTTATCCTTTGTCATATTTGTTTCCTGTGACAGTAAACTTTCGTAGGCACAAGGGAATCATTACAAAAATTGAAATAAAAATCTACAAAATATGTTTTAAGTATGGTATGTTTTAAATACAGTATGTAATTATACTCTGAAAACAAACAATCTAATTTTACTCGTTATGAGCTAATTTTCACTTTTTCCTGCATGACGATTTAACCAATCCATTTACTATATATTCATTTGCTTTCACGAGAAAAATCGCTCCTTTTTAACTTTCCTTATATACATAATATATAGGGAAAGTATTGTAACGGAGTCGAAAATTCGAATTCGAGTTTTAGACGGGAGAGCACGTTTCAAGCATCCCTGATCACGAATTAAACATTTTTGAGGTGATGTCTGTGTGTTTGTGTGTGTGTGTGTGTGTGTGTGTGTGTGTCAGTGAATCTGTGGAGATGATACCTCACGAACGAATGGAGCAATTCGAATGAAATTTGGTACAAAAATCATAATTCGTGAATACTGGAAGTCTATTGTTTTAAAACACAATCGAATGTTAAGAACCCCCTAAAGTTTCGAGTAAAATTTTGAAAAATCATCCAAAAATCAAAACATTTAATAAAGTTACGCAAGTAAACATTTCTAATGTAATTTTTCCTTTAAAAACGAATGACATAAACTTTAGAACGCTAGCATGAACAGTTCTCGAGATATTGCACATTTTTCAAATAAATTTATCAAAAAATTCCATAAATTAAAAAAATATTAACGGTTAAGAAACATGTTTAATTTTCATATGTAATATCATGCGATAAATTGGGTGACATGATTCTCGTGGATCTAACTCGTTCCATTCACGAGAAAAGATACTTTGAGTAATACTTTTGCATTTAAACGCCAATAGTCATTTATCTGCTGTAAGAATAACATATTTCTCCATCCTTCACGCTTGGTGACATTTTGGCGACGAATTTAGCGGAATGTCGCCAACTTGGCGACATTTTTAAATGCTGCCCAATTAACGAAAATATAGCCAAGTGGATAAAAATGACGCTAAATCAATGAAAATGACGACTAATTAAAGAGAATTCAATGTCTTGGAAAGAATAAAAATATCTATTATAAAAATAACATTTTTTAACTGTAAAAGCAGTAAATTCATTGTATTATATAAGGAAAGTCATCTGCTGTCCACATCAGATTTATTAATGAACACATCCAGTCTTTTTTAGAGTGACAACCAAGAGTGCAAAGGGTTGAAATTTTGAAATCAATGCTATTTAGAAAGAAAAATTAGAAAACATTGAAATACATTACAAATTTCAAAAAATATGTTTAAATATCATTTCATCCGTATTTAAAAAAGTGCGTATTTTCACCCCATTCCGCACTTTTTTCTTCAAATTCTTCTGAGGTAAATTGAACAGTTGTGCACCTCAAATTTTAAATTCATACAATGTACAGAAAAATTAAAATTGTAATTCTTCTCATTTAGGTGGAACAGATATACTATCAAAAATATATCAAATAGTATCTGCTGTTTTCAATACTTCATTCGATAATTTCAGAAGTTTTTTTTATCAATAGAAAAAAAAATCTGATGTGGGCAGCACATGACTTTCTCTGCAGACTCTAATTCATATATTCTTTATCTCTTTATTAATTCATTAGATTGAGTTTAATTGCACCAAATAACACTAAATTTGCATTTTTAATTCAATTTTTGTTTTTATTTGGCAATTGGACATTTTTCCGATAGCGTCGTAACAAAAATGCAAGAAATCTCAAATATCTTGAAAACAGTTAGTCCTGAAGTATAATGGAGTATGTTATATTCTTTTCCTCGTCAAAAATTGCGTATAAAACAAGAATTTAATTGATACATTTCAGCATACAAAGTCTTACTTTTTTTTAGATTTTGGTGAATTTTGCGGGCCATTTCGTGAAAACGGCAGGTTGTTCTTTTCCGAATCGTACCAAAATCTAATCAGCCCCAGAGCATCCTGCAAATAACTTATCTACCAAATTTTGTGAAATTTTATGGATTAGAATTTTAGCTAGAGTGGATACATGAAATTTTTATGGGTCATTTCGCAGAAAAAGGCGAGTTCTGTGTCTACGAATCCTACCACAAACTAATCAGCACCAGGGTCTCACCCTAGTGATTTACATACGAAATTTTATGAAATTTTGGTTCATTAGTTTTTGAGTTAGAGTGGATACATACATTGCACAGACAGACAGACACACACACAGACGTCACGCTAAAAATGGTTTTATCGCATTTTAGAGGTTCCGAAACGTGTAGATCCGTCGAAAACCCGAGTTGCGATTTTCGGCATGATTCCAATACTTTCCGTATACATTACCATGTATTGTAGGGAAAGTAAAAAATAAGGTATTCCTAGAGTTAAATATTTTTTATTTTAAAGCAATAGTTTTCTAATAATTCTTATAGGATTGTCATTAAAGAGCTTCAAAAGAATTTTAGAGATGCAGTCTCCACATCAAGCAGTTTACAACAAGTTAAAATAAAAGGCCTGCGACTCTCGTTTTGTCTACAATGTTATCTCGAAAACGATTTACTAACCTCTCAACTGTTGAATTGTTAGGTGTTTAATGGCATGGACATTTCTTTGAAACACTTCAATGAGAGACACTCATTTAAGAATTGCTAGAGAAAAATAGTTCTAAAATAAAATGTATTCTTTTACCCTATGATAAAGTACTGTTCTTACATTTATACGATAATGGCCTAAATTATCGTCTTATGTGTTAAAACAGCAAGCGATAATTCTGATATACATTATGTTGAAAAAAATATATGCACCCATAAGAAATTAAGCTACAGTCACGAAATTCGTCATATATGTATCGTTTAAGCCATTTAAGCTATATCTTCTCCTCATTTACATAAGTATACATGCGAATGATTATAGAATTTAGGAATAAATAACCGTTTTATTAAGAAATGGTGCCAACAGTAAGATGACATTTTAGTAAGTGGTAAATCCTCGTGTGGCAGCTATAAAAACGGATATTCGCTGCGACATAAATCAACTATATCTCTTATGTCCTTCTGCGGAAGATTCTACCACAAATGTTGCAACTGGTTATCTAATCAGTGGTATTCTGAGAAGACTGCAATTTCCGTCCCAACATGTCCCGTACGTATTCCATTGGTGATAGGTCTATGGGCTTAGGAGGGTAATAAATCCTTGACCGCATTGTTTAAAAAGTCGTATAATATGTGGTCGAGTAAGTTGGTAAATGAAACATGCGTGACTTGAGAGCTAGCATAGGCAAAACAATCAGCGACAGAATATCGTCGACGTACAAACGAGCCGTTAGATTTGCTTGCAGCACAATCAGAGAAGATCGGCTGCCCCACGAGAAGACTCCTCAGACGATGTGTGATGACCGTGTGCCACTTGACAATAAATGTTTAAATGTTGTATCAAAACGCTGTCCAGTCTCCTCCACACACGTATGCGACAGGCTTAAGCACTGAGAGAAAAGCTGGATATGTCACTGAAGACAGAATACTTCCAATCCGACACTGTAATGGCTGAACGAGCTCGGAACCGATCTATACGGCTCTACCTACGTTGAGAGGTCAGTGGTAGGCGCCTTAATAGACTTATCCATCCATTAAGGCGCCAGATTATCCATCTTCTGCCAGTCGTCTCCGAGTAATACGTATCACTTTATACAGGATGCATGCTCGATAGCAAATGTCTTTGAATGGCTGATAGCGTCGCCAGTGGTGTTTTTTAGCTCCTCTCATGACTGTACAATCCTCTCAAGTAGTTGTCGGTCTGGGGCCTTCCCGAGCTTGCTTCTGTAACGATTACATTCCTTTTCTGATCAACTGTTTCCAACATTAAGTAACTACCATATCGCTTCGACCTAGAAGGCGACTGATACATCTGTTGGACCAATTATCTTCCTTTAGGCCTATGATGAGATCTCCCTCTAAATCCGACAACTATTTGTAGTGGTGTTGAGTACGTGTCAAAGGCATCTTTGTACACAACTTGAACTCTCAACTTCTTTCTCCCCCTCTCTCCTTTTGTAGCAGAATGCTCCTATGTCTAGCAGTCGATCTGTTCCAAACGAAGCACATTCCAATATTCCGCGAGTTGGAGTAAACATATATTTCGTTCTATCTATGAATTATTGGCTTTGTAGTGCCAGTAAGCTGTGGTTCAGGCCCTGCTAAAGACAGCCGCGAATTTATACCAATTGTACTTGTTTTCAAACAAATTGATAATATGCTTAATTGCCATTTATCATTGAGATGCTTTTAAAGTGTCCACAGACGATTATTCCCGGCATATTACATGGATTGGGTTACACCAACTGTCCACTTCAAAGCAGACCGTGTGTAGACTCATCAGTGAATAACGTGACGCCATCAAGCCGCTTCATGCAATGAATGATGAATGAAACGGGACGGATTTTCTGGAGTTATACCAAAATTGATCATCTAGGGGTGTGCTTCAATCCTGTACTTAAGAATGCCTGCGCAGTCGCATTATACTATTTTAAACCCATTCTTTACTTTATTTCATCACCCTCATTCCGTTAGTAGGGACTCTTACAGACTAAGCAGCTCGGGATTAAATTTCCTGACTTGACATTTGTGTCGTTAGTTCCTGTCGTATCCGGAATGTAAGCATCGATTGACTGCCACGAAAATAATCTTTCCAGAAGTAATCATGCATGGATACCTTAGTCACAAGTTTTACTGTTATTAAAATCCTAACTCGCAATTTTTGTTTGCATTGTCACGCCTGCGTTTAAATTGGTGAGAAACAGCTAAAATTGTCCCAATGAAACGAAACATTGTGCTATTTCAAGTCCATTACTTGCGTAATTTTATCATACTTATACCAACAGCAGGGACTTTCACAGACTAAGCGGCCGGGACTGAATTTCTTGACTTGACACATTTTTCACCAGTTCCTGTCATGCCTGGGATGACACGCATGGATTGAATGACACGAAAATAATCATTCGAGTAAATCATTTTGTAGTTATTACTTTCCTTATATACAATAATGTATAAGGAAAGTATTGTGACGGGGTCGAAAATTCGAATTTGAGTTTTCGTTGGGAGAGTACGTTTCAAGCATCCCTGATCATGAATCGAACATTTTTGAAGTGATGTCTGTGTGAGTGTGTGAAAGTATGTGTGTGTGTGTGAAAGTGTGTGTGTGTGAAAGTGTGTGTGTGTTAAAGTATGTGTGTGTGTATGTGTGTGTGTGTGTGTTGTGTGTGTGTGTGTGTGTGAAAGTATGTGTGTGTGTATGTGTGTGTGTGTGTGTTGTGTGTGTGTGTGTGTGTGAAAGTATGTGTGTGAAAGTATGTGTGTGTCAGTGAGTCTGTGGAGACGACAACTGACGAACGAATGGACGGATTCGAACGAAATTAAATTTGGAACAGAAATTGCAATCCGTGTACACTGGAAGCCTATTGCTTTTATACGCAATCGAATGTTTAGAACCCATCTAAATTTTCGAGTGAAATTTTGAAAAAATCGACAAAAATCAAAACCTCTAATAAAATTATGCAAATAGACATTTTTATGTAATTTTTCATTAAGAAACGATTGGCATAAATTTTAGAACGCTAACATGAGCCGTTCTCGAGATATTGGACATTTTTAAAGAAAATTATCAAGAAATGATATAAAAATAAAAAAATATGTCCTATTGAGAAACATGTTCACTTTTCATATGTAATACCATGCGATAAATTCGGTGACACCATTCTCGTGGACCTAGCTCTTTCCATTCATGAAAAAAGATACTTTGAACAATACTTTTGTATTTGAACGCCAATAGGTGTTTATCTGCTGTAAGAATAACTTATTTCTCCGTCCATAACGCTAAGTGAGACTTGGGGGACGAATTTGGTGGAATGTCGCCAACTTGGCGACTTTAAATGTTGCTAAATTAACGAAAAAATCGCCGAATGGATAAAAATGACGCTAAATCGATGAAAATGACAACTTATTGGCAAAAATGTAATATCTTGGAGATAATATAAATATCTTCCATAAAAATAATGTATTTTTTTTACTGCAAAAGTAGTAAATTCTTTGTAATATATAAGGAAAGTCGTGTGCTGCCCACATCAGATTTTTAAAATTAAAATGAAGTGAGCAAAGTTTAATTGTTATTAAAATGCTAACTAACAACTTTCGTTTGCTGTCTTTAAAATGGGGAGGAAACACCTAAAATTGTTCCATTAAACGAAACAAATCGTATTTGCTCATTCCACTATCTAGTACATTTCCTGAATTATTTACAACTTCCATTCATACTTGACGAACGACCCCCTGAAGACCAGAATCCCAGGTGGCACGCGTAAAATGCAACGTTGTATCACGCGAAACGATAATTTATCATGCAATATAATGTACAGTAAAAAGAAATGCATGAGTCTTCTGCGACAAATATACCCCTTCCCGATTTTGATGCTTTCGTAAAAGTGAAATTTAAAGATGTATTTATCCCAAAGCCGTCGAAATGTCTTAGATTCTAAAATACATACCATCAAAATCTCGAATTTGAAAAATGTTTGGGAAAATGTTATTTTTACATTTAAATTTTCTAAACGATATAGGTAGTTCGCGACTTATAAACATTCGCAGTTAAGTTTAAAAAGTTTGCAATATTCAAAAAATTAAACATCTAAAGCAATCAAATATTTACAATATACTTTGAATTTTTCTTGTGCAGAAAAACTTGAATGTATATAGGCAATGCGTATAAACACTATATAAACAAAACTTGTAAACATTCGCAGTTACGTCAAAATGTTTATAATATTCAAAAATTTAAACATCTAAAGAAATCAAATATTTACAACATACTTTGAATTTTTCTTGTGCAGAGAAACTTAAAGGTATGTAGGCAATGCGTATAAACACTATATAAACAAAACTTTTAAACATTCGCAGTTACGTCAAAAAGTTTATAATATTCAAAAATTTAAACATCTAAAGAAATCAAATATTTACAACATACGTTGAGTATTTTTCTGCAGAGAAACTTGAATGTATATAGACAATGCATGTAAAAAACAGTTATAAACAAAACTAACTAACACTATGAGGAAATTAAGATGCAACATTTAAAAAAAAATCTCACGTGGCCAATTCATGACTTTCCTTATATAATGCAAAGAATTTACTACTTTTACAGTTTAAAAAAATGTTATACTTATTGTAAATACTTATATTCTTTCCAAGATATTGAATGAACTTCAATTAGTCGTCGTTTTCATTGATTTAGTGTCATTTTTATTCATTTGGCGAAATTTTCGTTAATTTGGCAACATTTAAAAATATCGCAAAGTTGGCGGCATTTCCCTAAATGCATCGCCAAAATCTCGCCAAGAGTTATGGATGGGGAAATAAGTTATTCATATAGCAGATAAATTACTATTGGCGTTCAAATACAAAAATTTTACGCAAAGTATCTTTTCTCGTGAATGGGACGTGTTAGATCCATGAAAATGATATCACCAAATTTATCGCATGATATTACATATGAAAAGTAAGCATGTTTCTCGACAGTTCATATATTTTTTTAATTTATGGAATTTTTTTGATAAATTTATTTGATAAATGAGCAATATCTATTGAACGGTTCATGCTAGCGTTTTAAAGTTTATGTCATTTGTTGTCTAAGGAAAAATTGCATATCAAATGTCTATTTGCTTAACTTTATTAAGGCCCTATCACATTCAACAACTTTTCCGGCAATTTTTCGGACAACCAACTTTTCGAACAATTTTTACGCCGAGTTGGGGGAAAACTCGTGTGAAATACGGTAAAAAAAATTGGGACAACTTTATCTGACCGGTATAGAAAAAGTTGTTCATTTGGGACAATTTTTTACCAACCAGCCAATCACAGATGAGTAGCGAAGGAATCACGTGTGTAGAAAGGTTGGCGCAGATTCTACTACATTCTGGTTTGGCGTGAAATCCTCGCGCAAGTTTGAATCTGTGGAGCGCGAACAGATAGAATATAATAACAGATAGATTATATTGATATAATAACCAGGCAGCGCGAAGTATTATTTTAGTTTAGATTTAGAATTTTGTTAAGTATTTATAATATTTCTGTGTCATAAAGGTGGATGTCAATGGAAGTCGCCTCGAAATCGAAAAAAGTAGTCATGCGAGATGGAAATGGAGTTAATTGAATCAATACGTGAAAAATCATTTTTGTGGAATCTAAAAGATCCACTGTATTTAAAAAAGAATTTGAAGAAACATGCGTACGAGAAAATATCATCTTTACGAACCATCTCTTCTAAAGCGATTTTATATACATGAAATATTATATAATAAAAATTACGATATTATTACTAATATAATCTCTTTGGTCTCTTCTGATTCAAATTTATATTTACCAGCGGCTTGCTAGTTTACAGTATAGATGCGTTTCAGAAAATCCTCCTTTCTGTGAATTTAAACAAGAGCGTACGCGAGTTTGCTTTGGCGATATATACATATTTCATCAGTTTTCTAAAATAAGCTAACTGAAGTGATTCCATCACAAAACACAAAGGATCCTAATTTAAATTGTTTTAGAATATTTACTACACTATGGCAATTTCCTTGTTTTAACGAATACAATTATGTTCTCTTTCTCGAATCGTTAAAAAAAAACATCAGACAGAATTTAGAAAAATAATTTTCATGTATGTTCTCCATAGACTTTTTTTTATCCTTCTATTGCAATACTAAAACAACTTGAAAACTTATTCTGTTTACTCTTCAAAATAGTACTCTAAAATAGCACTAAATGCATTGCATGATATAATTTGTTAGTACATTACAAATATGAAGTTTTGGCTTGGGTGGTGGAGAATCAGCTCAGTAAACGACTGGGCTCTGGTTCGAATCCAAGCGAATTTTAAATTTTACAAGTGCTGCCATCTGTTGCTAAAATATTCAAATACAGTTTTTCTTTAATAATCTGCAGAATTTTTTTGTTTTAAATTATTTTACATTCTATATACAAAATAACCTTATATCAGTAAATTATTTTTAAATTTGAATGCTTATAAAAATTTATTTCAAAGTTACTTTGAAAAATATCTTGAAGTATACTTTATACCAGGTATAGATGGAATATATTCTTAAGTAAAAAAGTGCTTGTAAAATTAGCAAATATAAAATGTGCATGTAAAATTACACAGAAATCATCGAACATCCTTATACGAGTAGTAGTTATCTTTCGACATGTAGTTTTGAACATTTTAGATTAGAATAAAAACAAAAAAAATCAAACTACTTTGAAATTTTAATAATTTAATGCTAACATTTGAAGAATTTTTTTCATTATTTTAAACGCACATAGACCATTAGAAATTTACAATACATTTGAAAATCATTTACTTTTAATAAAAAAAATAAGTTTGTATGTAAATATGAAAAGTTTACTCTTTTAAATTTGAATGCTTATAAAAATTTATTTCGAAATTACTTTGAAAAACATCTTGAAGTATACTTTATACCAGCTATAGATGGAATGTACATTTTAAAATCTATTTTAAAACATAATTACTCAATAAATATAAATGTAGATAAAATAATTTTTAAAAGTTTACTTTAATGAGAAATATTTTAAACGTTACAAATGAGCAAAGAACATCTTCGGATATTTAATATAGATACGTATTTGAAAACCTTTAAAATCAAGTATAAAATGGTAATGAACTTAAATTTGTTTAAGACATAATATTTTAATAACGGCATTCTTGAATTTAAATACTTTTTACGTTTTCTTTTTCTTTGTTTCATTTCAGTCAATATCGGCAATATCGCTTTTTAAACTAATTTTGTATCCTAAAATAGAGTGAATATTTTTCAACAAATATTTATTTGCTTTTTTATACGGATGTATGACAAATCCAAATATTTTTTATTGTTCATTCATCTGTTTAAGCTTCTGATATCTGAAGTAATCCATATAAAAAAGAGCAAATCAAAAATTTACAATAGATTTTGTCCACATCCTTCTCGGTTTACTTTGTTTCTTCTTCTTAAGCAGGAATAATCCTAGCGTAATTATGCCAAGGCATATTTGATTTTTCCCTGCAGCTGATAGCAATTTAGTCATAATTACAAAGTAATAAAGGTTACAAAAGGAAGTACTAAGTAAAAGTCTTGTTTTACTGCCGAAGTCGAAGCGAGAACGCTCTGCCTGCCGAAAAGTACATGTACAAATGTATAGTTGTCGCCATAAAGCGATAAACATACCGCCGTAGTTTTGTCATTTAGCACAACCTCTTCAAACTGTCAATAACCCTATCGTCAACTTTTTCTTCGAAAAATTGGGGGAAAAGTTGTCCGAAATAGTTGGTTGTTCCAAAAGTTCTTGAGTGTGATAGGGCCTGTAAAGGTTTTGATTTTTTGATGATTTTTTCAAAATTTCACTCGCAAATTTAGGGGAGCTCTGAACATTCGATTGTGTTTAAAAGCAATAGGCTTCCAGTATTCATGGATTATGATTTTTGTACCAAATTTCATTTGAATCCGTCCATTTGTTCGTCAGTTTTATCGTCTCCACACACACACACACACACACACACACACACAGAGATATCATCTAAAAAATGTTCGATTCGTGATCAGGGTTGCTTAAAACGTGCTCTTACGTCGAAAACTCGAATTCGAATTTTCGACCCCGTCACAATACATTCCTTATACATTATGTATATAAGGTAAGTAATAAGTTTCATATTGTTCAACTGTGCCATTTTGTTCAATGGTGTAGTATCGAAAATAGTTGGCTCACTTGAAAATTGGCCCAGTTCTGTCCTGTAGTCGAGTTAAGCCTTTTATGTCCAGCGGAGTAAAATCCCGGAGTAAAATCTAGTAACTTAATTCTATAGTTTCGTTCCAATAGTCCATACTATATATGTGAAATGATTCAGCCTTGTAAGCCACTGGAGGGATACTTAATTGTCTAGAAATACTTTAAAAAATCTCAATCTTCTCTAAGAGAAGAGGGAAACGAAAACACGACAACGTTAGTCGATATTATAAGATTGAAGAGATCCTGCCGTCCAGGTCAGCAAAGGAGCTACTGGATAATCTGAAAAGACTTAAAAAAACCTCCATTTTCTCCGCCATCACGAGAAAATTGAAAATCCAGTTACGTTAAGTCTTACCTGCTCGTCACTATTATAAGTGTGTCTAGATTCAACATTTTAGGCCAGCAAAGAACTTCTGGAGTGTTTGATAAGACTTTTCAAAGCTTCCCATTTTCTCTGCCCATGGGGGTAAATCAAAAATCCGGCTGCGTTGAGTTCTGCACTGTAGGTAATACCATAAGTATCCAGATATTCGGCTCTCAAGGTGTCTTCAGAAAGTTCTAAAAAAACAAAATCACGTTGAACGATTATATGATAGCGATCTGAACTGATTAATGACTTGTTTCTAGATGAATCAAAGCACAAAAAAGGAATAATTATTTTTATAGAAGCATCACAATCAAAGCGCATTTATCAATGCAGAGTCTGTCATACTTTTTTATAACCCAGAAGTTTGAAACGTAAAAACACGACGGGCCTTTTTAACACATAACAACAAAGCTGAAAAGTGTTTATGACTTTGTTCATTCTGTCTGTCTGTCTGCCGTTAGCACGATAATTGCCGTAAAAATGACTTTATCAAACTTAAATTTCCGTATGTTGTTCAGATGATCAGTGGGACCTATGGAAATATAAATGAAGAATATCACCCAATTACTTTTGGATTAAACCCGGGTTTAACAAATGAAATACATTGAACCCTATCGAACCTAATTTCTCAAACATTTTTAAGCGGATTTAAAATTCACAAATTGCTTCGAAAGTTATATGAAATATTCAAATTATACCATAAAATATATAAAAAAAAATGTCAGCAAAATATATTCAGTAGTTTTTTAAATAAAAATTTAAATAATTACACCTTTTATATGAAGCGATCACGTGACCATTATATGAAGAGACCATGTGCCCCACTTCAAAATAAAGTATGGCATCCATCTTGTGTCAAAATCATGATTTTTAAAGTTCTTTTTAATTCATATTTAGTGTTGCATCCGTCCTAAACCCTCTTTATTTTTGCTTAAATTCTGTTCATCTACATACTAAAACAACGCAATTACAATATATTTGAGTTTAAATGATCATCCAAATTTGACTATTTCTACAACGAAACCAACTTTTCAGTTATGGAAAATGTAAACAGCAAAATATGTAGAATGAGTTGTATAAGAATCGTTGCACTTTAACGCAAAATTATTTAACTCATGGAGTCTACATAGCTGATATGAATGAAATATTGATTTTACGGAAAGAAGGATGATTTTTTTCGATGAAGTTTTAAGCATAGAGTTTAATTACCTGTACTTTCATGGTCTTAAGTTCTTAAATAAAATAAATTATTATAGTATGTGATGAATGAATGTATTATTATTATAGTATTGTGATGAATGAAATGAATGGAAAAATGTTTATGAATGAAATGCTGCTCTTATAGAAAGAACCAGGCGTGTTATATTTCGATGACGTCATTTGAAAAAAATCCAGTTGTTTTCGATGAAGTTTTCCAATCTAATAAACTATTGTAGTATTATGATCATTTCAAAAATATTACCGAGGAAAGTATCGTATTTTAGAGATGTTTTAACCAGGCAATTTTTATTTCAATGTCGTCATTTGAATGAAGATTATTTTTTTCGATGATGTTTTAAATTTTCAAATATAATAAATTAATGTAGTATTGTGATAATTTTTAAAATATTACAGAGGAATGTATCGCATTTTAGAGATGTTTAAATAAAATTGCATTGAGGTTGGAAAGTGTTTCATAATCAATGCTTTATGCATGATTGATCTTTCTTGTTTTAATTTTCAACAATCTTCAGCTTCACAATGTAAGTCAAGTTATTAATATGGGGTTTACCATGTTGACATAAATGCCAGAAATTTTTTAAAAATATGATGTGGGCAGCGCATGACTTTTACTGCAGACCCATATTCACGTTCTCTTTATTTCTTCAATAATTCATTAAATTGAGTTTAATTGCACGAAATAACAGCTATAATTATTTTAAATAACACTGAATTTGCACTTTAAATTCAATTTTCGGATTCATTGGGTGACTGGACTTATTATCAAAGGTGGAGAAGCGAAAATGCGATAAACTATATTATCTCGAGAACAACTATCCCTAGAATAATGGGGTTGGTCTTATACTTTTCATCGTCAAACATTAGGTAAGATAAGCATTTAATTGATATATCTCAGCATACGTAGTCTTTAATTTTTAGATTTAACAAGTTTTTCGGACCATTTTGCAGAAAAGGCAGGTTATTTTTTTCCGAATCCTACCAAATTCTAATCAGCACCAGGTTAGCCTACAAGTGATATTTGGTATATTGGTTTTTTGCAGCTAGAGTAGATACAGCAATTTTTGCAGGCCACTTCACAAAAAAGGCAGGTTTTTTACTTTCCCTGCAATACATGGTAATGTATAGGGAAAGTATTGGAATCATACCGAAAATCACAACTCGAGTTTTCGACAGATCTACACGTTTCGAGACCTCTAGAATACGAAAAAACCATTTTTGGCTTGACGTCTGTGTGTGTGTCTGTGTGTCTGTGTGTCTGTCTGTCTGTCTGTGTGTCTGTCTGTCTGTCTGTCTGTGCAGATTTTGTATCCACTGTAACTAAAAAACTAATGGACCGAATTTCACAAAATTTGGTAGGTAAGTCACTTGTAGGCGAATCTGGTGCTGATTAGTTTTGAGTAAGATTCGAGATAAAAGTACCCGCATATTTTTGCGAAATGGCCCGCAAAAGCTTGTATCCACTCTAACTGAAAAACTAATGGACCGAATTTCACAAAATTTGGTAGATGAGTCATTTCTGGGTTACTCTGATGCTGATTAGATTTTCGTACGATTCGGAAAAAAATAACCTGCCTTTTTTTACAGAATGGCCCGCAAAAATCGCCAAAATCTAAATTAAAGAACTAGGTATACTCAAATATATCCAATGAATGCTCGTTTAATACGTATTTCTTAACGACGAAAAGAATAAGACCAACCCCATTACACAAGGACTAGCCGTTCTCGAGATATTTTAGTTTTTCGTATTTTTTCTACGACACCTTTGAAAATAAGTCCGGTTACCGAATGAGAACGAAAATTGAATTAAAAGTGAAATAAATTTAATTAAAATAAAGAGAACGTGAATATAAGTCTGCAGGGAAAGTCATGTGCTGCCCACATCAGATTTTTTTTTCTCGTATCGCACCAAAAACTAATCAACATGAGGGTAATTTATAAAATTTGGTTCAGTAGTTTTTGAGTTTAGACTGGATACATGCATTGCACAGACAGACAGACAGATAGGCCGAAACACACACATACATCACACTAAAAATGTTTTTTTTTTCATATTTTAGAGGTTTCAAAATCTGTAGATCCCTCGAAAACTCGAGTTGCGATTATCGGCATGATTCTGTGGCGATAAAAATCTAGAAAGGAAACTTAAAGTTTAACTTTATAATTAACATTAATTATTATTAAGCATTAAAGACATGGCCGTTGATACTCATAAAGTGGAATTATCATTTAAACGTACATTGCTCGTTGTTGTGCCGCAAAAAACCCTCCAATTATTTTTACCTTTTGTGTGAGTCCTGAAAAGAATTATTAATTAATATAAAAAGAATAGACCAATGTAAACTTAACAATAAAATTTATTTAAGACATAAAATACCTATATAAATTCATTTAGGATAATTACATGCTTATTATTCATTTAGGAAGATTGCATATAAGAGGGGAGCACGTGAGACCCTTAACCATATATCTAATGTATTTAATAACCTGTGGATATTTGAGGGACACATACCTTCAATTTGGGCCTTTGAAATAGACCATAATGCTTGCAAATCTTTGGTTGCACTGAACAAATCCTAGATCTCCCTTATTTTTTTGGGAACTTCCACGCAATATTCTGCTTCTTTAATATTGTCGTTATATCATAATGGCACCTCCGCCCAAGTCATAACGTTGCAGTCGTTGCACACATCTTATTTCAGTCAAAACTCAAAATCGTCTCCTAAGTCCAAATCTAACTGTTTCGTCAAAGTCTGATCTCCATCTCTCTTCGTCTACATCTCATGTCATTTTTCGTCTACAACGTTCTCTCTTAGGCGTGGTTCCTTCGGTGTGTGTGTGTGGGGGGGGGGTAGCTCTGCCTTTACTTCTTTGGCGCTCAATGGTTCTTCTTAACCCAATGGTATCATTTCACATTTAGTACGGCCCAGCTCAGCCCCTATGGTATTGCACCCCTAAATTTATAGTCTTTGACCTTAAAGTTCACGTTGTCATAAACCCCGGCGCCAGCCAGACTATAGCTTTGTTTGCCGTTCTAGGCATCATAAATACTCACATAAAATTGTCTCATCAAATGTGAGAACACTTTCTGGTCTCGTTGTGCCGCAATAAACCCTCCAATTATTTTTACCTTTTGTGTGAGTCCTGAAAAGAATTATTAATTAATATAAAAAGATTAGACCATTTTAAACCTATCAGTAACATTTATTTAAGACATAAAATACCTATTAAATTCATTTAGGATAATTACATGCTTATTATTCATTTAGGAAAATAGCATATAAGAGGGGAGCACGTGAGACCCTTAACCATATATCTAATGTATTTAATAACCTGTGGATATTTAAGGGACACATACCTTCAATTTGGGCCTTTGCAATAGACCATAATGCTTGCAAATCTTTGGTTGCACTGAATACATCCTAGATCTCCCTTATTTTTTTGGGAACTTCCATGCAATATTCTGCTTCTTTAGTATTGTCGTTATATCATAATGGCAGGCACGCCTCCGCCCAAGTCATAACGTCGCAGTGGTTGCACACATCTTATTTCAGTCAAAACTCAAAATCGTCTAAGTCAAAATCTAACTGTTTCGTCAAAGTCTGATCTCCATCTCTCTTCGTCTACATCTCATGTCATTTTTCGCCTACAAATGATCTCGTTCTCTCTTAGGCTGTGGTTCCTTCGGTGTGTGTGTGTGTGTGTGCGGGGGGGGTAGCTCCGACTTTACTTCTTTGGCGCTCAATGGTTCTTCTTAACCCAATGGTATCATTTCACATTTAGTACGGCCCAGCTCAGCCCCTCTGGTATTGCACCCCTAAATTTATAGTCTTTGACCTTAAAGTTCACGTTGTCATAAACCCCGGCGCCAGCCAGACTATAGCTTTGTTTGCCGTTCTAGGCATCATAAATACTCACATAAAATTGTCTCATCAAATGTGAGAACACTTTCTGGTCTCCCAGATTCCAATACTTTCCCTATACATTACCATATACTACAGGGAAAGCAAAAACAGAAAAGTGGTGTATCTTTTATAATTTCCATCAATTTTCAGCTTCACAGTCGAAGCTCCTTCATCAGTGTGGGGTTTGCCATGCTTTTTTTAATGCCAGAAAACTTAAAACTCAAATATGGAGCTTTTTTTTATATATTGCATATATTAAGCTTTATTATGTATTGAATCGCATTCATCAATGAAGAGTCTGTTATGCTTTTGTACATATGGAAAAACTTAGTGACATGCATTTTATAATTTTCTTTAGCTTTATAATCAAAGCGCATCCGGACTGGACAGCTCAGTGGTTAAAGTACGGGGATCTGTCCAAACTGTGTAAGGAAAGGAAGGTACGGTCCCTGTAAATGTCGCCCTCCACAGGATTCCGGTCTAAATTGGGTGGTACTGTCTCGACGGTGCAAACACATACCTCTCACATTTGGAGTATGTCGAGCGGTCTGCGTGGAAAGTAAAATAATCAAAACGCATTCATTAATGTGAGATCTGTCATACAACATCGAAATCGCATATGCATGCGAGATCTGTCATACATCATCGAAATCTCACATGCAAGTGAGAGATGTCATGCGTCATCGAAATTTCACATGCATGTGAGGTCTGTCATGCATCATAAAAATTTCACTTGCATGGGAGATCTGTGATGCATCAGCATAATCTCACATGCATGTCAGATCTGTCATGCGTCTGTGATGTATAAACCAGAAAATTAAAAATTAAAACATGACGTGTCTTTTATAAATTTTCTTAATTTTCAGCTTCACAATCGAAAAGCATTCATCAATTCTGAGGTCTGCAATGCTTTTGTGCAACCTTAAAATGGAAACTGTGAGGTGGCTGTTATAATTCTCACCAATTTTAAGCTTTATTGTGAATCAAATCGTATTCATCAAATAAGAAGTCTATCATGCTTTTGCACAAGTGAAAAAACTTTGCAAGTAAAACGTGACATGCCTTTTATAGTTTCCATCAATTTTCAGCTTCACAATCAAAACACCTTTATCAATGTGTAGTCTACCATGATTTCGTGCAAGCTAGAAAACTTAAAAAGCGGAATTACGTGAAGTATTTTCTAATTTCCATCAAATTTTACTTTCTCAGTATTGAGGAAATATTGTTTTCAAAAAAATCTTCGATTTCGATGTTTTGATGCCAATATATGCTTTAAGACCTCCTGAACACGTTTTGACCATTTCTGGAGTAATGTCTGTCTGTCTGTTTGTATTCCTGCGGTCGATTTCTTGTGTACTTAATAGCGGCCACAAATATTAATGTATTTTCACGAAACTTTATATCCTGCTTTGTTATAAAAAAAAACTTGAACTAGATAGAATTTTATTAAACTCAAGCGAAAAATTCGAAATTTATTTGGAGTTTGATATTTTTTTAACGTTAGAGTATAGTACACAATTTGACATAATCCTGTATAAAAGGGTTTATTTATGTCTCAATGGCTACGAAACTTTATAGTTTCAATCATTGTTGAGAAAAATAGCCGGGATACAATTTTTGATTTCATGACGTCATTAACACCTCTCGGAGCAGGTAATCTTCGCCCTGGGGCAAGTTATCTCGAACGTCTTCAACGGTGCTAAATTACCAAATTTGTGAGATTAGTGGTTAACAAACTAACAAATTTGAATGAACAGAAATGTGCATATAAAATAAATTAGACTATTACAGTACATGTACCCCAGTACAAACGAATGGACCCGAGTGCAGTTCGAGAGGCGTGCCGTACTATCAGGCGTACCGAACTATTTGATGCCAGATTAACAAAGTTTACTCTATATTGTATGCATATTTCAACCCTTACAATGCTAAATTATTATCAGGTGTTTCTCAATTTATTTTGCTCTTCGCGAAAATTGTTAGCGTATATTCTAGAATGCATATATTGTAAAACGTCCCCTATATGTACTATAAAATAAAATATTAAACTTACTATATACTATAATTCCATATATATTTTAAAACTTTCTCTATATGCATTTAAAACTTCTCCTATTTACATAGTATATTGTACTATAAGGAATGTATTGAGACTGGGTCAAAATTTCGAATTCGAATTTTCGACTGAAGAACACGTTTCAAGCATCCCTGAACTCGAATTGAGCGCTTTTAAGGTGATGTCTCTGTGTGTGTGTGTGTGTGTGTGTGTGCAATTTGATTTTAGTAATTGCTTTTTGATTTTTAATAAGTTTAGACACATCCCTACTTTTCACATGAAATTTTGAAAATAAATCATCAAAATTCAGAACCCATAATAATGTTAGGCAAATAAGCATTTCATAATTTTTTATTAGAAAACAATTGCCATAAAATTTAAAAAGGCTAGCACGAACCGTTATCGATTTATTGCAATTTTTTAAATACATTTATATAAAAAATCACGTGAAATTATCAAAAAGTATTAACTGTCCACTCATCAAAAGTAATATTTTGCGATAAATTAGTTAACATTATTTCCTTGAATCTAGTTTATTCCATTCACTTTAAAATAGATTTTGCGTAATAGTTTTGTATTTTGAAACCTAGTAAATTGCCAACAGTCATTTATATATAAGAAGTGCCCTTCTCTCTGTCTGTCTGTAGAGCTTGATGATAAATTTGACGATTAATTTAGCAAAAAATTTTTAACTTGGCGATATTTCGCCCTAGATTGGCGAATATCTTGAAATTGCAAAAATTACGCCAAATTGATGAATTAATTATTAAAATATACATTTTATAACAAAAAAATCGACGCACCAAGAAAGAGTTGTCCGATTGTGATAAAAATCGGTGGATGTGAAGAACATACATAGAAAAAAAAAGGATTCAAATTTCAGAACAATTTAATGATTTTGAGTTTGAACGTATGCAAAGGAAGTCAATAAGGCGTTGGTACACATCTGGCCTGGATGCAAGATGTCACCCGGCGTGGCATAGACTGATAAAGTTCACGGATGGTGTCCTGCGGAATGTTTTGCCAAATTGTCTCCAACTCTCGAGCTAAATCGTCAACATTCCGGAATGGTTGCAATCGCCTTTCCATAACGTCCCAAATGTGCTCTATGGGAGAGAGATCAGGAGACCTAGCTGACCAAGGAAGTGTTGGGCAAGTTAGAAGGCAATTCATAGCAACACATGCCGTGTGCGGCCGGGCATTATCTTGTTGAAAGTCCGGGGTGTCGCAAAAGAAACGGTAACATAGCCGGTCGTAGAATGTTGTCTACATACCGCTGTGCTGTCAGTGTGCCAGAAATGACTACCAAAAACGTAAGATATCCGCAGTCGAAATGCGACAGAAATTTTGACCACAGGCTCAGAATCGCTCCTTATATACACCTGCTGAATGTGCAGTTCCGATTCTCTGGATCTCCCACTATTTATTCATTGGACACCAAATGTTATCCATTTGCATGTTCGCTCAAAATGTCTTTGCATACGAAATTTCATTACAATAGGATAACTCCTTCTTGGTGCGTCGATTTTTTTTGCTATAGAGTATATATGGACTATATTGTTTATTGCGAATGTTATCAATTGCGCGAAATATAAGTTAATTTAGGTAATTCAAAATAATATTATAAGTTGTTATTCAGAAAAGTACCAAATGTACAATTCAACATCAAGACATTGTGCCGTCGGTCTTAAACATCCTATTTCATTGTGAATGAAATAAATTCATTGTATTATAGGGGAAGTGATATGCTATGTACAACAGATTTTTAGTTCTTATTATCAGGTGAGAATACTAATATTATATATTCTTGCATATAAGTAGGTCAACGTTCCAAATTAAATTATGAGAATGTTAAAATGTATTAAGTAAATTAAAATCATTGCAAAGTTGAGAATAAAATACAAGTTCTCCTTCTCAATGGTTATAAAACTGGTTATAAAAAATATTCCATATCACTTACAACACCATTACAGTAATATTCATAAATTATGTATGATTCTGTAGTTCTTCTGTCAAACAACAAAGCAATATGCCTATACAATACAGTAATACAATATTAATAAATATGGAAAGTATTCTACCTATAGAAGTTATTATACTTATGAAAGTTATTTTACCTATGGAAAATTAAGTTGCCTCTTACTCCATATAGCGTAGTATTGCATTAACAATATTTCGATTTTTCTAGCAGAATAAATGGTTCCCTTGAGGGCTTCATGCCACTTGTGCCATTTGAAATACTATGGACATAACATGGAACGGCTATTTGTCATACAGCACGCGCTTTGCTAAAGAAAGAAATGGACTTCTGGGATAGATGTATGGTGCTAAATTTTGCGTTTGGCACAAAGATGAATTTTTGTAACAGAAATACCGTAGGGAACAGACAGTAAAAATCGACTGCCAGATCCCGCAAAAATGCATATTACTGAGATAACAATAAAGAATTAGATATTGTAGTTGATTTATAAAGTGAATGATATCATAAATTTTCGTTTTTACGGTGACAGAATTTATTGTCTGTTGGGATTAGGTTCCCATTACAGGTAACAGCATCCATGCACCAGTTTTGTGTTTATTGTATATATATATATATATATATATATATATATATATATATATATATAAAACAATCTAAATAAAATTGAAAATCTGTCTATCTGTCTATCTGTATATTTGTCTCATCATCACGGGAGAACAACTGAACGGAATTTGATGAAATTTTGTGGGAAGCCTTGAAATAGCCCCACTTAAAATTTAGTCTATGTTTCGAGTTTCTATAACCAGAGGACCTAATAAAAATCCAAACTTATTCCTAGCAGTTTCACTTTCCAACTCCCTGGTTCCTCCATATGAAAAAGTTTGAAAACTGCTGGTTTAAAAAGTGAAAGTGAATTAAAACTTTATCTCTGAGATTTGTGAGAGTTTATTGCACTTATTACTCATTTTTCAAAATCGCAGGTTTGAAACATAAATTTAAATGGAAACTCTATCACCATGGTTTATTTTTCACAGGCTCTTACTCAACTATGGAAAGTATTAAGAAATCAAAATGGTTATTTAATTATCAGCATTTTATGAGGAAGATTTTTTCTTATATCATGTTACTAAGCAACGCAATTAAATCAAATGTGTTTGTTAATTTTTATTGCTATTTTTTCGATTTGAATAATAAGCAAGAAAGATCAATCATGCATAAAGCATTGATTATAAAACACTTTCCAACTGCAATGCTATTTTATTTAAACATCTCCAAAATACAATACATTCAGCGATGATATTTTTAAAATGATCACAAGACTACAGTAACTTATTATATTTGAAAACTTCATCGAAAACAAATGATCTTTATTCAAATAACGTCATCAAAATATAAATCACATGGTTCTCTATATAAAAGTAGTAAATATTTCATTCATAAACTTTTTTCCATTCCTTTCATTCAGCACCAATATTTTCAAATTTGTCTCAATACTACAATAATGTATTTTATTTAAGAACTTAACCATGGAGGTAAAAGTACTTTCTATCTCCATGATTAAAGCTTCATCGAAAAAGGCAATACTATAATGCCGCCTGCTTCTCTGTGTAAAATCAATGAATGTTTGAATGAATTCATATGAATTCATATCAGCTATATTGCAGACTCCAGAGCTAACTAATTTTGCATTAAAAAATTCAGCAATTCTTATATAATTCATCTTAGAGCTTGATGTGTTTACATTCTACATACGTGAAAATTAGGCTTTGTTGAAGAAATAATAAAAGTGTAATGATCATTTAAACTAAAAAATATTGTAATTGCGTTGGAACAGTATATAGATGCACAGACAAATATCAAATACAAAGCGGTTTTAGAACGGGTGCAACACAAAACATAAATTAAGAACTTTAAAGATTACGGTTTTAGCACAATAGGGATGCCATATTTTATTTTGAAGTGGGTCACGCGATCTCTTTATATAATATGGTTGCAATTATCATTTTAATTTTTATTTTAAAAACTACGAAATATATTTTGCTGAATTTATTTTATATTTTCATGGGGTAATTTAAATATTTCCTAAAATTTTCGAAGCAATTTCTGAATTTTAATTTCGCTTAAAAGTTTGAAAAATTAGGTCCCATGTAGGGTTTAATGTCTTTCATTTTTTCAACTCGGGTTCAATCCGAAACTAAATGGGTGATTATCATTTACATTCCCATATGTTCCACAGACTGTCTCAACAACATACTAAAATTTCATTTTGATAATGTCATTTTTACTGCAGTTTTCAGGCGAACAGGCAGACAGACAGACAGAATGAACAAAGTCATAAATGCTTTTCAACTATGTTGTAAAGTGTTAACAAAGGGATATAAAATATATCTTATAATTCAACGGTTTGATTTTTCATTGAATTATATTAATTGCGGACTGCGTACATCACTTTCATTTATTTTGGCAAAGCATTTTCAAACTTATATATTGTGTTTGCCCAATAAACTCATTTAGCCGATTGTTGAAACAAAATAATGTTGGGTCAGAATGTTTTATTTTTCAGGTCTGGAAATTTAGTTCTACGAATTTGGAGGGATATCGCTAACTTGACAACTTTTCTTAAACGTTGCCAAATTGATAAAAACTACGCTAAATTAATGAAATTAATTTTATTTTGTTAGAAGAGTATACTGAAATGATGTTTCGGTATCATTTTTCTGCCAATCCAACCGTCCTACTTAGTAACACATTCAGCGAATTTTTAAAATGTCGCCAAATTGATAAAAATATTTGTAAATTCAAAAAAATATCTTGATATTGATAAAATTGCGCTTAATAAATTAAATTAATTGTGTTTTGCTAGGGGATAGGATTCAGGTGATATTTCGTAAATTTGTTGGCAAGTGGGGCTGTCAGTTCTATAGTATCACTTGTCGATAAATTTGGCAGTTTTTAAGATGTCGCTAAATTGACGAAAATGTCTTCAAATGGATAAAATGATGCTAAATTTATCAAAATGACACTGAAATAATGAAAATTCATAATTAAGTACAATTCTCTAGATAATCTCTGTCGTTTTGTGAGAAGTTAAAAATATGTTTTTCTAAATTTGTCTACAAACTGGACCAGGATGCTTTATTCTTCAGATCTGCCTGTGAAGATTAGTTTGTATATATAGCCCAGTGATTTTTATACATTTTTTGACGAATTAAATTAAATATTTTAATAGAATATTTTGAATAACAAAGAACGAACAATCGAAATTCAAATTTTAATATCCATTTTAAATAATTATCCGAATCATGCCGAATATCTCAACTCGAATTTTCGAGGGATCTACACGTTTTGGAACCTTTAGAATACGAAAAAAGTATTTTTAGCGTGACGTCTGTGTGTGTGTGTCTGTCCGTTTTTCTCTTTGTCTGTGAGTCTGTGTGTCTGTGAGTATGTATGTCTGTGTGTCTGTCTGTGCAATGTATGTATCTACTCTAACACAAAACTTATAGACCAAATTTCATAAAATTTGGTAAGAAGGTCATTTATGTGTGTGATCCTGGTTCTGATTAGTTGCTAGTACGATTCGAGATAAAAAAAAAACGTCTACTTTTGCTAAAAGGCCCGCAAAAATTCCCTATATCCACTCTAGCTGAAAAACTAATGGACCGAATTTCACAAAATTCGGTAGATAAGTTGCGTATAGATTACCCTGGTGCTTATTGGATTTGGGTACAATTCGGAAAACAATAACCTGCCTTTTTTTGCAAAATGTCCCGCAAAAATGTCCCGAAGATAACAAACCATTAAAATTTGAATAATAATATGGATAATTTTAATATGGATAATTATTTAAAATGGATAATTATGCATGTATATTTATTTCAAATGCATAATTATAGATGTATAATTATTTAAAATGGATAATTATGCATGGATAATTATTTAAAATGGTTAATTATTCATTGGTATTTAATTAATATGAATAATTCTGCATGGATAATTCTGCATGCATAATTATTTAAGCTGAATAATTATACATGGATAATTATTTAAGATTGATAATTATTTAAGTAAGGTAATTATGAAGGGATAATTATTTAAAATGTATAATTATGCATGGATAATTATTTAAAATGGATAATAATACCATGGAAAATTATTTAAAATATCACTGAATTCTCCGTTTTTCTTCAATTTTCGTTTTCATTAAGCTTTTGGATGCATTTTCAAAGGCGACTTTGCAAAATTGCGAAAACAAATAAATATGTCGAAAATGATTATTGCTAGAGTAATGGGATATATTTTTTTCTTTTCATCGTCAAAAATTACGCATACAACAAGTATTTAATTGATATATCTGGGCATACTTAGTCATTTATTTTAAATTTTCTCAATTTTTTGGACCATTTCGCAAAAAAAAATCAGGTTCCTTTTTTTCTTCGAAATATACCAAAATTTAACCAGCACAAAGCTAAAAAGATAAGAAAAAGCACAAAGCAAAAAGATAAGAGGTTGCAATTTCGTCCCAGTGGCTCAACGGTAGAGCGTTGGCTGACCAGTTAGGACATCCAAGGTTCGATTCCCGGTTGGGGCAGCAAGGCCCTTTACAATGGCGCCCGAACAAATCAACCCTGTAGATTAGTGCAAAGATGTCGGATGTTGACCCTAGTGCGACTAGTACGGATTCAGTGATCTCACAACGGGAATTCCGAGGGCATCAAACGTCGCAACGGATTCCCGCCAGACACGGCTGACCGAGAAAGTCTAACTTTCTCAGGAAATTTCACTACCCAGGTTCTAAACACACCTTCCGTCAATTGGAAGAATTCCAATTGATGACCTGCCGAAAACCCAAAATAAACAGAAATTATCTTTACCTTTAAGAACTCCTCCAAGGCTGAAAAATACATAAATCAACACAAATAAAAACTCAGTTTAAATTCAAATCCAAAGTTTATTAATACTTAAGAATGGAGTTCGCACATCAAATACAATTTCAGAATTGAAATAAACTTAAACCACTGGACCTCTTCTACTGAAAATCATCGGCTCTTTGCCGGAATTTAAATATCAATTCAATAAATCATTAATTTCAAAATTTACATACTAATATAACATATTCACTAGTATTAACTAAGGTATGGTCATGGAGAGAAATCACACACACTCGAGGAACGCATAAGGCTTAATTATCAATTTAATTCAATTCAATTATTTTACTTCATGGAATTAATTTAGTAGCATTTTAGCTCAGAAGATCTTGAGAATACATCAGGAGGTTCAGCTCGCCGGAACACCAGACAGTCGAGGCAGCAGCCTCCAATTACCGAAAAGGGTCGCTTACCTCCAAATCTGGAAGGACTCAGAAACGTTGAAGTCATCACATCCGCTAGAGTTCCCTCGGGGAGTAATCTTCCCCGACCAAGGAGAGGCGGCAGGCAGGCACGAGCGACGGCCCGCACAGGGATCAGGCTTCATCTCGGACTCCAATCGAAGCGGTCTACAGGCATCCGGAACAGGAGGTTCCCGGACGGTCAACGGCGGCAGCAAGCGAAGAGGTTCGGCATCAGCGAAGTCCCAGTCAATGTAGTGGCGATGGTAGCGGCAGTGGCATCTCCCCCGACCCCCACAACACGGTAACTCAACCTGAGGGTTAAGTCCCGAGCCGACGTGGGTTCGACTATGTTTCCAAGGAGAGAGCCCCGAAACAAGAATCACGCTGCTTTTAAACACTCCGGATGGACCCAGGACGCGGCCAATTAAAAATATCAAGGGGCTCACATCTTCACTTTTCCTCCAATCCAAAATTCTTTCATTTCAAATACATCCAGGGATCCGCCTCTTCAACCGACACAGTTCAAGGTACGTGCAGAACCACACGAAATCCAGCACAAGATTGCATCACCCAACAAAGCGAAAAAAACATGAAGACATCCGTCTCCGCCAGCTAACAAGTGCGACCTTGAATAACGGTCGCTGTTCCTCGATTGTGAAGGAATTATTATGAAATAAAAATGGCCACAATTCAATGCAGATTCAAATAAATTTAAATATGCTAAAATATACACAATGACATGAGGGTTCCAGGACACAGATTAATTAAATAAAAGTTTAAAAAGTACACAAGTTATGCAATTTACAAAGGAGTGACGAATTCCGTCACGACAGTGAACACTGGGATAGTGAGAGCCGATTTCAAATTGAGAGAAAAACGTTCACACAGGATACTATCCTGGGTAGAAATAGTAGTAGCAGGAGGCTAACCTGAGGTAAAAATAGCAGGAAGTGGTCAGTTAGACAGTGACCCGCTATTCTGACATTAGAATATGGAGAATGCAGACTCCACTTCAAAGGTAAGATCTTCCAATCTCTTCCCAGTAGCTCAACGGTAGGGCGTCTGCTGGCCAGTTAAGTGATGCCGAGTTCAATTCCCGGTTGGAGCAGCAAGGTTCTTTACACTTTTTTCTTTTATCGTCAAAAATTACATGTAAAATAAACATTTAATTGACACATTTAGGAAAATATAGTCTTTTATGCCAAATTTAACAATTTTTGAGTGCCAGATAAAAAAAAATGCAGGTTCTTCTCTGCTGAATCGTATCACTCTCTAATCAACAGCAAGGTAGTCCACAAGTAACTTCTATACCGAAATTTATAAAATTTTGTCAAATAATTTTTGAGCTAACTTACATTACACAGACAGACACATACACACACAGACATCACGCAAAAAATAGTTTTCCCTTGTCCTAAAGTGTCTGAAGCGTGTAGATCCTTTGGAAACTGGAGACACGATTTCAGTACTTTCTTTACGCATTAAAATGTATTATAGGGAAAGTAAAAATCTGGTGTAGGGTGTTGATTCTGGTAATTTTCACAAGCCATTTTGTAAAAAGAAACAGATTCTTCTTTTCCAAATCTTACAAAATCTAATCAGCACCAGGGTATTATTTATTTTTTTATTTTTATTATAAATTTTTATTATATATATTTTTTATTTTTATTATTTTTAATTTATTTATTTTTTATTTGATAATTCGACATTTTATTAAATACGCTATAACAAAAAAGCAAAAAAAAATTAAAATATTTCGAGAACGATTAGTCATAGATTAATGAAGTTGGTCATAATATTTTCCCGTCAAAAATTATGTATAAAGCAAACATTTATTTGATACATTTGAGCACACGTAGTCTTTTACTTTTGATTCTGGTAATATTTACGAGCCATTTTGTAAAAAAAGGCAGATTCTTCTTTTCCAAATCTTACGAAATCTAATCAGCACCAGGGTATCTCCCAAGTGACTTATCTACCAAATTCTGCTAAATTTAGTAAAATATGGCTTAGTTAGAGTAGATGAGATTTTTTGGGTCATTTCGTAAAAAAAAAAGAAAGGCGGGTTCTTTTATCCCAAATCGTACCAAAAACTAATCAGAACTAGAGTCACGTACAAGTAACTTGGCTATTGAATTTTATGACATTCAGTCCATTAGTTTTTGAGTTAGAGTGGATACATTCATTGCGCAGAAGAACACACAAACAGACAGACAAATACATAGACATACAGACTCACAGATACACACACAGACGTCACGCTAAAAATAATTTTTTCGTGTTCTAGAGTTCCCAAAATGTGAAGATCCGTTAAAAACTCGAGTTGCGATTTTCTGTATGATTCCAATACTTTCCCTATACATTACAGTGTATTGCAGGGAAAGTAAAAATGACCTTTAATAAATATATTAAACTCACAACTAATACCTAATTAATTAACACATTTTTCGCGTTCAAAATTCTTTAAAGCTTATAAACGATATAATTGAACACGTATTAAAATAATTTTGTTATGCCGTTCTTACTTTTAATACTCATTACAAAGCCTTTTAATTGCAGGACATTAAAACTAAATGGAGCGCGAAGCATAATAATTGAATTCTAAAATGAAAAGAAATTATATGCATTCAAATTAATTTCAGAAAAAAGTTAGGTATGTTCATTACTTTTAAATGGAATCTTTTTCATAAAATACTCAAATTTTAAGTGCAGAAACAGTGTATTCGTGTAAAATGTAGAATAAATAAATACCGAATTAAATAGGTGCTGCATAAAGCCTTTTAATTACCCGTTATATGTATTCATTAAGAATTTTTAGATGGTTTTGTATTTAAATGTATGTACTTAAAATGCGTGTTGCCACTTAAAAGTGTAATAAATTAATAATAAGTTAATCATTAAAAATGTATAGATATATTTAATGTTACTACTGCAGTTACGAGACTGTACGAAATATCTATTCTTTAAAGTTCAAAAATATTTATTTGTTTTTACACTTTAGAGTCACAGATATGTTTTGTAATACAATGTGTAGTTTTAATTAAAGGCATTTTTTTTTACTATTTCCCAAGTTAAATCAAACAAATATAGATAAAATAGAGTTTATATTATAATATTAAAACTTCAGAATTTTACAATTTTAGATACTTTTTCTCAGTAGTTTTATTTTAAAACATATACCAAGTTATTCCATTTGAAAATTACAGTAAATTTTCATTTTTGTTATAGTGTCTAAGCTAATTAGGAGTAATAAATAAGAGCCAATTTAAATATCTAAATATAATTCGTTTTGAGTATATATAGTAATTTATAAAATTATCAAACTATCACCTTTCAATGTGTTTCTTTTTGTTAACACTTTACAACATAGTTGAAAAGTGTTTATGACTTTGTTCATTCTGTCTGTCTGTCTGTCTGTCCGTTAGCATGATAACTGCCGTAAAAATGACTTTATCAAAATGAAATTTCGGCATGTTCAGAACGGTCTGTGGGACCTATGGGAATATAAATGAATAATATCACCCAATTAGTTTTAGATTGAACTCGGGTTCATAAAATGAAATACATTGAATCCTATAGGACCTATTTATTCAAACATTTTTTAAACGAATTTAAAATTCACAAATTGCTTCGGAAGTTTAAGAAAATATTCAAATTATCCCATAAAATATATAAAAAAATTCAGCAAAATATATTCAGTAGTTTTTTAAATAAAAATTAATATAGTAATTACACCCTTTTTATGAAGAGATCACATGATCCAAAACAACATATGGCATCCATCTTGTCTCAAAATCGTGATTTTTAAAATTCTTTTTAATTCATATTAAGTGTTGTATTCATCCTAAAACCGCTTTATTTTTGCTTAAATTTTGTGCCTCTACATACTGAAACAACGCAATTACAATATATTTGAGTTTAAATGATTATCAAACTTTGATTATTTCTACAATGAAGCCTAATTTTCACTTATGGGAAATATAAACACCAAAAGATGTAGAATGAGTTGTATAAGAATTACTGCATTTCTTTAACGCAAAGTTATTTAGCTCATGGAGTCTGCAATATATTTGATATGAATGAAACATTCATTGATTTTACTCAGAGAACCAGACGCTATTATTGATGAAGTTTTAAGCAGAGAGTTAAATTACTTGTACCTCCATTGTTTTAAGTTTTCAAATAAAATAAATTATTATAGTATTGTGATGAATGAAAGCATTGAAAAAATGTTTATGAATGAAATGTTGCTTTTATATAGAGACGATTTATATTTCGAGGACGTCATTCGAATAATGTTCATTTGTTTTCGATGAAGTTTTTAAATATAATAAATTATTGTAGTATTATAATAATTTTAAAAATATTACCGTGGAATGTATTGCATTTTAAAGATATTTAAACCAGGCAATTTATATTTCAATGCCGTCATTTGAATGAAGTTCATTTTTTTCGATCAAATTTTAAGTTTTCAAATATAATAAATTAATGTAGTATTGTGATAATTTTAAAAATATTACCGAGGAATGTATCGCATTTTAGAGGTGTTTACATAAAATTGCATTGAAGTTGGAACGTGTTTCATAATCAGTGCTTTATGCATGATTGATCTTTCTTGTTGTTTTTCTTCTTGTTTTGCAGACTATTTTACAATAAGATTTATCCTTATATATGTTTAATATAATTGTCCTTTTATTTTACCTTTATTCACCTTGTAAATTTTTTTATAGATGTACTAGTATTTAAGCTTAGCAAAGGCAGAGTAACTAACACTCTTAAAGAAAGGAAATTATAATTTTTTATATGTTTTATTTTGCTTAACGAAGTATGGTTCTTAGATTCGTAAATAGATATCTTAATTGAAAAGGCTCAATTAGGTTCTGTTTCGTTGCCGATAACTTAATTAAGCATCGATACTATTATGATATCAAGTTTCTGTTTTTTAATTCACCCGGGGGCTTCTGGGTGGTGCGGAAACACTTTTCTATCCTTCCGCATTTTGCCCTTCTCTTAGGGAAAAATTCAAAATCAGACTTTGCTAGGTTTTGTTTCGTGAAGGATACTATGCGAAGGTGCGATGTAGAAATGTATGCTAAGAAGGATAGCTTTATTTACAAGACATATAATACACTTTTTTTACATGATATAAAATTAACAGTGCTACTTGCAACAGCGCAAAGCGCTTAGCCATCAAACTTCGTTCTGAGATTGCTTAAGTATGCCTGCACAGGAGCATCGTGAATTTAGAGTATGCAAATAATGGCGGTGTTGCCACGCACCAAATGAAATTCAATAAAGTTTATTGCTCTGCTATTTCTTCCGAAGGAGTACCTCTATACTATAAGTAAGGCCTCTATATGTATAGTGGCTGGCGCAACAGCGGCCATCTTATCTCTGAGTCGAAGCGATGGCATTAGATGGAGAAAAAGGTTACCTTCTCGTTCTTTTCTCGAGATTTCAAGAAAATCAAAACATTTTAGACTTCTATCTTGAATAATTGGTGCAATTATTTGAAAGCAGATTCACCGATTTTGCAGCTAAATTGCGTCCCAAATATCAGCCATATATTATTTGCGTGCCACTGAAATAGCTGTTGTTGTTGTTGTTACTTATGACCTCCTATTTCGGTTTAACCGCAAACAGGACCAGTGATGCCAGAAGAAGAAGGACAAGGAATGACACGAGATCCCAAAGTTTATTAACACAAACAAACATCACTGAAGAAGGTCAATGGGGGTGCTGCTTCACATTTGGCGAGGACCCAGAAGGCGGAAGACTGACTTCATCTCACGAAAACACCCATGCCTTACTCGGGATTCGAACCCAAGCCCACTCGACAGCAGTGGGAGACGCTATCCACTTCACCGCCTGGGCGGCATTGAAATAGCACAGGCAGATGATAGCTGACCGGACATTTTGGAGTAAAAATGGAGGTTGCGACAACCAATACATTTAGGAGGGTTGACTATAAGTATGAAAATATTTAGCGTTCTAGATCCACGGGGTGGAACTTCTGTAGGTCCTCGAATTGCTTTCAGAGTGTGGCAACCGAAATAGAAAAAAGGAAACTTACAGTTAAACTTATAATTGACATTAATTATTATTAATTGACATTAATTGTTATTAAGCATTAAAGACATGGCCGTTGATCTCATAAAGTGGAATTAACATTAAAACGTACATTGCTCTTTATTGTGCCGCAATAAACCCTCCAATTATTTTTAACTTAAGTGTGAGTCCTGCAAAGGAATTCATTAATCATTTTTAAAAGATTAGACTATTTAAACTTAACAAAAACATTTATTAATTTACATCAATTTATCAATAACATCAATTTATCATAAATATCAATTTTCATTTATTATCAATCTTCATTTAATTATTTTAGCAAGGGGAGATATGCGACCAGGAATATTAGTTTTACGATGGTTTCTAGGTCCGGTTATTATGAGCACATGCCTTCAAGTTTAATCTTGGGCTTATCATCGTTCTGAGGCTTGCATCAGTCTTTTACTGCCATAACTCTGTGGTGTGTGGCTCCTCCTCGTACTACTAATGCACTCGCCATTAGATTTCCTCTACGGGACACTCAACAACTACTAGTACTTTAAGTCAAAATTCGTGATTATTTTCTTTTCATGTCTGATCTCCATTTCTGCTCCTCGTTGTCTTTCGTATGCTACTGCACTCTCATTGTTGTCTATATTTTAAACTCGTGTATTTCGTCCACAACTCTGGGGTGTGTGGCTCCGAACTCTGATTTCTTTCCTCTCATCCACGCTGTGGTTACTTCGGCGGGGGGGAGGGGGGTAGCTCCGTCCTTCTTCCCCTTGGCGCTCATTGGTTCTTCTCAAACCAATGGCATCATTTTGCATATAGCAAGGCCCTTCTCAGCCCCTTTGGTCTTGCACACCTAAATTTATAGCCTTTTGGCCTAAAAGTTCAAGTCCTCATAAACTTCGGTGCCAGCCAGTCTGCACGCTTTGTTCGGCGTTCTGGCCACCATAAATACTCAAATAAAAGTGTCTCATGTGAGAACAGTTTCTGGTCTCACACAGAGAAACCCATTTTTTTCGCCTCCCAATAGAGCAATTTAAAAATCTGACTATGCCAGTTTCTATTCCATAGACGATAATTAAAATGTGTAAATATTTAGCCTTTTTGATCAACGAGGGGGTGAGCTTCTGGAAGTCCTCGAATGGCTTAGAACCCCCCCCCCCATTTCTTTTCGCGAGATTTAAAATCCAACTATGTTAGTTTCTATACAAAATAGACGATACTTTATGTGTTGTTGTTGAGACCCAGACAGTCTGGCCTACCAGAAAGGCGAAGGTAGCTGTATGGACGACCGGGAAGAGCCACCCAATTTAGACAGAAAACCAGTGGGGGAGGCATCCACAGAGACCGCACCCTCCTTCCCCTACCGCAACCTCTTGGAAGGACTTACGGACCCACATAATTAACGTGATCGTACTCCGCGTGAATACGACGGCAGATTTTTGGCAGTGCAATTTCCTCGAGCTAACCATTGGACTACCGCGCCCTGATACTATAAGTGTTATTGTTGAGACCCAGACCGTCCGACCTACCAGAATGGTGTAAGGTAACCGTTTGGACGGCAGAGAAGTGCCCCCAATTTAGACCGGAACCCAGTGGGGGATGAATCCACAGGGACCGCACCCTCCTGCCCCTACCACCAACCTCTCGGAAGGACTTACGGACCCACATGTTTAACGTGATCGTACTCCGCATGAACACGGCGGCAGTTGTGGCAGCGTGCAAGTCCAGTGCGCAAACCACCGGGCTACCGCGCCCGAAATGTGCCAACAGCACGCGGTATTCCCAGGTGGTCACCCACCCAAGATACTTTAAGAATGTAAATTATAAGCCTTTTAGATCAACAGAGAGGGGAGGAGCTTCTGGAGTTCTTCGTATGGATTTTTGAAGAACCTCATTTCATATCTTTTCGTCTCACAAGGGAGGAATTTAAAATACCAACTATGTTAGTCTCTATTCCGTAGATGATACTTCTGGGAGCTTCTGGAGGTCTTCGTATGGATTTTTGAAGAACTCCATTTCATTCTCTTCTCCATTTCATTCTTCTTTTCGCTTCCCAAAGCAGGGATTTAAAAATTCGACTATGTTAGTTCCTATTTCTTAGACGATACTTTAAACTTGTAAATATTTGGCCTTTTAGATCAACAGGGAAGGGTGAGCTTCTGGAGGTCCTCGTAAGGATTTATGAAGAACCCAATTTCATTTCTTTTCGTCTCCCAAAGAAGGGATCTAAAAATCCGAATATGTTAGTTTCTATTCTGCAGACAATACTTTAATTTTGTACATATTTAGCCTTTTAGATCCACAGGGAGGAGGGAGCAAAGGTCTTCGTATGGATTTTTGAAGGTCCCCATCTTATTTTTTCTTTTGCCTCCCAAGGCAGGTATTTAAAAATCCGACTATGTTAGTCTCTATTCCTTAGACTATACTTTAAACGTGTAAATAGTTGGCCTTTTAGTTCAACGGGGAAGAGTGAGCTTTTGGAGGTCCTCATATGGATTTATGAAAAAATCGGTTTCATTTCCTTTCGCCTCCCACGGGAGGAATTTTAAAATCCGACTGTGTTAGTTTTTATTCTGTAGACGATACTTTACATGCGTAAATATTTAGCCTTTTTGATCAACAGGGAAGGGTGAGCGTCTGGAGGTCCTCGTAAGGATTTATGAAGAACCCAATTTCATTTCTTTTCGTCTCCCAAAGAAGGGATCTACAAATCTGACTATGTTAGTTTCCATTCTGTAGACGATACTTTAATTGTGTAAATATTTAGACTTTTAGATCAACAGGGAGGGGGAGCAAAGGTCTTCGTATGGTTTTTTGAAGATCCCCAACTTATATTTTTTTGCCTCCCAAGGAGGCAGGTATTTAAAAATCCGACTATGTTAGTTTCTATTCCTTAGACTATACTTTAAACGTGTAAATAGTTGGCCTTTTAGTTCAACGGGGAAGAGTGAGCTTTTGGAGGTCCTCATATGGATTTATGAAAAAATCGGTTTCATTTCCTTTCGCCTCCCACGGGAGGAATTTTAAAATCCGACTGTGTTAGTTTTTATTCTGTAGACGATACTTTACATGCGTAAATATTTAGCCTTTTTGATCAACAGGGAAGGGTGAGCGTCTGGAGGTCCTCGTAAGGATTTATGAAGAACCCAATTTCATTTCTTTTCGTCTCCCAAAGAAGGGATCTACAAATCTGACTATGTTAGTTTCCATTCTGTAGACGATACTTTAATTGTGTAAATATTTAGACTTTTAGATCAACAGGGAGGGGGAGCAAAGGTCTTCGTATGGTTTTTTGAAGATCCCCAACTTATATTTTTTTGCCTCCCAAGGAGGCAGGTATTTAAAAATCCGACTATGTTAGTTTCTATTCCTTAGACGATACTTTAAACGTGTAAATAGTTGGCCTTTTAGTTCAACGGGGAAGAGTGAGCTTTTGGAGGTCTTCGTATGGATTTATGAAGAAATCGGTTTCATTTCTTTTCGCCTCCCACGGGAGGAATTTTAAAATCCGACTGTGTTAGTTTTTATTCTGTAGACAATACTTTACATGTGTAAATATTTAGCCTGTTATATCAACAGGGAGTGGAAAAGCTTCCAGATGTCCTGAAATGGCTTTTTAAAAAAACTTTTTCCACACATCCCAAAGTATGGGAATAAAATAATCTATCTTTCAGGTTCTGTTTCGTGGTTGTTACTATAAGTGTGCAAAGATCCAGTCTTCTAAGTCACCGGAAGGCTTCTCAAGGACCTCGAGAAACAAAACACGTTTGATAATTAAAATATATATTTGTATACATCTATAAAATATTTTATATATTGCATATTGTATAAATTTCACTTCCTCCTTTCGCTTTCCATTAAAAAAAAACAATGATTTGCCACTTGAGTTCGCCTTCAACGTCAGAATTAAATCGGCTTTAAGCATTTTCGGTGTAAGATATAGAAATCGCCTAGTTTCCTTGAAGAATGAAACCAAGATGGAAAATTTCTGAGACGGTGTTTTGCAAATATTTCCAATACCATGAATATTTTGACATTTTGAAGAGCTAACTTTCTTTTACAGAAATATTCCTTTTACTCTAGATATCAAACATAATTTTCAGACTAATGAAATAGCTGATAAAAAGTACATACAAAAATAAATAGTCCTACACGTGCTAATAGAATAACAAGAAATATCAAGCATACATCAAGCATTGACTATGAAACACTTTACAACTGAAATGTAATTTTATTTACGCAACTCCATAATGTGATACATTCAGCGCTGATATTTTTACGTTATCACAGTACTACAGTAATTTATTACACTTGAAAACTTCAAACTTCATCGAAAAATAATGCTAGTTACACAAAATTAGCTTTATTCAAATGGAGTCATTGAAATATAAATCGTCTGCCTCTCTATGTAAAATCAGTGACTATTTCATTCATATCACTTATATTCCAAACTCTAGAACTAAATAATTTCGGGTGGAAAAAAAACTCAGCAATTCTCAAAACAACTCACCTTATCAACGCTCGATTTGTTTACATTCTGAATACTATAATATAACATTAAAATTAGTAATTTAAAATCAAAAATATTTTAATTGCGTTGGCACATAATTTAAATACACAGATAATACTCAAAAGTAAAGCGGTTTTATGACGGATGCAACACTAAATATAAATGTAAACGATCTTTTAACATTTACGGTAGCAGCAAAAAAATTGAGACCATATTTTATTTTGCAATTAGTTACGTGAGTGGCAACCGAAAAAGAATATAATCTTAACTTTATAATTAATATTAATTATTATTAAGCATTTTATCTTAACATTGCCGCAGATTCTCGTATTATTACGTACATTGCTAGTTGTGCCGCTATATAAAACCCTCTAATTATTTAACTTTCCTGTGAGTCCTGTAAAGGGATTATTAATTATTGTAATACTCATTGACTGCACCATTTAAACTTTAACAATAAAACATTTATTAACAACATAAATCTTAATAAAATTCAATTACACTATTTAATTATATTATTTCAGCGGAGGGGACATATGTGACCAAAACGGAAAATCCTAAATAGTGGTTATGACCGGATATCATTTTCAATGGGCACATACCTTCAATTTCTGCCTTGGGCATTGATCATATATCAAATGCTTGCATCAGTTATTTGTACTCGCCATAATTTGGTGTTGAAGGCCCAGACCACACGACCAACCCAGGGGGTTTATGGTATCAAGTTGTGTGGCCGGCCATAATTTGGTGTGTGGCTCCTTCTCGTACTCTGATTGCACTCACACATCAATATATCTACATTATTTTGGAACCTCTACGGGATACTACAAGTCTGAATTCACCAAATCCAGTCACCGTCTCCAAGTTATCTTAAGTCGTATTATACAAGTTATCTGTTCCAAGTCATGTTAGTATCTCCTTTCTGTGCACAAGTTTGCTCTTAAGTCATATCTTCATAATTGTCTTCCCTCGTTCTCGGGTCACCGGTTGTGGTTCCCTCGGGGGGGGATAACTGCCCCTTTTCTTCCATTTGCCGCATTGAGTTTGACGTAACAATCTTTTTTTTTCATTGGTTACTCCTTTAATCAATGGAACCATTCCACATCTCGTAAGGCCCAGCTCGGCCCCCTCTGTCATGGCACCCCTAAATATGTGGTTTTCTGACCTTTAGGTTCACGGGGTTATAAAACTCGGTGCCAGCCAGACTAAAAGTATTGTTCGCCGTTTTGGCCACCATAAATTTGTACATAAAAGTGTCTCATCAAATGTGAGATTTATTTCTGGTCTCACATATCTCCCCTCGGATAAAAACAAACAAAAACAAGCAATAGAGTTCGAAACAAAGTTCGAGTCACTTGCAACTCTTTAATTGGCATTTTTCACTGAACAACAGTTCGTCAAGAATTGCAGTTCAACACAGTCTTGCTGTAAACACAAAAGTTTTTTAGCACACATTATACACTGAATAAACATAAGTTATGTACGCATCAAATTATATCAGGTCAAGCTTTAAATTGAAGCAAAATTAAATTTTGATTATTTTAAAAGATTTCAAAAATATGTGCACATTCACTTTGAAAAGTTACACACTAACTATTTAACTCTGCTATTTTTACCACAATTCACATTTTTTTGCACAAATTACACAGTATACTATTTTTACCACAATTCTTTCCATACTTCATCAATTTTCATAATTGATAAATTCATCACATAATGCAATATTTTTGCTTAACCTTTAAACATTGGTACATAATTATTAATACAATCACACTTTTTTTTTATTTAACCTTTGAAAATATACTTTCGACAGAATTCTGTAACTCCCATTACAATTGCATATGGGGTTGACAAACATTTGACATTTTCCCTTTAAATTTTCTTTCTTAACATTGCATGTAAACACAACACCCCTTGCACTTGATGACAGCTACTGATTGATCATTTGCAAAAAGATCATTAGAGGAACCCTTCTTTTCTAGCGTCGAGACCGGAAGTTCGCAAAACCGGAAATGCTCAACTACCCCTTTCGAACATTGGAAGGTGACCAGTCAAATAAAAGACACACGAAAACGATTTTTCTTCTTTTAATCGTTTTTTTGCAACTGAGTGATTAGCAGCTAAGCATCCTCTCAACTTAACTATCCCCAAATGGCAATGCATTTTGAAGACGTTTGGTTGCCCACGTGGTGTGCTGAACAGTGAAGATGAAGATAGCAAGGCGCGCTCCAAAGGCTTTCTATCAAGAAGTATTGTACTCTTACTTATCCCACCCGGCGTATTATATAAACGTTGACTTAGTCTATTAAATATATATTTCCTCATTATTTAATTATTACTCATATCTGCTAATCAACTTTTCATACTAGAATACTGCACATGGGCTTGTACATTATTTGCATTGCATTGTACAGCTTTTTTTTAAACTCAAATGTAACTCAATTTAAAAGAAGAATTTTTCTTGATAATTCCCTATTTAAATTTATTTAGTTGGTTCCTTTGGTGTTACTTGTATTAAATATCAAAGTCATCTGTATGGTGCCTTCTTATGACCTGACTGCATTCCCATTTTACAATAACATTATTCTATTATTTGCAATTATTTTATTGTATTATTATATTATTTAAATTTCACCCTTCCATTTGTTATTGAGATTCTCCCTTATTTAATTTGTTTTTTCTATACCTTCCATATGACTTTACGAAATTTAAAAAAAATTATTATTATTTTTCTTAATTTTAAAATTTTTGACATATAATGTGTTTAATTTTTTTAACTCCCTGCTTAATACTTTCACAATTTTCAAGTTTTATATATATATATTTTTTAAAAGAAACTGAAATTTAATTTTCTTTTATCTGAAAACTTTTATTTTTAACTCTTCTTTAAAATGACTTCCGTTCATTATTCTACTTACTGGAATATTTATTAATGTATTTATTTATTTATTTATATCTTTAACATCTTATGAATTTAAACCCTTTTTATTTAATTGTTTCTATATCCTTTTTAAACGCGGATTTATTTACTCACCGTATCTACAAAATGTATCATATTTATGTATTTCAATTTATTTTAATCCTTATAACTTTGAATACCTGGCATTTATAACCATTTATAACGCGCGACTGTTGACGCGATTGTTTATCATCCTATCGCACCATTATTATTTAATTATTACTTTCTTTGACATTTTAGTAACTGCGGCCAACACCTTTATAGCCGTAATACATATTATTTATTTATTTACCACATATGACATTTATTGCATCCAAATTTATTTTATTTCTTTCATAACATTTTTCAACACCTTATTCAGACTATCCTTTTCACAATTTTTTTTCATATTTAAAATTACCTAATCATCATTTTATATGACATTACCAACAGAGTATATATATATATATATATATTATATAGATTACCATTTGTTTACAAACACTCTTCGGTTGCTATCGTATCTCATCTATAACTTTTAATTTTAATTTTTTTTTTATTTACATGCATTACTGACCTCTAAATTATTTATTATTTTATAAAATGTATTTATACTCATTACATATTTATTTATTCATGTTGTATGTACTTCACAGTTATATTTATTATCGTACAATTTTCCTCAACAATATTTACATTTTATTTTCATATCCATATTTATTTACATTCTATTTTCATATCCATATTTATTTATACACACAAGATTAACGTAATCTTTCCTTACGTTGTAAATGAACAACAAAAATGCTTTATTTCGCACTCAATATTCTTCAATTTGTTTTTTTAACCCTTTTTATTTACACCTTCTGTGAATTTATTCATTTATTCAACTAAACAAAATTTTAACTAAATTTAATTCATTTATCCTGCCACTTTAGGATTAATTTAGTTATTTAAATTGCTTGTACAATTTATATTCTTCCTGAAATATTTATTCACCTAAGCATTTTCAATGCATTTTTACACTTCAACATTCCTACACGAGATATCGTGTCCTGGATTGCTTTATTGCAACGGGCGATTTACAGCTACTTTAACTGTTCATCATTAACATTTTAAATTCAAATTGATTTAAAATTTTCAATTATTTATGCTTTGCTTACTTTTTTGACATACAATTTATACCACCTATGACTAATCTCTAATACTCTCATTTTCAGCTCATTACTTTTTTTTTCACTTTACCTAAACCTGTCATTCAATTTTTAAGATTCAAGACTCTTCCCCCAAAAGACTTTGTGTGATGACAGCTACACCCTATTCTGAGCCAACCTATCATGAAAAATCAAGCAACTTGACTGGACTGGCCTGCACAACATTGTCCTGACCTGGATTGTCCTGGCCTGGACAAATAACATTGTCCTGACCTGGACAAAATGAAGTGAATGGACTTGCCTTCTACCCTATTTTGTCCTTGCCTGGATTTGGCTCCAGACCTTTCATCTACCCAACTAGGTAACATATTTGATTTTACCTTTAATTTTTGTAGATTATTATTTGCATAAATTAATCTCTGCATAATTTTCTTATCACGTGTAACATTTTGACTTAACATTATAAATTATATTATGATATAATATTATTTTTGAAAAAGAACTATTTGTACAATTATTATCAATTTTTGTAAAATTCATACCATGTTCATTTTTAAACCATTCCATGATTATTCATTTTTTCCTTAGAAATTCATACCATTTTCATTCTTAAACAATTCCTTCCTTATTGCTTTTTTTAAAAATTTCATATCATTATCCATTTCTTCATTTTTAAAATGTTTTCAATTCCAGATCATTTTTCCTTTAATTCACTTTTAATTTGTCATTTTTATCTCTTTCTCATTTCAAAATTCTTTAAATACCCATCATCCAAAAATTTTGAATTGCAAAATATTTTTGATTTTACGAAAAAATTTGAATCAAACTTTCTTTCATTCTGTTCATGACTGTTACTTTCAATTTCCTTTGTGTTATAAACATGTATTCCATTTAGTAACTCTAATTTTTGCCTAACATACTCTTTATATTTGCTTTGACTTTCAATTATTTCTTAATCTACTTTTAGAATATCATTACCTTCACAATCATTTTGATTAATACTCCTTATTGTTTTATCCTTTACCTCTTGAATAAATTTATTAGCATTATTTGAATTTTGCATTTTTTTTAAATTATTTTCATTAACCAAAACATCAGTTATTATATTTTAAAGTGAAATTTTCTTATCATTATCATGATTTCTACTTTCATTTTGACTTTCTTGAAAATTAATATTTTCATTCTGATTTTGAATATTTTCTTTAATATAACTTTTATTTGTATTTTGAATGTCTTGCAAAATTTTATTTTCATTAACCAAAACATCCGTTATTTTATTCCCATTTGAAATTTGAGTATTTTCATTATCATGATTTTGACTTTCATTTTGAATTTCCTGAACATTAACATTTTGTGTGTGTGTGTTACTTTCCCTTTCCAACACAACCATTATTGGTTACTCATTTAACCAATGGAATTGTGGCGGTTAACTATCGCCATTTATGCCACCTGCACCAACACTAACTAGAAGCGGCTTTTCTCTGTGTATCTGATAAGTGAGGAAACCGCATACCATTTCCGGTTTTGGGACGCCTGACTTCCAAATATTCCCGATGGGGATTTACACATAACTTTAACGCCGGTGACAGTATATTGGCATGTGAAAGCCATAATTTTCGTCTCCGGCATGTGTGAAAAACAATACGATGGTGCACACCGAAAACACGTGGCGTGCATGGGCGGCACCCCCATTAATGAACCCCAGACCGACGACGACCAATAAGATGGTCGGTCACTCCTTCTGGGGCGTTTACAAAATTCAGTTTAGAAAAGAACTTTCATCTTTTCAGACAGAGACTCGCTCCTAAAATCTCGACTTGATCGGTCGACTTGCTTTCGAACTTTGGAACTACGCTGTCGAAACGTCCTTTCGACGGCTTCGAACTTAACGTTCCAACAATCAGGATTTATCCGCTTGCCGCAGAATCTCTCTGTAAAGTATTAGTATGCTGTATATATATTTGTAAAATTTAATGTAAATAAATGTTATTTTACGCAAGTTAACGTTCTGCCTAGAGAACAAAACAGCAACAACAAATGTCGGGGATTGTGCTGGGCATTCATACCGCATGTCAGGTTCAGCCCACACAAACAAGCAACCATAAACCCCGCAGAACCATTCCATATCTCGTGAGGCCCAGCTCGGCCCTCTCTGTCATGGCACCCCTAAATTTGGGGTTTTCTGACCTTTAGGTTCGCGGGATTATAAAACACGGTGCCAGCCAGACTACAAGTATTGTTCGCCTTTTTGGTCACCAAAAATGTGTACATAAAAGTGTCTCATCAAATGTGAAATCTATTTCTGGTCTCAAAACGTGATCTCTTCATATATCATGGGTGTAGTTATTATTTCAATTTTCATTATAAAATCTACCCATCATGTTTTACTGAAATTTTTTTAAACCTTTTATGTGATTATATAAATATTTCCTAAAATTTTCGTGGCAATTTGTGAATTTTAACTTCGCTTAAAAAATGTTTTAAAAATGAGGTCCCATAGGGCTCAATATATTTCAATTTCTCAACCTGGATTAAATCTAAAACTAATTGGATGATATCATTAATTTTCATTCCCAAACATCCCATAGACCGTCGCAACAACATACTTATAGTCATTTCTACGGCAGTTATCGTGTGAACGAACAGACTGGCAGAATGACCAACGTCATAAATACATTACAATTATGTTGGAAAGTGTTTAAAATGGATGGTCCTACACGTTTTAATAGAATAAAAAAAAATCTGATGTGAGCAGCACAGTACTTTCCTTATATAATGCAATGAATGTACTACTTTTAAAGTAACAAGAAAGATCAATCATGCTTAAAGCATTGATTATGAAACACTTTCCAACTTCAATGCAATTTTATTTAAACATGTCTAAAATGCAATACATTCCCCGATAATATTTTAAAACTTATCACAATACTACATTAATTTATTATATTTGAAACCTTAAACCTTCATCGAAAAAAATTAACTTCATTCAAATGACGGCATTAAAGTATAAATTGCCTGGTTTAAATATATCTAAAATGTGATACATTCCTCGGTAATAATTTTAGAATTATCATAATACTACGATAATTTATTATATTTGAAAACTTCATCGAAAACAACTGAAATTCATTCAAATGACGTCATAAAAAAATAACACGCCTTGCTCTCTCTTTAAAAGCAACATTTCATTCATAAATAATTCCCCCATTCATGTCATTCATCACAATACTATAATAATTTATTTTATTTAAAAATTAAGACCATTGAGCTACAATTAAGTAATCTCTATGCGTAAAACTTCAGCGAAAAATATCGTCCTTCTCTTTCTAAAATCAATGAATATTTCATTCATATCAGCTAAGCAGACTCCATGGACTAAATTATTTTGTGTTAAAGAATTACAGCGATTCTAATACAACTCATTCTTTATATTTTGCTGTTTACATTTTACATAGGTAAAAAATAGGCTTAATAGTAGAAATAATCATATTTGAATGAGCATTTAAACTGAAATATATTGTCATTGCGTTGTTTTAGTATGTAGATGCACAGAATTTAGGCAAAAATAAAGCAGTTTTAGGACGGATACAACACTCAATATGAATTAAAAAGAACTTTAAAAATCACGATTTTGACACAAGATGGATGCCATATATCATTTTGAAGTGGGTCATGTGATCGTTTCATATCATGGACACGTGATCGCTTCATATAAGAGGTGTTATTATTATTTTAATTTTTATTTAAAAAACTACTGAATATATTTCGCTGAATTTTTTTTTATATATTTTATGGAACAATTTGAATATTGCCTAAAATTTTTGAAGCAATTTGTGAATTTTAAATCCGCTTAAAAAATGCTTGAAAAATTAGGTCCCATAGGGCTCAATGTATTCCATTTTTTCAACCCGGGTTCAATCCAAAACTAATTGGGTGATATTATTCATTTATATTCCCATAGGTCCTATGGACCGTCTGAACAACATACTAAAATTTCATTTTGATTAAGTCATTTTTACGGCAGTTATCGTGCTAACGGACAGACAGACAGACAGACAGAATGAACAAAGTCATAAACACTTTTCAACTTTGTTGTAAAGTGTTAAAAAAATAGGGTTTTCTTATAGTAAATATTTATAATCTTTCCAAGATATTGAATTTTCGAAAATTTGTCGTCATTTTCTTTGATTTAGTGTCATTTTTATCCATTTGGCGAGATTTTCGTCGATTTGGCAACATTTAAAAAAGTCGCCAAGTTGGCGACATTCAGCCAAATTCGTCTCCTAAATCTCGCCAAGCGTTATGGACGGAGAAATAAGTTATTCTTATGGCAGATAAATAACTATTGGCGTTCAAATACAAAAGTATTACTCCAAGTACATTTTCTCATGAATGGAATGAACTAGATCCACGAGAATGATGTCACCAAATTTATCGCATGATATTGCATGTGAAAAGTGAACATGTTTCTCAACAGTTAAAGCAGTTAATATTTTTTTTTAATTTATGGGATTTTTTGATAAATTTATTTGAAAAATGTGCAATATCTCGAGAACGGTTCATACTAGCGTTCTAAAATTTATGTCAATCGTTGCCTAAGGAAAAATTACATAAGAAATATCTATTTGTTCAACATTATTAATGATTTTGATTTTTTGATGATTTTTTCAAAATTTCACTCGAAAATTTAGGGGGCTTGTGAACATTCGATAACCTTTAAAAACAATAGGCTTCCAGTATTCACGGATTATTATTTTTGTACCAAATTTCATTCGAATCGCTCCATTCCTTCGTGAGATATCGTCTCTAGAGGCTCACTGACACACACACACACACACACACACAGACACACACACAGACATCACTTCAAAATGTTTGATTCGTGATCAGGGATGCTTGAAACGTGCTTTCCCGTCGTAATCTCGAATTCGAATTTTCGACCCCGTCACAATTCTCTCCTTATACATTATATATATAATGTATAAGGATAAAGTAATATATCATGTGCTCAGTCTACATGTTGGTCCTTCACTTATTTTACAGCAAAATAATGGTGTACATGATTGACAGTACAATGTTTATAATTAACAACATTTAATTAACAGCATTTAATTAACAGCACGCAAATTATTTATTCATACTGACGTATAAAGGGCTTATCAAAATGTAATTGACATTTAATTCATATCCCACGAAATAAATGCTTATTGGAAAACTACCTGATGCTGAAATACAAAACTTATCAAATGTAACTTCTCTAATGAATGGAGCGAACTGGATCCCCAAGAATAATAAAAATAGATTTGTTGCTTAATACTACATATAGAAAATGAACATTTTTAATGGTGATACGTTTTTTGGTACGTTTCTTTTTAATGGTGATACGTTTTCTTGATACGTTTTTTTGGAAAACGCAGAATATCTCAAGAACGGTTAACGCTAGCGTTCTAAAGTTTTTGTCATTCATTTTCCAGCAAAAAATTAGGTATGAAATATTTATTTATTTAACAAAATGGATGGTCCTGATTTTGTAATGATTTTTTAAAAATTCATTCAAAAATAGTAAAATATCTGGAGAGCGGCTCGTGCTAGCATTCTTAGATTGATTTATATCATTCGTTTTCTAATAAAGCAAATCTTTAATGATTTTCTCAAAATGGATATTCTAAAATTTAAAGCTCTTCGGAACATTCGATAGCGTTTGGAATCAAGAGAGTTTCAGGTATGGATTAATTGTAAAAACCGTACCAAATTATTTAAATTATTTTTGAAATGCTTTATCCGTTTATGAGATATCCCGTCATAATCATGGACACACGCACTAGTATACATGCATACATACAAATACACATTAATGTACATGCACACATTTACACACATACATATATACACACACAGACATCACGTCAAAAACGGTCGATTCCTGAAAGTTTTTGACATGATATCTGTATATGTATCAATGTATGTATTCCAATGTCTGTGTTTGTAAGTATGTACATGATACATCTAATGATGGTTTAGCGACAAAATTATCTACACGGTATATTTGCCAAACAAATTTAGCAGCAAAATAATATTCCACAACATAAAGGTCTTCAGCCTATCATTTTATTCACACCCATTATTTCTCATTATTTTCTACCGCAGCGCAATATCTTAGGCCGCGGAAATAGAAATCGTGAGGAAATTGACTTATGGTTATTTTCAAAAATCTTGAAGTTGATAGATGGCAGCTTTAAACTTCAGTCTCAATCCCCAAAACCTCTCGAGATAACCCCTTTATTAGGAAATAGGAAAAAGTTTTCAAACTGATTATAGTAAATTTATGTTTGACCTGCTTGATGCTGAGTAAAAGCGAAATGTTTCTTAAATGTACCCGTAAGGGGAGCCTCTGTTTACACAATGTTAAACTTCTAACGTTAATGGATTGTTTACTAAATATCTGGTAAAAAATCTGATGTGGGCAGCACATGACTTTCCTTATATAATGCAATGAATTTATTACTTTTACAGCAAAAAGAAACAAAAAAGATCAATCATGCTTAAAGCATTGATTATGAAACACTTTCCAACTTCAATGCAATTTTATTTAAACATATCTAAAATGCAATACATTCCTCGGTAATATTTTAAAACTTCTCACAATACTACATTGATTTATTATATTTGAAAACTTAAACAATCATCGAAAAAAAATGAACTTCATTCAAATGACGGCATTGAAATATAAATTGCCTGGTTTAAACATCTCTAAAATGTGATATATTACTCGGTAACAATTTTAGAATTATCATAATACCACGATAAACTTCATCGAAATTTAAAAACTTCATCGAAAACAACTGAAATTCATTCAAATGGCGTCATAGAAAAAATAACACGCCTGGCTCTCTCTAAAAAAGCAGCATTTCATTCATAAATAATTTCCCATTCATGTCATTCATCACAATACTATAATAATTTATTTTATTTAAAAATTAAGACCATGGAGCTATAAGTAATTGTACTCTATGTTTAAAACTTCATCGCAAAAAATCGTCCTTCTCTCGGTAAAGTCAATGAATATTTCTTTCATATCAACTATGCAGACTCCATGAGCTAAATTCCTTTTCGTTAAAAAAATACAGCAATTCCTATACAACTCATCCTACATATTTTGCTGTTTACATTTCACATAAGTGAAAAATAGGCTTCCTTAGAGAAATAATCAAAGTTGGATGCTCATTTAAACTCAAATATATTGTAATTGCGTTGTTTCAGTATGTAGATGCACAGAATTTAAGCGAAAATAAAGAGGTTTTACGACGAATACAGCACTCAATATGAATTAAAAAGAACTTTAAAAATGACGATTTTGAGACAAGATGGATGCCGTATTATATTTTGAAGTTGGTCACGTGATCGTTTCATATCATGGTCACGTGATCGCTTCATATAAGAGGTGTAATTATTATTTTAATTTTTATTTAAAAAACTACTGAATATATTTTGCTGAATTTTTTTTATATATTTTATGGAATAATTTGAATATTACCTAAAATTTTCGAAGCAATTTGTGAATTTTAAATCCGCTTAAAAAATGTTTGAAAAATTAGGTCCCATAGGGTTCAATGTATTTCATTTTTTCAAGCTGGGTTCAATCCAAAACTAATTGGGTGATATTATTTATTTATATTCCCATAGGTCCTACAGACCGTCTGAACAACATACTAAAATTTCATTTTGATTAAGTCATTTTTACGGCAGTTATCGTGCTAACGGACAGACAGATAGACAAACAGACAGACAGACAGGCAGACAGATTGAACAAAGTCATAAACACTTTCAAACTTTGTTGTAAAGTGTTAAAAAGGTTATTCTTATGGTAGATACTTATATTCTTTCCAAGGTTTTAAATTTTCGTCAATTAGTCGTTATTTTCATTGATTTAGCGTCATTTCTATCCATTTGGCGATATTTTCGTTAGTTTAGCAACATTTAAAAAATTCGCCAAGTTGGCGACATTCCGAGACATTCTGCTAAATCCGTCGCCAAAATCTCGCCAGCGTTATGGATGGAGAAATAAGTTATTCTTATAGCAGATAAATGGCTATTGACGTTCAAATACAAAAGTATTACTCAAAGTATATTTTCTCATGAATAGAATGAGCTAGATCCACGAGAATGATGTCACCCAATTTATCGCATGATATTACATATGAAAGTGAACATGTTTCTCAAAAGTTAATATATATTTTTTTAATTTATGGAATTTTTTGATAAATTTATTTGAAATATGTGCAATATCTCGAGAACAGTTCATGCTAGGGTTTTAAAGTTTATGTCAATCGTTTTCTAAAGTAACATTACATAAGGAATATCTATTTGCGTAACTTTATTATAGGTTTTGATTTTTTGATGATTTTTTTCAAAATTTCACTCGAAAATTTAGGGGAGGTTCTGAACATTCGATGGCGTTTAAAAACTATAAGCTTCCAGTATTCACAGATTGTGAATTTTGTACCAAATTTCATTCGAATTGCTCCATTCGTTCGTGAGATATCGTCTCCACAGACTCACTGACACACACACACACGCGCGCGCACACACACGCAGACATCACTTTAAAAATATTCGATTCGTGATCAGGGATGCTTAAAACGTGCCGTCGAAAACTCGAATTCGAATTTTCGACCCCGTCACCATACATTCCTTACACATTATGTATGGAAGGAAAGGAATAATAAAATTAAAATATATTTCTGGTGCTATAGAACATACAGAGTCCATTTCAAAGATAAGAGCTTTGCAATTTCGTCCAAGTAGCTCAACGGTAGAGCATCGGCTGACCAACTCAAAGATACAGGGTTCGATTCCCGGTTGAGGTAGCAAGATTCTTTACTAACCACAAATGTTTAATTGGGGAGAAATGTTAACTTTCGGATGCCAACATTTTTCCATACTATTATTTTACTTAAAAGTTGTCCTTGAATCATCTATTTCTCATGATCTGCTATAAACAGAACCTAGATGATGATATATAGATTTTTCACTAAATTCTGTAAAATAATGTGAAGTTTACTATGGGAAGTTCACTTCCAGTAAAAGAAAAAATTGAAACACCTTTTTCTCAAGATTGTCTATAGAAAGAGTTTAGATGATGATTGATATGGATTCAGCATCACGTTTTAGTGGGGTAGGGGAATGAATAAGGATTTTCACATCCGATTAAAACATTATAATAAAACATCTATGTCGCAGAATAGGCTGTAGATAGAATATGAATAACATTGATTCCTAATCAATTTCCAGAGGGGTAGCGGTTTATAAAAGTTGTCCAGTTCCGGTATTTTCCCAATTCGATTTAATTACTTTCATTTTCCATGAAACATCTATTTCTTATAATCGGTTATAGGTAGAGCTTAGATGATAATTGATATGGATTCAGCATCAATATTCTAAAATGGCAGGAAGATTCAGTAAATATTTCAACTTTCTAATATTTTTCCAATTACAGTTAAAAAAAATCTGATGTGGGCAGCACATGACTTTCCTTATATAATGCATTGAATTTAACACTTTCACAGTTAAAAAAAATTTATTCTTATAGTAGATACTCATATTCTTTCCAAGATATTGAATTTTCTTCAATTAGTCGTCATTTTCATTGATTTAGCGTCATTTTTATCTATTCGGTGAGATTTTCGTTAATTTGGCAACATTTAAAATGTCGCCAAGTTAGCGACATTCCGCCAAATTCGTCTCCAAAATCTCTCCAAGCGTTATGGAAGGAGAAATAAGTTATTCTTACAGCGGATAAATGACTATTGGCGTTCAAATACAAATGTATTACTCAAAGTATCTTTTCTCGTGAATGGAGCAAGTTAGATCCACGAGAACGATGTCACCAAATTTATCGCATAATATTACATATGAAAAGTGAACATGTTTCTTAACAGTTAATCATTTTTTTTAAATTTATGATTGGATTTTTTGATAAATTTATTTGAAAAATGTGCCCTATCTCGAGAACGGATCATGCTAGCATTCTAAAGTTTATCCCAATCGTTTTCTAAGGAAAAATTAGATAAGAAATATCTATTTGCGTAACTTTATTAAATGTTTTGACTTTTTAATGATTTTTTCAAAATTTCACTCGAAAATTTAGGGGGGTTCTGAACATTCGATTATGTTTTAAAGCAATAGGCTTCCAGTATTCACGGATTGTGATTTTTATACCAAATTTCATTCGAATCGCTCCATTCGTTCATGAGATATCTTTTCCACAGACTCACTGACACACACACGCACACACACACACACACACACACACACACAGACACAGACATCACTTCAAAAATGTTCGATTCGTGATCAGGGATGCTTGAAACCTGCTCTCCCGCCGCAAACTCGTATTCGAATTTTCGACCCTCGTCTCAATACTTTCCTTATACATTATGTAGATATGGAAAGTAATATATTTTTTCTTCTAAAATCTATTTCTCAAGTTTCGCTATAGATAGAGCTTTGCTGATAACTGATATAAATTCACCATAAATTCGGTAGCAAAATAATGTTCCACAGTGTAAAAGTCTTCAGCCTATCATTTTTTCACACCCATTACTTCTCATTATTTTCTACCGCAGCGCAATATCTTAGCCCGCTGAAATAGAAATCATGAGGAAATTGACTTATGGTTATTTTCAACAGTCCTGACGTTGATAGATGGCAGTTTTAAACTTCAGTCTCAATACTGCAAGCAGAATACCCCCTTTATTAGAAATGGAGAGAAAGTTTTCAAAATGTTTATATATTTATGTTTGACCTGTTTGATGCTAAGTAAAAGTGAAAAGTTTCTTATAAGTAACCGGAAGGGGAGCCTCCATTTACACAATGTTAAAATGCTAATATTTATAGATTGTTTACAAAATATCTAAAATAATAAAATTAAAACATCTTTCTGGTGTTATGGAACCATAAATGCTTGATCTGGTAGAAAAATTTTAGTTTTTGGTTGCGATCATTTTGCCATATTATTGTTTTGCTAAAAACATTTCCTTGAATCATCTATTTCTCATGATATGCTATAAAATATCTAATATGCTATAAAATATCACATGGTTTTCCTTATATAATGCAATGAATTTACTACTTTTACAGTAAAAAAAATCCGATGTGGGCAACAGATGACTTTCCTAATGTAATGCAATGAATTTATAACTTTTACAGTAAAAAAAAGGTTATTCTTATAGTAGATACTTTCAAAGATATTCTTTCAAAGATATTGAATTTTCGTCAATTAGTCGTCATTTTCATTGATTTAGCGTCATTTTTATCCATTTAGCGAGATTTTCATTAATTTGACAACATTTCAAAAAGTCGCCAAGTTGGCGTCATTTCGCCAAATTCGTCGCCAAAATCAACAAGCGTTATGGATGGAGAAATAAGTTATTCTTATAGCAGATAAATGATTATTGGCGTTCAAATACAACAGTATTACTCAAAATATCTTTTCTCATAAATGGAAAGAATTAAATCCACTAGAAATGATGTTACCAAATTTATCGCATGATATTACATATGAAAAGTGAACATGTTTCTCAATAGGAAATTTTTTTTATATCATATAATTTTTTGATAATTTTATTGAAAAATGTGCAATATCTCGCGAACGGTTCATGCTGGCGTTCTAAAATTTATGCCAATTGTTTTCTAATGAAAAATTACATAAGAAATGTCTATGTGCGTAACTTTATTACAGGTTTTAATTTTTTGACGATTTTTTCAAAAATTCACTCGAAAATTTAAGAGTGTGGGACCAGAAATTGTTCTCACATGAGACACTTTTATTTGATTATTTATGGTGTCCTTTAAGGAAAAGAAAGCTTGTGTCTGTCTGGCGCCGAACTTTACGACAACTTGAACTTTTAGATCATATGCTATAAATTTAACTGTGCCAGGCCACATGGGCTGAGAGGGGCTGTGAAGTGACCATTGGGTTCAGAAGAACCAATGAGCGCCAAGGGGAAGAAGGGCGGAGCTACCCCCCCCCCCCCCCCCCGCCGAAGGAACCAGAAGTCAAAAACAGATTTACGAAAGGAGCGAAGTGAATATGACCTAGCAGACATGACTTAGGAGTTGTAGTTTGAGTACGAGTATTTACACTGTCATGACTTAAGAGGAAATAAATCAGAGTTCGGAGACACACACCCCAGAGTTGTGGACGAAATACACGAGTTTCAGTTATAGACAAAATGAGAGTGCAGTAGCATACGAAAGACAATGAGGAGTTGTGGCAAGAGCGATGAAAACCTTGGTTAGATGATAAGCCCAAGATTAAACTGGAAGGTATGTGCTCTGATTGTTACCAGTCCTAGACACCATCGTAAAGCTAATATTTTTGGTCGCATATCTCCCCTTGCTAAAATAAGTAAATGAAATTCGATAATAATTGAAAATTGATATTGATGAAATTTAGTCTTATTGATAAATTGATGTTGTTAATAAATTATATTGTTTAGGTTTAAATAGTCTAATCTTTTAATATTAATTAAGAATTCTTTTCAGGACTAACACAAAAGGTAAAAATAATTGGAGGGTTTTTGCGGCACAACAGCGAGCGATGTACATTTAAATGTTAATTCCACTATATATGAATTTACGGCAATGTTAATGTGATTTAAAATAGTGAATTTAATAATATAAGTTTAACTTTACTAATTCCTTATGCCACAAGGAGAGGGTTCTAAACATTCGATTGCGTTTAAAAACAATGGACTTCCAGTATTCACAGATTATAATTTTTGTACCAAATTTCGTTTGAATCGGTCCAATCATTCGTCAGTTATCATCTACACAGTCTCAATGACACACACACACACACATCAACTCAAAAACTTCTGATTCGTATTCAGAGATGCTTGAAACGTGCTCTCCCGTCGAAAATTCGAATTCGAATTTTCAACCCCTTCAAAATACTTTCCTTATACATTATATGTATATAAGGAAAGTAATAAGAATTAGATGATGACTTGTATGGATTTAGCACTAAATTCTGCAGACGGATGGAAAATTTGCTACGGGAAGTTCACTTCCGGTTTAAAAAAATAATTTAATTATCTTTTTCTCAAGATTGCTTATAGAAACAGCTTTTATGATGACTTATATGGATTCAGCATCATATTTTGGTGGAATAGAGGGACAGTAAAATTCAGTAAACATTTCACTTCCGTTTGTTTGTTTTTTAAAAAATTAAAAACCATGCTGTGAGGTCACGACTTCCGAGAACGTAAAGTCCTGATGAGACCCGCAACAACTGACTCACCATCTAGTTGTGCCGTCAAGAAACTAGAGAGCTGAAAAAATCCCATTCAAGCTCGAAAGATGCGATTCAGATAGTTCTGCTATGGCACATTTTAAAACAAAAGTTTCACTCCAAATTTCACGAGGATTCGACAAATAAGATTTGATATTTTAGAATGCAAAATATTTCCTTTAATTAATATTCTTCATATCCCTGTAATTGTGCGAATCTTCAATTTTACGATACCACAATATTCATTCGAAATGTCTCAAATCATGCATAATTCGATGTCATTTGATTTTTTTAAACTAGAGACTAATTTATATTAAAAAAAATCTGATGCAGGCAGCACATGACTTTCCTTATATAATGCAATGTATTTACTACTTTTACAGTAAAAACAAAATAGGTTATTCTTATAGTAGATACTTATGTTTTTTCCCAAGATATTGAATTTTTGTCAAATAGTCGTTATTTTCATTGATTTTAGCATCATTTTTATCCATTTGGCGAGATTTTCTTTGATTTGGTAACATTTTAAAAAGTCGCCAAGTTGGCTACATTCCACCAAATTCGTCGCCTAAATCTCTTTACAAGGTTAACATGTTTCTCGATAGGAAATATTTCTTTTTTTATTTTATATAATTTGTTTTTATACTTTTTCTTAAAAATGTATAACATCTCGAAAACGGTTCGTTCTAGCGTTCTAAAATTTATGTCAATCGTTTTCTAATAAAAAAAATACATTAGAAATGTCTATTTGCGTAACTTTATTAGAAGCTTTAAGTTTTTAATGATTTTGTCAAAGTTTCACTTGAAAATTTAGGGGGGGGGGGGGGGTCTGAACATTCGATTGCGTATAAAAGCGATAGACTTCCAGTATTCACGGATTGTAATTTTTATACCAAATTTCGTCAGTTATCGTCTCCATAGACTCACTGACACACACACACACACACATCACTTCAAAAATGTTCAATTCGTGATCAGTGATGCTTGAAATGTGCTCTCCCGTCGAAAACTCGAACTAGAATTTTCGACTCCCGTCACAATACTGTCCTTATACGTTATTGTATATAAGGAAAGTAATAACTAATCTGCCAATGTATATAAATGACTAATAACCTTTATAATAAATATCAAAAAGACTAATTTATATTAGAAATATCTTGAAGAGCTGTTTCTTCTTAGAAGACGAGGTAATTCTACCAAATTTTGTGGCAGTATATGGCTTCGATTTTTCACTAAAGTCCATACAAACAGACAAACAAACAACTGCTATTATTATGGATTTCCTGTATTTCCTGTAATCTAATATAACCTTTAACACCAGATTTCACTGAATGGTATAAATTTCGAGATAAACACGCTTAAAAGCGTATTTCATGGCTTTTTATTGGAAAATAAATATACTGTAATCCTTTATGATCTATGCATCTTGAAGAAACGTCTTGGCTTAAAGAGAAATTAATAGAGGTGTTTTTGTGCGCAAGAAAGATAAATCACTTGAAAGATTTTTTGGGAGATAGCCTATTATCATAATTCCTTTATAATATCGTATAACGCAAGAAAATAAATCTGCCGCTGTAGAGTGCGTTCTAAAATTAATCTTCGCGTAAAATTTGAATTGGAAATCTTCCAAACTCGGAAATAGATGTTCACTGAAATGCATGACTGCATTATTACGTTAAAAATTGATATATTTTTAATTTTTCATCATTACTTATGATGACATGTTGAGTAATTCAATTTGGAGATGGAATAATTTCATTTATTTTCTGTTTGAACTCTTGTTCCTAGGAAAATTTCTATGAACACAATTAACTTTGTAAAGAAAGGGCAAAGTTTGTACACATGAGGTCTATAGTAAAGAAACTATGCTCGATCGAATAAAAGTGATTGCAGCGAGACTAGTGGAGAATTTAAAAAGTCAGGATTCGATTTTTTTAAATATACTTTTCAAGATTATTTCTCCAAATTTCTCAGTAAATTTTCCAACCGATTTATTTTAAATTAGAAAATGTACCCGGCATTGATCGGTGTTTAAAATGAGCGGTCGTGTGGTGTTGTACGAGTATACCCACAACAGTTTATTACTTTCCTTATATACATAATGTATAAGGAAAGTATTGTGACGGGGTCGAAAATTCGAATTCGAGTTTTCGACGGGAGAGCACGTTTCAAGCATCCCTGATCACGAATCAAACATTTTTGAAGTGATGTCTGTATGTGTGTATGTGTGTGTGTGTGTGTGTGTGTGTGTGTGTGTGAAAGTATGTGTGTGTGTGTGTGTGTGTGTGTGTGTGAAAGTATGTGTGTGTGTGTGTCAGTGAGCCTGTGGAGACGATAACTGACGAACGAATGGACCGATTCGAACCAAATTTGGTACAAAAATCACAATTCGTAAACACTGGAAGCCTATTGCTTTTATATGCAATCGAATGTTAAGAACCCCCTAAATTTTCGAATGAAATTTTGAAAAAATCGTCAAAAAATCAAAACCACTAATAAAGTTACGCAAATAGACATTTCTTATGTAATTTTTCATTAGAAAACGATTGACATAAATTTTAGAACGCTAACATGAACCGTTCTTGAGATATTGTTCATTTTTAAAAAAAAAATTATCAAAAAGTCATATAAAAAAAATTCCTATTGAGAAACATGTTCACTTTTCATATGTAATACCATGCGATAAATTGGGTTACATCATTCTCGTGGAACTAGCTCATTCCATTCATGAAAAAATATACTTTTAGTAATACTTTTGTGTTTGAACGCCAATAGTCATTTATCTGCTGTAAGAATAACTTATTTCTTAGTGCATAACGCTTGGCGAGATTTTGGCGACGAATTTGGCGGAATGTCGCCAACTTGGCGACTTTTTGAAATGTTGCCAAATTAACGAAAATCTCGCCAAATGGATAAAAATGACGACTAATTGTCGAAAATTTAATATCTTGGAAAGAACATTAGTATCTACTATAAGAAAAACCTACTTTTTTTACTGTAAAAGTAGTAAATTAATTACATTATATAAGGAAATTCATGTGTTGCCCACATCAGATTTTTTTATTTTATTTTTGGTTAAAAGAGTGCGTATTATTAAAACTTTCTTTGGTTTTCAAGAGTTCGCTGTAATTTCCGGTGTGATTTTTATCGCAGGTTTCACCTTAAATCTTGGACAACGCTGAAACGTTCTAGAAAATGTATCCGTCAATGCCCGAGATTTAAGCCACAAACCTTTGATTGCAATCGCACCGGAACGGAGCTCACAGCAAATTCTTGGAAACGTAAGAATGCATTAGCAGTGAACTCGCTTATAACTAAAAAAATCTGATGTGGGCAGCACCTGACTTTCCCTGCAGACTTATATTCACGTTCCCTTTTTTTTAATTAATTTATTTTAAATTTTATTTCAATTTTCATTCTTATTTGATAACTGGACTTATTTTCAAAGGTGGCGTAGAGAAAATACGAAAAAACTAAAATATCTCGAAAACGGCTAGTCCTGGTGTAATAGGGTTGGTCTTATTCTTTTCTTCGTTAAGAATTACGTATTAAGTAAGTACTTAATGTATATATTAGAGCATACGTAGTTTTTTATTTTAGATTTTTGCAATTTTTGCTGGCCATTTTGCTAAAGGGGGCAGGTTATTTTTTCCAAATCATACCAAAATATAATCAACACCTGGGTGTCCCACAAGCGACTTATCTACCAAAGTTTGTGAAATTCGGTCTATTAATTTTTCAGTTAGAGTGAATGCAAGCTTTGGCGGGCCATTTCGCAAAAAAAGGCGGGTTCTTTTATCCCAAATCGTACTCAAAACTAATCAACACCAGATTCGCCTACAAGTTACTTACCAACCAAAATTTTATGTAATTCGGTCCATTAGTTTTTTAGTTAGAGTGAATACAAAATCTGCACTGACAGACAGACAGACAGACAGACACACAGACAGACACACAGACAGACACATAGGCACACACACAGACATTACGCTAAAAAGTTTTTTCGTATTCTAGAGGTCTCGAAATGTGATCCCTCAAAAACTCGAGTTGCGATTTTCGGCATGATTTCAATACTTTCCCTATACATTACCATGTATTGCAGGGAAAGTAAAAATGCTGATAATGTTAACATGGATATTCTGCAATAATATCCTCTATATTATATCTCGGAAGTGCGCCATATCTCTTCACACGAAGAGCCTTTATATTTAAAAAATTCATAAAAATTCGAGTACGTCATATTTCTTCACACGAAAAGTCTATATAATTTAAAAATTCATAAAACTTCGATTATTCATCGTATGGATTACGTTTAAAGTTTGTTTAAAAGACATCTTTTTAATCTTTCCGATGGTGTGAAGATAAAAACTCTGTGGTAATATTTTCTGTCACTAAAGAACCGATTTGGGTGATAATTACTCTAAAAAACCTAAAACATAAAATAACTCATAAACTAATTCGAATTAAAAAAAGATACACCTTGCAGCAAAGTGCTTCACAATATCTCGAGAATGTATGGCGATAAGTCTTAGAGGAAGATGCCTGTTTATTTCTGGTTACATGCAGTTTCAAAATATATACAAGTTAAATAACGTTGAATATATGAAATTTTATAACTTTTCCATTACAGATCAAAAACAGGCAAAAATTATCTCGAGAACGGTATAATTAAAAACTCTGTAATGAATCTCATGAATGTAAAACATGAATATAAAATAAATATTTTCGTAACATATTTCAGCATATCTATTTTTTAGATTATTTTCCAACTTTCAAGTAAAAATGTTCAAAAACATGAATATCTTCAAAAAATACAAATCAATTATACCATGTGGTTAATAATATGTTATCAAATAAACATAAACCTCTTTTAAATAATAATTGAATCTAAACATAATCCACATAGGTCTTTAGCCATTGTCAAACCATCAAATGACGAATGTATTTAGAAGCCTGATTAATGACGCCATTTAATATGGCGGGGACTAAGATATTCATACGATTTTTCAGAGATCGAATTCTTTTAATTCCATTTTCATTGACGTGAAAAAGAAGATAATCCCTTCTCCATAGAATTTATTTAAAATTTATGACCTCGTCAGGTTTGGCTAATTCTCAAATTTGGCGATAAGATTCGGAAAATTCCTTAGAAACTTCGGGATTCAATGGTTTTCGCTAGTCGTTTTATTTGTATTGTATTTAAAACAGGAGTTTTAAAGAAAAAGTTATTCAATATATACTTTAATAACATGATACTATTGGTACAATATAATATATCTTGACATTTCGTTGGAAATATTTCTTATGTAGAGCCAATATTAGGGATTCACTGGCCTCCAGTATTGACTAGATATTGATACAAATATAAAAATGTTTCTCTATGTTTTTCCTCTATTTAATCAATGCATAGCTGTACTTTGCTTCTATATAATGTTTTTGGCCTATTTAAAGATAGAACATCTTCACAGAGAGTTATCATTATTACGTGAGCATATGGTTGCCATATTTTGAAGTCCAGGCAGGATTGACAGATTCGGCGATTTATCGCCAACTTACCGACGTTTGGAAAATTGTTGAATGTAATAGAACTTTTTCGAAATAACAAATATTCTAGGAGCTACGAGATCCTTCTGGAAGTTTCTACGGTGAGTATATAAAAGGCGTCATCGCTTAGTTGGAGAGCAGTTGCGTGATACGAGCTATATTAAATTATGACACATATTAAATTATGACACATATTATTAGATACATCAGTGTTTTGTGAACAGTACCCACTATGTCTGTGAATAAGCTAAGTATTTTATTGCTGTTTTTTTGTATCTGACTGTTGTTTTAGCGATCTTGTAAGATCGTTATTGAGCTATTCGCTGTATATTGTTCATGTTTACGCCAATTACTGGTTTTACATGAAAATATTAGCTGTCTAGAAATTTGGATTCATGCTTGTACCCTGAGAGTACACCCATGATTCCAGGGGATACATCATAACAGTATTGATATTACAATATTACACTAACGTTAGCATTACATTGGAAATATTTCTAATTCATGGAATATATTGGTGACGTTGAAGGTATATAATGTTTTTCATATTGACAACCAAAACTAGCTAAATATTGGATATATATATTGTGGTGCACAAACAATTTTTATGTTAGATTTTAAACTTATTGAATTACTCATAATTAACGTAGTCGTTGCTCGTCGTGAAACACTTGCATTGTGGAGCTAAGAACCCACCATTAATATCTTTTTTACGAGTTTCTGGAATAAAATATACTAACATAATACTACTCATAATTAACTGCACCCAGTTTAACTTTAAAATAACATTATTTATTAAGAACATTCTAACTATTACTAAATTAATTACAACAATTTCCAGATATAATTTTCGGAGGGGGTTGGACATGTGAGACCAGGTAAGTTAATCTTATCAAAATGGTTATGACCTGCGATACTCTGACTTGAACATACCGTCTGGTTGCTTTTAGACGTTGACACACAGCCGACTGTCTTTCACATCGTCACTCACACAACTTGCTATTGCACATGGCCTCTTCTGCACTACTTCTTACAATGAATATGTGCTCGATCTCATCTGTGCTACCACGCTCTACATATCTCAATCTGTAATAATTTTATCACTGCTATATCTCTGCATCTCTATTTGAAGTGGTTCTCTCATCTCTTGTGGAAGTGTATAGGGTTCTCACGGTTGCCACATATTTTTGGCCGAGGTCTGAAACGCCTTTTCGGCTACCATTAGTTGACCTCAGGGCAATGCGACAAGTCATCTTCCATATTGATTTAACTTTGAACCAATTCTATGGATTTTCCTTTAGTCTCCAGTACTGCTCTGTCTAGATCAAACCTATACTTGAAGCCCCCTTATTCATGGCTTGTGCTGAACTTTTGGGTCAGGGCTGCAATACGTTGGCATCTTGCAGTCTCATGCCATTGGGTGGCCTGCTAGAAACCATAAATATTTCCATTAAAATATATTCGTTAAATCTGGTCTCACATGTATATTGGTTCAATATTACAGGTATATACGCATCTTCATATTGGCATAATAATGGCTGTTAATATTGACTTGATATTGGCATGCTACTAGGGTAGATTATAATGGCAGAATACCGATCCGGTGGTCGAGCAGTCAGGGACATGCGTTTCCGTCTGATCGCTGGATTGCCGGGTTGCGGGTTCGAATCCCGCCAGCAATCTTGGATGCTGTCATGTCGAGGCCAAGTAAGATTTCCATAAAAGTGAAGCTGCAAATCTCCTTCCCTTTGCCATGGGACGCCCTAGGGGATCATGTGGACGTGGTGCGTAGTCGCCCTTTCACCACGGGGGAATTAGTACACACATAATGGAAGAATTCGTCAATAGGTGCATTCCCAAACATAGGATTGTGTCCCTAATATAAATAACAGCATATGTGCATTGGTTTCGAACATATTATACACTCGTCAGTATGGAGTAGATAGTAACTGCAATTTCAGTTAGCATTCCATGTCAAGTGAGCTAAAGATCCTCCATAGACCATCTTCAATTTTGATGCAATTTTTAGATGTATCAACATGATAGCTTCATATAAGATTCCCAAGAAAGTCCTTAAGAGCCCCAATACCTTTGTAAGGGTTGGTAAATAAATGTAAGTAACCATACTCCATCGAATACAAGTAATTACAAAGGCCCTAGCGGAAAATTTATAAAGTTCGGTTAAAGAACGCGGTAAGTAAGCAAGTTATACGATAAAACCCAATTATAGAGCATTGAATAATGTCGAAAACCCAGACCATCCGACTCGTCCAAGGAAATGCGTAGGAATCGACAATAAAATTGTTACAAAAGGCATTTATTACATGAACAGTTGAGGAGCATTGAATAATGTGTAGAAATCGACAATAAATAGTTACTGAAGGCATTTATTACATGAACAGTTGTAGAGCATTGGATAATGTGTAGAAATTGACAAAAAATTGTTACAAAAGGCATTTAGCACATAAACAGTTGCAGAGTATTGTATACTGTGTAGAAATCGACACTAAAATTGTTACAAAAGGCACTTATTACATGAACAGTTGTAGAGCAGTCGATAATGTGTAGGAATCGACAATAAAATAGTTACAGAAGGCATTTATTATATGAACAGTTGTAGAGCATTTGATAATGTGTAGAAGTCGCCAATAAATTGTTACAAAAGGCATTTATTACATGAGCAGTTGTAAAGCATTAGATAATGTGCAGAAATCGACAGTAAAATTGTGACAGAAGGCATTTATTACATGAACAGTTGAGGAGCAATGAATAATATGTAAGATTCGACAATAAAATTGTTATAAAAGGCATTTATTTGACAAATAGGGTTACGGGATAACTGATGTCATATTCAGGAATAAAACAATAATAAACAATTACATGGACATAAATCTAGTGTATATATTGCTAAAAATTATCTCCGTCAGGGGCAATGCCCATTTGAATTTGAAAAAGAATATTTCCACGAACTTTGGCAAGCATTCAACAGTTAATATCATATTAGGAAACTTAAAACTACGTCAAAAATCAGGAATTTAATAAATCTTCAATTGCTCAACATTGTCCTCATTGTGACCACCGTTTTGAGCTTTTTTCGGTAAGGATCATACACAAGTATATGATCTTGTTTTTTTTAAATTTTCAATATTTAGAAAAATTATAGTAGTTTAGTCAATGGCTTGTTCAGTACTACATTTTTGTCCTCGGTCTAGCAAAGAGCCCTATAGTTATTTCGTTTTACTTTATTTTTGCTTCATTTCTTAGCAACGTGATTCATCTTATATTTGTATCGTGTTTTGGCGCACGCCAATTTTGTGTATCATTCTTCATTTCGGATTAGCTGAACTATTCTTCATTCTGCTCTTTGATTGGCTCTCTCAGGCGAACACTTAATCCAAGACCTATCTGTTTCTTCTATTTGTACCCATTTCGCTTTTTAAACTTTGGGTTTATTGGTTTCTTTGAACTGACGAAATAGGTCCAAAGTATCCTCGAAACAGCTGTATACTGCGCTATTATTTATGACAGATATTTATTCCCTTTCGTAAATACGTTTCATCCGTTTCTGGTGTCGATTCCTACTAATCAGATGTTTTTTTACAACTTTGTAATTGGCCTTTTTTGTCTATGTCGCTTTGTTGCCGAGTTCATTATCTCAAAGTCAAATTCTTTTCTAGAGGCGCTGTAATCCATGCCATTCTATTGGGCATTTTCAATTTACTATAGATTGACTTAATGTGCATACACATTTATCTATCCCTATAAAGTATGCTTAAGAGCTTTCTATTAACGCGATGCTATATGAAACATCAACATAACGTATGTTACATTCTGTAAAATAAATTCTAACTCTTAAATCCAAGTCCATTAACAAGATAAACGAATTCATAAATGTAGAACATTCCTACATTCTTTTTAAAAATAAACGATATCCGAATAAATAATTATCAACGGTTAAACTTTAAGATGACAAATGCATCAGAATAGCAAAGGGTAACACCATTTTTAAACAATGGTAACTTCATTATTCAAACGAATTTTCAGGGATCGGGAACTATTTTTTTTATTTTACTTCCATTTCAAAGAAATAAATATTAACAATAAGAAACAAAGCCTTTTACCGAAGACTGCATTCAAAATTTATTATATCTTCTGTACTGGCCAATTTCCAAATGTAAAAATAAAATGTAGAAATTTACAGTATAAATTTTTAACTTGATGATTTATTTCAACAATCCAAATATAAGGTCTTTAGTGTTATCTTAAATGGATAATTTATCGATCTTTTAATGAATTAAATGTTTATAAATTAGAAAGTAAAATATGTAGTGATATTATTCCTAAACAGAAAGATTGCGATAAGAGCAATGCTATTATCTCAATTTTATTTCCTAAATAAATTATTTATTTCAAATGTAGAAAGGAGTACATGGTTTTTCAAAAAGATTGTACGAATAACTTTTTAACGAGAGATCACGTGGTTTCAATTTAAGAAATGCTTCAAATAAAACAGACTTTCAAAGTATGACAGTCTGCATCGCCTGACACGTTTTGTAAAAAAATCTGATGGAGGCAACACATGACTTTTCTTATATAATGCAATGAATTTGCTACTTTAACAGTAAAAACAATAGGTTATTCTTATAGTAGATATATTCTTTCCAAGATATTGAATTTTCGTCAATCAGTCTTCATTTTCATCGATTTAGCCTCATTTTTATCCATTTGGCGAGTTTTTCGTTAATTTAGCAACATTTAAACACGTCGCTAAGTTGGCGAAATTCTGCCAAATTCGCCGCCAAAATCTCGCCTCGTTATGGACAAAGAAATAAGTTATTCTTATAGCAGATAAATGATTATTGGCTTTCAAATGCAAAAGTATTGCTCAAAGTATCTTTTCTCTTGAATGGAACGAGCTAAATCCACGAGAATGATGTCATCAAGTTTGTCTCATGATATTACATATGAAAAGTGAACGTGTTTCTCAATAGGTAATACTTCTTTTATTATTTTACATGATTTTTTGATATTTTTTTTAAATGTTCAATATCTCGAGAACGGTTCATGCTAGCGTTCTAAAATCTGTGTCAATCATTTTCTAATGCAAAGGTACATTAGATATGTCTATTTGCGTAACTTTATTAAAGGTTTTGATTCTTTAATAAATTTTCAAAATTTCACTCGAGAATTTAGGAGGGTTCTGAACATTCGATTGCGTATAAAAACAATAGGCGTCCAGTATTCATGGATTGTGATTTTTGTAACACGGTTCGTTCAAATCGGTCCCTTCATTCGTCGGTTATCGTCTCCACAGACTCACTGACACACACACAGACACACACACACACGCACCCACAGACATCACCTCAAAAATGTTTGATTCGTGATCAGGGATGCTTGAAACGTACTCTCCCGTCGAAAACTCGAATTCGAATTTTTGATCCCGTCACAATATTTTCCTTATACATTATGTATATAAGGAAAGTTAAAAGTAAAAAATGTAACCTTTAATGCGAACCCTCTACAAAAGAACTTCCCATTAGCAAATTGTTCTTTATTGCACTTAACATTTTATCAAAGATATAGGGCTTAAACCACTTTTTCTCATTTGAAATGAACAGAGGGAGGGTGGCTCAACTCGACTGTCTAATGCAAAAATCTATTTTTAAATGGCTTTTATTATTATTTTTTTTTTTTTGCAAATTTTATAAGCATTGTTTTTACATCTTTATTGTTGTTCCAAATGATCTCAATTATAGCATGTTACTCTTCATTTTAAACAGCTTGGAAAAAGATAGTCGATTTATACAAAGTTTGTTAATGAACTCACGGGGGTTACCCCCAATCCCCAATAGGGGCTAATAACGTTACCAACTCAGAAATTGTATCAGGGCTAATTTTCGCTGCAATGATTTAAACTATTAAGTTTCAGGTTTATTGAGCCATAAATAGCACATTCCATGCATGATTATGTCAAATTTGTTCTATGCTGCCATGTTAAGAAAATATAAAATTTCAATTAAATTACGTTTTCGTTCGAATAAAAGAAAAAATTCTATCTAATTCTAGATTTTTTGTTATCAAAGTTGAATATAATGTTTCGTGAAAAACCATTAATATGTCTGGCGAATATAGTAACCACAAGAAATCGAGCACGGACGCACATTGCTCCAAAAATAGTCAAAACGTGTTCAGGCGGTGCAATAACATATATTGGCATCAAAATCTCGAAATCGAAAATTTTTATGAAAACAATGCTTTCTCAATACTACGAATGAGAAAGTACAAAAACGGCGAAAGAATAGATTTCAGGTGTCGTACAAAAATTGAATTTTAAAAATAAAATAATAATAATAAATAAAAAATAATAGATAAAATTTGCATTAGCAGTATTATATGTACCTATCTTTAGCAAAAGTTTTCCGCAGCGCTTAATTACTTTTTGCAGTACAAAAACTTTAAGGAATAATATCTTGGGCATGTTGATTGTATGTCAATGAATTTTTTTGTTTGACTAATTGGACAATGGAAAATACATTTATAATGATATTTCTTTTCTTGGAGGTCCATATATAAAGTTAAGTTTTACTTTTTACTAAAAAGCATTACATGGTCAACATTTGGGCATAATGATAGTTTACTTTCATTAAAGCATTTCTCAAATTGGAACTTGGATCTACGACCAATCGTTCAAAATATATTTATTCTTGAAATATTCTTTAAACCCCCTTTATTATCCTCTGTAACATAATAGATATGATGTGTATTCAGTCTTTTCCAACCAGATTATCTCATTTTCAGTATGTTACTAACGGAGCAATTAAGGTAGTTGTTGTTGTTGAAACCCAGACCGTCCGACCTACCAGAAAGGTGTAAGGTAACTGTTTGGACGGTCGGGAAGTGCCACCCAATTTAGACCGGAACCCAGTGGGGGAGGCATCCACAGGGACCGTACCCTCCTTCCCCTACCACCAACCTCTCGGAAGGACTTTCGGACCCACATGTTTAGCGTGATCGTACTCCGCATGAACACGGCGGCAGTTTTGGCAGTGGCTGGAATCAGTGGCAATTTAAGTAGTGTAAAAATTCACTTAAACTGCTGACTAAAATAATCTGACACTAAAACTTTTCGGTGGTAACAATATAAATAGTTTAACAAAATATCAAACTTCTTCGGGAAAAAGATGCAGTAACCACTCCAACAAACACAAGAAGGTGTCTGTGGAATCAATCACTCTATTTTTAAACATAGGTTTTCTTGCCTTTGTTTATATAGTTGCTCTGTTCTTTTAGCTAGAATATTAAAGGTCTTTTTACCCTCTGAAAAAGGTTGTTGCTTAAATCTACTGTTTTCACTGTAATTAACCATGTATTTTAATTGCAAATTACATAGGGTTTACACTTTATGGTACCTCCGGCCGTCCAAACAGTTACCTTACACCTTTCTGGTAGGTCGGACTGTCTGGGTCTCAACTTTATGGTACCTATATAATAATTGTGAAACTTTTTTTGGGTCTTTATAAACCGTCCAGAAGTCTGCCCCGGGGACAAGATTTAATCTCTGAAAAGGTTGTTACTTAAATCTATTGCTTTCACTACAATTAACGATGTATTTTAATCCCAAATTTTTGTAGTATTTACACTTTATGGTATCTATATAATAATTGCGAAACGTTATTTTTTGTATTTCCAGACCCTCCAGAAGTCTCCTTCAAGGACAAGACTTAATCTCTGAAAAATGTTGTTACTTAAATCTACTGTTTTTACTCTAATTAACGATGTATATTAATTACAAATTTATGTTGTGTTTACACTTTATGGTATCTATATAACAATTGCGAAACGTTTCATTGGCGTTTCCAGACCCTGCAGAAATCTCTCCCGGGGACAAGACTTAATCTCTGAAAAGGTTGTTACTTAAATCTACTATTTTCACTGTAATTAACGCTGTATTTTAATTAAAAATTTACGTAGTGTTTACACTTTATGGTATGTATATATTAATTGCGAAACGTTTTTTTTTTGGTCTTCCTAGACCCTTTAGAAGTCTTTCCCGGGGACATGACTTATCCTCTGAAAAATGTTATTACTTAAATCTACTGTTTTCACTCTAATTAACGATGTATCTTAATTCCAAATTTACGTAGCGTTTACACTTTATGGTATCTATATAATAATTGCGAAACTTTTTTTGGTCTTTCCAGATCCCCCAGAAGTCTCCCCTGGGGACAAAACGGATTACACACTTCTTGTCTTCCGGCCGTCCAATTAGTTGCTCATGTCCACTGGATGAGTCGGACGGTCTGGGTTTTCAACACTTCTTGCCTTGACTACGTATAGATTCTGACGCAGCCAGATTTTTAATTCCTTGCAGAGGATAAAGGAAATAGGTGTTTTCCCCAAAGGCTTTCCAGACCCTCCCAAAACCACCTGGTGACCAAAAAGGTTTGACACTTGTATTATCGCGCCAACGGCTCTACCGTGCTGTAAACGCCGGTTCTCGTTAAATCACCGAAGTCAAGCAGCATCGGGCGCGGTTAGTACTTGGGTGGGTGACCACCTGGGATCACCGCGTGCTGTTGGCATATTGGGGGCGCGGTAGCCCGGTAGTTTGCGCACTGGATTTGCACGCTGCCACAACTGTCGCCATGTTCATGCGGAGTACGATCACGTTAAACATGTGGGTCCGTAAACCCTTCCGAGAGGTTGGTGGTAGGGAAAGGAGGGTACGGTCCCTGTGGATGCCTCCCCCACTGGGTTCCGGTCCAAATTGGGTGCCACTTCCCGACCTTCCAAACGGTTACCTTACACCTTTCTGGTACGTCGGACGGTCTGGGTCTCAACAACAACACTTGTATTATCGACCACGAAGCAAAACCTAATAGTGCCGGATTTTCGATCATCCGACCACGGCGCCGTAATAATGGGAGTTTCAAAAGACTTTCCAGACCATCCCAAAGCCCTCTGACTGACTGAATCTTTGAACACTTGTAGTATCGACCACGGAATAGAATATAACGGAGCCAGATTTTCGATTCCTTCCGCGGGAGCTAGAAAGAATAGGTGTTTTCAAAAGTCTTCCCTAGCTGGTAACTTAAAAGGAAGAATTTTTGTACACTTAGGAGTATTGACAACAGAAAATAACCTGACTCAGCTGGAGTTTTATGCTATACACTTATGGAGAGAAAATCAGGTTGAAAGTCGTTTCAAATCACCCAGACTCTACCCCCCCACTCCTCGGTGTCTTAGTAGTCTGGAATCGTTCAACAGTATTAATACCGATGCAGAACGTAAATGAGCCAATTTTTGATTGATATACGCCTGTTTTTAACGAAATTAATGAAAAAAAGTTATTTAAAATTTTGCAACATAATTATCTAAAAATTTTATTTCTGCTGTCTTTGACAGACTTATATACTAGTATATTATAAATAATTAGGTAAAATTATATTTGTTCTCTCCTATTTTACGTAATATAATTTATGTTGGAAGTAAATTACTCAATTTTAACCAGATATATCAATTGACGTATTTGGTGACGGTTTGGCGACATAACTGGAAATTTGGCAATTTTATTTACAAAATTTAGCGAAAACTAATATTCCATAATGTAAAAGTTATTTTTAATAGCAGAGCTATATTTTGCTTACAAAATCTTTCAACACTTATAGTATTAACCCCGGTGCAAAACGTAAATGAGTCAATTTCCGATTGAGATACGCCTGTTTTTAACGAAATTAATAAAAAAAATTATTAAAAATGTTGCAACATAATTTTCTAAAAAATTTATTTTTGCTGTCTTTGACAGGCTTATTTACTATAGTCTATTATAAATGTTTAGTTAAAATTATATTTTCTCTCTCTTATTTTACGTAATGCAATTTATGATTGAAGTAAATTACTCAATTTGAACCAGATATGTTAATTGGCGTATTTGGTGACGACTTGGCGACATAACTAGAAATTTGGCGACAACTAACACTCCATAATGTAAAAGTTATTTTTAATAGCAGAGCGATATTTTGGTCACTGAAATGAAAATCAGGAGGAAATTGAAGTATGGTTATCATCAACAGTCCTGAAGTTGATGGATGATTGTTTTAAAACTTCCTTCTCAATCTTCCTAGAGGACCCCTTTGATAAGAAAGTGGAGGTAGTTTCAGAAGCATTTTATATTTATTCTTTGATCTGCCTGATACAAAGTAAAAATGTTAAAGTTTGTTAAAAGTATCAACAGAATGGACTCTGAAAATCAACATTTAACACCATTTATTGTTTTCTTGAACAGACACAATTGTATTATTGTGATTATACAGGATTGCACAATTAAATATTTCTTGAATGATAGGTCGTGAACAAATGGTTCTAATTAAAGGAATGCTTTAATTAAAACAGTCTATCATCATATGCAAATCGACCATTGTGATATCTTTTAGTAAAGAATTAAAAATGCAACTTTTTTATATATTATCGTAATTACGTAAAGAGTATATTATCACCCCCTGAACTCACTCTTATGCTGCAAAGCAAAAAATATATATATATATCGGTAGTGATTGCAATTTTATGGAGCCGAAATTGTTTTGGGTGAATAACATTTTATAAGATAAAAATCAACTTTTGTAGTATTGAAAAAAAAAGAACACAATCCAAAATCTAATTATATATTTAATAATATATTTATTCTTACATTTTATTATTATATTATATTATATTATTATGTTATATTCTATTATTTTATTATTACATTATATTATATTTTATTATTATGTTATATTCTATTATTTTATTATTACATTATATTATATTTTATTATTATGTTATATTCTATTATTTTATTATTATATTCTATTATATTATTATGTTATATTCTATTATTTTATTATTGTTAAAATTATATTTAATATTATTTAAAGAACCTTGTTACCCCAACCGGGAATATAAAAAAACCTGAATCTTCGAACTGTCCAGCCGAAGCTCTACCGTTGAGATACTGAGACGAAATTGCAAGCTCTTTTCGTCGAAGTGGACTCTGCATTCTCCACCCTCTAATGTCAGATTGGCGGGCAACTGACAATCAGACTGACCACTTCCTACTATTTTTATACCAGGTTAGCCTCCTGCTACTACTATTTTCACCCAGGTTAGTATCGTGTGTGGCCGTTATCCTCTCAATTTTAAAATCAACACACAATCTTTCAGAGACCACTGAATCCGTACTAGTCGTACTACGATCACTTCCAGACCTCCGACATTTTATCACTAACCTACAGAGTTGATTTGTTCGGGCGCCATTGTAAAGAACCTTACTGCCTCAACCAGGAATCGAACCCTGGATCACTGAACTCCCCAGCCGATGCTCTACCGTTGAACTACTAGGACGAAAGTACAACCTCTTATCGTTGAAATGGATTCTGCAATTATATAAACTTTACATTTAATCTAATTATATATTAACTTTCAGTTTTTAACATACAAGCATTACATATTTGGAAAAAGTAAAATATTCATACTTCTTCAACTTGGCAAGACGATCACTCGAAAATTTCTAAAATTTTTTCTTAAATAAATACAGATTTTAATACTACATTTTCTAAGATATTTTTGTCGTTAACTATTTATATCTGTATTTTATAGTCTGTTATATATTTTGAGTGATAAGTTAGATAAATGAATTCAAGTAACAGCACTAACGTATCAAATATCACATTTACCGAAATTAATTTCACACTCTAGAATCCACCCAAATCTATTCTAATTGAAAAATACACATAAAATGTTGTTGGATTACCCTAAAATATTTTTGCATAATTATTGAATATAAATAGAATACAAATAAAGCCTACAGACTGTTAAAGCTTTAAATGAAGAAGGCATTCAGGATCCTGATTAATGACGACATTTTGAAAGGGAGATAAGTGCATTATGCAGACGATTCATCACAGATTCCATACCGATTTTAGAGTTTTACATAAAGAAAAATCTGGTGTGGACAGCACATGACTTTCCCTGCAGACTTATATCTGCGTTCTTTTTATTTCAATTAAATTTAATTCACTTTTAATTCAATTATCGTTCTCATTTGGTAACTGGACTTATTTTCAAAGATGGCGTAGAGAAAATACGAAAAAAAAAACTACAATATCTCGAGAACGGTTTGTCCTAGTGTAATGGGGTTGGTCTTATCATTTTAATCGTTAAAAATTACGTATAAAAAAAGCACTTAATGGATATATTTAAACACACGTAGTTTTTTATTTTAGATTTTGTCGATTTTTGAGGGCCATTTTGCAAAAAGAGGCAGGTTATTTTTTTCCGAATCGTACCAAAATCTTATCAGCACCAGGGTGATCCACAATCGACTTAACTACAAAATTTTGTGAAATTCGGTCTATTAGTTTTTCAGTTAGAAAGGATACAGGCTTTCACAGGCCATTTCGCAAAAAAAGACTGGTTATTTTATCCCGAATTGCATTCAAAACTAATCAGCTCTAGATTCTTTCACAAGTAACTTACCTACCAAATTTTATGAAATTCGGTTCATTAGATTTTTTGCTAGATTGGATACAAAATCTGCACAGACAGACACACACACAGATGTCACGCTAAAAATAGTTTTATCGTATTCTAGAGGTTCCGAAACGTGTAGATCCGTCGAAAACTCGAGTTGTGATTTTCGGCATGATTCCAATACTTTTCCTATACTTTACCATGTATTGCAGGAAAAGTAATTACGTATAAAGAAAGCATTTAATTGACACATTTGAGCATTTTATTTTAGATCGGGTATTTAAGATTTGAGGACCATTTCGCAAAAAAGGCAGATTCCTTTTTCCAAATCGTTCCAAAACCTAATCAGCAACAGGGTAAGTCACATGTGACTTTTCTACCAAATTTCGTTACAGTTGGTAAATTAGTTTTATAGCTAGAATGGATACATGAGATTTTTACGGGCCATTTCGCAAATAAAGGAGGCTTCTTTCATCTCGAATTGTACCAAAATCCAATCAGCACCAGGACCACCCACAACTGATTTACCTATGTATATTTTTTCTTAATTTGGTGCATTACGTTTTGGATACATACATTGGAAAGACAGACAGACACACACAAGCACACAAATGTTACTCTAAAAATGGCATTTTCATTTTCTAGAGGTCCTATAACGGTTAGATCATTGAAAACACTTATTGCGATTTTCGACACAATTCCAATACTTCCCCTATACATTATCATGTATTGCAGGAAAAGTAAAACACATAAAATGTTGTTGTATAATCATAAAACCTTTCTGCATATTTATTGAATAGACACAGAACACAAATGAATATCAACTTACAGTTAACGCTTTAAATGAAAAATACATTCTGCATCCTGATTAATGAAAACATTTTGAAAGAGAGATAAAAATGTCATTCATATGATTTATCACAGATTCAATACCAATTTCGTTGGTTTGAATAAAGAAGATCTAATGCTTCTAATACACGAATTTAACTACCAATTAAATAATTAAAATAATTTACTATAATAAAAAACAGTTCATGAATCTGAGAACATTAAATAGTTTTAGTGGTAATATTTCTCTAGTCCAGAGATCGAGCTAGAGTTTTTTCAGAAGATTAAAAATACTCTCTGACTTGATTTGAAGGAGTATTTTTTAACAAATGTACAATCATCCTCAAATTTTCAGGTATTTATTAAATTAGTTGTATTTTGTATTAAAAAAAAGACAGGGCCATTGCCCAACATAATATAAATTTCCGACTTTTCTACAGTGAAAAAGAAATAAGATTTAAGAAATGCACTATACCCTCTATTTGTGTTATTAAACAAAATATATTGAATATCTGACAGCACAATTAATAAACTTTATGAAAAGAATTTTTAAATGTATACTAAATTATGGACTCTTAGGATCACATTTTTACTTTCCTTATATACATAATGTATAAGGAAAGTATTGTGACGGGGTCGAAAATTCGAATTCGAGTTTTCGACGGGAGAGCACGTTTCAAGCATCCCTGATCACGAATCAAACATTTTTGAAGTGATGTCTGTGTGTGTGCGTGTGTGTGTGTGTGGAGACTATAACTGGCGAACGAATGGACCGATTCGAACGACATTTGGTAGAAAAACCACAATCCATAAACACCGGAAGCCTGTTGTTTTTAAACGTAATCGAATGTTCAGAACCCCCCTAAATTTTCGAGTGAAATTTTGAAAACATCGTCAAAAAATCAAAACCGCTAATAAAGTTACGCAAATAGACATTTTTATGCATGCAATTCTTCATTAGAAAACGATAAACATAAATTTTAGAACGCTAACATGAACCGTTCTCGAGATATTGCACATTTTTCAAAAAAATGATCAAAAAGTCATATTAAATAAAAAAAATCTGATGTGGACAACACGTAGGAGCTATTAGAGGAAGTCAAAAGCCGAATTTTGAGATAATGGCGTATAAGCTGGCTAAAAGGTATTTAGACACGACTTTAGGATGTATTACGCCCACATTATGAGTAGCCTTGAATGTGCCCATGCAGCGGGTGACTACGGCTTTTGAAAATTTAATGAATGAATTCAATTAACTCCTACCGCGAGGTGCATTTTCTACGTGGTCAAGAGCTCCTTCAACAAAGTAAGAGCTTTCAAAAATACGTAGATTGCAACTACGCATTGGGTATTGTATTTTTACTTTCCCTGCAATACATGGTAATGTACAGGGAAAGTATTGGAATCATGTCGAAATTCGCAACTCGAGTTTTCGACGGATCTACACGTTTCGAGACCTCTAGAATACGAAAAAACTATTTTTAGCGTGGCGTCTGTGTGTGTGTCTGTGTGTGCGTCGTCTGTCTGTCTGTGCAGATTTTGCATCCACTCTAACTAAAAAACTAATTGACCGAATTTCATAAAATTTGGTAGGTAAGTCACTTGTGCACGAATCTGGTGCTGAGTAGTTTTGGGTATGACTCGGGTTAAAAGAACCCGCCTTTTTTTTCGAAATGGCCCGCAAAAGCTTGTATCCACTCTAACTGAAAAAATAATGGACCGAATTTCACAAAATTTGGTAGATAAGTCGCTTACAGGCCACCCTGGTGCTGATTAGATTTTGGTATAATTCGAAAAAAAATAACCTGCCTTTTATTGCAAAATGGCCCGCAAAAATCATCAAAATCTAAACTTAAGAAGTACGTATGCTCAAATATAGCCATTAAATGTTTGTTTAATACGTAATTTTTAGCGAAGAAAAGAATAAGACCAACCCCATTACACTGGGACTAGCCGTTCTTGAGACATTTCAGTTTTTCGTATTTTTCCTGCACCATTTTTGAAAATAAGTCCAGTTTTCAAATAAAAACGAAAATTGAATTAAAAGTGAATTAAAATTAATTTAAATAAATAGAACGTGAATATAAGTCTGCAGGAAAAGTCATGTGCTGCCCACATCAGATTTTTACTTCCCCTGCAATACATGGTAATGTACAGGGAAAGTATTGGAATCATGTCGAAAATCGCAACTCGAGTTTTCGACGGATCTACACGATTCGAGACCTCTAGAATACGAGAAAACTATATTTAGCGTGACGTCTGTGTGTGTGTGTATGTCTGTGTGTCTGTCTGCCTGCGTGTCTGCCTGCGTGTCTGCCTGTGTATCTGTTTGTCTGCCTGTGTGCCTGTGTGTCTGTACAATGTATGTATCCACTCTAACTGAAAAACTAATGGACCGAATTTCATAAAATTTGATAGGTAAGACTCTTGGGCGTGACCCTGGTGCTGATTAGTTTTTGGTACAATTCGGAAAAAAAGAACCCGCCTTTTCTTGTAAAAAGAAGGCCTGCAAAAATCTCATATATCCACTCCAGCTGAAATACTAATTGACCAAATTTCACAAAATTTGGTAGATAAATCACTTGTGGGATACTCTGGTGCTGATTAGATTTTGGTACGATTTGGAAAAGAACAACTTGCCCTTTTTTACGAAATGGCCCGTAGAAATCGCCATTATCTCAAAAAAGAATAGGAATGTTCAAATGTATCTATTAAATACTTGTTTTATGCGTAATTTTTGACGAGAGAAAGAATAAGAACTAATCGTTCTCGAGATATTTAAGATTTTTTGCATTTTTATTATGCCGTCTTTGGAAAAATGTCCAATTACCAAATAAAAGCAGAAACTGAATTAAAAATAAAAATGTTGTGCTATGTTGTACAATTAAACTCAATTTAATGAGTTCTTAAAGAAATATAGAGAGAGTGAATTCACGTCTGCAGGTAAAGTCATGTGCTTTCCACATCATATTTTTTGTTATAATTGACATGCGCGTTAAAATATCAAATAATTTAATATCCTTAGCCAAATACTTAGTAGGATTATACTTTGTGCAAGTGTAATCCTGCTGAAAATCGAAAACAGAAACTAAGACTGTATACTTGTTTAATGAGTTGTGGTGTGTTTTATCTTGAAAACTAAAATTTTGAAGAGATGATAAGGAATAATTGAGCAACGTATAAAAGCACAAATAAAACACAATAATAGAGTATGCAGTTGTTTCGAGGATACGCTGTATCCCCCTCGTCATTGCACGAGAACCAACAAACCCAAAGTCCAAAAGAAGAACCTCTTTCGGTTTGTTAGTTTGTGGCATTATTGTCTTTTATCTGTGCTTTTAAACGTCGCTCAAGTTTTTCTTATTCTTCGCTCAAAATGTATTGTACTTACTGATAAGAGTTATTATTTCAGCTTTTCCAACCATACGAACATACAAAAATAATAATAGGTATTATCTCTATTTGATCAATCTCAACAAAACACAAACAAATATGGCATTGCTGGTCATTTACAATCGATTTGGGTCATAAATCACGTAAACTGTTTTGCTTCCTTGGACTGAACTTCGATTATAAAAGCAGCGAACCCCCAAATCAGGTAGCATGACTTCGAGTCTAAATTTATTACATGGGTATTTCGTTCTCTGAGGAAAAGAAACGTGGTAATGAACGATCCCAATGTGTGATGTTTAAGACTCACTAGGTGAATTCGAGATAAATGAAATGCTCTTTTAAAAGAAAGTGTAAGGTTCTAGTAATAACTATTACACTATCAATAATGGTAAATAACTTATAATATCTTTTAAAGTCATGAATATGAATTAAAATGAAATTTTAATTTTTTATGGACGATAAAAAAGAATATGATGTGGACCGCTCATGACTTTCACTACAGACTCAAATTCATTTTCTCTTTATTTATTTATTGATTCATTAAAAATAGTTTAAACGCACAAAATAGCACGCATAATAATTTGAAAATGCACACTGAATGCACACTTTTAATTCAGTTTCTTTTTACATTTGATATCTGGACGTATTTGAGTCATAAATCACTTAAACTGTTTTGCTTCCTTGGACTTAACTTCGATTATAAAAGCAGCGAACCCCCAAATCAGGTAGCATGACTTCGAGGCTAAATTTATTACATGAGTAGTTCGAAGTTTCTGTGAGGAAAAGAAACGTGGTAATGTACGATTCCAATGTGTGATGTTTAAGATGTTTATTTATGTTAAAAGGCGTCATAACATAAATGCGAAAACACTAAAATATATCGAGAACGGTAAGTCTATAGAGTGATGAGGAGAGTCATATTCACATCATCGTTAAAAATTACGTCTAAAATAAGCATTTACCTGATACATTTGAGCATATGTAGTTTATAATTTTCGATTTTCACGACGCTTGCAGACTATTTCTTACAAAAGGCAGGTTCTTTTCTTCTGAATGGTTCCAAATCTAATAAGCAACAGGATCACCCACATGTTACTTACCTACAAGAATTTTTGAAATTTGGTCAATTAGTTTTTGAGTTAAAGTGGAGACATACATTGGATACACAGCAACACACACACAGACACACATCCTCATACACACACACACATACGTTACGCTAAAAATAGTTTTTTTCCTTGTTTTAGAGGCCTTAAAACGTGTAGATCCGTCGAAAATTCGAGTTGCGGTTTTCGGCATGATTCCAATACTTTCCCTATACATTACCATGTAATGCAGGGAACGTAAAAAATCCACTCACATTCGTAGAAATCCATTCATATGCCTCAATCCTTAGAGCCAGAAACTTCCACTGCACAATATCCAGACTGGTCTCTCACCCGACTAGCGAATTGGGTGTTAGTTACTTACGCAATCCCCCATTTTAGGTCTCCAAACGAATAAGACGCTAAACTCTAGTTAATATACAACGTGCAATTGCATAATTTCATCATCATTTAGGGTGGTCTCCAGCCATAGAGGATGCACCTGCGCGACCCTAGTGAATTACGAGCTAAAGAGCGAAATAACACCACTAGATGGTCTCTTAATCCGGATTGAAGAGACCTAGTGAATTAGAAATTGTAACTTAAGGCATAAGTTTAGATATGTAACTACAAATTTTGCGGCTAAATACGGATATACATGGTCTTTCGAAAGTCCGTATAAACTTTAAAAATTCATTAAAAATCGAAAAATCATCGCATTGAGGTACGGTTTGTATCATAAGTATTGCTTGGACGGGGAGGGGGGGGGGGTTGACTTGAAAAAATTTAGTAGTTTAAAAAATCACCTTTAGGTGGCGCTGAACGCATTGGAAAGACAATTAAAGTAACTTACTGTACGTGTCAAATCGTGTGACAACCCACAGCCGGTCTACACTCAGGCGCCGTGGCGCCAGAATCATGGCGCGACGCTAGAAGGGGAATTCTTGCTAACTCGGAAAACTTGCAAATTGAGAGTTAAAAAATATTTCAAAATAATTACACTTTTACTCATTTCTATGCCTAAATTTTAGCACAGTTAATTTCATAAAGATTATCTAAACGTAGATGGGGGTGGGGGTATATTTTTTTACTGGAGCTCCCACAAAGCAAGAACTACTCTGTCTAAATGATTACAAAATTATATATAATCTAGATCCTTTTACAGTTACAAACCAGTGTTAATGAATATTAAGTAGCTTTCATTTTTTTTTTCTACTACTGTAAACAATGCAATTAATATGACATCAAAATTTCTACAACCATATGTATAATAGCAAAAACATATTGTATGACAATTCTATTTTTACATATAATTTGAAATATTTTCACATTGCTGATGAGAAAAATCACTTAAATTGATTTCTAATAAATATTTTATGTTCATTAGGATTTAACGAAGCAAAATTTATAGCCAAACTTACTTAAAAACACAATCGCAGATGTAATGGACAATTTTACAACATATTAAAGTATAATGTGTGGTATAATATATATACAATAACTCTATAAAATGCATCAGTATCTCCACTGTTTCTATCTTAGTTGCGTATGGTGGCATCAATATGAAAATTTCTAAAAAATAAAAAAAATTATAATAGTCTGCTGAAAACAAGAACTGGTAAGTAAATACATTGTAGATAATACATTGAAACTCCTTTTAAGAAAACTGACGAAATAGCGTATGAATATGAGATATTACTATGTATATAAATGCGTTTCAGTTACTTAAAAACAAAAATAATACTTTAGGAAGCAAATTTTTTATATTTCCTTTCATCTTTTTTTTTCTATTTTTTCCATCCTCATATTTATTTTTAACATAATTATTCAATAAAATTTTAGCTATGGTAGTAATGACTTTTTTTCGATTACCTTTGAAGATTCATGAACGACGCAAGTCCAACATGATTCCATTTCTTGATTTGTATCTAAATATCTCAAATTTAGGTTTAATATGATATGCAACTGTTGTTTACATTTTATAAAACGCCCTTCATTCTCCCCAGAAACTAATTTTTCAAAAATTCGAAAACAAATGCTATATACACACAAGCAGTAGTTGGCCTTTTCAAGTCACCTCTATCTACAATATAAATAAGTCGCAAATGATCTGAAAATTCACATGTCATAATTTCATCATGACACAAAAAGGATCTACAGTCGTTGCAACTAATATACCGACAAATTTTATGTGCAGTGTAACCAGCTATATACAATAAAACAGGGCCCACGTCATGTGGAATGTAATTGGGAACATCATCAAAGTTTAAAAACAGCAAATCGTCAAAAACAATTATATCATCAAATTTTATACTTTCATTAACATTATCAGTCAAATTTGTGACAGTTATATCTCCTTTCAGAGAGGACTTGATGCGCTTCAAATTTTTAATTCGAATTTTTTTCTCGTTTTCAAAAAGTTGCTGTATAGAGATGTGGTAATTAGCCCCGGAAAGTTGTCTGTAAAGGCTAAACCTTTCTTCAAGAGGATCACTTTGCAATTTGCCCAACAGAAAATATTCGGGTTTCAAATGGGAGAACACATACTCTACAATTTTGCAGGTAATAAGTGTCGTCTGTTTTAAAGCATGAAACGTTCTTGATGTAAGACCACTATATGTTTTACTATGACACAATAAAGACCAATTGTCTACCCATGTGTGAAAATGAATGAGAAATTGGAATTGAGGTTGATTTATACTCATTATTTGACTCATATCTTCATCACGATACCTAATACCCATATTTGGTGACTTCACATTCATAATTTTAAACCTCTTCTGAATAACGTTTATGAAATCTACTGTACCATCACACTTTTTTAAGCATTCAAGCTTCGATTTATATTCGGCTAAAGCTATGGAGTTTTGAATATTGAATACTTTTAATGCAGGGGATACCTTTTGCCTCTCAATGTCGGATGGATATAATGATTTTTAATGTTAACACGTGAGAAAATTTAAGGAGTTTATCTTTTTCAAAGTTGTATAAATTCCGTAAATCAGAAAAATTTGCCTCTTTAAGGTTTTCATTATTTTGGAAATCAGGGTACTGCAATTTAGTGTCTTTTACATTTAACCAATTATTTCTTATAGATTTTAATAAATGAACAGGATCATACATCAGATACAGAGGTATATCAGGATTACTTGGATTATATACAGCATCATTAAATTTATCGTGTTTTTTAAAAAAAGCAAACATGCTTCTATTAATATTGTTGTTATCAGTAATAACAGACAAAACATTAAGGTCAAGTTCTTTTAACTTGCAAATTAACATAGATGCCAAATTATAGAGCTTTTGTAACGTAAATGTTGAAACTGGAGCAATTGCTATTACGTCTTTATAATTCGAAAACATAGATGTAATCAAAAACACTTGGGCAGTTTTTGCTTTTTCATTACTATCAAAACAATCACCGGTAACTTTACCACATTTAAACGTATACCTAGGATCAACATAAATCTCACCAATTAAGAGACAAGAACAGACAAATTTTTGGTCTTCGTTTAAACATTGTGCCCTACGTTTTAAATAACTATTACACGGATTAAAAAAATCGGAATCCACATTTAACTTTTTTGAAATTCTACTTAATGTTCTCACATGAACACCTTTGGATTTCTAAATGCCTTATAGCACGAAGAACTAGATAAGTATATTTTAAAGCATAGAATAAACAGTTCTTGTGAAAATCGAAGCTGCTTTTTTGGTTTTTCTAGCAGTTTTACTTGTTCAATTAAAAAGTCTAATTTGGCGATGCAAATTTCTAAACATACCTGCTTCTGTTTCTCCAACAGCTTCACTGCGGCTTCGATATAATTAAGTTGTGATGGAGTAGAATGCACAGTTTCACATGCACTTATTAATAAATCCAGATCACGTTTATTTGTAATTAGGCTAAATTGCATTCCATATATTTGTAGCTGCTTCTCACTGCACTGGAGATTTTAGAAAAACACACCGAAAGTTTTTTCTTGGCGTATGTTGATACTCACAATAACACATGGCATAGATGATGCATTAAAGTGAACTTTAAAAAGATACAGCTTGTCATCGATTGAAAGGTGGGTCCAATTTTCTCCTTGAATAGTACAAAAATAAACCTTGATATCTTTTAAACTTGGCAGACTGTTATTTTGCTGCTCTTGTTGAAAAGTCATTAAACTTTTAGAAATTGCCGCATCTAATTGCTCATTTTCACGATTTTCCATAGTTTTTCTCTGGACTTCCATAGTTCATTTCTTCTCTGATTTTAAAATTTCATTTCAATGCTTAAGATTTCATTTTCAGTGACGCATTAAGATTTCATTCCCACCTTGTCTTCCTAGATCGAAGAAGGACCCTTTACCATCCCGTAACGTTCGTATGGATATGTTTATAGGTGTTTTGAAATTGTCGATACCACCCGTTCTGCGAATTTTTTCGCCATGTGTGCCCTAGTTTTTTTGAATTACTTATTGCTTGCCTATACGCATTCGCTCTCAGCTCGACAAATTCTCTCTCCGCGCTCCAAGCCTTCTCACCCTGTTCAATCTTCAACGCGCATGCTCTGCAAGAGCCTCCACGCGCATGCGGTGTAAGAGCCTCCACGCGCATGCGTTGTAAGATCGCTGCTCGCGCATGCACTGTAAAAATTATCATGCGCATATGTTATAAGAATCATCCACGCGCATGCGCTGTAAATTTTAATAAGCATGCGCAGTAAAAATTATGAGCATATGTTATAAGAACCATCCATGCGCATGCGCTATAAGTTTTATTGAGCATGCGATGAATTCTCTCCCCGCGCTCCTAGTCTTCGCCTTGTTCAATCCTCAACGCGCATGCTCTGTAAGAGCATCCGCGCGCATGCGTTGTAAAATCGCTCCTCGCGCATGCTGAGTAAGATCTCTTTTCGCACATGCGCTGTAAGATCGCTGCTCGCGCAAGCTCTATTAGAACTGTCTCGCGTGTGTGCTATAAAGCTTATGCGTGTATGTTGTAAGAACTATCCACGCGTATGCGCTGTAAGTTTTGATGAGCATGCGATGAATTCTCTCCCCGGGCTCCAAATCTCCCTACCCTGTTCAATCCTCAACGAGCATGCTCTGTAAGAGCCTCTACGCGCATGCGCTGTAAGAATCTCCACGTGAATGCATTAAATGAGCCCCCAATACGCGCATGCGCTATTTGTATTATGTTTTCGATTAAACAAGAGTCTTCGGAATTATAATACTAATAATTTCAATCATCAAGAGTGATTTCTTTCGAAGTTTTTTTACGTCACGAAAGGACTATGGGTAAAAAAGGGGTGTTACTTCACTTATATTGAAACCTAACCACCTCTTGATTGGATGTCGGTATAAAAACGCAATCTTATGTTAAAGAACCTTGCGTGCTTATACCTGCGAATGATAAGTTTACAATAAAAAGCTATTTAGTTTTGATTTATGCACATATTTCGGTTCTGCTTGTCTTAAGATCTGCAGTGGTAGGTAATTTGATACAGTGGATCCTTTATTACAGTTATCTTTATTTTATATTATTTATTTTTATTTTATGTTTATTGTGGCTGGACGGGCTTCTGAAAAGAATGTGCCTCGGGTTAATCAATCTGCTCTAAAAGCATATTTCTCTGCACGTCATTGGAAGCATAATATATACAAAATCTATGCTGAAAGTACATACATAAAATGCATGATATTAAAAGTACCAATTAAATCATAATTTTAATTGTACTGAAAAGTAGAAATACTTTTGAGAAGTTAAGAAATTTACACGCATTCCACTTACAGCAAAGAACTATAGTTCTTTGTGTCTCTTCAGATTATTTTTTTTCTTCCCTAAAGGAAACGCTAAAAATATAAAGATTTGAGTTCTACCTGAGAGACGGTTAAGAAAATAAATGTTAATTGATTTCCAAATTTTTGCCATTTCCGATAGTCATTACCGCTCAAGTTGATGACAAGTTGGGTGATCTTAGAGCACAGAGATCCATACAGCACGGACACTCACGGTGGTGGTGCTGTGTGTGTGGGTGGGGGGGCTTTTAGCGTAGGAACAGACGGTGTGGAAATAAAGTGATTAACCAAGCAGAAATAGCCAATCAGAGACATGTGTTTGACACCTTCTCGTCAAAACCACGCACAGGATGAAAGTGACAATGTTACCACTGGATATTTAGTAGTGAAAGCCCCAGGCCGTCCGGCTCGTCCAGAGGACTTAGAGCAGCGAGATGGACGACCGGGAAGGGGATATTTAGTAGTGTTGTTGTTGTTGTTGAGACCCAGACCGTCCGACCTACCAGAAAGGTGTAAGGTAACTGTTTGGACGGCCGGGAAGTGCCACCCAATTTAGACCGGAACCCAGTGGGGGAAGGCATCCACAGGGACCGTACCCTCCTTCCCCTATTTCCAACGTCTCGGAAGTACTTACGGTCCCACATGTTTAACGTGATCGTACTCCGCATGAACACGGCAGCAGTTGTGGCAACGTGCAAATCCAGCGCGCAAACCATCGGGCTACCGCACCCGAAATCTGCCAACAGCACGCGGTGTTCCCAGGTGGTCACCCACCCAAGTACTAACCGCGCCCGGTGCTGCTTGTCTTCGGTGATGTGATGAGAACCGGTGTTTTCAGCACGGTAAGGCCGTTGGCATCCAGATATTTAGGAGTGTGAAAGATCGGAAGACTCGATCTATTCTTTAGGCTATCTAAGATGGGCACGATGCTTCCATAAGGGAGGATAAGAGGGCATCCCCCCCCGAATATTCATATAGATATTAGGATATTTAAGGATATGCAAGGTCACATATACGGACATTAAGCTAGTCAATACTGTAAGTTTTTTCTTGAGTTTGCTCCAAATTCTACGGGCGCCCATGACCCCATCGTTCTTTTGAGATTTTGGTGATAGCCACCCTATTGCGGGAGTTTTCCCCGATCTAGCTCGCTTGGCTTCGATGGCATTATTGCTACTATTGTTCATAATATTTCCCCATTTACATGTGATGTTTCCTCTCATATCATCAGTTTAAGTTTTGAAAGTGGCCTATTTCTCGACCAACTTAAATTTGCTGTTATTATTCCAGTTTATAAGAAAGGTAACAAAAATAATCCCGATAATTACAGGCCTATTTCCCTTTTGTCTATTTTCACTAAAACTATTGAAAAAATTATTAAAAAAAGATTGATTAAGTACTTGAACGCCATAAATTTTTTCAGTTCCTGCCAATTTGAGTTTCGAGAAAATAAAAGTACTGAAGACGCATTAATGAAATTTCTTGGTGAAACCAATAAGGGTTTAAATGCTGGCCATAGGGTTATTGGTGTGTTTTTGGATATCAAGAAAGCCTTTGTGTTGATCATAATATCTTGCTGTATAAATTGGAAAGGATTGGCTTTCGAGGAATTGCGTCGGATTGGTTCAGAGATAATCTCAATGGTCATGAGTAATCCGTTAGAATTGGTTCTACTATAAGTAAAAAAAGTTAGTTAAGCACGGTATTTTCCAGGGTTCGGTCCTGGGCCCGATCTTGTTTCTTGTCTTTTTTAATGATCTCAGTTTATTTAGTTTCAATGGGACTTTGTTTTGTTTTTGCTGATGATATTGCTTTATCTTATAATGGACTTACAAATCCTGATGTCTTGAGAAATATGGAAGACGATTTAGCTACTATTAGATAATGGTTCTGTGCTAATAATATTTTTCTCAATGTCAAAAAATCTAGACTTATTTGTTTTGCCTAGTTCAAAAAAATCTTTATTTAGCTTTGTGTTAAAATATCATACTTTTGTTGTTATCCAGATAGTACTTGCAATTGTGAAGCTATCGAGCAGGTGAGTAGCTTTAAATACCTTGGTATTATCATCGATGACTTGTTGTCTTGGAAGCCCCATATTACTGGACTTAGTAAAAAATTAAAATTAAATATCAGAAATTTTTTATTTCTGCTCCTGTTTTGTTCCCCTGATGTTCTTAGATTTCACTCTTGAATTCAGTATGGCATAACCTCTCTTATCTGAATACCCTTAGGCCTGTTATTTTGCTTCAAAAATTATTTATTGGGATTGTCTTATGTAAACCTCGTCAAACGCTATCCTTTCCTCTTTTCCTCGATTCTATGATTATACCATTTTGACATTTTCAGGTTTACAAGAATCTTAATATGTTTTATATTGGAAATAGGAAGGCCGGTGGTAGTCAATGTAACCTCGGGGTATTATCAGACCTCTTCGAGCCAATTCAACTAAGTTTCAGAAATTTTATCTCTTTTTAGCTCCTAGAGTTTATAATTTTCCGCCTCAATCTTTCAAAATCATTGTTGTTACCAATCGTTCCTTTTCCAGAGCTATCAAAAACTGGTTATTTACTTATAATTCAGTTGAAATTGAGAAATGTTTCCGTATTGATAGCTAATTTTTAAACTGCTTTTACTGTCATCTTTATCTTTTTAGATATTATGATGTAATGATTTATTATAATTGTTTTATCTGTAACTGTTGATTATCTTTTAAGAGTGGGTATTTACTGATATCCTTACTTTTGAATATTAAATACAAATATAGTTGTCGTTCGTTGTGCTAGAGCAATTCATTGTTCCTTGCTTTGTAAGATACACAGATACACATTTGGAGCGATATACTGGAAATTATCATATTTTGGACTTCTTGTCCCAGGAACGCGAGAATGAAAAATAGTGGGTTCCACTCTTTTATCTAGAAACAAATTGTTAACATTCAGTTGATATCTTTGTGCTACTTTTTAACTTACATGAAAGTCCGACTACTCGCGCCTAATTTATATAAGACCTTGCTGATTTAAATACTGGCCATAAAATGTGCCGCCCTAAGCAAGTGCTTGCTTTCCTGGTGCCTTAAGGCGGTCTTGCGGGATACTGCACATTTTTCGAATAAATTTATCAAAAAATCACATAAAATTCGTAAAAAGTATTAACTATTGTGAAATCTGTTCACTTTCCATATGTAATATTATGCGATAAATTTATTATCATCATTCTCGTAGATCTAGCTCGTTCCATTCACGAGAGTAGACACTTTAGGTAATAGCGTTCTAATTTGACGCAATTAGTCGTTTATGAATAACCTATTTCTGCATCCACAATGCTTAACGAAATTTTGGCGACGAATTTGACGGAATTTCACCAACTGAGCGAGATTTTAAATGTCGCAAATTGATAAAAATGTCGCCAAATTGAACAAAAAGTTGCCAAATTGAGAAGAATGACGCTATGTCAATGAAAATGATAACTGATGAAAATTCATTATTTTGATAAGAACGTAAGAATAACCTGTTTCTCCGTCTGTAATGCTTGGAATTCTGGCGACGAATTTTGGTGGCATATCACCAACTTGACGACTTCTTTTAAATGTTGCTAAATTGATAAAAATGTTATCAAATTTATAAAAATGTCGCCAAATTGACGAAACTGTTGCCAAATTGATTAAAATGTTATCAAATTGATAAAAATGTCGCTAAATTTATAAAAATGACGACAAATGGATGCAATGTTTTGCAAATTTTTAATTCCGCCATATGATGGGCATACCCTTTATTATATAAGAAATGCTCTTCTATATATCGCCAACTTGGCGATATGTAGCCCCACATTGACGAAAATATCGTCAAAATTGAAAAAATGACGCCAAAGTAATGAAAATGATGCCTAATTGATAAATTTATTATTAATATATTTAAATATATGGCCTATATTGCTTATTAAGGATGATATCAATATTGATAATTGTTAATTAAGAGTTGCGTAAAATATAAGTTAATTGGGTTCGAAATAGTTTTACATATTGTCATCCGGAAAAGCGCCAAATGTACGATTTAACATTACAAACACTGTATTTTTTTTATCACTTTTGTATCGTTAAAGAAGTATATTCATTGCATTATATAAGGAAAGTCATGTGCTGTCCACATCAGATTTTTATGAGGACTGTAATACAATAGTGCCTTCTCAGATCAATCATTACCATAGCTATTCATAGCTATTCCATTGTCATACCATAGCTATTCCATTGTCATATCATAGCTATTCCATTGTCATACCATAGCTATTCCATTGTCATACCATAGCTATTCCATTGTCATACCATAGCTATTCCATTGTCATACCATAGCTATTCCATAGCAGTCATTATATACCACATCCTAAGAAATAGATATTTTAAGGATATACAAAAGCAATTTCTCGTAAAAGAGTAGTAGATAAAATTTTTGAGAGTAGCCAAAAAAAACCTTATATATGAACATAGTTATGAGACGCATTAAAACGAATAGTCAAACAATAGCATTATCAAACATTTGCTCCATCACAAAAAATAAATATAAGTACACAAGACAACTAAATTTAGTGGTACTTCACAAAATAACAGGAAAACCATTGGTTTGGGAAAATAAAATAGGTACTTTTAATAGGAAAAAAGATAATAAAGTAAAATAATCAGTTTAGGGAGATAACTGGATTACTAGTATCCACAAATTACATTACCATTATCGGAAGAGTAACATACTGAAAAAAAGGCGAATTTCAAATATAAATTAACTGCAGTGTGGCTCCACTCGACTGTCTCATACCATAATCCGTTTTACAGTGGATAGTGGTTCCTGTTAATTTCCTTATATACATAATGTATAAGGAAAGTATTGGGACGGAGTCGAAAATTTGAATTCGAGTTTTCGACGGGAGAGCACGTATCAAGCATCCCTGATCACGAATCAAACATTTTTGAAGTGATGACTGTGTGTGTGTGTGCGTGTGTCAGTGAGTCTGTGGAGACGATAACTGACGAACGAATGGACCGATTCGAACGAAATTTAGTACAAAAATCACAATCCGTAAACACTGGAAGCTTATTGTTTTTATACATAATCGAATGTTCAGAAACCCCCCTAAATTTTCGAGTGAAATTTTGAAAAAATCGTCAAGAAATCAAAACCGCTAATAAAGTTACGCAAATAGACATTTTTTATGTAATTTATTTATTAGAAACCGATTAACATAAATTTTAGAACGTTAACATGAACCGTTCTCGAGATATTGCACGTTTTCCAAAAACATTATCAAAAAGTCTGAAATAAAAAAAAATTTCCTATTGAGAAACATGTTCACTTTTCATATGTAATATCATGCGATAATTTTGGTGACATCATTCTCGTGGATCTAGCTCGTTCTATTCATGAAAAAAGATACTTTGAGCGATACCTTTGTATTTGAACTCCAATAGTCATTTATCTGCTGTAAGAATAACTTGTTTCATCGTCCATAACACTTGGCGAGATTTTGCCGACGAATTTGGTGGAATGTCGTCAACTTGGCGACTTTTTTAAATGTTGCTAAATTAACGAAAAACTCGCCAAATGGATAAAAATGACGCTAAATCAATGAAAATGATAACTCATTGTCGAAAATTCAATATCTTGGAAAGAATATAAATATCTACTATAATAATAATCTATTTTTTTTACAGTAAAACTAGTAAATTTATTGCATTATATAAGGAAAGTCATGTGCTGCCCACATCAGATTTTTTCAAATATTACAAGAAATATTTTGAAAAATGGGTATCAGGTGTCCAAAAGATTACAATTATAGCGTGTTATCCTCCACTGTAAAGAGTCTGTAAAAATCGTTTGATGGATACCATACTTGACAATGTACATCCCCGGGGTAACTACCCCCCCCCCCCCTGAGGGAGCTAAAGACGTTATGAGTACAAAACTTGTATTTTTCACCGCAATTATTTAAACTATTAAGTTTCGTGATCACCGAGCGGTAAATGATACTCTTTATGCATGATTATGTTAAATTTCGTGCTATGCTGCCATGTTAAAACCATATATAATTTCAAATTAATTTCAATAATTTCGGTCGAATTTAAAAGAAAATTCTATCCAGTTATAATTTTTTTGATAACAAAGCCAGATATAAAGTTTCGTGGAATTAGTGGTGGCTCGCGTATAGGCACTGTTTCACTGCGGGAGCGACAGTGCTCTCTCTCCCTCGCCGCCTCGCGCCCAGCTTCCTATGTGCGCATGCGCACAACAGTCAAACGCCACGCCGCTGGAATCTATTGTTGTGCACACCTACCTGTTGCGCGCATGCGCACATAGGAAGCTGCACGCGAGGTTGCGTGAGAGAGAGAGCACTGTCGCTCCCGCAGTTCCACGGTGCCTATCCGTGAGCAGCCACTGATGAAAATCCACTGATATCACTGACTCATTGATATTTGTGGCAGCTATCGTGTTGATAAGAATTGGATCACAAACATACAAACAGATAGACAAAGGAAACCACTCAAAAATATTCAAAACGTTCCTAAATCATATATTAGCATCAAAATCTCGAATTCGAAAATTCTCGTGAAAACAACACTTTCTTCCTATATTACATAGTATGAGAAAATAAAACTATGTTGTGGGCAGCACATGACTTATCCTAAATAATGCAATGATTTTCACAGCGACATAACGGTGCACAGAATCCATATAAAAATATTTTTGGCATTACAAATCGATTTTTGGCAAATAATGAGACCAAGCAATTAACATTTAATTAATATTTCTATAAATACATGACTATTTTCTAATTCTTGGATGTAAAAGTACGAAACTATATGGTATTTTCTGTCCTGAATGGAACGAACTACATCCTCGAGTATGATTTTAAGGTTTCTTTTTCTTTTCATAATATTGAACATGGAATGTGAACATATTTGATGTTAATAAAGAAGATTAAGCACACAACTTTGATAGAAGGTCTTTTATTACACTTCTTATAAGACGTTCAAAATGGGAAAAGGCCAGAGCGCTTTCGAGCGTTAATACGCTCCTCATCAGTGGCTACATGGAAAGTAAAAAGGATCCTTCGTATATAGACCAGTAAAGATGACAAATTTGCATAAATGCAATTTAGGCAAATTATATTTATGCAAACTGCATTTATGCAAATTTGTCATCTCTACTGGTCTATATATGAACGATCCTTTTTACGTTCCATGTACCCACTGATGAAGAGCGTATTAACGCTCGAAAGTGCTTTGGCCTTTTCCCATTTTGTACGTGTTGTAAGAAGTGTAATAAAAGACCTTCTACCAAAGTTGTGTGCTTAATCTTTTTTATTTGAAATCTGACGTGATACCAACTTATTTATATTTGATGTTTCTTACTGCTTTTTACTTCCTCTATATTACTTGGTATTGTATACAGAAAGTAATGAAATCATTTCGGAAATCGCAACTCGAGTTTCCACATTTCTACACATTTCGAAACCACTAGAGCACGAAAATACTACTTTTAGCGTGACGTCTGTGTGTGTGTGCTTCTGTTTATCTATCTGTGTGTTTGTGCTGTGTATGTCTCTACTCTAGTGAAATCTATTTGATGAAATTTTACAAAATTTAGTGAAAACATGTGGTGAAATTTAGTAAAAGCTATGGTGTTGATTAGATTTTCATATGATTCGAAAAAAAAGCTCACCTCCTTTAGCGAAATGGGCCTTTAAAAATCGTAAGAATTTAAAATAAAGAACCACATATGCTTAACCTTTTGCTTACTGGTGGGACAGCGTCAGTCCCAAACGAAGAACCTCTCAAAAAGACAGGTATTTGACAACCACTATCCCAAACAGTTCGATTCCCCCTTTGCCGGCATTGGCGTTGGGGAGAGGTACATTGTCAAGTATGATATCAATGGACGCCAATGCTTGCAAAGAGGAGAACTGCTTGGGATCGGGTATGTTAAATACCTGTCTTTTTGAGAGGTCCTTCCTTTGGTATTGAGGCTGTCCCACTCGCAAGCAAAAGGTTAAATGAATACATTGAATAATTGTTATCTACATAACTTTTAAAGATAAAAGTAGTAAGCCCAACCCTACCATTATAGGACTAACCGAACAAGATATATTTCCGTTTTTTCGTATTTTGTAACGCCACCTTTAAAAATCACGTCTAGTCATCAGAAGAAATTGAATATTAAATTAAAACTGGAAAATGGGTGCCATTTTCAAATAATTATCCGTGTAATATTGTGTAATAAAACTCGATTTGATGAATTGTGAATGAAAGAAAGAGGAAATTAATTTGAGTGTGTAGAGAGAGTCATGCGCTGTCCACATCAGATTTTTAATTTTATACAATCCTTTTGGATATATTTATGTGGAAAACTTGCAATATTTCGAGAACAGTTTATACTAGCTTTCTAAAGTTTGTGTCATTCCATTTCTAATGAAGAATTATGTATCGAATGAATATTTTCATGTCATTATTAAGCATGGATACACACACATACTAATATACATACCCACACATACCCACACTAAAATACATATACGCATACAGACATTAGCCCAAAAAAGTTAGAGTTAAATCCAAAGATACTTTTAACGTAACTTTATACATCGAAAACTCAAATTCGAATTTTCTTCTCCGTTACATTATTTTCCAATCGTGTATGTAGGAAATGTAATTAGCATATTGGCTCAATAAAAGAACAAGATCAATCATACATAAAGCATTGATTATGAAACACTTTCTAACTGCAATGTAATTTTATTTAAACATCTCTAAAATACGATACATTCAGCAATAATATTTTTAAAATTATCACAATGCTACAATAATTTATTATATTTGAAAACTTCATCGAAAAAAAAAACGAACTTTATTCAACAGACGTCATTGAAATATAAATCTACTGGCTTTCTATGAAAAAGCTGTAAAAATTTCATTCATAAACTTTCATTCTTTCATTTCATTTATCATAATACTACATTAATTTATTTTACTTAAAAACTTAAAACCACGGAAGTAAAAGTAATTTAACTCTGTGCTTAAAATTCACCGAAACACTCTGCTATAAAATCGTCTGCTTGTCCATGTAAAATCAATGAATGTTTCATCCATATCAACTATATTGCAGACTCCAACGGTAAATAATTTAGAGTTAAAGAAATTCAACAACTCTTATACAACTCATCTTACAGGTTGATGTGTTTACAGTCTCCATAAGTGAAAATAAAGCATCGCTGTAGAAATAATCAAAGTTGGATGATCATTTAAACTCAAATATATTGAAATTACGCTGTTTCAGAACATTGATACATAGAAATTAAGCAAATAAAGCGGTTTTAGGAAGGACACAACACTAAATATAATTTAAAAAGAACATTAAAAATCACGATTTTGGCACAAGATGGATAGTATTGATCATTTAAACTGAAATATATTGTAATTTAGCTGTTTTAGAATATAGATGCACAGAAATTAAGAAAAAATATAGCGGTTTTAGGACTGATACAACACTAAATATAAATTAAAAATAATTTTAAAATCACGATTTTGACGCAAGATGGATGCCATATTTTATTTTGAAGTGGGTCACGTGATCTCTTTATATAGTGGTCACGTGATCGCTTCATATAAACGGTGTAAATATTATTTAAATTTTATTTAAAAAACTACTGAATATATTTTGCTGAAATTTTTTTATATATTTTATGGGATAATTTGAATATTTCCTAAAACTTTCGAAACAATTTGTGAATTTTAAATTCGCTTAAAAAATATTTGAAGAATTAGGTCTTCAGATAACTGTCATGTGATCTCTTCAGATAACTGTTATGTGATCTCTTCATATAATGGGTGTAATTATTATTTTAATTTTTGTTTAAAAAACTACTGAAAAAATTTTTTGAAATTTTTTTATATGTTTTATGGGATAATTTGAATATTTCCTAAAACTTTCGAAACAATTTGTGAATTTTAAATTCGCTTAAAAAATATTTGAAGAATTAGGTCCCATGGGGTTCAATGTATTTCATTTTTTCAACCCGGGTTCAATCCAAAACTAACTGGGTGATATTATTCATTTATATTCTCCTAGGTCCCGCAGACCGTCTGAACAACATACTAAAATTTCATTTTGATAAAGTCATTTTTATGGCAGTTATCGTGCTAACGAATAGACAAACAGACCGACAGACAGAATGAACAAAGTCATAAACACTTTTCAACTATGTTGTAAAGTGTTAAAAAGAGAACAGTGAAATAATATCTGCTGTAAGTTTAAAATTGCCATTCTTTACTTTCATTATTACTTTCCCTACAAAGTGCAATGTACAGGGAAAATATTGTGATGGGTCAATTGTGAGTTTTCGACGGAAGAGCACGTTTTAAACATCGCTGAACTCGCATCAAGCGTTTTTGAGGAGATAAGTGTTTTAATATATCAGAAACGAATCAATTGTTTATATATAACCCTGTTGATTTTAAGAGCAATCAATGTTCAAAACTACCATCCCCCTCCTCCAAGATTTGAATGAATTTTTGAAAGAAATCATGAAATAATCAGAACTTTTAATAAATAATCCATAATGATAAATAAATAAACATTTTATATTAAATATATTAAAATTGTATATTAAAGTACTAAATATATTCAAAACTACAAATAATAGCAATAAACACCAAATCCTATATGTGTATATAATCAGATTTTAGAACGAGTACATATTGAATTAAACTGAAAATCTGCATTTAACATGGCCCTTAATTTGAAAATCTCCATTAGTTGGACGCTTTCCCATAAACCATCACATCTATATAAATAAGAAAAGTATGTATGTATGTATGTATATAAGTATGATCCAACATCACGAGAGAACGGCTGAACCGAATTTGATGAAATTTCGGGGATAGTCTTGAAATAGCCCAATTTAAAATTAATTTAGTTTATATTTCGAGTTTCTAGCACCAGGGGTTGTCGCGGTATTAATGAAAAACGAAATTTTCTTTCGTCTCATCATCACGGGAGAACAACTGCACCGAATTTATTAAATTTTGTGGGTAGCTTTGAAATAGCCCCCATAAATATAGTCCAAGTTTCCAGTTTCTAAAACCAGGGGTTGTCGAGATATTAAAGGAAAACAAAACTTTTTCCTAGGAGGTCAACTCTCTAACTCCATGATTCCTTACGAAAAAAGTTGGAAATCGTTAGTTTAAAACGTGAAAGTCAATTAAATCTCGGAGTTTTGTGAGAGTTTATTGAACGTATAAGTCACTTTTGAAAATCGCAGGTTTGAAATATGAATTTAAGTGGAAACTCTATCACCATGGATTATTTTTCACAGGCTTACTCAACAAATTATATTAATTTCAATAATAAATAAATGAATATAAAATAGCTATCTATCTATCTATCTATCTATATATATATATAAAGAAGAAAAATATGTATGTATGATCCAATGTATCTGATTGTCCAAAGAGTGGCTGTGCTTAGGCAATGCGTTAAAGAAGTAGAAACGATTTTGATTGTGATTTCACAGTGAAAAAACAATGTATAAGATTCACGGCCCTATATGTTCCAACGTAATTTTTATCAGAGTTTTGCATCGTAAATCCCGAGCAACGCCGGGTAATTGCTGCTAGTTCACTATATAGAAAACACGAGGGAAGTCATTGGTGTAACAATGCATCGCCAGCCACTGTTGAACTAAGGACTCAATTGATTCACAATCTAGTGATTCTAAAAATGTTCATGCTTATTTCTCATTCGGAGGATATATTCAAAGATTCTAATTTTAACAGAAATTAGTTTATATTCTAAAGTCACGTTAAAGCATGACAAACTTGAATTCAATTATTCAGAGAATTCTGGGTCGATGTGTTAAGTACAGATTTGCGTGCGGTACAGAAGATTATCTCAATTTAAGACCAGCGTCGTGATTCTTTATCGCTTTGCATTTGCAATTCCGGAGGGTTTTACTTATTCCACGCAGTGATTTGTGATTTTTCCTTTCAAAAACATCTGTTAGTTTTAAAAAAAACAAGTCAAATATATGTTTCACGTTAAAAAAATCCGATGTGGGCAGAACATGACTTTCCCTGTAGATTCAAATTCATTTTTTCTTTATTTCTTTAATAATTCAATAAATTGAGTTTTATTCACAAAATAACAACTGAATTTGCTTTTTTAATTCAATTTCTGTTTTTATTTGGTAATTGGACATTTTTCCAATGGCGGAATAACAAAAATGCGAAAAATCTCAAATATCTCGAGAAAGGTTGGTCCTAGAGTAAAATAATTTTTCTTACTCTTTTCCTCGTCAGAAGTTACGTTTAAAACAAGCATTTAATTGATACATTTGAACATACGCAGTCATTTTTTTTAGATTTTTGCGATTTTTGCGGGCATTTCGTAAGATAAGGAAAGTTGTTCTTTTCCGAATCGTACCAAAATCTAATCAGCACCAGAACGTCCCACAAGTAATTTATCTACCGAATTTTGTGGCATTTGGTCTATTAGTATTTCAATTGGAGTGGATACATGATATTTTGCGGGCCATTTCGCAAAAAAAGCGGGTTCTTTTTTTTCCGAAACGTACCAAAAACTAATAAGCACCAAGGCGGGGCCTCCGTTCGAGAGAGGGGGCCGTGGCAGTCAAATTAGTGACGTCACGAAAAACGATCCACGGTTGGGGAAGCGATCCCGTTCGCTCAGTTTGCGAGTTTAAAGCTAGTTTAAAAAAATATTTTACTACTTTTTTTTTTAGCTATACCTGACAAGATTTTCAAAAAGAGGTATGTATGTTTGTCTGTTACAAAAAATGCAATTAATTAAAATTTAATGAGCACATATTGATTTAATGTTTAAAATAATAAACAGGTCTTTTACTTACAACTTCCCTTACATATATGTAAATTTTTTATTCTTTTATGTGTTGGATTTTTTTTATTAATCAATGTAACAGACTAATTTATTGTAACAGACTAACAAAAAATTATTATAGCATTTAATGACTTTGCTATAGTTTATTTTAATGCTAATCATGTTATATTTTGTTTTCAGTAAGTATATCATAAAATCATGGTAATTTTGGTTAATCTGTTACATACACAGTTAATTAGTGTTAATTTATTTAAAATTCAATTTTTTTTTCAAAATTTGGTATAGACTATTCTTCGAACATTTGCAGATCTGCATTATTATTATTTTTTTATTATTTGTTTTCCTTTTTGTACTTAAAAATCTTTTTCGTTTTCCTATATGTGTTAGTCTGTTACTATGGAATGGCCCAAAATTGTAACTGACAGTAATTTTATTTAATGAGAAATATCTGTCTAAAAATTAAACAAATGAAGATGTCACTGATGTGCTAAATCTACAAGTAAGTGATTGAGTATTAGTAAAATAAGATTCCCTCCTTTACCAGGGATCTGTTACGTAGATCAATAAAAAAGAAATTGAAGTTTCTGTAATGCACAAAACTAAAAAACATTTCAAGTGGCCTCAAAAAGACACTTAACAGGGTGATACATAAAAAAGACAAATTAACAAGCAAACATTCAAAATGACATAACACCTATGCAATTATAAAAATCAGAATAAAAACAATCGATACAGGAAAAAAATATATAATCAGTAATATAAGCTGCTACTGTATCCAATTGAAATGCATTATGTTTACACAGAGATACATTGGATTGAAAAAAGTATAATTATTTTAAATTCTTGTTACACATTCGTTGCTTTAAAATGACCAATCCAATAATGTTGTAGTTAAAATAGAAGTTTGCAAATTTAAAAATGAGCTCAAAAGCAGAATTATGTTAAATATCAAATGTAAATGTTCTGCAGAGCTTATAAAACAAAGCTCGTTCTGTGATGTATGTCACAGCTTTAAGTACTACTTTCTATTGTCGGGTAAATGAGAATTTTATAACTCAATGAATGAAGCAAGATACATTTGCATTGCACTGTAGTAAATAAATCTTTAAAACTACAATGAAATTTATAAAAACTGTAAATTTATGCAAAACTAATAAAGCAATTTGTCAGATGATGCTACAGTTGTAGACAATGACACATTATCGGAATTAAAAATCAACCAATACTACTAAAACAATGTAAATAACACAATGAAATAAATGTAAATAACACAATGTATAAGTAACACTATGGAAGTCAAAAAGTTTTTGAAAAAAACGAGCTCAACCATAACATCAGATCAAAACAAACGCTTTTAGGTTGAAATACGCTGGAACACTGGATCGTTTTTCATGACGTCACAAGCTCTGAAAAACAGACTACCACGGCCCCCGGAGGAGCGGAGGTCCCGACCAAGGTCACAACCAAGTGACTTAATCTACCAAATTTTATGATATTTGGTTCATGAGTTTTTGAGTTAGAATGGATACATACATTGCACAGACAGACAGACAGACAGACACACAGACAGACACACACACACAGACGTCACGCTACAAATAGTTTTTTCGTATTCTAGAGGTCTCAAAACATGTAGATCCGTCGAAAACTCGACGTGCGATTTTCGGCATGATTCCAATACTTTCCCTATACATTACCATGTATTACAGGGAAAGTAAAAATCTGATGTTGACAGCACATAATTTTAACAGAAAACTCATATTCACGTTGCCATAATTATTTTAAATAACACTAAATGTACACATTTAATTCAATTTTCGTTTTCATTTGGTAACTGGACCCATTTTCAAAGGTGGCGTAGCGAAAATGCGAAAAAACTAAAATAACTCGAAAACAGCTAATTCTGGAGTAATGGGGGTGGCCTTATTCTTTTTGATGTCAAAAATTACGTATAATATATGCATTTAATTGATATATTTGAACATATGTAGTCTTTTGTTTTTAGATTTAACGTTTTAATCATTTCGCAGAAAAAGGCAGGGTTTTTCCCCCGAATCGTATAAAAATCTAATCAGCACCAGTTTAGCCTTCAAGTGATTTATTATATTATTCAAATTTGGTGTATTACTTTTACAGCTAGAGTGGATACAGTCAATTTTTGCGAGCCATTTCGCCAAAAAAAAAAGGCGAGCTCTTTTATCACGACATGTACTATAATCTAATCAGCACTAGGGTCACCCACAAAAACGTATTTACCAAATTTTACGAAATTCAGTCAGTTTTTCAATTACAGTGGATACAAAATCTGCACAGACAGACAGATGGACAGACAGAGACAGACAGACAGACAGGCACACACACACACACACAGACACACACAAAAGTCTCGTTAAAAATATATTTTTGTGTTCTAAAGATCCCAAAACGTGTAGATTCGTCAAAAACTCGAGTTGCTATTTCTGGCACGGTTGCAATATTTTATCTATACATTACCATGTATTGTAGGGTAAGTAAAAATCTGATGTGGGCAGCACATGACTTTCCCTGCAGACTTATAACCATGATCTCTTTATTTTAATTAAATTTAATTCACTTTTAATTCAATTTTCGTTCTCATTTGATAACTAGATTTTTTTCAAAGGTGGTGTGGAGAAAATACAGAAAAAATTAATTTTTTTTTTGAACGGCTGGCCTTAGTGTAACGGGGTTGGTCTTATTATTTCCTTCGTTAAAAATTACGTATGAAACAAGCATTTTATGGATGTATTTGAGTATACGTAGTTTTTTATTTTAGATTTTGGCGATTTTTGCGGGCCATTTTGCAAAAAAAGGCATGTTATTTTTTTTCGAATCGTACCAAAATCTAATCAGCACCAGAGTAACCCACAAGTCTTATCTACCGAGCCACTTATCTACCGAATTTTGTGAAATTCGGTCCATTAGTTTTTCAGATAGAGTGGATACAAGCTTTTTCGGGCCACTTCGCAAAAACATTCTTTTATCCCGATTCGTGCCCAAAACTAATCAGCACCAGATGCGCCCACAAGTGACTTATCTACCAAATTTTATGAAATTCGGTTCATTAGTTTATTAGTTAGAGTGGATACAAAATCCGCACAGACACACAGATAGACAGACAGACACACAGACACACACACAGACGTCACGCTAAAAATAGTTTTTTCGTATTCTAGATGTCTCGAAACGTGTAGATCCGTCGAAAACTTGAGTTGCATTTTTCGGCATGATTCCTGTACTTTCCCTATATATTACCATGTACTGCAGGGGAGGTAAAAATCAGATGTGGGCAGCACATGACTTTCGCTACAAACTCAAACTATTTTTCACTTTTTTCTTTTATAATTCGTTAAATTGAGTTTATTAGCACAAAATAACACGGAATATTATTTAAAATTATATTGAACTTGCAGTATTCTTTAATTTCTTGTTTGCATTTGGCGACTAGATGACATTTCAAAGTCGACGTGGCAAAATATTCAAATAAACAAGAATGTCTCTAGGACGGATGATCCTAGAGTTACGGGGTTGGTCTTGTTCTTTTCAATATCAAAAATTTCCTATAAAACAAGAATTTAATTAATCCCTTTGAGCGTACATAGTTTATCATTCCAGATTTTTACTTTCCCTGTCATACATGGTAATGTACAGGGAAGTATTGGAATCATGTCGAAAATCGCAATTCGAGTTTTCGACGGATCTACACGTTTCAAGACCTCTAGAACACGAAAAAACTATTTTTAGCGTGACGTCTGAGTGTGTGTCTGTGTGTTTGTCTGTATGTCTGTCTGTGTGTCTGTCTGTCTGTCTGTCTGTCTGTTTGTGCAGATTTTGTATCCACTGTAACTAAAAAACTAATAACCCGAATTTCACAAAATTTGGTAGGTAAGTGACTTGTGGACGAGTGTGGTGCTGATTAGTATTGGGTACGATTCGGGATAGAAGAATCCGCCTATTTTTGCAAAATGCCCCGCAAAAGTTTGTATCCACTCTAACTAAAAAACTAATGGACCGAATATCACAAAATTCGGCAGATGAGTCATTTGTGAGTCGACCTGGTGCTGATTAGATTTTGGTATGATTCGGAAACAAAAAACCTGCCTTTGTTTCAAAATGGCCAGCAAAAATCATCCAAATCTAAACTAAAGAACTACGTATGCTCAAATATATCCATTAAACGCCTGTTTAATACGTAATTTTTAGCGAAGAAAAGAATAAGACCATCCCCATTACATTAGGACTAGCCGTTCTCGAGATATTTTTGTTTTTCGTATTTTCTCTACGCCATTTTTGAAAATAAGTCCAGTTATCAAATGAGATCGAAAATTGAATTAAAAGTGAATTAAATTTAATTAAAATAAAGAGAACGTGGATATAAGTCTGCAGGAAAAGTCATGTGCTGCCCACATCAGATTTTTACTTTCCCTGCAATACATGGTAATGTATAGGGAAAGTATTGGAATCATGTCGAAAATCGCAACTCGAGTTATCGACGGAACTACACGATTCAAGACCTCTAGAATACGAAAAACCATTTTTAGCGTGATGTCTGTGTGTGTGTCTGTGTGTCTGTCTGTATGTCTGTGTGTCTGTCTGTCTGTGCAGATTTTTTTCCCCTCTAACTCAAAAACTAATGAACCGAATTTCACAAAACTTGGTAGGTAAATCACATGTGGGCGAATCTGGTGCTGATTAGTTTAGTGTACCATTCGTGATAACAGAACCCGCCTTTTTTGCGAAATGGCCCGCAAAAGCTAGTTTCCACTCTAGCCGGAAAATTAATGGACCGAATTTTACAAAAATCGGTTGATAAGTCGCTTGTGGGATACCCTGGTGCTGATTAGATTTTGGTACGATTCGGAAAAAAATAACTTGTCTTTTTTTGAGAAATGGCCCTCAAAATCTAAAATAAATACATACCTATACTCAAATATATCCATTAAATGCTTGTTTTATACGTAATTTTTAACGATGAAAGAAATAAGACCTACTCCATTACACTAGGACTAGCCGTTCTCGAGATATTTTAGTTTTTTCGCATTTTCTCCACGCCACCTTTGAAATTAAATCCAGTTACCAAATGAGAATGAAAACTGAATTAAAAGTGAATAAATGTAATTAGGATAAGGAAAAGTGAATATAAGCCTGTAGGGAAAGTCATGTGCTGCCCACATCAGATTTTTACTTTCCCTGCAATACATGATAATGTATAGGGAAAGTATTAGTATCATGTCGAAAATCGCAACTCGGGTTTTCGGCGGATCTACACGTTTCCAGACCTCTAGAATGCGAAATATTTATTTTAACATGACATCTGTGTGTGTGTGTCTGTCTGTATGTCTGTCTGTCTGTCTGTCTGTGCAGATTTTGTATCCACTCTAACTAAAAAAGTAATTGACCGAATTTCATAAAATTTGGAGGGTAAGTCACTTGTGGGAGAATCTGGCGCTGATTGGTTTTGGGTACGATTCGGGATAAAAGAACCCGCCTTTTTCTGCGAAATGGTCCGAAAAAGCTTGTATCCACTCTATCTGAAAATTTAATGGACCTAATTTCACAAAATTTGGTAGATAAGTCGCTTGTGGGTCACTCTGGTGCTGATTATATTTTTGTATGATTCGGAAAAAAATATCCTGCCTTTTTTTGCAAAATGGCCCGCAAAAATCGACAAAATCTAAAATGAAAAACTACGTATGCTGAAATGTATCCACTAAATGCTTGTTTTATGCGTAATTTTTAACGAAGAAAAGAATAAGACCAACCCCATTACACTAGGACTAGCCGTTCTCGAGATATTTTTGATTTTTTGTTTTTTCTCTAAGTCAACTTTGAAAGTGAGTTCAGTTACCAAATGAGAACGAAAATTGAATTAATAGTGAATTAAATTTAATTGAAATAAAGAGAATGTATATATAAGTCTGCAGGGAAAGTCATGTGCTGCCCACATCAGATTTTTTCAGTTTTTGCGGGCCATTTCGCAAGAAAAGGCAAGTTCCTTCTTTCCGAATCGTATCGAAATCTAATCAGTATCAGAGCATAACACAGGTGACTTTTTAACAAAATGTGTAATATTTGATCAATCAATTTTTCATCTAAAGTGGATACATACATACTTTCATTACGGGTCATTTCGTAGAAAAGGCAGGTTATTTTTTTTCAAATCGTACCAAAATCTAATAAGTACCAGGGAAGTTCACAAGTGACTTATCTGCCAAATTCTGTGAAATTTGGTTAATTGGGTTTTTCAGCTAAAGGTGGTACATGCATAGCACAGACCAAACAAACACACACACATAGACATCACTCTAAAAATAGTCTTCTCAGTTTCTAAAGTGTTCGAAGCGTGTAGAAGCGTTATAAACTCGAGTCGCGATTTTCGGCACAAATCATTTTACATTGTCAGGTAAAGTAGGAAAAGTAATAGATTTTAGAGTTGGAATTTTGATGCCATTTTCATTTTGTCTGCAGTGTATAATACCCTAAGTCCCAAGAAATATTCTTAAGTCTACCAATAAATTTGAGCAGATGCATAATAATATTTCTTATTAAATGAATCTTTCATGTATATCAGATATGTGTATATAAACACTATCATAACAGCAAACAGCATGTGTATTCGACATAAATGTGACGTCATCATGTTTCAATTTTTATTTTACTTGTATTATATATACCTGAGATTGATCATTAATAGAAAATGTTTTGTATAGCAAAAGTGAAAGGAAAATGGACTGAAATGTAAATGTGACATCAAAAAGACTATATGACAAGCTGTTGATTATTTAAAAAGAACATGATAAGTAAACATTATAAATATAACAGATACTAAATTGTTATAAAATACCCCTTTTTCCCTGTTCCATATATAAGTGAAGGAATGGAATATAAAAATGACATGTAGTACAGATGGGTGAAAAGAAATCTTTTGTAACTACACAGTAAGATGAAAGTATCTTTAAGAAAGTATTTATATATATATATATATATATATGTATATATATATATATACAATATATATATATATATATATATATATACAATATATATATATAAGATAGAAATGGGATACAAATGGAATAAAAAATGGATGGAAAGGCTAACGGGCAATATGCTAAAATAAGCCTAAGGGGGGATTATGGCCCCTTAAATCTCCGGTTACAGCATGCTGCTAGGCCGCGGCACACTCCCGGTATGGCCACAAATCCCGTAGCACTTCTCCAATGCCTGTACCTCGAATGAATAGACCTTGATTTTTCAAAGGAGTAAAGAAGAAATGATACCTAATTCCTATAGAACGTTGTTAAAATCTAAAGACAATATAAGAAGAATTCATCCGTCCTTCTCATTATTATAAACAGTCATAAATCATACCATATTTCTCTTTCCCATATCAAATCATTAGAATATTCTGTTGTTTTTCTTTCGTCATGAGTGAAAGTAGTTGTCATAAAATCGTGATCCAAATCTCTATTTCTTTTTGTTGCCATTTCGTCATTACAAACTTCTATGATGTTATGTACTTGTGAATATTTATTTTTGTAATGATCATTTAGTTGACGTTTTAAAAAGGCCTTAGGATACTTTTGTCGCATTGCTTCCCTTATCACAAATATATATCTATCTATTCTTTCCTTTTCATTGTTGATGATTCGTGGTTGATATGTCTTTTTAGATTTTGTATAATAACATTACGGAATATGTTACGATGTATATTGCTATTCCAATGCGTCAGATAATTGATTTTTATATAAAAAATTTTTCGTTTGTCATATATATTGAATATAATGTGATCCTGGTCGTTGTATCTAATATTGAGATCTAGGAAGTTAATTTCGTTTGTATATATATATATATATATATATATATATATATATATATATATATATATATATATATATATATATATACAATATATATACAATATATATATATATACAATATATATACAATATATATATATATACAATATATATACAATATATATATATATATATATATATTTTCTTTTGTCTACAGTACATAATATCCAAAGTTCAAAAGAATATTCTTAAGTATCCAATAAATTTGAGCAGATGCAGAATAAAAAATATGCATATGTATATACGTTACTTCAATCTGCAGTAAAGTGACCATGCTTAATCGAATAAGAGTGACTGCAGCGCCTCCTATCGCAGGTAATCGAATGAAATTTATCGATTATTTCAATCCATAGACCTATCAGAGGTCTATTGATTTTCAGGATTGTCAAATTAATAGAAGATATTCAAGTTTTCGAATATTTTTTATTTGAAAGTCAAAAAATAATGAAAAATACAGATGCACTAAAATATGTTACGAATTTTATATTTATTCTTTTTTCAAAGCGCATGAGATTATTTACAGAGTTTCTAATTATATCGGTATCGAGATAATTATTGCCCATTTTCGATCTATAATGAAAAACGTTATAAAAATTAAATATATATCCCCCATTACTAAGTGTTGTTGTTGAAACCCAGACCGTCCGACCTACCAGAAAGGTGTAAGGTAACTGCTTGGACGGCCGGGAAGTGCCACCCAATTTAGACCGGAACCCAGTGGGGGAGGCATCCACAGGGACCGTACCCTCCTTCCCCTACCACCAACCTCTCGGAAGAACTTTCGGACCCACATGTTTAACGTGATCGTACTCCGCATGAACACGGCGGCAGTTTTGGCAGTGGCTGGAATCGAACCCGGGCCTACCGAATGCAACTCCAGCGCGCTAACCAATGGGCTACCGCGCCCCTCCATTACTAAGTGTGTAAATATTGTAAAAGTATAGAAAGAAGGCATTTTAGAATATATTTTAAAATATATTTTGAAAGTAACCAGAAATAAAGAAGCACTTTCCTTTAGGGCGAATTACAACTCATTCTTGAGATATTATGAACGGCATATTTTCAAAAGTGTTCGAAATTTGTTCAGTAGGTTTTAAGTTATGTTTATCCGTCAAAATATGAATATCAAAAACCTTCGAAAAAACAATGCATTCCATAATATTGGAACTAAGTACAAGTAGCCTACGTTTATTTAAAATTCCAGCAACGCGTCGGTAATGTGTTCTAGTAGTAAATATTCTTTGAAAATTTCTTATGTAAAAATATGAAGTCCGCAATTAAAGCCATTACAAAACGTAACAAGAAAGATCAATCATGCGTAAAGCATTGATTATGAAACACTTTCCAACTGAAATTAAATTTCATTTAAACATCTCTAAAATTCGGCACATTCAGCACTGACATATTTTAGATTATCACAGTACTACAATTATTTATTATATTTGAAAACTTAAAGCTTCATCTAAAAAAGAAGATGAACTTTATTCAAATGATTCCATCAAAATATAATAATCTATATGTAAAATTAATGAATATTTCATTCATCCAGTGCTAAATAAGCTAAATAATAAGCCTCCAGAGCTAAATAATTTTGAGCGAAAAAATTCAGCAATTTTTATACAGATCATCATACAATCACTTGTTTACATAAAAATTTGGTTTCGTTGTAGAAATAATCAAAGCTTGATGGTCATTTAACCTAAAAAATATTGTAATTGCGTTGGCGCAGAATATAGATTCACAGAAAATGGGTAAAAATAAAGCGGTTTTAGGACGGATGCAGCGGAAAATATAAATTTAAAAGAACTTTTAAAATCACGATTTTAACACTAGGGAAAAAAGATGGATGCCATATTGTATTTTGAAGTGGGTCACGTGATCTATTCATATAATATGGGTGTAATTATTATTTTAATTTTAATTTAAAAAACTACCTGACATATTTTGCTGAAATTTTTTTTATATATTTTATGGGCTAATTTAGATGTTTTCCAAAAATTTCGAAGTAATTTGTAAATTTTAACTTTTCTTAAAAAATGTTTGAAAGATTAGGTCCCATAGGGTTTAATGTAATTCACTTTTTCAACCCGGGTTCAATCCAAAACTAATTGGGTGATATTATTCATTTACATTCCCATATGTCCCACAGACCCTATTAACAACATACTTAAATTTCATTTTGATTAAAGTCACTTTCACGGCAGTTATCATACGAACGGACAGACAGACAGAATGAACGAAGTCATAAACACTTTTCAACTATGTTGTAAAATGTTAAAAACCTTTCTCTAAAATATTGTTAGATTATTTTCTGAAATGTGTTTATTATGCTTCCCGTTAAAGTATATTATCCAAACAGACTTATAATGTATACAGAGGAAAAACGTTGAGACGTTTAGACAAACTTATTTGAAATGCTAATAGACGAGATCATTAGAAGCAGTTTCAAGAGCACACCTTCAACGAATTTGAATTTTTATAAAGTGTAAAGACGGAAGAAATTTATGAACAGTTTTCTTGGCGGGTTATAGACTCTTATCCTTTCAGCGCTCAATAATTTTACGAAGGAAAACAGTTACTTGCAGAATTAAGCACTTTAGTTGGTATTACTGTCTCATACTACAGGGGTAATTCGAAATTCACTGGGCAAACTTCAATAGGGGATGCAAAATATAAAATCAACCTTTTTACTTTCTTTATATACATAATGTATAAGGGAAGTATTGTGACGGGGTTGAAAATTCGAATTCGAGTTTTCGACGGGAGAGCACGTTTCAAGCATCCCTGATCACGAATCGAGCACTTTTGAAGTGATGTCTGAGTGTGTGTGTGTGTGTGTGTGTGTGAAAGTATATGTGTGTGTGTGTGTGTGTGTGTGCGTGTGTGTCAGTGAGTCTGTGGAGACGATATCTCACGAACGAATGGAGCGATTCGAATGAAATTTGGTACAAAAATCACAATCCGTGAATACTGGAAGCCTATTGTTTTTATACGTAATCGAATGTTCAGAACCCCTACTAAATTTCAAAAATCTTCAAAAAATCAAAACCTTTAATAAAGTTACGCAAGTAGATATTTCTTATGTAATTTTTCTTAGAAAACGATTGAGATAAACTTTAGAACTCTAGCATGGACCGTTCTCGAGATATTGCACATTTTTCAAACAAATTTATCAAAAAATCCCATAAATTAAAAAAAAAGTAATTATTGTTGAGCAACATGTTCACTTTTCATATGTAATATCATGCGATAAGTTGGGTGACATCATTCTCGTAAATCTAGCTCGTTCCATTCATGAGAAAAGGTACTTTAAGTAATATTTTTGTATTTGAAAGCCAATTGTCATTTATTTGCTATAAGATTAACTTATTTCTCTGTCCATAATGCTTGGCGAGATTTTGACGACGAATTTGGCGGTAGGTCGCCAACTTGGCGACTTTTTTAAATGTTGCCAAATTAACAAAAATATCACCAAATGGATAAAAATGACGCTAAATCATTGAAAATGACGTCTGATTATCAAAAATTCAATATTTTGGAAAGAATATAGCTACTATAAGAAAACCGTCTTTTTTTAACACTTTACAACAAAGTTGAAAAGTGTTTATGACTTTGTTCATTCTGTCTGTCTGTCTGTCTGTCTGTCTGTCTGTTCGTTAGCATGATAACTGCCGTAAAAATGACTTAATCAAAATGAAATTTTAGTATGTTGTTCAGACGGTCTATAGGACCTATGGAAATATAAATGAATAATATCATCCAATTAGTTTTGGATTGAACCCGGGTTGAAAAAATGGAATACATTGAGCCCTATGGGACATAATTTTTCAAGCATTTTTTAAGCGGATTTAAAATTCACAAATTGCTTCGAAAATTTTAGGCAATATTCAAATTGTTCCATAAAATATATAAAAAAAATTCAGCGAAATATATTCAGTTGTTTTTTAAATAAAAATTAAAATAATAATAACACCTCTTATATGAAGCGATCACGTGTCCATGTTATGAAACGATCACATGACCCACTTCAAAATGATATATGGCATCCATCTTGTGTCAAAATCGTGATTTTTAAAGTTATTTTTAATTCATATTGAGTGTTGTATCCGTCCTAAAACTACTTTATTTTTGCCTAAATTCTGTGCATCTACATACTGAAACAACGCAATGACAATATATTTCAGTTTAAATGCTCTTCCAAATTTGATTATTTCTACTATTAAGCCTATTTTTCACCTATGTAAAATGTAAACAGCAAAATATGTAGAATGAGTTGTATTAGAATCGCTGTAATTCTTTAACACAACATCATTTAGTCCATGGAATCTGCTTAGCTGATATGAATGAAATATTCATTGATTTTAGAAAGAGAAGGACGATATTTTTCGATGAAGTTACGCATTGAGTTTACTTACTTGTAGCTCAATGGGCTTAATTTTTAAATAAAATAAATTATTATAGTATTGTGATGAATGACATGAATGGGGGAATTATTTATGAATGAAATGTTGCTTTTATAGAGAGAGCCAGGCGTGTTATTTTTTATGACGTCATTTGAATGAATTTCAGTTGTTTTCGATGAAGTTTTCAAATATAATAAATTATCGTAGTATTATGATAATTCTAAAATTATTACCGAGGAATGTATCACATTTTAGAGATGTTTAAACCAGGCAATTTATAGTTTAATGCCGTCATTGGAATGAAGTTAATTTTTTTCGATGAATGTTTAAGGTGTCAAATATAATAAATTAATGTGTGATAAGTTTTAAAATATTACCGAGGAATGTATTGCATTTTAGACATGTTTAAATAAAATTGCATTGAAGTTGGAAAGTGTTTCATAATCAATGCTTTAAGCATGATTGATCTTTCTTGTTTACTATAAAAGTAGTAAATTCATTGCATTACATAAGGAAAGTCATGTGTCAACATCAGATTTTTTCGTAGATGAATGTGTGGTTAAGATGCAAGCCGTGTAGTTATCTAAAATGAATACTAAAATGTGGTTAGAAATGAGCATTGCTGTTATAAAAATAAATACTCAAAATGTTCACTGGGAGATCCATTCCGTCAAATAAACCACTTTTTTCACAGTCCGGTCCGGCGGCCACCTAAGAAAGTTATATATCCATTCACATACTGTAATTAACCTTGCTGCCCCAACAGGGAATCGAACCCTAGATCTCTAAACTAGCCAGCCGACACTCTACCACTGAACTACTGGTATGAAATTGCAAGCTTTTATCATTGAAGTGTGGACTTTGCAATACAAAATACTTAAATGATAATACTTTGTTGTTTTACAATTATTTATTTATTAAAACATTATTCTTCCAATAAAACTTTCAATTTCACATTTATAATATTAATCATTAGATGTTTATCTTACGTGGAGTATATAGTGTAACAATAATGATGATTTTCGTCTACAATTGTACTTAGATAGCATCTTCTCAAAATAGTTCCTCATGGGTAATAAATGCTTACTTGTTACTTTATCGGCTGCACAATCGTCCGTAGGTATGCTTAGTCGAGGTCTTTTTTGATGCACGCATAGACTATCTCCTCTTCTGAAGCACTTGACTTACAATTCTATCATTTTATTTAGGGAGTTTTACCCTTTCTGATTTTTTCGAGAGTTTCTTAATCCTTTCTTTCACTTTAAACTCACACTGTTCGACCTACCCAAAGATGTAGTATATCTGTTTAGACGTCCAGGATAGTGCAACCCAATTTAGACCGAAATCCAATAGAGGTGACATCGACAGGGACTGTCCTCTTCTTCCCTTACCACCAACCACTTGGAAGGACATTCATACCCGTATATCTAACGTACCCATACAATGCGTGAACTCGGGACATTTTTGACAGAGCCGGGAATAAAACTCGGGTCGTCCGAGTGCAATCCCGTGCCTCAACCACTGGACCGTCCCGTCCCTAAAGAGTATCTTAATCTGCACGTGTTACTCCTCCTTCTTCTATAGGCCTTCAATGCATTGGCTGGCATTACCACCAAAGCTCTTTCAATATTAGCCAGGAAGACAGTGGGGGTGTAACAGCCAACAGGACCCATGCGCGCAACAAACCTTTGACTTGGTTGATGTGTTGTTGTTGTTGAGACCCAGACCGTCCGACCCACCAAAAAGGTATAAGGTAACACTTTGGACGGCCGGGAAGAGCCTACCAATTTAAAACGGATCCCAGTGGGGGAAGCATCCACAAGGACAGTATCCTCCTCCCCCTATCACCAACCTCTCGGAAGGACTTATGGACCCACATGTTTAAGGGGATCGTACTCCGCGTGAACACGGCGGCAGTTTTGGCAGCGGAGGGAATCGAACCCGGGCCTACCGAGTCCAATTCCCGCGCGCTAACCACTGGTCTACCGCGCCCCCTTTGGTTGATATGTGTATCAGCTTTTATTGCCCATATAAATTTATCTTATTTATTACGTCATTTTTGCCGTCTGTCTAATTTCACACTTTATTCGAAGCAATATACAGTTCATTGACTGTATTTTTACTTCTTGTCATTTTGTGGCATAAAATTTTCTATAGGATGCAAAAATCCAAAATGTTGAAATTACGTAATATTTATTATCACAGAATGTATACCTACAAAAGTTACCCTTTCGTTTTAGAGATGGAAGCTGGTCCATAAATGAAATGCAGAGAGTGCGACCAACATTTTTATTTGCAACAGTTTTACAGCAGTTTTACAATAGTTGCTCAAAGGAGCGTCAGCCAACAGTAATTTACACCTGACAGTTGTTGGTTGCACCTGACAGCTGGGGATTGCATTGATTGCCTCACATTTTCAAAGATTCTCGTCATTTTGCGATTCACGAATACTTACAAGAAGTCCGTTTCCATTGGCAACATCATAAGCTAGATATGTCCCTCACAGCAAAGATCGTCACATGTGTGACAGTGACGTTGTAGACACGCGACACCTGGGTCACAATGTGACATTATATTTGTGACTTCCATGCGACGTTACGTATTAGTAATTTTGTAACTTCATTGTGACTATATTCTGTGACGTTTCCACAATTTAATTAACACATAACAAGGTGACGACATTACAATGGCAATTACAATGTGACGTCACAAACAAGTTAATATGCGACATAACACACGACTATGAAAATGACAAAAATGACTTCGCTGTGACTTCAATATGACATTGCCGAGACGTACTGCGACGTCCTGTGACATCCCAATGTCACAGTGTGACGTAAATTTTACGTCACTGTGCAAAAAAATGCCGTTAGGTGTCCAACCTACTCGAAAATGTAAGATATCTGATAGCGTGGCTTGGAAATCTTCACACAGTTTAGATCGAAGCCCAATAAGAGTATCAGACACACCGACAGTATCATCCTCCCCCAAACCCATTATCTATCGGATGGACTTTAGGACCTGCAGATTTATCGTGCCTATAGTCCTCGTAGATGGGAATAGTTTCGAGGAGCTTCGAGAATTGAACACGAAACTACTACTTACGATCATTCTGCCTTAATACTGAGCAATTCCGACACCAACCAGCTCAGCATTTGTATAGTACTTCATGTTGCACGTACGATATTTGTATTACGAATGACGACAGCGAAAAAAAAGACAACTTTCCTTATATAATGCAATGAATTTACTACTTTTACAGTTAAGAAAATGTTACTCTTATAGTAGATAGTTATATTCTTTCCAAGATATTGAATTTTCTTGAATTAGTCGTCATTTTCATTGATTTAGCGTTATTCCTATTCATTTGGCGAGATCTTCGTTATTTTGGCAACATTTAAAAAAGTCGCCAAGTTGGAGACATTCCGCCAAATTCGTCGCCAAAATCTCGCCAAGCGTTATGGACAGAGAAATAAGTTATTCTTATAGCAGGTAAATGACTATTGGGGTTCAAATACAAAATTATTACTCAAAGTATCTTTTCTCATGAATGGAACGAGGTAGATCCACGAGAATGATGTCACCATATTTATTGCATGATATTACATATGAAAAGTGAACATGTTTCTCAACAGTTATTTTTTTGTTTTAATTTATGGGATTTTTTGATAAATTTATTTGAAAAATGTGCAATATCTCGAGAACTGTTCGTGCTAGTGTTCTAAAGTTTTGCCAATCGTTTTCTAAGGAAAAATTACATAATAAATGTTTATTTGCTTAACTTTATTAAAGGTTTTGATTTTTTGATGATTTTTTCAAAATGTCACTCGAAAATTTAGGGAGTTCTGAACATTCGATTACGTTTAAAAATAGACTTCCAGTATTCACGGATTGTAATTTTTGTACCAAATTTCATTCGAATCGCTCTATTCGTTCGTGAGATATCGTCTCCATAGACTCACACACACACACACACAGACATTACCTCAATAACGTTTGATGCGTGATCAGGGATGCTTGAAACGTGCTCTCCCGTCGAAAATCGATATCGAATTTTCGATCCCCTTCACAATACTTTCCTCATACACCCATATAAGGAAAGTAATAGCCAATTACACGCCAACCAATTGCGCCTTCTAGCACCAAAGGGTGACATCTGTGGAACCACATTTTGTATTTCCATATTATAAAATTTGTTTTTATCATATATCGTAAATACTCTTTGAACAGTTCTCATATAAAACTATGAAGTTTGAAACTTAAACTATAACATAAACAAGAGAGAATCTTCACACTTCTAGATTCGGGCCAACGGCCGTACCGTGCTGAAAACACCGGTTCTCGTTAGATCACCGAAGTGAAGCAGCATCGGGCGCGGTTAGTACTTAGTGGGTGACCACCTCGGAACGCCGCGTGCTGTTGGCCATCTCGGGTGCGGTATCCCCGTGGTTTGCGCGCTAGATTTGCACGCTGCCACAAATGCCGCCGTGTTCATGCGGAGTACGATCACGTTAAACATGTGGGTCCGTAAGTCCTTCCGAGAGGTTGGTGGTAGGGGAAGGAGGGTACGGTCCCTGTGGATGCCTCCCCCACTGGGTTCCGATCTAAATTGGGAGGCACTTCCCGGTCGTCCATACAGTTACCTTACACCTTTCTGGTAGGTCGGACGGTCTGGGTCTCAACAACATCAACAACACTTCTAGATTCTTTATTAAATGTATTTGTTTTATTCGCCCCGTTTAAATATATTAATAGAAATAAGCTTATAATGTATACAGAGTAAAAGCGTTGAGACGTTTAGGCAGCCAATTTGAAATGCTAATAGGTAGAGTCATTAGAAGCTTTTTCAAGAGAATATCTTCACCGAATTTAAATTTCAATAATGTGTAAAGGTGGGAGAATTTCATGAACAGTTTCATTAGCAATTTATTGAGTCTATTTCTTTCCGGCTTTATATTTTAACTAAGAATTAAGGTGTTTGTTTTACAGACACTTAGAACGTTGGCATTATTGTCTGAAATTATTGTATGAAGCAGAGGTGTTTATCCAGTCGATCATGACCCACTTGTCGACTGCGGCGGAATTTTGAGCGGGTGTTTACTTTTTCCTAAACTACATTTTCCTATAGCATTTTATTAATAGATTCCAATAGGAAGTTAGGTGAACACTAAAATTAATATTAGTTGCGTTTTAAACAAAATTTAAAGGGGGTATTTGGAAATACACTAAAGAAACCCGACAAATGCGACACGAAGTCTGATGTCCAGTTTTGGCTATGAGTATATGGTGGAATCTTTATTTTCTGACTGGAATATTTAAAAATCAGAGTTAAGACATTCTTGATGAGCATCAATAAACACATAATAAACATCTTGAGCAATGTACCGGGCGGTCAGAAATAAAACACCCCTACTCTGAGCTCTCTATACATCGAACTACTCAGTGTAAAGCCTCCAAAATTGTTGAACCTACTACTCAAGATATGGGGAAAGGGATTAAGTGAAAAATAAAATTAGTTCCGGAAACACCGATAGGTGGCGCTGTACAACAGAAAATATGCTGAAAAGACACAAAATAATCACAAAAAAACAAACACATGAGATATGGAATTTTTCCTTTTTGGTTTCTTTTGCTGATATGAAAAAAAAGAAAAAAAAAGTGAAGAAACTTAAACAGTCATTGTAACTGCAATTTCGCACTGTAAACACAACAATTTGCATAAACTCTTGCTTTACAGCTACTATGTTCTGGGCATAAAAGGGGATATAACTGGGAAATTTTTATTCTTATCAGCGATGGCTGTCACACTGCCAGAACGCGCTTTCCTTGTGAAGCTGTTTTATGAAAATAAAGGACATACTGCAGCTGCACTTCGAGAGTTTCGTCGACTTAAGGATTTGCTCAAAGTATCGAAAAAAATGTGTTACAAATGTGAATTTTGTGCCTTTTCAGCATATTTTCTGTTATACCGCGCCACCTATCGGTGTTTCTGAAACTAATTTTTTTTTTCGCATAATCCCTTTCCCTATGTCTTGAATAGTAGGTTCAACAATTTTGGAGCCTTTACACTGAGTAGTTCGATGTATAGAGAGCTCAGAGTAGGGGTGTTTTAATTCTGACCACCCGGTATATGATCATCTGTTTCATAGTGCAATCCTGACATTAAGAATAGTGCTATACCTAGGGAATGTTAATATCTAATTTATTTTATCTTATGTCAGTATTTATCTACCGTCTTCCTAATTCTGTTTCTTTATGACTTTATTATAGGTTATATCACTTTTGTTTCCACGTAAATGCTTAATAAAGGTTATACGAGGGAAACTCAAAAATTTTACGCGCACTTCATTTTTTTTACTTTCCCTGCAATACATGGTAATGTATAGGGAAAGTATTGGAATCATGCCGAAAATCACAACTCGAGTTTTCGACGGATCTACACGTTTCGAGACCTCTAGAATACGAAAAAACCATTTTTAGCGTGACGTCTGTGCGTGTGTCTGTCTGTCTGTCTGTCTGTCTGTCTGTCTGTCTGTGTGTCTGTCTGTCTGTCTGTGCAGATTTTGTATCCACTGTAACTAAAAAACTAATGGACCGAATTTCACAAAATTTGGTAGGTAAGTCACTTGTAGGCGGGGCTAGTGCTGATTAGTTTTAGGTACGATTCGGAATAAAAGAACCCGCCTTTTTTTGCGAAATGGCCCGCAAAAGCTTGTATCCACTCTAGCTGAAAAACTAATGAACCGAATTTCACAAAATTCGGTAGATGAGTCACGTATAGGTCACTCTGGTGCTGATTAGATTTTGGTACGATTCGGAAAAAAATAACCTGCCTTTTTTTGCAAAACGGCCCGCAAAAATCTTCAAAATCTAAACTAAAGAACTTGGTATACTTAAATATATCCATTAAATGCCCGTTTAATACGTAATGTTTAACGACGAAAAGAATAAGACCAACCCCATTACACTAGGACTAGCCGTTCTCGAGATATTTTAGTTTTTCGTACTTTCCCTACGCCACCTTTGAAAATAAGCCCGGTTACCGAATGAGAACGAAAATTGAATTAAAAGTGAATTACATTTAATTGAAATAAATAGAACGTGGATATAAGTTTGCAGGGAAAGTCATGTGCTGCCCACATCAGATTTTTTCAATTTATTTACATAATGTAGGGTTGAACAAGTACGTCATTTTTCTACATAGTCTCTTCTCTTTTCATTGCACTTGGTCCAGCGGTCCACAATATTGCATATTCCCTCTAAGAAGAAGGTTTGGTCGCCCAACAATTTGTGCATAGCTTAAATGCTTGGGCACTCATGCATCGCTTGAATAAATGGTCGGCCAACCATTTATGCACAGCTTAAATGCTTAGGCGACCACTTATGCATCATTTGCATAAATGGTTGTCCAATCAATCGGAATACGCAATACGTATTAAGGGAATACGCAAGCTTGTGGACCGCTGGACCAAGATCATCGAAAAGGAAAGAGACTATGTAAAGAAATGACGTACTTGTTTAACCCCTACATTTATGTAAATAAATTGAGACAATATAAAGTATAGATAATTTTTTACTTTCCCTCATATACAGGGTGTATATAAACTGTATTGACAAAATAAGAGGGGTGATAGAACCCATCAAGACGAACAATATTCACAATGGAACCTAGGGTCGCTTTCCACTCTAAGTGTCAGAAAAGCGTAAAGTTAAAGTTGCACTTTTAACAGTGAAAATAAGGAGAACTAACGTAATCATAAGTTGCGCAATCCTATATTTACAGAGAAAGACTCAAAGTAGATGCTCAAAGTGACGGCCAAGGGTGCCGTTGCGCAATTCACAATGGCGAACCCTTTCGACAACTACTGGCGCACCCTTTCGAAGACACCTGGTGTCGTGTTTATTCTGTCCTCTGCAACAACGATTCTCGCGACGAAATTTTTTACGGAGTCCGCAGGCGTCTCGTATACCAATGATTTTATGTGCCCCTAGAAGAAGTCCAGTGTGTTGAGGTTCGGTGAGCGTAAAGGCCAAGCCACAGTTCCAGTACGTCTAATCCACCGTCCGGGATATGTGGCATTCAAGAAGTGTTGGATGACTAGAAGTGACGGTGATGTTATCGAGATGTGATACTTCTCCGGCACGACAGCTCTGTCGCCCGAAGTGGTGACTTATGCTTGTTGGCCGTGTTTCGAAGTTACTCTTTTCTGACACTCAGAGTGGAATGCGACCCTAGATCCCATAGTAAACATTGTTCGTATTGATACTATCGTTCGTATTGATACTTTGATAGGTACTATCACTCCTCTTATTTTGTCAAAACAGTTTATATACACCCTGTATATGCAAACGTTAAATATATTTGATTCTTATTTTTTCCATGTATGTATATGTAGAGAGCGATCACGCTACATGAAAAAGTAGATCGCAACTACAAAAAGGTTTGGCCGCTGTACTATAGAGGATGTATTGTTTTGCCGAAAATTTCTAAATTTGAGATTTTGAAGCCCAAAGGGGCCATGCAGGCGAATATTTGCACATTTATAACATCATGCATTGGGCAGAATTTAATAGAGCATGATTTTGTATTATTCCCAGGTGGACTGGTAAAATGATGGCGGCGTTGAAAAATATTACCAAACTATCTAGAACAGTGTTTCTCAACCTTTGTCAGATCTTTCATAATAAGACGAGGGCTTGTTCTCAACAAATTGACTCCTACATACTTTCGTACATACATTCTTATCTTAATTTCACACAATAAAATACCATAAGTATTAATAATTAATCACGGCATAATTATAAAGCGTATTCGTACATTTTTGTATATATAATGTGGCATGTTGACAAATATAAAATTACATTTAAATATATTATGAATCACTGGACTGGTAAAATGGTGCAGCATATCGTAATTTCCTCAGACCAACATAATTCAATTTATATGTGCTGATATTCATTGATATATCCCATTCTTTTCACCAAAAATTTATAATATTGTTCAGTATAAAATGGATTATTGTATTATTAAACTGATTTTACTGTTGTTAGTTTGGAAAGAAAACGGCATTGAGAGGGAAAAAATTATTTATCCATTATACTTCACCACAGAAGTCAGCTAAATAGTCTTTTATTCATGTTAAAATATTTTAAGCACCATCCTGTGCCACCTAGCGGCAGACCTATGCGTATAGTATGAAACCATCGCCTTTTGTACCGTCCTGCGGGCACATAGATTCAAATGTAGGTCGTAGTCAGGCGTGACCATTCAGCAAATTAAGTTTATGGCCACTCTAAGCCAAATCGAGCTAAGACGGAACCAGGTCGAGTCTTGCATCATCATCGGGCAGTGGCGATCATTGGCGCAGCGAGAATTTCTCCCCTTTTTGATACACAGTACCACACAGCTCTGAAAATAAACGGCGTAGTAGGGGGCTACCCTTTGGACCCTTTAAACTACATCTAAAATTTGACAAGTGCGTGGACTGCCAGCACGGTAATCGACAGCTTACGGACGAGTACATGGGCGGAGTGTTTGTGGAGTGTCCATCCCGGACCCCTATGCAGAGTACAGCCCACGTCAACTGAGTGCGTCAACCGTCATCGGTGTGGTATGTGTGAGGCAAACAACTGTAAAGTTCATTCGAGATGCGACCCAACCGGCATCGTTGCGGTATGTGTGTGGGAAACAACTGCACAATTCATTCGGGAGGCGACCCCAACCGGCATCGGCCTGCATGTAGTTCCCGGATCTCCAGGAATCGCTGCGCCAACCAGCAATTGGGCGGTGGAGAGTATAGCGGACAGTATTCCCCAATTAGTAATAGAATCCCGATTCAACGAAACCTCCTAAATCCGTGTGTTCCTGTGAACTGTGTGGTCTCGCCTACCCAAGCCCCCTTTTCACTATGAACTGGAATAATCTAATTTTGGAATTACCAGCCGTTTCATCTGTGGTGAAGATATTGTGTTTTATTAAGTTTCAATTGTGATGTAATGTGTACTTATATATTAATCTAAATCTAAGTATCAGAACAAAATTAAGCTTTGGGGATGTTTCCCTTACTGGGCAAATTGAATTTTAATTGATGATATTTGAAGTAGCAATTACCATAACGATCCCGTACACCCCGACGTCAAGCTTGGTACTTTGATTGTATAGTGTTTGTATTATTATTATTATTATTTCATAATGTCTTTAAATAAATGTGTTAGTGGCCACAAATTGACTGGTTATTTTAGTATATAAGTACTGTACTTTGATCTATTCAGATCCCTCTATACCATTTTCAGGATATCAACTGGGGGACACTATGCGTAAGTATTAGTGTGGTATTTATGCAAAATTTTACCTTATCACACCCATTACTCTCTAGGGCTAACTGCTCTCTAGATTCTTAATCTTTTTCGCATTTCTGCTACGCCGGTTTTGAAAATACGTTCAGGTACCACATGAAAAGGAAAATTGAATTAAAAGTATAAATTCAGTGCAATTTCATATAATTATGCGTGTCATTTAGTTAAATTAAACTCATTTTAATGAATTAATAATGAAATAAAAAGAAAATGAATTTAAGTCTGTAGGCAAAGTCACCTGTTGCCCGCATCGATTTTTTTTAACACTTTGCAACATAGTTGAAAAGTGTTTATGATTTGTTCATTCTGTCTGTCTGTCCGTTCGCACTATACTTGCCATAAGAATGACAAAATGAAATTTTAGTATGTTGTTCAGACGGTCTGTGGGACATATGGTAATATAAATGAATAATGTCACCCAATTAGTTTTGGATTGAATCCGGGTTGAAAACATTAACTACAATGAACCCTATGGGACGTAATTTTTCAAACATTTTTAAGCGAATTTAAAATTCACAAATTGTTTCGAAAGTTTTAAGAAATGTTCAAATTATCCCATAAAATATATTAAAAACAATTTCAGCAAAATATATTCGGTATTTTTTTAAATAAAAATTTAATTTGTAAATTCACCCATATTATATGAAGAGACCACGTGATCCACTTCAAAATAAAATATGGCGGATATCTTGTGTCAAAATCGTAAATTTTTAAAGTTTTTTAATTTATATTTAGTGTTGTATCCGTCCTAAATCTGCTTTATTTTTGTTTAATTTCTGTGCTTCTATAGTCTGAAACAACGCAATTACAATATATTTGAGTTTAAATGATCAATGCTATCCATCTTGTGTCTAAATCGTGATATTGAAAGCCCTTTTTAATTTATATTTACTGTTGTATTCGTCCTAAAGCCGCTTTATTTTTAATTTATCTGCATTTATTTTCTGAATCAACGCAGTTGGAATATGTTTAACTTTAAATGATCATACATCTTTGATTATTTCTACAACAAAGCCTAAGTTTTACTTATGGCGAATGTAAACACATCAAGCTGCAAGATGAGTTATGTAAGAATTGCGCAATTTCTTTAACGCAAAATTATTTAGCTCCAGAGTCTGCAATATAGCTGATATGAATGAAACATTCATTTATTTTACATAGACGAGCAGACGATTTTATAGCAGACTTTTTCGATGAAGTTTTAAGCATAGAGTTAAATTACTTTTACCTTCTTGGTTTTAAGTTTTCAAGTAAAATAAATTATCGTAGTGTTGTGACGAATGAAAGAAATGGAATAAAAGTGCATAAATGAAATACTTTCTGCTTTTACATAGAGAGTCATGCGATTTATATTTCAATGACGTCATTTCGATAGAGTACATTTTTTTTCGATGAAGTTTTAAGTTGTCAAATATAATAAATCATTGTAGTATTGTGATAATTTTAAAAATATTTCCGTCGAATGTATCGTATTTTAGAGATGTTTAAATAAAATTGTATTTCAGTTGGACAGTGTTTCGTAATTAAGGATTTTTGCATGATTGATCTTTCTTGTTCATTTTTAAGCATCACCCACAGTCCTTAAGTGCCCCAATGTACTGTTATGTTCCCTGAGAGAAGATAAACCACCAAACCATAAAAAATATCAGTGTGCCAACTTATATTTTGCTTTCCTTCACAAATATTTGATCATCAGAAATTGGGACCTATTTGCAACTGGGATATATTTGCGTGTTGGTAGAATCAATAGAAGATTTGGATTTTTGCATTTATAGGAGCATTTTTGACTGGCGATGCATCAACGTAAACCTACATATTCCTTCAGCGTAGATCTTTAAAGGTTTTTTGCAGAAAATGTAAGACATAGGAATCTGTAAAAATTCTATAACAGTGCTAATATAGATATAAAGGTTGGAAAGATATTTTCAAATTGTCAGATGTGTGTAATGATGCGGACAGAAGTCTATTATAAAAAATCTGATGTGGGCAGTACATGACTTTCCCTGCAGACTCAAATTCATATTTTCTTTATTTCTTTAATAATTCATTAAATTGAGTTTAATTGCACAAAATAACACTAAATTTGCATTTTTTATTCAATTTCACTTTTTATTTGGTAATTGGAGAATTTTCCAAAAGTGGCATAACTAAATGCGAAAATTTCAAATATATCGGGAACGGTTAGTCCTAGAGTAATAGAGTTATTCTTATTCTTTTCTTCATTAAAAATTACGTACAAAACAAGCATTTAATTGATATATTTGAACATACGTAGTTTCTTTTAGATTTTGGGGATTTGAGGGCCATTTCGTAAAAAGAGGCAGGATATTCTTTTCCGAATAATACCAAAATCTAATCAGCACCAGAATATCCCACAAGTAACTTATCTACCAAATTTTGTGAAATTTGGTCAAGTAGTATTTTCGCTAGAGTCGATACATGACATTTATTTCTCAAAAAAAAAAAGGCGAGTTCTGTTTTTACGAATCGTACAAAAAATTAATCGGCACCAGGGTCATACCCAAGTGACTTACCTACCGAATTTTATGGAATTCAGTCATAAGTTTTTGAGTTAGAGTGGATACATACATTGCACATACACACGGACACACAAACAAACACACACATACGTCACGCTAAAAATAGTTTTTTCGTATTCTAGAGGTCTCGAAACGTGTTGATCCGTCGAAAACTCGAGTTGCGATTTTCGACATGATTCCAATACTTTATACATTACCATATATTGCAGGGAAAGTAAAAATATGCCTGCCTGTCAGTTGTTCGTGGAGTAACAGAGAAGCTAAGCGACCCACAGCTACGAAATACTGTACAGTGACAGTTCATATCAGGTCCTGGAATGACATCGTTAATAATGTTTTCTGATTCAGATTAGTTTATTAGTTACTTGAAGCTGGAGTGCCAGATTCCAGCACAAATCGTTTCCTTAATGATAGAAAATGTTATCACAGAACATTTATTTTGACATCATCAAAAAATCTGATGTGGGCAACACATGACTTTCCCTGCAGACTTATTTATATCCACGTTCTCACTTTATTTTAATTAAATTTAATTCACTTTTAATTCAATTTTCTTTCCCATTTGGCAACTGGACTTATTTTCAAAGGTGGCGTAGAGAAAATATGAAAAAACTTAAATATCTCGAGAACGACTAGTCCTTAGAGTAGTGGGGTTGGTCTTATTTTTTTTCTTTAAAAATTACGTATAAAACAAGCATTTAATGGATATATTTGAGCATACTTAATTTTTTCATTTAGATTTTGACGATTTTTGCAGGCCAATTTGCTAAAAAAAGGCAGGTTATTTTTTTCCGAATCGTACCAAAATCTAATCAGCACCAATGTAACCTACAAGCGACTTATCTACTGAATTTTGTAAAATTCGTCCATTAGTTTCTCACCTAGAGTGGATAAAGTTTTTTGCGGAACATTTCGCAAAAAAGGGGCGAGTTCTTTTATCCCAAATCGTACCCAAAACTAATCAGCACGAGATTCGCCCACAAGTGACTTACCAACCAAATTTTATGAAATTCGGTAAATTTGAGTTCTAGTTAGAGTGGATACAAAATCTGCACAGACAGACAGAGAGACACACAGACATACACACAGACACACACACAGACGTCACGCTAAAAATAGATTTTTCGTATTCTAGAGGTCTCGAAACGCGTAGATCCGTCGAAAACTCCAGTTGCGGTTTTCGGCATGATTCCAATACTTTCCCTATACATTACCATGCCTTGTAGGCAAAGAAAGAATGAGCTTGACTTTCCATTGACTTTCAAAAGTGTTTTGAATAGAGTCTGTATTATAATAGTCCGATTTTTTTATAGTTCTACAAAGATTTACTGAAAAGTCCACTTTGAAAATGTAATTCGTCTTAAAATTCCAGCATCGGTGAAACTTGTCGCAATCCGATCTGACAAGTCGGTCAGCATCAAAATAGCATTATTTATCACTTTGTGAGAACGAAAATTTTGCTTATAACATTATTTGGGGATTTTAGCAATTAAATTAAAAACAAGAGTTTTCGACAATTTAACATTCGAACGTTCAGACCGAAAGACATCTAGTGTTTATGGCGTCACAACTGAGGGTTGGGAGGCGTGTACCTTACAATAGAGATCTAATAAACTCATGCTTGTAGAAATTGCAACAGCAGGAAGAAATCATCAGACTTGAATAAAAGTTATCCCACGAGCGACCTATATCTATGCAAATGAAAGATTAAATTTATGAAGCCGAAAAACAATATTACATGTCGAAAATCAGCATTTGGTGACGTCACCACGCGCAATAATAAGTACTTTTATACTACGTGGCAGCGAATCAAACATATTTTGAATTTGTACTTAAGGAAGAGCTTTCCAGATTGCTTCTATAGGACCCCAAAGTTCATCTGTATTAGCTACGGAACGAGCGTCATGAAATAGACGCCGACTGACGAAATCCCAGACATGTTCAATAGGTGAAATATCCGGTGAATCTCTTGTGCTGAAAAGAGGTCTTGAACATTCATAGCAACATGTGGACGACCATTGTTCTGTTGAAATACAGCTCCAAGAATGCGTTAAAGGAAGGGTATCACTTCGGGCTTCAGAACTTCTCCGATGTACCGGTTGTTGTTGAGATTACCCACAATTCTTAGCAGCTAAAATCATCCAATATACCCAATGGTGTCCCAGACCATCACGCTTGGCGTTCATCCAGTATGACGTTGAATAACGTATTCCGGAAGGTGGCGTTCAACACTATAGTGCCTACCGTTGATGCGGCCATCATTGTTTCCTAAATTAAAGCGAGATTCATTGGCAAAGATGGCGTGTTGACAATTGGCACGCCAGTGTCTATGTTGATCAGCCCATTATACCCGCAGGCATCGATGGTTTTGCGTCAGGAAAAACCTGTACAAATAAATTCTTGCACGCAATACACGATGCAGTTGAATTGATGGAGAAGAATTGATGGAGCAGACAATGACACACCTACAGCAGTGCTACAACATTCTACCAACTGTCAAGATGAAGCTGTACGGTCCATCACTATCATGTGAATGAGGTATCTATCATCCCGTGCTGACGTAACCTTTCGTCGTAACATATACACTGACTCCTGGGGAATGAGACTGCTGATGCTCTGGCCAAGGAGGGAGTATGTCTTCCTTCTTCTTCATGTGACACTTTGACTTACCCTGAAATCTACTCAAGAAGGAAAATTTTAAACGAGAATCTATGGAGGACCCCTCCTGTACACACCTGGTATGACAGGAAATCCGCTGGTGGTGCCCTTACCGTTAAGGGCGACAGAAGGACGCAGAACACCATTAGCAGATTTGCCAATGGACACTTAAAGGGTCTTACTTTTAATCAGGGGCAAAGATCCTATTCTTCTTACTCTAATTGTAATTCCTCAGAGGCCTCCCCTGACCATCTTTTAGGCTGTCTGTTTTGTCAAGGAAGATATTTATGAAGACCCTTTATTGGTTTTTGATTTCATTGTAACTTTTGGGCTCTTGGACCTGGTCAAACCTACGGCTAGTACGGGCGGAATAAGTCACACACACACACTGGCGGATATGGGACTCGTACGGTTCTTTTCAGTCCATTGCTTCTACACTCGCATCACTGTCGTGGCATTGCGCTTCATAAGAGCTGCTATTGCGCGATAAGAAAAAACTCATTCACGGAGACCGATCATTAGTCCCTGTTCAAACTCCGTAGTTTCATTCTATGGCGCCCCCTGTCGTCATAGAGGCATAATGACTTCTCATGAAGCGTTTACCACTGGCAGACAAGCATGGACTATTTCAACGTCCCGCTACAGCTCACTATTTATACGGCTAAAACAGCAGTTCAGAAGACGCTGCTTAGCCCACCCATGCTGGTGACTCTGGTATTCTAACCATTTGCATAGGACACCCTAATTTGCATTTGCTGTAGGCTTCAGTTCAATCAGATCCCATCATGGCGTGCAATTTTAACAAACATGAGCTCATGTTTGTTTTTAAAGTATACTAGTATACTTTAAATACGGATCGCAAGATATTTTCAGCAAGCGTGACGCATCTAAACTGTTAAATCGTGTTGTGGACTATTTTATGCGTATGAAACAACAGGATGTTTCTAAACAGGTGTTTGGGAAACTGAATGGTGTTATCTGCATTTCTATGTTGCGGGTGCTTATTTAGGAACCACACCACGCGGAGTAATTTGTTCAAGTAATATAATATTTAGGGTGAGGAATAAAATAATTCCAGAGGACAGATTTATCTCCCTCAGGTGAGGAACTAAACAAAGAATCTCCCCACTTTTTGTCTCTAATCCCACCTAAATGGTTTCTAACACTCTCAGAGAGGAAGAAACTATTAAGGAAGGGGAGCAACCAGGTCTTAAAATATCCTAATTACTCTTGCATGTTTTCTGAGTTACTGAAGAAGTTAGGAACTAGAACTCGGCAAAAGAGGGAGATAAAAGAAAAATGTCAGTTTCAAATGTTGTAAAGCATAGTCTAATTAACAGTTATTGACATAAGTAACGCAAAAGTTATCTATATGGAAGATAATAAATACTTTTCACACTTCAATGATTTTTTTATGCTAAGACACAGTGATGCCTGCAATATTTCTCAGAGTGCGCGTTGATATTGTTTTTCGAACTCAAATGTGTATTGTCCCTGAAGGGAAGGAGGGTATTTTGAGAAACCTCTATATTCATCGGTATGTACGTGCTGTTTATTGTCACCTATAAAGTTGTGTTAAATAAATGTCTTCTGTAACTATATTAGTGTTAATTCCAAATTATTAGATAATGCTATATATCTTCGCAATTCACATTTTTCTTCTAGATTGATATGTTGATAAGTTCGTGTTGTTGAGACACAGACCGTCCGACCTACCAGAATAGTGTAAGGTAACTGTTTGGACGGCCGGGAAGTGCCGTCCAATTGAGACCGGAATCCAGTGGGGGAGGCATCGACAGGGACCGTACCCTCTTTCTCCGACCATCAACCTCTCGAAAGGAGTTTCGGACCCACATGTTTAACGTGATTGTACTCCGTGTGAACGCGGCGGCAGTTTTGGCAGTGGTGGGAATCGAACCCGAGCCTACCGAGTGCAATTCCCGAGTGCTAACCTCTGGGCTACCGGGCCCTGATAAGTTCGTGTGTCTAATTTCTTCAATTCTCCACTGAGGGCGCTGCAGTCGCTTTTCTTCGTTCGGTTATTGTCACTTGTGTAAAGAAACTTGCTTTCCCAACCGGGAATCGAACCCTGGATCTTTGGACTAGCTAAGCGAACTCTCCCGTTGAGATAATGAGACGAAAGTGGAAACTCTTATTTTCGAAGTGGACTCAGCACTTTACTATGGATAAGCCTAAAATTAAAACCCAATGACCCATGCCAAAGTTATTTGAGTGCTTTAAGACTAGTAATGTTGTATTATAGTACCTGTTCAGACTATAAAGGTCATATTTTATAAAAATAGAATTAATGGATAAGCAAAAGTAAGCAAAATTCTTTATGTGTAAACATCGTCTGTAGTCTCAGAATATTCCCGTGAACTGATAGGACCTGCGAGGGAAGCCAAACATCAACCTATCAAATATATCACCATTCCCAGGGAAATTTTATTCTCCTGCAAAAATATTTGATCTTCAAAAATTCGAATCTTTGTGCATATGGGACATATTTGTATGTTTGGAGAATCAATAGAAGCTCTGATTTCTGAATTTGTAGTAGTTTTGCCAGATATCAGGGATCAATGTAAATCTGCACTATCTTGTAGATATGGCGAAAAATCGACTATATATTTGAATATATAATTATAATTTTGTGACAGACTAGTATTAAAGCCTGCTAAAGGAAAGGACTTTAACACCAAACAATCTAATTGTAATTTTTTACTCTCCCTGCAATATATGGTAATGTATAGGGAAAGTATTGGAATCATGCCGAAAATCGCAACTCGAGTTTTCGACGGATCTACACGTTTTGAGACCTCTAGAATACGAGAAAACTATTTTTAGCGAGACGTCTGTCTGTGTGTCTGTCTGTGCAATGTATGTATCCACTCTAACTCAAAAACTAATGGACCAAATTTCATAAAATTTGGTGAGTCACTTGTGTATGGTCCTGGTTCGGATTATATTTTGGTACTATTCGAGATAACAGAACCCGCCTGGTTTTGCGAAATGGCCCGCAAAAATTGCCTGTTTCCGCTCTAGCTGAAAAACTAAATGATCAAATTTTACAAAATTTGGTAGATTCATCATGTATGGGTTATTCTGGTGCTGATTAGATTTTGGTACGATTTAGAGAAAGAGAACCTGCATTTTTTAAGAAATGGCCTGAAAAAATCATCAAAATCTGAAATAAAATCCTACGTAATGTATCAATTAAATGCTTGTTTTACACGTTATTTTTGATGAGAAAAATAATAAGATCAACACCATTATTATAGGACTAATAGGACTAACCGTTCTCGAGATATTTTAGATTTTTCGAATTTTAGTTACTCCGCCTTTGAAAAAATGTCCAATTCCGAAATAAAAACAAAAATTGAGTTAAAAATGCAAATGTAGTGTTATTTTGTGCAATTAAACTCAATTTAATGAATTATTAAAGAAATATAGAAGAAATGAATTTGAGTCTGTAGGGTAATTCATGTGCTGTCCACATTAGATTTTTTTAATAATTTTTGCTTTGCAGTGAGTGGCGCATAGCGTGAAAAATAATCGTCTTAATCGAAAATTGGATCTGTTAGATTCTGTCTGGTGGTTAGTATATTATAAGTGTGCAAAATTTTGGCATTCTAGGTCACCTCGGGATATGCCTCTAGATCAGGGTTTCTCAACCGTCGGGCCCTGGCATCCATTATACTGGGCCGCGAGCGATTATCTTGGAATTTGTCGTTTTAGCATTTTATGAAAAAATATATAATATTGGAAATATTCTAAGGAAAATAATATTCATGAATGTGTCGAAAAGCTTATAACCAGAACGCCTAAATAACATCTGTGTAGCAAATATCAGTGACCAAGCCGCATTTAAAAATTCGTCAAAATGCATTTCAGATCGAGCTTCAAAACAAGTGCATATGCACTTGGAGACCTTCTCTAACGAGATCAGAATGGAGTTTAATTTTACATTTTAAAGTCGAGTCCTTTCAGATTTTTGAAGAGGGAGGAACAAATTTAGGGTGGAAGTCACCTCGTTCTCTAATTCGTTATTTCACTTATGTATGCGAAATGGGTGGTTCTAATTCCGACCAAATTATTGGATTGCGTAGTGACGCTCATTTTCTATGTGTCCCAATAGAAATTGATGACCCCCAGGTCCCCCAGCTGCCGGAAGGTCCCGTCCAACCCCCGGTGCGAGATGGCATTTGGCAGGGGCTATAAATTTCGAGAGATCTGTAGTTTTAAATTTAACGTTTGCTACAATATCTCATTTTACAAAATTTACAATTTCTGTCTTGGACCATTCAAACCATGGCGCCAAACTGTCCTATCTTTTTTGTGAGGAGGCATCGTTATAGCAATTTACTTACCATGCACATTACATACATTAAGTAATTGCTGCTCCCCCTTTTCACTCCTGGGGCTAATCCGGACCATGAACAGTATTTTCATTATGTGCAAATATTTATTATGCTTCATAGCAATGGGGTGGGTCCTATTATTTTCATCGTCAAGCATTACGCATAAAACAAGAATTTAACTGATACATCTGAGCATACTAATCTTTTATTTCAGATTTTGACGATTTTTGCAGGCCATTTCGCGAAAATTGCAGGTTCTTTTTTCCGAATCATACAAAAATCTAATCAGCACCAGGGTAACCCACAAGTGAGTTATCTACAAAATTTTGTGAAATTAGGTCAATTAGTGTTTTTAGTCAGAGTGGATACAAAGTTATTTATAGTTCCATTATTAGGTTTAAAACGTTTTAAAGATTAAAACAGGAAATTTGATAACTTTAAGAAATGTGTTAATAAGTATGAAGACTTTTAGTAGATTATTTTGCTTATTACCGAGAAGTACTTTGTTAAAACATGTGGAAATCAGTTTATTTTGTATATTACTGAGAAGTGTATTATTATGAAATTTGATCTCTCACAATAGATAATTTTAATATTACCAAGATGTGTTTTTGTAAGACCTGTGGCTTTCTGTTTGTTTTGTCTATTACTAAGAAGAATATTTACTAAGAAGTATGGTATATTTCAGTTGATGACATTGGTTATTATTACTTAGACGTGTACGTAATGTTAAGACACGTGCTTTAAATTTTACGATACGACGACATTTATCTTTCAGTGTAGATCCGTCGAAAACTCGAGTTTCTAAAAGGATTTCTAGGAAACTATGATCACTTTTAGCAGATTATTTTGCTTATTACTGAGAAATACATTATTAAGATGCGCGACAATCGGTTTATTTGGTATATTAATAAGAGTATTGTTAATAAGTATGATCACTTTCGGCAGATTATTGTGCTTATTACTGAGAAGTACATTGTTAAGACGTGCGACAATCAGTTTATTTTGTATATTACTGAGAACTATATTACTAAGCATGATCTATTTCAGTAAATTATTTTGCTTATTTCTAAGAATAGCATTAACACGTGTAACAAGCAATTTATTTCATATATTACTATTAAGAAATTTTATCTAGTCAATTATTTGCCATATTAGTAAGGCGTGTATTTGTAAAACTTGACATTTAGTTTATTTTGTTCATTATTAAGAATTTTATTTACTAAAAAATATGATTTCTTTCAGTAGATTATTTTCCTTATTACTAAAACGTGTATTGTTTAGACGCATATATTCACTTTATTTTGTCTATTATTAAGAAGTGTGATCGTCTATTAGTGTGATAGTTACTAAGGAGTTATCGCTTATTAGTGTCTATTACTACGAAGTTATCGTCTATTATTAAGAAGTTATTGTCTATTAGTGTGATTAGCTACTAAGAAGTGTGGACGATGTGTTACTTAAAAGTGTATTACTAAAAATAATAATATTTTCAATTGTTTTTTTTTATTACTAAGTGCATTGCTAACACGTGCAATATTCTGTTTATTTTTTTATATTACTAGCAACAAAATTTTTGACCATCTTCAATTACTTATTTAGTTTATTAGTAATGTGCACATTACTAAACATGTGAGTGATAACTGTAGTTTTTTATCACTAAAATGTTAAAAATATTTGTGCAACATTGCATTTAAAATAGGATACAGTTATAATACCAACCAGTTTTCATCCAATATTGTAGAAATGAGTCAGGAAATCCACCTCAGTTTTGTAACACAAATTTGTAACATAAGAAATTTGTAACAAACCAAGAAATGCATTAATGATAATGTTGACTGTCTTTAAAATAATTCCCTATGCAATTTCAGTTTTCCAATATTTGCTGCTTTAGGGACGCCACACACCAATATATTTGATTTGCTGAATCAAGTCGTTATCCTCCTAATTTAAAATCGGCGCTCCATATGCCAGAATCCACTGAATTCGTGCTAGTCATACTAGGACCAATTGCAGACTAGGGCCATTATACTAACTTACAAGGTTGATTTGTTTGGGCGTCATTGTAAAGGGCCTTTCTGCCCGAATTTGGAATTGAACCCTGAATCTCCGAACTGGCCATTCGACGATCTACCTTTGAGCTACTAGGACGAAATTGCAAGCTCTTATTGTCCACGTGAACTCTTCAAACTGCGTATATTATCGCTCGGCATTTGTTTATTGTGACATCGTTAATTTTTAAGGGGTAGTCGGATAGTTCAAAACCATTTCTGTTAATTTTAGCAGATCGTTTAATTTTATTTGAAATTAGATATAGCGAACTCACGTTTATAACGATCATTTCAATGGGTCCCGCGAGGGTTCGTTGTAAAAGAATTTGTCTTCATACCTCACAAATCATACTTAAATGAACCAATTCAAATCTTCGAATTTTCACGCAAGCATAAATCAATACTTGCTCGAACAACTCTTTCCCAAAACCTCACGAGAAATTCGCAACAGCATAAATCAGAGATATTTTGCTTTGTTTCTTCTTTGGAAGCTATAGTGTCTACAGAGAAAGAGTTTAAACTGCCTTAGCGGAACAAGACAGATTTCTGTTACTTCAATCGATGTTCCCTGGTGGACACAGGACAAATTGAGAATCTCTTGAACTCCATTCATCACGTGGCAAGTGAAGCACTTTTAGATGGCTGACTTTGGAGTATGCTGTTTTAGTGATGTGAAAAGATATTGAATTTAATTCATCGTGACGTTACTTCCGAAGCTCTGTAAACTGCTGATCCTGATAATCAGGAATCTTAGATTTGAAACTCTTCTTCAGTGTAATTTCGTACTGCTTTAAGTAACGACGAAAATCTTAATGCAATAAATATAGACTAGCCAAATACCCGTTGAAAATCAACGGTCTCGCAATAAGCAACCCCTGATTAATGTAAGTTTTTTAATAATTAGCGTTTCACATTTATTCGACAAATCAAATATTTTGGTGTGCAGAACCCCCTAAACAAAAAAACATTGGGAAACTTAATTTGAGCATTTCTTCCTTTCGAATTATCTACCTGTACACCTCATTAAAGTCTATCTCATCCCGAGGCACCCCTATTTTATTATTTCATCTTTCGGATTTTTGTCTGTGAAGCACACCCATAAATGAACATTTTTGAAAAACTCTGTTTGTCTTAGGTTTTTATCAGATGATTGGATCATATACCAAATATCAAGCTTCTATCACATTTAAAGGGAAGCGTGCCTCATTTATTCGGAAAATCGAATATATTAGTGTGCGGCACCCCTTAAAGTAGCAAATATTGGAAATCTGAAATTTTACACTTTCTTCCTTTCAAACTATACACCAAATTTAAAGTCTTTATCCTATCGATAAGCATGTTTTTTCTATCACTTCACTTCATGTCTTTTCAATTCACTTTTCGAACGTTTTACTCTGGAGCACCCCCTTAAACGAACATTTTTGAAAAACTATATTTGTCTTGGGTGTTTTCGTCAAATGAGTAGCCCATATACCAAATTTCAATCCTCTATCAAATTTTAAAGGAGCTTTTCTCATTTATTCTGTAAATCGAACATTTTGCTGTGCAGCATCCCGTTAAGTAGAATATATTGGAAATCTGAAATTGTACACTTTCTTCGTTTCAAACGATTTAGCCATACATCAAATTTGAAGTCTCTATCTCATAGCAAAGCATGCTTTCCTATCATTTAACTTTTCGAACGTTTTGGTGTGGAGCACTCCTTCTAGAGAACGTTTTCGAAAAAATCGATTTTTCCAGGGGTTTTTATCGAATGACCGAGCCGTGTACCAAATTGCAAGTCTCTAACTATTCTCGAAGTGCCTAAAAAGCGTGACATACAGACAGACAGACCGACGGACAGACAGACGGGCACTTGGCAATTAGTATATATAATGTTAAACAGGATTCCCAGAAAAGTTCTTAAGTATACCAATAACTTTGTTAGAATAGGTTCACGTGTGTACACGTTAGGTTTATTTACTGTAAAGTCACCATACCCTGTTTAATAAAAGTAATTGTATCGCCAATAGTGTAGAATGTAAAAAGTTAGGTTAAAAAACTAGACAACAAAGCGAGATAGAAGAAAACATTCAATGACAAAGATGTAGAGGAGTATTTAATTAGTAGAAATAGACAATGGGAATGCAAGGAATGCTTATTTGGAAGGCAATAAAGGTCTGTCAAATTAACTTAAGAGTGGCTCAATTCAATGTTCTTATGCCAGAATCCATTTTCAGTAACTTTTTTTTCAAATTTTACAAGAAAATTTTTGAAAAATCAATATTGTGGATCCATTTAATTACAATTAGTCTTCAATTTAAAGGGGTTGAAAAAATACGTTAAGTGATACCATACTTGACAATGCATCCCCTCTGGGGGCGGGAGAACTTGCACTCGAGGGCGCTAATGACGTAAGGAACAAAAGCATTGTATCGCAGATATATTTCCCAACAATGATTGAAGCTATTAAGTCTCGTGATGCTTGAGCCATAAATAACTCCTTTTAAGAATAATCTGGTACATAATTCAAGATATATTCTTACAGGCCTGGATCAGTGTAGCTGGTAGTGCAGCGATGCGCTATCCAGGAAGCTGGAGTTCAATTCCCGATTCCAGCTGATTGTTAAATTTGAGCGAAAATGAAAACTTACACTGTTCAATTGGTTGCAGGTAAAATATATTGCATAATGGCTACCAGCAAAGCCTGAAATGCCATGGCTTTGTTATGAAGAAAAATAATATAAGGTAATTTAAGAATCTTTAAATCAAAACATTTCCAGGTAAAATATATTGCATAAATGTCTGCCAGTAAAGCTTGAAATGCCAAGGCCTTGTTACGAAAAGAAATAATATAAGGCATATTAGGATCTTCAAATCAAAACATTCCCAGTAATAAAAGCAGAAGAACATCGTTATCACAGTCAGTCAGGGGGACCAAAATTGTCCGTATCAAAGGTCGTTCACGTAATTGGAACGACTCAAAAAGTGTTACAATACATATTTAGTTTGATGGCTAATGCACAAATTCAAAACCAGTTCATGGAGAAAAATAATTCGCATTACGAGAGTTCGTGTTGAAGATGATCAACGGCAGTTTAAATATTTACCATAAGGTTTTGCTGATGGAAAGTTAAAATCAGCATGGCGTGAATAAAACATAGTGATACCTAAAGATATATTTTAAAACAGAAATATGCCTCCATTACAGATACCAGCAACTATGGACGCACAAGGAATAACTGATAACTATAGCAGAAAGATAATATACGACTGATAAATTCATACAGTTCATGCTCTCACCTTTAAATTTTAAGAATATTGAGCTCAAACTGCATGAAACTTTAATAAAAATGTTCATAGTGACAGAATCCGAATCTAAAGAGCCCACTGTATGCTTATGCACACTTGTACTTAACGTTAAAAATTGCATGTCAGTGAATGTTCTACGACAGACCATGCAATATGAATGAACATACAAACTATTATGCAATTACACTTGTTATTAACATAAAAAGACCGTACGTCAATTAATGTTCTACTACTGACTGTTAAACAAGAAGGAACAAGCTTGCAAACTATCACGCCGTCACACGCTATTAATATTAAAAGACCGTACGTCAATGAATTTTTATGACTAACCATAAAATAAGAATAAGCGTACGAACTATCAGGCAGTCACACTTGTCATTAAAAAAAGAAGACCGTACATTAATGTTCTACGACTGACCGTAAAACAGGAATAAGTTTACAAACAATTACGCAGTCACCTATCATTAACATAAAAAGACCGTACGTCAATAAATGTTCTACGACTGCAATTAAAACAAGAAGGAATAAGCTTGCAAACTATCGCACCGTCACACGTTATTAATATTAAAAGACCGTGCATCCATGAAAGTTCAACAACTGATCATGAAACAAGAAGGAATAATCTTATATACTATAGAGCAGTCACACTTGTCATTAATAAAAAAAGGCCGTACATCAATGAATGTTCTACGACTGACCGTAAAACAGGAATAAGCTTGCAAACTATAACACACTCATTCTTTTATAACAAGAAAGATCAATCATGCTTAAAGCATTGATTATGGAACACTTTACAACTTCAATGCAATTTTATTTAAACATGTCTAAAATGCAATACATTCATCGGTAATATTTTAAAACTTATCACAATACTACATTAATTTATTATATTTGAAAACTTAAACCGTAATCGAAAAAAATGAACTTCATTCAAATGACGGAATTGAAATATAAATTGCCTGGTTTAAACATCTCTAAAATGTGATACATCCCTCAGTAATAATTTTAGAATTATCATAATACTACAATAATGTATTATATTTGAAAACTTCATCGAAAACAACTGAAATTCATTCAAATGACGTCACAGAAAAAATAACACGCCAGGCTCTCTCTATAAAAGCAGCATTTCATTCATAAATAATTTCCCATTCATGTATGTCAATCATCACAATACTATAATAATTTATTTTATTTAAAAATTAAGACCATGGAGCTACAAGTAATTAAACTCTATGCGTAAAACTTCATCGAAAAAAATCGTCCTTCTCTTTGTAAAATCAATGAATATTTCATTCATATCAGCTACGTAGATTCCATGGACTAAATGATTTTGTGTTAAAGAAATACAGCAATTCTAATACAACTCATTCTACATATTTTGCTGTTTACATTTTACATAGATGAAAAATAGGCTTCGTTGTAGAAATAATCATATTTGGATGAGCATTTAAAATCAAATATATTGTATTTGCGTTGTTTCAGTATGTAGTGCACAGAATTGCAGCAAAAATAAAGTGGTTTTAGGACGGATACAACACTCAATATGAATTAAAAAGAACTTTAAATATCACGATTTTGAGACAAGATGGATGCCATGTACCATTTTGAAGTGGGTCACGTGATCTTTTCATATCATTGTCACGTGATCGCTTCATATAAGAGTTGTTATTATTATTTTAATTTTTATTTAAAAAATTACTGAATATATTTCGCTGAATTTTTTTTTATATATTTCATGGAACAATTTGAATATTACCTAAAATTTTCGAAGCAATTTGTGAATTTTAAATCCGCTTAAAAAATGTTTGAAAAATTAGGTCCCATAGGGCTCAATGTATTTCATTTTTTCAACCCGGGTTCGATCCGAAACTAATTGGATGATATTATTCATTTATATTCCCATAGGTCCTACAGACCGTCTGAACAACATAGTAAAATTTCATTTTTATTAAGTCATTTTTACGGCAGTTATCGTGCTAACGGACAGACAAACAGACAGACTGACAGAATGAATAAAGTCATAAACACTTTTCAACTTTGTTGGAAAGTGTTAAAAAGAGATCGTACATCAGTGAAAGTTCCACCACTGAAAAACAAAATAAAAACTTGCTAACTATTAGGATGTAGAAAACCCAGACCACACGACCAACCCATAGGCTAATGGTAGCTTTCTGTGTGGCCGGAACTATTAGGATGTAAAATACTTAAAGCAGGAAAAAAATTAGGATGTAAAATACTATTAGGATGTAAAATACTTAAAGCAGGAAAAATTAAAACCAATAAGACTGATACGTAAATGGTTCATGAATTTCTTCCACTTTACACTGTATAAAAATTCAAATTACATGTAAGCAGACGCTTTAGAAAGATTCTAATGACCTCCTTATTTGCATCCCAAATTGCTTGCCTAAACGACTTTTGATGCTCTCCCTCTGTATACCTTATAAGAATGTTACACTACTAATAGGTTTCCATGTTGTGAATAATAAAGATAAAAGTAACACCCGGATTTACGTGTTTATTCTTATTCTTATGATTCACATCATGATTCTTATGGGCAGAGGCAGATTTACCAGTAGGAGGACTAATTGAGCCCCTCGCTTCAAGTGTGATACTCAAATCTCTTAATATTTTATTCAATTAGAAATGACCAAACTTTTATACTCATGTGTAGATAATTCTTAATATTTATGTAACATTCGCATATGGAGGGGATCTTAGGCTATAGATTTAGAAGCTGCCTTACATCGAGTATCTGGTAGTAGTTGGCTTCAGGTGTGCTTTTCATTATCGAGGATGGATCTTGAGTTCTAACTGACGTAGGGTAGGCAAGTAAAAGTATAAAAGCTAAGTAAAAAGTAAAACTATAGAAACTATAAACATATGACCATATAAATAATCTTATTATTAAGTTTAATTTTTAATTAAAATTAGTATTTCTTATAAAATGAATCTTTTATATTTTTCGAATATGTGTATAGGAAAATAAAGATTTAATACACTAACATAACAAGTAAACTGCATGTGAAGCTGTCTGATATGAATGTGATATCATCATAATTCAATCAGAATATATATAAATATATAGACACACACACACACATATATATATATATATATATATATATATATATATATATATATATATATATATATATATATATATATATATATATATGTATATATATATATATATATATATATATATATATATATATATATATATATATTTATATATATATATATATATATATATATATATATTTATATATATATATATATATGTATATATATATATATATATATATATATATATTTATATATATATATATTTATATACAGGGTGATTATAATTAAAGTTGCAATTTTAAAACGCTGTAAAGTAAGAACCACTGGTCAGAATGACCTGAAATTTGACATAAGTATACATGAAGCAATGGAATTTTGTTTGGCGAAGGAAAAAAAAACTACTTCAAAAATGTACCGATAGACGGCGCTGTATTTTGCAAACACGGGGTGTTGTTAGCCGAATGAAACCAATATTCAACTAAAGAAAACGACAATTTAATCAATATCACTTAATTTAATAATTGATTGAAACATCATGAAAACATGAAACAAACACCTAATACGCAGGAAATGTTCAATATGCTGTCCACCGTACTCGGCTGCGAGTTGGAAGCGAAAAACAGTATGCTCCACAACAGATCGGAGTGTATCAGAGGTGATGCTGTAGATGTGGTGCGTAATTAGCTGCTTTTAAGTCAGCTAAGTTCGTCGAACCTCCTGAGAGCAGTTAACGCACAGTCACCGTTCTGGTAGAAAAGTTTCACGAGCAAAGCACGATTCTTCAGTGAAAGAGTCATGACAAGACACACAATGACACTTGCATGTGCTCCTCGTTTTTATCACAACTGTAATGTGCGGTGCGCATGCCTAATCTTAATTAGCATACCTCCAGATTAGAATCCACGCGCGAACTAGCGGCTAATTTTGTCATTCTTCGTTAAGCAAATTCAATGTTGGATTCATACATTGCCATTTTTTGGTACATTTTTGAAGTATTTTTTTTTCACCAAACAAAATTCCATTGCTTCACCTATACTCAGGTCAAATTCCAGGTCATTCTGACCAGTAGTTCTTACTTTACAGCGTTTTAAAATCGCAACTTTAATTATAATCACCCTGTATATATATATATATATATATATATATATATATATATATATATATATATATATATATATATATATATATATATATATATATATATATATATATATATATATATATATATATATATATAGGCTGATGCGTGCCTCGTGTGATCCGGCGTTATTCTGTGATAAATGCCATTTGGTGCTATACGATATATTGAACGAAACTTACGAATCAAACAACATGCACTTAATGATCACCATCAACAAGTACAGAAACTTGGTAAAAATTGTTTTGTTCGAGAACATCCTATATAACGGCATCAATTTTTACCAATAAATACATGGAATTCCCTTGGGTGGTGGATGCTCATCAATGATAACCGATTTATATCTAAATAAATATGAATCTGGTACATATATACTCATTGAAGTCCCGTTTTTCAGGTTCGTCGATGATGTACTAAATGGTACAAGAGATCGTACTTGTCAGTTTGATTTTGGTTTTTACCACGTAATTTTGGAGCTTATTGAATCAAATAATAAAGGAGAAGATTGTGTGGATTTTTTGGACATTAGTTTTTATTATGATAAAAAATACTCCATATGTTTCAAACTTTTTGATAAGAGACATACTTCTGATATCGTAATTAATCACATAATAGATTGGAATACCAACTTGAGTGAATGTATATTCCGTAACTTGATAATCGATTATCTACAAAGGCATAAAAGACTCAATACATCACAAACGGAACGTATAAAATGCGAAAGGAATTTAGTAGCAGAAGGAGTGAAACAACATTATCCAACTCGTTTTTAAGGTATTATTATAACTCACTTTACAAACACAAAAAGAACAACACTTATGCAAATTTCAACAATCTGATATTATAAAGTGGTATATACGAGAAATATTAATGCTTATACATTTCATACACCGTTGTTAAGGGACGTTTCGATACGTGGAAATTATCACGAGATCGAATGAGTTTCTGATTCGTTGTTCATTTTTGCCTTATTCTTTATCTCCATCCGGGAATTCTGGTTTTGAATTTCATTCAGGATGTTGGCAATTCATGCTGTAATGACGGACGGAGGGTTGATTCGGGAAGGTATTGGCTCCGGGAGTATTTCTTTGGATTAAAAGCATGCTTAAACAGGGAACAAGGGGTCACAATCCCCCTTAACCGTTTCATACCTTACCTGTAAGTACATCCCACATTTTCTTTTCTTTTTATCGTTCTTACAACCTCTCATTTTGTGTATATATATATATATATATATATATATATATATATATATATATATATATATATATATATATATATATATATATATATATATATAGATAAAGGTGAGACCGAAAATTAAGGTGACTGATGTGCTACTAATCACTGTATTATATATTTGCAGATAAATAGATCACTGTCCTTCAAAGTAGTTCCCGCCGTCTACAATACACTTCTGACAACGTTCATACAAGTTCTTGAAACTTTTGAAAAAGTCCTCCTTTGAGACTGTCTTAAGTTCCTTGGTAACAGAAGCTTAAATGTCTGAGATGCTTGAAAATCGGTTTCCCTTCAGCGCCAATTTCAGTCGTGGAAAGAGGAAAAAATCTGCTGGCGCTAGATCAGGTGAATAAGGAGGGTGTAATAACTCCGTAACCTGTTGCTGCGCGAGGAACCGTCTGACACACATTGCAGTATGAGGGCGTGCATTATCATGCAAGGGAAACCACTTGCCTGATGCAGCGAGATGGGGCCGAACACGACGAATGCGAGCCAGGAGGCGCGTCATAACATAGCAATAAAATTCACCATTAACTGTTTGACCTTCCGGTACGAATTCTTTATGGATAATTCCCTGTGCGTCGAAAAAGGTAATCAACATTGTCTTAACATTTGATTTTTCGAAACGAAACTTTCTCGATTTCAACGATGAGGGACCGCGCCACTCCATGCTTCGGCGTTTCGTGTGTGGATCATACGCGAAACACCAAGTTTCATCTCCTGTAACGATGGACTGTAGAAACGTGTCATCTTTATCTGCTGCATTGATGAAGTCGCCACAGGAGTCCATTCGCTGCTGTTTTTTTCATCGCTTAAGTAATGAGGGGCAAACGTCGCACAAAGTTTCCGTTTACCCAAATCCTGCGTCAATATTGTTCGGAAAATTTCACGAGGAAGATTTAATTCGTTCGCCATTATTCGGAGGGACAAACGGCGATCTTTCAGCAAAAACTGCCTAACTCTTTCAACATTTGCCGTCGTTCTGCTCGTCACCGGTCTTCCACTGCGATGCTCATCCTCCACGCTTTCACGACCTTCACGGAAAAGTTTGAACCACTTAAATACTGTCTTGCGAGATAAAGTTTCTTCGCCAGACACACTTCGAAGCATTTCCAAGGTTTCCGTAGCAGTTTTACCCATTTTAAAACAGAATTTCAGATTCGTTTTCTGCTCCTTTACGCAATGCACTAACACCTTTTATGTTTAAGCGACTGCACGAATAAACACGAAACAAGAAACTTTGCAAATGACCCTGAACTTTCACGTTGCATACCGAAGATCGTAATGCGCATGTGTCAGTTCGTCAGGCTGTTCTCATTTTCGATAGGAGGGGTGAGTCACCTTACTTTTCGGTCTCACCTTGTATATATATATATATATATATATATATATATATACGCGACAGTGAAAATGAGAAACCAAGATGAAGTGGACAGAAAAATATGCAAATTGCAGAGTAGACGCAGCTCACCGAGTTATTTAAATTATGCGAAGTGCGCAGCTGTCCCGCGCACGTTGATTGAGATATAAGGGAAGGAACCTGCAAAATCGTCAATAGTCGCGCCGCTCTGTTTGCCAGGGAAATCATTTTGCATTTCCTTTTGTCTCAGAGGAAACGTGTTGTAGCAGAGAATGCCAGGCCGCCGCCAACCGAGGCAGTTCTAGCAGACAAATGATTTCATATATGGTGATCGAACTCGGAAGAGCAAGTTGGTCCATACGTCAAATCTCAGCGGACAGCCACCTACAAGCGTCCACAGTGCACCGAATGTGGCGAAGATGGTTTGAACAAGGGAATGTGGCACGTTTGAGGGTTACCGGTGCGGCCAGAGTGAGGTCAGCGCGCGTGGACCAATGCATCCGCCGGCAAGAGTTGGTGGCCCCGCTGGCCACTTCCGTCGCCTTTTTGCAGCATGTGCAGGGCACCTTTGATGCTGCCATATCGACTAGGACCATTATCTGACCTGAAGTCATAGCGTACGTTAAAAATACTGTCATTGAATCAACAGCACATACGACTCCGTTTGCAATGGTGTCTAGATACAGTAACGTAGACGGTGGAATGGCACAAGGCTGTATGCTCAGACTAGTCACGCTTCTGTTTTAGCAATGGCAGTCACGGTGTACGAGTCTGACGCCGAAGTTGCGACATGACCAATCGGGTCGCATATGTGGAAGGCCATACCGCTCGACAAAGCGGCATCATGATTTGGAGCGCCATAGCCTACGATATCAGGTCACCTCTGGTCCATATTGAGGGCATTATGACGGCTCAACGATACGTGGAGGACGTGCTGCAGCGAGTAACACCACCTGTCCTTCAGGGGGTGCCCAATTGTATTTACCAGCAGAATAACGTCCGACCACACACGGCACGCATCAGCCAATATGCCCCGTAAGGTACCCAGGTGCTTTCCCTAGCCATCAGTCTTCCCTGATTTCTCATCAATCGAACATGTCTAGGACGTGATTGGACGTCGCTTGAGTGCGTTGCCACCGCCGCGTTTAGAAGACGAACTCAGAACGAATTTATTTTTATTGTTAAATAATTTTAAAGTATCAAATTAACTTAGAGTTCGCGTAAATATAACTTAATTGTTGCAAATAAGGATTCTATCTGCTGAACAATATGCTCTATTCTATTAAATATGTTAATTATTAATTCTTCAATTCGGCTCATATTCGCAATTCTAGCGTCATTTTTACGAATTCGGCGGCATTTTTTTTAATTTAACACCTCAATAAAAAATCTGATGTGGGCAACACATGACTTTCCTTATATAATGTAATGAATTTACTAATTTACAGTAAAAAAATAGGTTTTTCTTATAGTAGATACTAATATTCTTTCCAAGATATTGAATTTTCGACAATTAGTCGTCATTTTCATTGATTTAGCATCATTTTTATCCATTTGGCGAGATTTTCATTAATTAGGCAACATTTCAAAAAAGTCGCCAAGTTGGCGACATTCCGCCAAATTCGTCGCCAAAATCTCGCCAAGCGTTATGCACTAAGAAAAAGGTTATTCTTACAGCAGATAAATGACTATTGGCGTTCAAATACAAAAGTATTATTCAAAGTATATTTTTTCATGAATGGAACGAGCTAGATCCACGAGAATGATGTCGCTCAATTTATCGCATGGTATTACATATGAAAAGTGAACATGTTTCTCAATAGGAATTTTTTTTTTATGTGACTTTTTCATAATTTTTTTGAAAAATGTACAATATCTCGAGAACGGTTCATGTTAGCGTTCTAAAATTTATGCCAATCGTTTTCTAATGAAAAATTACATAAGAAATGTCTATTTGCGTAACTTTATTAGCGGTTTTGATTTTTTGACGATTTTTTCAAAATTTCATTCGAAAATTTAGGGGGGTTCTGAACATTCGATTACGTATAAAAACAATGGGCATCCAGTGTTTACGGATTGTGATTTTTGTACCAAATTTGGTTTGAATCGGTCCATTCGTTCGTCAGTTATCGTCTCCACAGACTCACTGACACACACACACACACATACTTTCACACACACACACATACTTTCACACACACACACACACACACACACACACACACACACACATACACACACACAGACATCCCTTCAAAAATGTTTGATTCGTGATCAGGGATGCTTGAAACGTGCTCTCCCGTCGAAAACTCGAATTCGAATTTTCGACCCCGTCACAATACTTTCCTTATACATTATGTATATAAGGAAAATAAAAAAATCGTCAAATTTGATATTTCGCCAGATTAGTTGCCAAAGTCACCAAATTTATATATTTGATAATTATTACTATTGTTTACATATTTGATAATTATTACTACTGTTCATTTTTATGTAATTTTTTATATACATTTATGTAGAAAACGTGAAATATCTCAAGAACGGTTCACGCTAGTATTTTAAAAATTATATCATTCGTTTTAGACTAGAAAATTACGTTCAAAATTATTATTAACATTGGTGAATGTATTATTTAATATTGGTGAATGTATTATTTAACATTGGTGACTGTTCTGATTTTTTGAAAAATTCATTCGGAAATTTGGGAAGGGGGGGGGGGGGTAGGGGTTCGAACATTTGAGCGAATTTACAACCAATGGAATTCTAGTATTTATGAATCGTGATAATTTTACAAATTTATGTTCGAAACGCTTCATACGTTCGTGAGATACAGCATCCACTCTCATCACCTCGAAAACGATCGATTCAAGTTCACGGTTACTTTGAACGCGCTTTCCTCGTCGAAAACTCGAATCTGAATAAACGACCCCGTCACGATACTTCCTTTATACATTATACTATATATAAAGGGAAAGTAAAAACAGACAACCTCTCATAAATCAGTCATGCAAACCTACAGAGTGACACGAAGTGCATTAATAATATAAACACCATGATTTATCTGTCTATGTCTAGATAACGCTGTTACAAAATGTTGCCAAACGTGTTTCTATCACAGATAAGCATTTCATGAACTCTGGAGCCTTACGAGCGTATGACATACGATACTGAAAGTGAGTCCATGATGTGGGTGGCCAATTCCTTACATAATGCAATGACTCTCCTCCTTTCATATCGGAAAACTGCGATGTAATCATGGAGCTTTACGTAGCGTATGACATCAGATACTGAAGTTGAGACCAGTGTATTCTTTTATTAACACTTTACAAGATAGTTGAAAATTGTTTATGACTTTGTTCATTCTGTCTGCCTGTCAGTTCGCACGATAATTGCCGTAAACTTGATTTTATCGAAATGAAATTTTAGTATGTTGTTGAGAAGGTCTGTGGGAGATATGGGAATGTAAATGAAAAATATCACCCAATTAGTTTTGGATTGAACCCGGGTTGAAAAAATTAAATACATTGAACCCTATGGAACCAAATTTTTCAAACATTTTTTAAGCGAATTTAAATTCACAAATTGCTTCGAAAATTTTAGGAAATGTTCAAATTATGCCATAAAATGTATAAAAAAATCAGCAAAATATGTAGTTTTTTTTAATAAAAATTAAACTAATAATAGCACCTATATTATATGAAGAGATCACTTGACCCACTGTAAAATAAAACATGCACACATCTTGTGTCAAAATCGTGATTTTTACTGTTCTTTTTAATTTATATTTAGTGCTGCATTCGTCCTAAAACCGCTTTATTTTTTTTTCTGTGCATCTATATACTGCGCCAATACAATTATAATATTTTTGAGTTTAAGTGATCATCAAGCATTGATTATTACTACAACGAAGCCTAATTTACACGAATGGAGAATGTAAACACATCCAGCTGTAAGATGAGTTGTATAAGAATTGCCAAATTTCTTTAACGCAAAATTATTTAGCTCTGGAATTTGCAATATAGCTGATATGAATGAAACATTCATTGATTTTACGCATAGAAGCAGACGATTCTAAATTGCCTTTTTCGATGAAGTTTTAAGCATGAATTAGAAAGTACTTTTGCAGCCATGATTTTAAGTTTTCTAGTAAAATAAATTATTGTAGAATTGTGATAATTTTAAAATATCGCCGCTGGATGAAAGGAATGGAAAAAAGTTATGAATGAAATATTCCCTGCTTTTATATAGAGGGCCAAGCGATTTATATTTCGATGACGTTATTTGAATAAAATTAATTTGTTTTCAATGAAGTTTTCAAATATAATAAATTATTGTGGTATTGTGATAATTTTAAAATATCGCCGCTGAATGTATCGCATTTTAGAGATGTTTAAATAAAACTGCAATGTAACTGGAAAGTGTTTCATAATCAATGCTTTTTGCACGATTGATGTTTCTTGTTTCTTATCATTTTATAAATTTTCATGTGAGGTATACGATTCAACTCTGTGAACAAACTCAACGAAAGTAGGAAAATTTCTCGCGTGTTTTTTGTTTACTACCTATAAGGCAGAATGAAACTACACTAGTGAAAAATAATACTATGTATTGTAATGAAAATTAGAAAGGCAACACAAGTCCAACTTCCAATTCTATTTTGTAAAATAATTTATTTGCGACAGACGTGTGTCCAAAATCAAATAGATTGTTTTAGAATGAAAACAATGAAACTATACCCAAAATAAATACTCCTCGCCAAAATTCCGAATTCAGAATGATAAAGCGTCACGATGCGTGCCTTAAATTGAGATAAGCTGCTGTATCACACGCAAATGTGTACTTAACACATCGATCCAGAACGTATTCAGTAATTGAATTCAGAACGTTTTAGGTTGAAGAATGTTATTTACCATTACCTTTTTTCGTATTGATCCGATGTGACTTTAAATATTTCACTGAAATGTACAATCTATAAAAAAAACTTGCAGTCCCTGCTGGGATTCGAAACTCGGATTTTCGCATAGGTCAATCGATGTTCTCTCACAGTTGAGCTACTGGGAAGGAATTTCAAAGCTTCAATCATCGAAGTGGACTCAGTAAGTCTTTAGGCATAGCCTCCTAAGCAGGCAAGTAAATGTGATAACTATTCATAGAAATGCCAAATTGTTAACAATTGGGATGTTTATTGAATAAAACGTTTTATGAAAGAATTATTAAAAAATCTGATGTGGGCAGCACATGACCTTCCTTATATAATGCAGGTCGCCAAAGTGAATAATCTTCATGGGATTTCACCACGTGATCCAGCTTGAATGCTTACCACGCGAAATACCGCGATGGAATGAACCACACCATAGAGAGTGGAAGTAGTTGTATATATTTTTGGTAAAACAAACCCAAAAGTTCAGAAAATAACCGAGAAGTGACCAACCACTACAATCGAAAACATTTAAAGTATGGATAACACTGTTTTTGGGAGACATAACCTGTTTTTGTTTTATTTGATATATATATATATATATAGGGTGTTCCAAAAACTTTGACTTCGGCTTTTATTTCTTAAATATTAATCTTAGACATATATAATAGATTATAAAGTTGCGTAAAAAAATATACATAATTTTATGAAATCGATTAAATTTTCAAAGAAATTAAATTTTAAGAAATACAAAATTTTAATTTTTATACGGCCCCCGTAAAAAAACATTTCCAATGAGCAAAATGTGTTCCATACACTAATATAAGGTGATGTACAAAATTTCAGCAGTTCATCATAAAAGTCCTAGAAATATAAAAAGACACAAATTCTGACTTTTCGATGCACGACATGGGTTCTCAGAGGGGAAAAATCATGTCGACAGATCACGTTTAGGGGTCATACCTAAATTACGAAAGAAAACAATGATTACATAAATAAATAATAATTTAGCTGTTGATTGGTGCAAAAGTATCTACACTGTGTAGAAATAATAACTTAACACAAAGATTATAAAGCTTATTGAAAATGTTTTCCATCCATGCCAATACAGAGCTTCATTCGCCTGAAAACACTTCTGTGCACTCGATCAAGTTCTTGTTCAGTGAAGTCACGACAACCATCTTGAAAGCGTTGCTGCAACTTTACTTTATTTTAAGGTGGTGACAGATAAACAGTTGTGTGTAAACTACCCCACAAATAAAAATCCTTATGCGTTAAATCAGGCGATCTAGGGGAAATTCGATTAGTCCATACAAGCCAATCCTCTTGTCAGTGTTTCATAACTGTAGTATTGTGAGCTGAAGATACGTCCTGTTGAAACCATATATGTGGAAGTACAGTTAGGGACAGTGTATCCATAAAATCAGGAATAACCGCATTCAGGATCTCATTAACATATCTGTCATCCGCCCCTCAACGTAATACTGCACCAACTGCAATACTGCATTCACAGAAAATTGCTTCTGATGATGAATATCACGTACCACGAATGGATTTCTGTCAGACCAGAAGTGCTCATTTTGAGGATTTATGCATCCATCTTGTTTAAAACAGCATTCACCAGTCCATATTACGTTTTTCAGGTAAGAGGGATTTGCATCTTCCTGATTTAGAGCCCAATTACAAAAATCTAGACGACGTTGATAATATGCTCGCTCCTGTCATTGCACACCATGAATGTTAAACGGATGCCATTTATTCAGTCTCAGTATTCTCCACACTGTTACACGTGGTGCGTTCACTTCTGAAGTAGAAGTACGAACACTTATATGTGGATGACTGCAAAAGTAAGCCAAAATATCAATGTCTACATCAGTTAAATGTAGTCTGGGCCTACCTAGTCCACCTATACGATGTACGCTTCCTCTTTTACGTACTCGTTGTACCAATAGGGAAATAACTCTCCCAGAAGGATGTCGATAATTGAGAAAAGTGCGTTGATATTTCCGTGCAGTTTCGTTAGCATTGCGAATGCATAAACTGTACAGTATAAGCATTTCAAAAAGTTTGTTCCTGTATTGCGATATACACTGCCAGTACAGGCTAACTACACTCTCAAAATGTAGCAGAAATTTGAAATACTTAAGGGTCGCTCAGACTGCCGGACTGCTCGCGCTACGCTTGCGTAAACGAGGCGATTGATCAATGGCAGAACAAAACCAACTTTCTCATGTGATGATGGGTCTGTTGCGATTGAGTGACGTACCGATCAGATGCAGATATTTGCATATACATACATTTCTAAGCTGTTTCAAAGTTCATTTTGATTGTGTCATTTCCAAATTTTATTCTGTAATTAATCATGTAAAATAATTAGGTATTTTTCAGAAAGCATAATTTTGAAAAGTTGTAAATAAATCTAAAGATAAGAGACATATATTATTTGCCTATGATGCATTTCTGCGTTGCGTCATTTGCACTCTTGCTGTCAACATTTATATTTTAATTTGTGATTAATCCATCACCAACTTTGTTCAAACATATCTCTGGTACTTTTTCATGATAAAATACTGAAATTTTGTACATCACCTTATTAGTGCAAGGGACACATTTTACTCATTGAAAATGTTTTTGTATGGGGCTGTATAAAAATTTAAATTTTGTATTTCTTAAAATTCAATTCCCTTGAAAATTTTAATCGATTTCATAAAATTCTGTACCTTTTTTATGCAACTTTATAATTTATTATATATGTCTAACATCAATATTTAAGGAATAAAAACCAAGGTCAATGTTTTTGGGACCCCCTCTCTCTCTCTCTCTCTCTCTCTCTTTCTCTCTTTCTCTCTCTCTCTCTCTCCCCCCCCCCTCCTCTCTCTCTCTCTATATATATATATATATATATATATATGTATGTTTAAAATGTGTTTTTAAAAATAAATATAATAAAACCATGCAGCATGCATAAAATATCCTCAAAGAAAAATCGTAAACCTACATCGCACGTTTCTTAAATAGACAAAAACTGCAGCTCTGCACGCAAATGTACGCTTAATACATCGACTTTGAACGCTGAGTAATTGAATTCAAATTTGTCGTGCCTCTACGTGACTTGAAAAACCAGAAATATTACTGTGATAAATTATGAGTAAAAACAAGTTTTTCAATGTCCTGTTCTACACAACAGCGACGCACGGAAGGGTAGAAAATTTAGGAACTCGGCAGTATTACACGCCAAGTAATGGAAATGAAACTGTTATATACAAGTAATGCACGATCAGTACAAAGTGTACATTTATTTTAAGCAACATGACAGGGTTTCAATCTCCTGATTTTCGGTAGGATTTAAAGCTACTCTAATAATCCTTCAGATTTTATTTTCGTCAATAAATGTCGTTTATAAAATACATCCTCTCGTTATTTACATGTACTCTTAATCTCTAAAAATAGTCCATTATTCAGCTTCACTATTATCATCACATGTCAAATTTATTTTTCGTGTACATATATATATATATACGGGTGTCCCAAAAAGATTAAACCACGCTTTAATTCTTTACCTGTTGGAGATAAGTGGGCAATGTAAATTTTCAAAAATGTTGAAAGTTAGGTAGGAAATAAGACTACGTTAATGAAATAGTCCTCCCATTAATTTTCGAAAAGTTACGCTTTTTAAATTTTTATACGACCCGCTTAGACAAATTGGATCAATCAGCATTTTTTTATTTTTAATGCAACAAGATCATTAAAAAAACCTCATATCTGTATCTTTAAAATTGAACGAGTTATACGTAATTGAAAATTGAACATTGTGAATGGGGACCATATATCAAATTAGAAATATAAATTTGTGACATATCACAAAAAAGATAAAACTGGATGATAATACATAGGATACCCAACCGCGTAGTGAGTGCCACTACTTTATATGATCTCTTTTTAATGATTTTTTATTTTTAATGCAACAAGATCATTAAAAAAACTGATTTTGTGGATAGCCTTGAAATAGTCTCACTTAAAATTTAATCTACGTTTCGAGTTTCTATGTCCTGAGGTTATCCAGACATTAATGAAACGTGAAAGTGAAAGTTTCAAACGTGAAAGTGAATTACATCTCTATCTCTGAGTTTGGTTGAAGTTTATTGCGCTTATCGGTCACTTTTGAAAATCGCAGGTTTGAAACATGAATTTAAATGGAAACTCTATAACTATGGTTTATTTTTCACAGACTCTTACTCACCAATGAAAAGTATTAAAAAATCAAAATGGTTATTTAATTATTAGCATTTTATGAGGGAGATTCTTTCTTATATCATGTTGCTCAGCAACGTAATCAAATGTGTTTGTTAATTTTTAGTATTATTTTATCGATTTGAATAATAAAAGAATGGTTCTAAAAATATATCTTATAAATGAAAGGTTTGATTTTTCTTTTAATCATATTAATTACGGATTGCGTACATCACTTTCATTTATTTTGGCAAAGAATTTTCAAACTTATACATTGTGTTTAGCCAATAAACTCATATATTGTGTTTAGCCAATAAACTCATGTATTATGTTTAGCCAATAAACTCATTTTGCCGATTGTTGAAATATAATAAGTGTAGAACGGGTATATCTTCTAATACAATTTTAGTGTTTTCATTTAGTATATACAAACGGGATCAAGTTGTTTTATTCTTCAGATCTGCAAATTCAGATCTACGAATTTGGAGGATATCGCTACCTGGACAACTTTTCTTAAACGTTGCCAAATTGATGGAAATGTCGCCAAATTAACAAAAAACAACTCTAAATCAATGGAATTTTGTTTTGTTAAAAGAGAGCTCTGAAATGATGCTTCGGTAGCATTTGTCTGTCAGTTCAAACGTCCTACTTAGTAACACATTTAGCGAATTTTTAAAATGTCGCCAAATTGATAGAAATGTTTGTAAATCTATAAAAAAATATCTTGAAATTAATAAAATAACTGTAAATAAATTAAATTAATTGTGTTTTAGTAGAGAATAGTATTGTGATGATATTTCGTCAATTTGTCGCCAAATGGGACTGCCAGTTATACAGTCTCACTTAGCGATAAATTTGGATATTTTTAAAATGTCGTTAAATTGGCGAAAGTGTCGCCAAATTGATAAAATAACGCTAAATGGCTAAATTCATCAACATGTCACCGAATCGATGAAAATCCAATATTTTGTATAAATAAATACGATTTGTTAGATAATCTGTGTTGCTTTTTGAGAATTAAAAAATATTTTTTTTTTAATGTGTTTACAAACTGGATCAGGATACTTTATTCTTCAGATATGCCTGTGAAGATAATTTTGTATATCGAACTCAGAGATTTCTGTACATTTAAAAAAAAAATAAATTATATATTTTAATAGAATATTTTGAATAACAAGTATATACTATAGCAATTTGCACATAATTGTGAATGTTAAGTTTTTTTATATTATATTTTCCGTACAAAGAACGGGTATACTGACAGTTGCTTATACGTGTTAATTGCTGCAATTAAACTAAATTTAATGAAATATTAATTAAATAAAAAGAAGATGAATTTAAGTCTGCAGGGAAAATCATGTGCTGCTCACATCAGAGTTTTTGTCTTTGCGTTTTCTGTTGACACGACTGCAACCTAAGCTTCCTAACTAATTTTGATAACCTTTTGATGTGAATAACATTTACTCTTAGGGTTTCTGTGATGGGAATCAGAACGTTAAGAAGAATGTAAACACTTTGGAAGCTTATACCTCGGAATCTAATATTTACAAATATACACAATTTTTCCTGTTTTGTCGGAAATATTGTCAAGATTATGAATATATAGGGTGATTAGAAAAGATGGGCTGAACTTTACGAGGTGGTAGCGCACACCAAACCAAGCATTTTTCGTCATAGTTTACCGGGTCGGAAATGAAATGTAAAGGCGCAAGTGGGTGCTTAATGGTAAAACCAACGAGGTAAGGCAAAAACACAAGAATGACTTCGAAGTTATAAAATGACATTTAATAAGCAATAATAACGGTAATGGCTCAAAAGAGCGACAGCCAACCTGAATGCACACCTCACAGCGACGATGGTGGAATTGGCGAACTCTCTCGAATAGACCAGGCATGTCGCGCATTTCGGCAGCTGCGGCTGAAATTCTGTCGACGAATTCCTCTTCAAGTTTAAGAGGAATGTCGTAGATAATTCTCTTGAGATATCCCCACAAAAAGAAATCCAACGACAGATCGGGTGATCGTTGTTATATTGCAATTTTCAATGCCCAATATAACATTGCTATTTTGAAAATGGAAGTGTATCTAAGAAGATGGTCCCTCATACAGCGAGACAATTCATATAACGTTCCCTTGAACACAGCTGGACCGGACGTAGTTCGAGAGTGAAAAAGGGTGCTTCTCGTATTCACGTCAGCACTTGGTACTATATCAGACGGAAGGGGTTGAACCTCTTGACCCGAGAGGTCAATTAATTTCCAGATGGACATGGGAAAATGTCCGTGTGAACTTTCTGCACGAAAAAGACAATACTCAAATATCTGATATTTCAAGGGGGCTTCGGCCAGTTAGATAGCCGGAAGGCGGAGTTATATATTTACGGAACCAATGAGAGTCTGGGGGCCTAAGAGAGAGGGGAGAGATGAAGAGAGACTTAAACTTTTAAAATTGGAAAATCGAGAGAGGAGTTGAATTTTTGGAGTGCTAAAAGGTGGTCGCACGAGAGCGACGATAAGACACGCAGCTTATCGGAGAAGTCCGCTCCCTGCCGATGACAAGTTCCAGTCGACGGCGATGTTCCGAGGTAGGCAATTTCTTTACATGTATTTTGCACGAAGGTAATATGCACGTGTGTATTACAATGTGTTAATTATCAATTGTGTTAATTACAATGATATTGTTGCATGATTGTAAAATTAAAAGAGTTATTACGAGTGCTGGAATTATTTAACATTCATTGTGGAATTGTTGACTTTATCAAATATTAAATAAGGTTTTATCTTAATGAAATAAATTCTTTGTTATTGTTTAAAATTAAGCCTTTTCATTTTAATTACTGGTATTATGTATTTATTTTATTTACTCCAATTTACGAGATCGGTCTATGTAGCGTCAATACCTGACGTGTGGTGAACCACGTATCATTTTGTGCCGTTTGAACCAGTTTCGAACCTGGACTCAAAATTATTTCACCCTTCTGGCAACTTTGCTGTTTTAGACCAGTTATATGCCAGAATTTAAATTTTAATGAAGAGAATAAATATATTTGGAATTAATAAAAAAAAAATGAAAATATTGTATAAAATTTTTTTGGGGGTAAAATAAGGATTAAATTAAAGAAAGAATTTTAAAATTAAAATAAATATAAGTAAACTTAAGAAAAGTTATTTCACAGTATGAGAAGCAAGCAAAATAGTGAATCATTATGTGTTCTTAATGTAACATGCCATATGGTATTTGAAAAAATATTTATTAGGGAACTTGAAACTTTTAAGGAATTTTTTAGATTATGTAAATATTTGTGTAATATTTTAGGAGTTTATAATGAGGATTGAAGTATTTGCATGCGTAGATAGTGAAATGATTAGAATTATGTTTTTGAATTTATGTGATATTGTATTTAAATATTTTGGGGGAACATTTTGAGATGTAAAAACAGGAGATAATTTTAGATATAGAATTTTTGCGAGAAAGTGAAATTTAGAATGGCAGAAGGCGGAGAAAGTCCTCCAACAACGAGGGGTAGGTTACCAGGACTTTTACACTTATTAGGGGAATGCAATGGCATAGAGAATGATGTAGAAATTTTTTTTGACCAGATCAAATCTTTAAGCAGCTTGGGGGATTGGTCAGAGGAGGAAAAGTTAGCAATTGTGAAATCTCGGTTAAGAGGGAATGCAAGAAAATTTTATATAGGGTCACAAGAATTAAGAAGGGAAACATCTTTCGAAAAATTTAGGGATAGGTTATTAGAGTTCTTTACAGAAAAACCGAACATTACAACGAATCAGATCCTTTTCACGACCGCAAAACAGACACAAGGAGAAACGATTAAACAGCTGGCACACAGAATAACAACACTAACTTTAAATTATATTGGCGACACAGAGCACAGTGAAGCGACACAACAGATTATGGATAAATTAAGGTTAAGTAAATTTTTAGAGGCAGTAACACCTGAATTCCAGAAAGAAATAATAAAAACTAATGCACAAAATTTTGATGAAGCTGTAAAAATAGCCACAAACTTGGAACAGGCAAATTTAGCTGCGATAACGGCAAATGTAAATAGTGTTACATATAGACAAGAAATTGAGACGCTCCGCAAAGAGCAACAGGAATTTAACGCACATATCCTAAATTCAATTACCCAAGAGATAAACACATTAAAAATCCAAGAAAAAGTACAAATTCCCATGACACAAACAAAAAAACTCGTAACATGCCATTACTGTAATAAACAGGGGCATTTCATGAGAGAATGCCGAATATACAAAGCTGATCATTTTAAGCAAACACAGAATCAAAACATAAACAACGCGAGAACACATTGGCATAAGCAAATACAGTCTCCTCCCCACTCATTTCAAACCCAGCCGTATGATGACCACAGAACTTACTCCTCCCAGCCGGACACATACGATTATAGGCCAAACCACGGCTTTGGAAACTATCAACAGAGCAGAAATTACTATGCAGCACCCCCTACACAAAGTAGATTTTCTAGGGAACAACGATATAATAGGGACAAGTTAAACCAAAACAGAATCAGTGAGACGGGTGCGCAAATGAACGATGGAAGAGAGGTGAATACAAGATTTGGGTACAGAAATTTCCCTAATAGAAGAGATAATTTAAACTAATTGTGGGAGCTTTAAATATTAACTTACAAAGAGAGAAAAATTACAGGGTAAAGTTCCCGAGAAAAATTGAAATTCCTGTACAAACAGAAAATAAGAAATTGGAGATACATAACGATAAAAGTACTGAAAAACATGAGGAAACGATTGCATCTGTAGGAGAACAAATTGAAAAAACAGAATTGCCAACAATAATAGCTCAATTTAAAAATATACAAAGCGAACTCTTGATAGACTCTGGAGCGAGCGTTAGTGTATTATCATTAGAATTGTTCAATAAAATTAAAGATAATGTCAAAATTAAATATGTGTCAAGGAGTGTTACAATATCAACTTTAACAGGACATAGTATTGAATACATAAAGACTGTGGAAATTCCATTCAAAATTCAGGGAAAACAGTTCAAACACATTTTTTTTGTCACAACAACAAAATTTACACAAAAATTCAAGGGAGTATTGGGTTTTGACTTTTTACAGAAAAATCAAGCCATTTTAAATACACAAAAAAACATTCTGAAGATAGGCGACATAGAAATAATTTTAAATTCTGATAGGCAAATTGATAGACAAATAAATGAGATAATACAGGAAAAACCGAATCTAGCCAAAATTTTAAGAAAAGTACAAATCAAACCTAATTCGAGGGAGAATATTGTAGTATATAGTGAGGAAAGTCTAGAAAATGGAACAGAGGTTTTGTTCGAACCCAATGAAAAATCATACATTGTAATGAATTATGGAATATACCACATGAATGAGAACAAAATTAAAATTGAAGTTCAGAATAACACGAATGCGACAATTACATTAAATAAAAACATGGCTTTAGGAAATATTACAACAGATTTTACGATACAACAACAGGACATTAAAGAACCAGAAATTAGTGAACGGACACATAAATACGAAGAGATGATAAATTTAATACAGGCTAAACCGGAGATAATTGCAGAAAGGAAAAAAGATTTGAAAACAGAAGATTTTAATACGGACCACATGGACCCAAACATTAAACAAGATTTCCTCAAATTTGTAATGCAATATTCGGACGTTTTTTCAAAATCATTAAAAACTTTAGGAGCGACTGACATCGTAAAACCGGTGATAAAGCTTGCATATGACCACGCAATACGTTCCAGGCCATACGACGTTCCGTACGCACTGCAGGATACCGCAAAAAGTCAATTAAAAGAGTTAGAAGAAGCAGGGATAATTGCCAGAACAAAATCACATTTTGCATCGCCGATGATTTTAGTGCGTAAAACAAGTGGAGAGTACCGCTTATGTTTAGATCTGAGATTAATTAATAACATATCCACACTGTTTCCTTACAAAATTCCCCGTGTAAATGAAATCATAACTAAATTAGCGGGACACAAGTACTTTTCGAAACTGGATTTTCATTCTGCCTTCAACCAACTGGTTTTACCTGAAGACACAAAAGAATTATTTGCTTTTACAACGCCCTATGGCAATTACCAATTTGAAAGACTCGTTTTTGGACATGTAAGCTCCGCTCCAATTTTTCAACAGGTTATGGACACCATTTTAGCGGACTTAAGAGAGGAAAACATACAAGCTTCCATCGACGACATAATAATCCCGGCTAACTCTTATTCAGAATTAATACATAAATTAAAATTAGTATTCGATAAATTAAGAAAATACAACCTAACTCTGACACCCAGCAAATGTAAATTTTTTGTAGAAAAAGTTGCATATTTAGGATTTGAAATTAGTCAAAAAGGCATTACACCAACAGATGAAAATATAAACAAAATCACTTCATTTCCAGTACCAAAAACTTTAAGAAAATTAAAAAGATTTTTAGGCATTTGTAATTTTTACAGAAATTCAATAAAAAATTATGCTCAATTAACCGCGGTTTTATCAGACTTAACAAGAAAGGATAATAAATTTAAATGGGATAATAAATGTGAGGAGGCATTTCAGGAACTCCAAGAATGTTTTTTCAAGAAACCATTACTTATACAGCCAGATTTTGACAAAGACTTTTATCTGAATATCGATGGCAGCATTCAGTCCATAGGAGGCGCTCTTTTACAATACAGAGATGGGATTTTAAAACCGATTGCATATTTTAGCAGGAAATTATCGATACAGGAGCAAAAGTATCCGGCCATGAAAATTGAATTATTAGCTATGCATCAGGGAATGAAATTTTTTAGAAATTTTCTTTTCGGACGAAAGTTTTTTGTGCTTTCTGACCATTTACCTTTGGGACAGCATTTAAAAATACAAAACCCACCCAGTGTCCTTCAACGTTGGCTTTTAGAGATATCAGAATATGACTATGAATTTATTCACGTTCCGGGTAAAGATAATTTATTAGCGGATTTTTTAAGTAGAGATGATTTTGAAAGTAAACAGACAGAGCAGAATGAGGGAAAACAAAACATTGGGAATCCAAGGGGAGAAATTAACCTGATAGAACAAATTAAGGGAGAAAACACGGTGAAAAGAAATGGATATGTGAATGAGGATAGTGTCTATATTGCACAGATAAACACAATAACAGAAATCCCGGCGTTAGATAGAATTTTAGATGAACAAATTAAAGAACCAAAATTAAAAATAATCAGAGAAAATTTACAAAATCGGAATTTTAAAGAGGGTAAACATTATGACACATTATATATTGACGAGGAAACTAATTTATTAATGCACGTAGGAAACTGGAAGGACAGACCTTGGAGAGACAATTTGAACAAAACTATAGTTATACCCAGAAATTTACAGAAAGAAATTTTAGCAATTACACACGTAACACATGCAGGGATTGATAAAACTTATAAACTATTATCGGACAGATATTTTTGGACGGTATGTACAGTGACACACAAAATTTTATTACATCTTGCGAACAGTGTAGAAAGAAAAAGGGAAAAAATCAGCCCGTTCCCCTGGGAAGAAATCCTATACCTGATGGGCCCGTGCAAATTTTGTCGACAGACATTTGCGCCCGTTTCAAACTAGCACTTCAAATAATAAATATGTGTTATCGGTGGTAGACCATTTCTCCAAACATATACAAATGTTTCCAATCCCGGATATTACGGCCACTACGGTTGCTGATAGACTCTTAAATTACTTCATGAATTGGGGATGTCCTAGGACAGTGTTATCGGACGCAGGCTCTCAGTTTACATCAATTTTACACCAAATTATGACAGAAAAACTCGGAATAGTTGCCAGAATAGCATCGGTACGTTCGCCATGGGTTAACGGTATAGTGGAGGTTACAAACAAACAATTAAAACACACCTTAGCGACATTAGCGGAGAATTCGCCATACTGGGATACTGCAGTACAATGCCACGTAGCTGTTTACAACGCGACAGTACATTCAAGCACCAAAGAAACACCAAACTTTCTTTTTTTTGGAAGAGACCTTCCAACCTTTTTTGAAACTAATGTAACAGAAAACAATACAGAAACAACATATCAGGATTACATATAAAAAAAATCACAGTGATGAATAACGCATTCAAGGAGGCAAATAAAAATTTAATTCTCGCGAAAGAACGCCAAGAAAGTCAACAACTCCAGAGAGCTAAATTCAGGGATTTGGAAATCGGGTCTATGGTATTCATGGAAAACAATAATAACAGGTATAAGAAAGGGAACCACACGGGACCTTATCGAGTAATTAATAGAATAAATAGATTTGTATATGAAATAAAACTGTGTGACAAACCTAATTCTAAAATCATAAAAGCCCACATAAATAGATTACGGACGCTACCCGACCGCAAGCCTCATCTAAAAATGCCGTGCATAAACAAATACAAGTCACCTCTGCTCCCAACTCCTTCAAGCGCGCAACAAAACTCTGAACCAAAACCGGAAATAAAGGAAGTCAGAAGCCAAGATGAGAATTTTCCACTCTTCATTTGGGATGAAGAGATAACACGGAATAGTCAAACCAGTCCACACAGCGCGATTCCACAGCATCCTAACGAAAACACTCTTACTCTTAAATCCGCGAAACCGGTTACCGAACAAGTGCAAAACGAAACAACTCAGAGCGCACAAGAGAATGCAATCATCCCTCCAAAAGACTCTCCGAACGCAAACATTTCTTCAGCAGGGGGGGACTCAGACAGACATATCACGCTAGAAACGCAGGAGAATTTGGAACTTTCAGAACAGGAGGACTGTACACAAATTGAAGGAAACACGGATAAAGAGGCGGGAGAAATAGAACGAGATACACAAGAGGGACCAACACAATTAGATGGGGGTTGTATACAAATGGAGCGGGGAAACACGCAAGGGAAGGATGAATCAGCAGAAAATTTACAAGGGGACGATATAAACAGTACAAGTTGTTCACGCACAGTGCTACTTCCAACACCGATTAGGCCTAAACACAGCTATGCGTTGAGATCTTTAAAGAATTTAAATTTAAATTGATTCAATTAAAGCACGAAAGAAATTTAAACATAGGTAAGAGCGCGGACAAACCTTAATTCAAATTTTGGAAAATATTAGTAACAAAGAAAACACACGACATTCACAAAATGTAACGCGAAAGATGGAACGCAAATTTTAAATAAATATTGGATTATAAATAAAGGAAATTTTAAATAAACATTGAATTATAAGTTAAGGAAGTTTAAATAAATCTTACATTAATTAGATGAAAGTTTAAATGAACAGGAAAGTTTAAATAAATATGGAACTATAAACAGGGGGAATTTGAGATAAATAAAACATAAATATATCATTTAAGGAAATCGGGTGATACGAAGCATTTGAAAAAAAAAAAAAGCACTGAAATCTTAAAACAAAAATAAACGTTTTCTTCGCGTCCTTGATTTAATAAACGGACTGATCAACCCTTATTAGATGAATACGCGAGAGGAAATAGGAAGTTGTTGTTTGAATAATTAGATAATTGGTAAATTGAAAAAAAAAATAATTAAAAAAAAAAGGAAAACAAATTTTTTTCTAGTTTAAATAAATAAATAATTCATAATTAAAAATAAAAATTGGAATTTAAATAAATAAATAATTGGTAATTCAAAATAAAAGTTGTAATTTAAATAACTAAATAATGGGTAATAAAAAAAAAAAATTAGAGTTTAGAATGGATAGAGAACTTTAATTAAAAATCAAAATGGCAGTTCAAAGAAAATAGATAATTGTAATATACGCAAATTATTATTTAAAATGAATAGATAATTTTAATAAACATACGCGAATTATTGGTTAAATAAAAAGTATTTGAAAAAAATAATAAGAGTTTTAATGGGTATGTAGATAAGGGATATATATATATTTTTTTTAGAAAAACGAACTGGCGAAAGGAACGCTAGACGACGGAGATTTTGGATTTAGGTACACTTAGCGGGAAATAACATGATATAATAAGTAAAATAGAATGTAAGAACAAAGTATAACACTAACCGCATTTTAATTTATCCTTTGGTTGAATGTGTGTAATCCAGAGTATAGGGCTTGTAATCCACGAGACGGGTATCCATTTTGAACACTGATAACACGCACACTTTCACACACTGCTACGCACACAACTCGATGTCCTAAACACTGACCAGCATGGCGGATGACGAGATGGACCATTTTCAAAAAGGCGACATGTACGAGCCATGTACGACTAATTGGGAGAGGACCTCACACGAAGAAATGCCCGTATTAGCCGCAGGCCAGAAAGGGGACCGCTTTCCAGAAAATGACACAATAGCAGAAGGACAGTGCGATCTTGTATACCACTACTAGATTTTCTCTGGGGACTAGTTTTTCAGTCTGAACAGGGAATTTAGATGCTAGAATAAATGTTACACAAAGTTTGGAAATTGAAAAGAGAAAGAGGAGAAATGAATTAATTCAGGAGACTTTGCATTTAATTACAAGGGATATATGAAAGGAAAATGTACATTTTGGTATTCAAGTATGGGATTTGAATTGAGTTAGATGATACTTGAGAGAAAACTTGTAATGATGTATGCATTGAGAGAATTTCAGTGAGTGATAAGATTTACGAAAAATTTAAGTATGGTTTCATTAGGTGGGAAAGTGAATAAGGTAATGAATTCGGGAAATTCCGTATCCAAGTATAAGATTTGGATTAAACCAGGTGATATGTGAAAGAAAATGTATAATTATGGATAGTGTAATATAGAATCGCAGGGGAGTTATAAGAATTTCAGTAGGATGGTAATTAAATGATTACATGGGGTTTTTTTCTGTCATCTCAGATTGTAGGAAAATTTTAAAAGTATTGTGCGGAAATTTTTGGAGTTATATAAGTCTTTTTTTTATAGTATTTGAGAGGATAGTGTAATTGTTTAAGTATTTTATTATAAATATGTACATGAGTTATATTTTTATGGCACGTTCGATTGAGAACACATGATGAGGTCAGGAAAATATAAATTGATAAGAGTGGTGAAGTCTAATGTATAGAGAGTGTAAGAATTTCAATATTTTAAGTATTGAATAAGATATCAAACTTAAGTGGATAGGATGTTAAATGAGAAGTGTATATAATGTAAAAAAAAAGGTATATATATATATATAAGGCAGAGGAATGTAAAATAGATAAATTGTAGGAATTTCAAAAATTTAAGTTTGAAGGGAGTATCAAATTTGAATAGAAAATGTATATATTATATGGAAGGATTTAAAGTAGATAAAGTGTAGAAATTTCAATGGGGCAATTTTTTGAGAATGTTAACAAATTTAAAGGAGTTTGAAAAAAAAAGAGAGTTTTTTTTTTTGTAGTGTTTCGTGTGCCGGGTGACAAATTAAAATTATGGAAATTGAATTTATAAAAAAAATATACTTTGGTGAGTTTTAAGAGAGGAGAGTAATAATAAGTTGGCCTGAGTGTAATGTATATGTATTGATTTGCTTAAACAAAACATGAGATAGCATACAGATCCTGTTGCCCAATGATTTCCAAGTGGTCAGCGATTCCGGTCACTCAACAATTCCTGACGAACAATGATTCTCAAGTGGTCAGCGATTCCGGTTACTCAACAATTCCAGACGAACAACGATTCTCAAGTGGTCAACGATTCCGGTTACTCAACAATTCCAGACGTACAACGATTTCCAAGTGGTCAGCGATTCCGGTCACTCAACAATTCCAGACGAACAACGATTCTCAAGTGGTCAACGATTCCGGTTACTCAACAATTCCAGACGAACAACGATTCTCAAGTGGTCAACGATTCCGGTTACTCAACAATTCCAGACGTGCAACGATTCTCAAACGGTCAACGATTCCTTACCCAGCAATTCCAGCGATTCATGTCCATTTCTGCAACAAGGCCAGTGTTTAATCATAAGGAGATAGTGTACACTCAATCGTACCATTACAAAGATGAACAGTTTAAACATTTTTTCTTTCCTATAAACTTTTCAAAAGACATTCCACGAATGCAGCTACAATGTTTCAGATACAGAATAACAATAAATCGAACTGATGCTTACAACAAAAAAAAACTTTCCAGGAGCACTGTGATTTGTATATATGCAAAGAGTATTTGATATTTTGTTACCAGTAATATTTTTGTTGTACTGAAATGACTGATATATGTATATATAGTGTAATGTTACAGATGATGCAGGATTTGAGAGAGGAAGGAGATGATGACACAGGTAATACTGCCAGTGTGATGGTGAACTCGCCACTCGATAATTGGCTTTTTTCCCACCAAATGTTGGGGGGGGGGGGGAAGAAGGGTAATTGTTATATTGTAATTTTCAATGCCCAATATAACATTGCTATTTTGAAAGTGGAAGTGGATCTAAGAAGATGGTCCCTCATACAGCGAGACAATTCATATAACGTTCCCTTGAACACAGCTGGACCGGACGTAGTTCGAGAGTGAAAAAGGGTGCTTCTCGTATTCACGTCAGCACTTGGTACTATATCAGACGGAAGGGGTTGAACCTCTTGACCCGAGAGGTCAATTAATTTCCAGATGGACATGGGAAAATGTCCGTGTGAACTTTCTGCACGAAAAAGACAATACTCAAATATCTGATATTTCAAGGGGGGCTTCGGCCAGTTAGATAGCCGGAAGGCGGAGTTATATATTTACGGAACCAATGAGAGTCTGGGGGCCTAAGAGAGAGGGGAGAGATGAAGAGAGACTTAAACTTTTAAAATTGGAAAATCGAGAGAGGAGTTGAATTTTTGGAGTGCTAAAAGGTGGTCGCACGAGAGCGACGATAAGACACGCAGCTTATCGGAGAAGTCCGCTCCCTGCCGATGACAAGTTCCAGTCGACGGCGATGTTCCGAGGTAGGCAATTTCTTTACATGTATTTTGCACGAAGGTCAATTGTTCAGTATGCTCTCTCCCTCGCTCTCTATTAATTCAGGATGATGTTAGGAGTGATGAAAGGTGTTATTGAAATTAATTATGCACGTGTGTATTACAATGTGTTAATTATCAATTGTGTTAATTACAATGATATTGTTGCATGATTGTAAAATTAAAAGAGTTATTACGAGTGCTGGAATTATTTAACATTCATTGTGGAATTGTTGACTTTATCAAATATTAAATAAGGTTTTATCTTAATGAAATAAATTCTTTGTTATTGTTTAAAATTAAGCCTTTTCATTTTAATAACTGGTATTATGTATTTATTTTTTTTACTCCACTTTACGAGATCGGTCTATGTAGCGTCAATACCTGACGTGTGGTGATCCACGTATCAATCGTGGTCTATTGTCTCAAAAGTTGGAGCTGCAAATAACTGCTGCAAACTGATGAGGCCTTTCATTCGGTGTTACGAAAATTTGCATAAGGGTTCTTCTTCTTCCCCAGATGAAACTTGAATACGTGATTTTTTTCTTCAACCAGAAAATAACAACCAGAATGACGCTTTTATGTTTGGGGAGCGACCACTTCCCAACGAGTAAGCGGTTTATAACTCATCTACGTTTAATTTCCGACTCTATAAATTATGACACAAAATGATTGGTACTTCCCGGCCGTCCAAACAGTTACCTTACACTTTTCTGGTAGGTCTGGGTCTCAACAACAACAAAATGCTTGGTGTAGTGTGTACTACCACCTCATAAAGTTCAGCCTATCTTTTTGTATCAACCGATATAAAAATAATTTTAATATTTTTATATTACTTTCCTTAACTAGATTATATAATGTATAAGGAAAGAATTGCGGCGGGGTCGAAAATTCGAATTCGAGTTTCCGACGTGAGAGCACGTTGTAAGCATTCCCGAACACGAATTAAACGATTTTGAGTTGATGTCTTTGTACAAAAAATCAAAATCTTCAATAAAGCTGCGTAAAAAATAATTTCTTATGGATTTTTTCTTTAGAAAACGATTGACACAAACTGAAGAACGGTAGCAAAAAAAAACATTCTTAAGGTATTGCACATTTTTTAAATAAATTTATCAAATAATCGCATAAAATTAAAAAAAAATTTTTAACGCTTTTTAAACACGTTAAATTTTCTTATGTAATATTTTGCGATAAATTTGTTAATATCATTCTCGTGGATTCAGCGCATTCCATTCACGAGAGAGGATACTTTGGGTAATAGTTTTGTATTTGGACGCCAATAGTCATTTATCTACTGCAATAAAATCTTGTTAAGATGAACAATCAAGGGCCAACATTTATTATCCGTATTAGCAAAAGTCTAATAATTCGATAGAACGCCCATTTAGGACAGCAACATTCTTGTGCTTTCTAATATAGAGCCTCCGTATTTGGTTCACAGCTCGCTTAAAACAATAAAATGTTAAACAAATACTACTGCCTAACTGATCACCCTGCCTAACTGATCACCCTGCCATTACTGTATAGCATTATTCTTCTGAAATTAACATCAGTTATTCAAATATGTCATCTCTGTCTGTGTGTCCTTTATCGTTCCACTATATTCGTTCTTTCATGATGCTGTATTTTCTATGTCGGGTAGTTGTTGTTGTTGAGACCCAGACCGTCCGACCTACCAGAAAGGTGTAAGGTAACTCTTTGGACGGTCGAGAAGTGCCACCCAATTTAGACCGGAACCCAGTGGGGGAGGCATTCACAGGGACCGTACCCTCCTTCCCCTACCACCAACCTCTCGGAAGGACTTACGGATCCACATGTTTAACGTGATCGTACTCCGCATGAACACGGCGGCAGTTGTGGCAGCGTGCAAATCCAGCGCGCAAACCACCGGGCTACCGCGCCCGAAATCTGCCAACAGCACCCGGTGTTCCCAGATGGTCACCCACCCAAATACTAACCGCGCCCGATGCTGCTTGACTTCGGTGATCTAACGAGAACCGGTGTTATCAGCACGGTAGGGCCGTTGGCACTCCTCTGTCAGGTAGTGTATTTCGTTGAATAATATTTAAAAGCATATATTACGGATTATATGAACAAAAATGCTTACATGAGTCTTTAGAAAAGGTCATCTGCTACCCCCATAGGATTGTTAAATATCTTGTTCTCTAAAATTTTATGTCTTAGTGTAACGTCAAAAAAATGTACTGTCAGTGAGATATTTTCAATTCAAAATGTACCCCGTACTCAAAATAATACCAATTGGAGAAATTTAAAGAGATGGAAAACCGAAATATCAATTTTTGCTGCAGTTTATGCAACAAGTTTCATTTGAAAGAAATCTCTCATGTCTCAAATATCGACTAACGAAAAGTATTTGAAAATAGCATTTGTGTTCTAAATTCACCAGAGTCTAAAGATTACTTTTCTGTTAATACACGGAGAATAGTAAATGCAGATATACCGCAAGACTCCAAATAAAAATGAATTTTTTTTATCCAATATATCGGCAAATATTTTTTTCTGTACTCAATTTTTATTTCAATGATTCTGTGTTGCCATGTTTTATAAAGACTTTTCAACCATCATTTTCTTTCTGCATAGGATTTTGTTGCTCCATAAGCAACTATCTTACGTAAGATATAATTGAATTGAAAATATATTTGTGTAAAAAAGATGTGTTTTGGATTTCCTTCTCCATTTACCTGTCAATGATTTTCCACTAAAGAATTGAATTATGTTTTTCAAATAATTTGTTATAAAGGGAATGCCATTTAAGTAAAAACAATATAACAGAAAATTACCATTTCCCTTTACTTATATTAAATAATCAATGTAATAGGACATAATGGGGATAAGGTGAAATGTTGGGCTACATAGAAGGACACACACGCTTGAGCATATTTGAACAGAAACAAACTTCTTTTGGAAAGAATGGTGATTGGTAGGAGCTATTTCAGGCATGGAATTTATATGAACTTTTCGCGACTATGGAAAAGAAGCAAGGATATCATCCTATCCGTTTAAGCATACGTGAGCAGATATCAATCTCTTTCAATGAGTTGTGACCTACATATTTGAGTATCCATAGAAAAAACTATTATTTTTGGAAGGTATAGTAATGGAGTGAAATTTTTGGTTACAGAAATTAGATGGACCTAAACCTTTGAGTATGTATTTCTGAACGGAAATCAATATCTTTTCGATAGTATGGTGATGGGATGAAATATTTTGGTACAAAATTTAGATGGATGTACATGTTTTGAGTATGCATCTCTGAACGGAAACCAATATATATTTTAGAAAGTATGATGGTGGGGTGAAAATTTTCGGATACATAACTTAGATAGACCTACACGTTTGAGTATACATCTCGGAACGGGTATCAATATCTTTTGGGAAGTATGGTGATAGGATGAAATATTTTGGTACAGAATTTAGATAGACCTACATGCTTGAGTATGCATTAAGGAAATCAATCTGTTTTGGAAAGTATGTTGATTGGGAGAAATTATCGGATACAGAAACTAGATGGACATATACTTTTGAGCATGCATCTCTGAGAGGATATAAATCTGTTTCGGAAAATATATTGATGGGCTGAAATTTTCGCCAACCGAATTTATATGGACTTAAACGTTTGAGTATGAATCTCGGAACGGAAATCAATTTCTTTTGGAAATATGGCGATGGGATGAAATATTTTGGTACAAAATTTTGATGGATTTACACGTTTGAGTATGCATCTCTGGACCAATATATATTTTAGGACACCAATATATATTTTAGAAAGTATGATGGTGGGGTGAAATTTCTCGGATATATAACTTAGAAAGACCTACACGTTTGAGTGTACATCTCTGAACGGATATCAATATATTTTGGGAAGTATGGTGATGGGATGAAATTTTTTGGTACAGAATTTAGATAGACCTACATGTTTGAGTATGCATTAAGTAAATCAATCTGTTTTGGAAAGTATGTTGATTGATTGAAATTCTCGGATACAGAAATTAGATGGACACATACTTTTGAGCATGGATCTCTGAAAGGATATCAATCTATTTTGGAAAAGATGTTGATGGGATGAAATTTTCGCCAACAGAATTTAGGTGGACTTACACTTTTAGGTATGCATATCTGAACGGAAATCAATGTCTTTTGAAAAGTATAGTGCCGGGGTGAAATTCTCGGACACAGAATTCAGATGGACCTACACGATTGAATATGCATCTCTGAACGGAACTCAATCTGTTTGGGATAATATGATGATGGGATGAAATTTTCGCCAACAGAATTTAAATGGACCTATACGTTTGGCTATGCATCTCTGAACAGAAATCAATATCTTTTGGAACGTATGGTGTTGATGGGGTAAAATTCTCGGATACAGAAAATATATGGACCTATACGTTTGAGTATGCATCTCTGAAAGGGTACAAATCTGTTTTGAAAAATATGATGATGGGATGAAATTATCGTCAATAGAATTTAGATGGACCTATACGTTTGAGTATGCATCTCTGAACGGAAATCAATCTCTTTTGGAAAGTATGGTGTTGATGGAGTAAAATTCTGGTATACAAAATTTAGATGGACCTATACGTTTTAATATGCATCTCTGAACGAAAATCAATCTCTTGGAAAATATGGTGATGAGTGAAATTTTGGGATACAGAATTTAGATGGCTTACATGTTTGAGGATCTGTATAGGGAAATTAATCTCATTTAGAAAGTATGGTGATGTGTTAAACATTTCGGCTAGAAAATTTAGATGAACCTGCATGTTTGTTCATCTTTGTACATAAATCAACCTATTTTAAAATGTAGGGTGATAGGAGGAAATTTTTAGATAAGGGCTTCAACTGGACTAACATATTTAAGCTTCTCTGAACAAGAATCAATCTCTTCTGGAATGTATATTGATGTGGTAAAATTTTCATCAATAAAATCTATAAGAACATACACGTTTAAGCATCTCCGAACAGAAATCAATCACTTTTGAATAATGTATGAGACTGTGTAACAATCTCTGTGTATGTATATGTCGCTTGTCTGTGTTTTGCTTGTGTTTGTGTGATCATATCTATAGGAAAAGTTAATTGATCCAAATATCATTTTGTTGTTTGTGATGCAATTTTAGCATACCTTAGGTGTGATTTTTGAATCTATATTTAAAAAATCTCATGTGGGCAACACATGAATTTCCTTATATAATGTAATGAATATACTACTTTTACAGTAAAAAAAATAGGTTTTTCTTATAGTAGATACTAATATTCTTTCCAAGATATTGAATTTTCGACAATTAGTCGTCATTTTCATTGATTTAGCGTAATTTTTATCCATTTGGCGAGATTTTCGTTAATTTGGCAACATTTCAAACAGTCGCCAAGTTGGCGACATTCCGCAAAAGTCGTCGCCAAAATCTCGCCAAGCGTTATGGACGAAGAAATAAGTTGTTCTTACAACAGATAAATGACTATTGGCGTTCAAATACAAAAGTATTACTCAAAGTATCTTTTTTCATGAATGGAACGAGCTAGATCCACGAAAATGATGTCACCCAATTTATCGCATGGTATTACATATGAAAAGTGAACATGTTTCTCAATAGGAAATATTTTTTTTCATTTTATATGACTTTTTAATAATTTTTTTGAAAAATGTGCAATATCTCGAGAACGGTTCATGTTAGCGTTCTAAAATTTTTGTCAATCGTTTTCTAATGAAAAATTACATAAGAAATGTCTATTTGCGTAACTTTATTAGTGGTTTTGATTTTTTGATGATTTTTTCAAAATTTTATTCGAAAATTTAGGGGGGGTTCTGAACATTCGATTACGTATAAAAACAATAGGTTTCCCTTGTTTACGGATTGTGATTTTTGTACCAAAATTGGTTCGCATAGGTGCATTTGTTCGTTAGTTATCGTCTCCACAGACTCACTGACACACACACACACACACACACACACACACACACACACAAACACACACACACACACACACACACACACACACACACACAGACATCACTTCAAAAATGTTTGATTCGTGATCAGGGATGCTTGAAACGTGCTCTCCCGTCGAAAACTCGATTTCTAAATTTCGACCCCGTCCCAGTACTTTCCTTATACATTATTTACTAGCCGCCTTTGGCGACCAGCCTGTTCGCTACCCTTGAAAATTCTGACCGTGGCAAATTGTAACCGTGGCACACTCGCTGGCGCGACCTTACCAGAAGGTGTAAGGTAACTGTTTGGACGGCCAGGAAGTGCCACCCAATTTAGACCGGAACTCAGTGGGGGAGACATCCACAGGGACCGTACCCTCCTTCCCCTACCACCAACCTTTCGGAAGGACTTACGATCCCACATGTTTAACGTGATCGTACTCCGCGTGAACGCGGCTGCAGTTTTGGCAGTGGCGGGAATCGAACCCGGGCCTACCCAGTGAAATTCCCGCGCGCTAACCACTGGTGTACTTCGCCCTCCGCGACATTTTCCATAACTTTCTTTTTATTCACCGAATTTAGACCGGAACCCAGTGGGAGAGGCACCCACGGGGACCGTACCCTCCTTCCCCAACCACCAACCTCTCGAAAGGACTTACAGACACACATGTTTATTCCACGTGATCGTACTCCGCGTGAACACGGCGGCAATTTTGGAAATCGAACCCGAGCCTACCGCGTGCAATTCCCGCGCGCTAACCACTGGGCTACTTCGCCCTCCGCGACAATCTCCATAACTTTCTTTTTATTCACCCAATTTAGGCCGTACCCTCCTTCCCCTACCACCAACCTCTCAGAAGGACTCATGAACCCACATGTTTAACGTGATCGTACTCTGCGTGAACGTGGCGTAAGTTTTGGCAGTGGCGGGAATCGAACCCGGACCTACTGAGTGCAATTCCCGCGCGCTAACCACTGGGCTGCCGCGCTCTCGCGACAATCTCCATAACTTTCTATATATTCATCCAATTTAGACGTGAACCCAGTGGGGGAGGGATCCACAGGGGCCGTATCCTCCTTCCCTTACCACCAACCTCTCGGAAGAACTTACGGACCCACATATTTAACGTGATCGTATTCCACGTAAACACGGCGGCAGTTTTGGCAGTGGCGGGTATCGAACCCGGGCCTACCGCTAACTTCCCGCGCGCTAATTTGCAATTTAAAATGACCATATGCTTAATTCCATCATCCTCATTCCATTGTTTCATTGTTCCGTCATTTAAAATATCCATTTAAAATATCCAAAAATTAAAATATACATTTAAAAAATCCATATCGTCCCATCATTTAAAATATAAATATAATAATTTATATAGAGCAAAGGAGCTCTATTCAGAACCGTGACGTCACCTCCACCTTGACGTCCCCACCCACCACCTTCCCTCTTTCAGCGGGGGAGAAACGAAGCGGCACGCCGAGCGGAACGCCGAGAAATTGAAATTCGGAAACTTTTAAAATCCCGATCCTGTGGGCAATACGGAATATTTCCTGACCAGATTGGACTTGTAAGAATGCCAGATGTTTGACCTTTCTAAAAATGTAAATTATTAGTCGAAATTATGAGTACTTTTTACTATGTGAGAATTTAAAAACCAAAAATCGTTTTCTTGAGCAAAAAGTGAGTTTTGTTTTAAAATCTTTAAAAAATATTAGAAATCGAAATTCAGATTTTAAATTGATATATTTTTACTCGCAATTGTCTGCCCTTTCCGATGGTGTGATTTGTTTTTTTCTACGACGTCTGGATCGTGGAGAAAAAAGGGCAAAAAGGGCAAAAAACGGTCGAAATCGCATAAAACATTAAATAAATAAAAAAAAATTAAAATTTTAAAAATCGGTTTTCACGTGTCCCCTTCCCTCCCCCCCAGGTCTCCGATTGCCAAATTTCGTAGCTCTCCGACGCGCGGTCGCGAAACGTATAGTGTATAAGACAGACACACAGACACACACACAGACATTGCCTTTTATTATATAGATATATGGAAAGTAAAAATAAAACGGTTGTCTGTCGCCTTGTTCTGTATACGAATTGACATTTTTGACAGATTTATTTCAAATTTGATGCGTTATTTCTTTGCATTACCTCTGATATTCGCGTCCATGTTTTGAGTTTTCAAGTGCAAAATGTTTTTCATATATATTAATATATAAACCTTTTCTTTTTCTTCCCGATATAATGAAAATCACAGATGGATTTTTTATAAAAATATTATCACAAACGAAGTAGATTATTTATTGTAATTTATTATTTGCTGCTACGGTATAAAAGGAATTTTCACTGACGTCACGTTGCTCCTAGTAACTACTGCGCAGTTTCGTGCCGGCGAACAATCAAACGCAATGGCTAAGATATATAATTTACATGTTGCTTTTGATCTAACAAGAGGAAATTACAAACAAATGCTTATATCTTGCGTTACTGAGGATCTTTCCGCTATAGATCGCAAACTTTGTAGTAAAGGCACTGATATTCATAGCAGAAAATTAGTTAAGAACATTGGCATTGCTAGTGTGATTGTAAAACATGAGTTTGATCTATAGCACACATGCGAAGTTTAAGTTATTTTGTTTTAAAAACATATATTTACAAATGAGGACATAATTTTTTTAATGTTATATCTATTTTTTATAGCATGTGCTAAGAATTCAGCCAATTGACACTGCGTATGGTATAAAACAGTATAAAATTTAAAAACACTAATCAGTTCAGACAGATCTATTTAGTTGCGGCTAATAGTAACAGAAAAAATCTGATGTGGGCAGCACATGACTTTCATTATATAATGCAACGAATTTACTACTTCTACTGTAAAAAATATATGTAGGTTATTCTTATAGTAGATATTTATATTCTTTTCAAGATATTGAACTTTCGTGAATTAGTCGTCATTTTCAGTGATTTAGGGTCATTTTTATCCACTTGGCGAGATTCTCGTTACTTTGGCCGTCTGAACAGATACCTTACACCTTCGGGTAGGTCGGACGGTCTGGGTCGAAGAAGAAGATATTTCGAGTGAAAGTAAGCAAAGTGAAAACTCGCCCGGACAAAAAACTTGTTTTGAAAGATATTGTTCAAAATATTGAAATATTGAAATTAATTCTATATATTTATAAATGGTATCCTATTTTGATAAAACACGTATAAATTGTTGGCATTTTTATCCACAGATCCAGATAGATAAGCGTCCAAAGTGTTTACCTTTTACTTTCCTTATATACATAATGTATAAGGAAAGTATTGTGACGGGGTCGAAAATTCGAATTCGAGTTTTCGACGGGAGAACACGTTTCAAGCATCCCTGATCACGAATCAAGCATTTTTGAAGTGATGTCTGTGTGTGTGTATGTGTGTGTGTGTGAAAGTATGTGTGTGTGTGTGTGTGTGTCAGTGAGCCTGTGGAGACGATAACTGACGAACGAATGAACCGATTTGAACCAAATTTGGTACAAAAATCACAATCCGTAAACTCTGGAAGTCTATTGCTTTTATATGCAATCGAATGTTAAGAACCCCCCTAAATTTTCGAATGAAATTTTGAAAAAATCGTCAAAAAATCAAAACCACTAATAAAGTTACGCAAATAGACATTTCTTATGTAATTTTTCATTAGAAAACGATTGACATAAATTTTAGAACGCTAACATGAACCGTTCTCGAGATATTGCTCATTTTTTAAAAAAAATTATCAAAAGTCATATAAAACAAAAATTCCTATTGAGAAACATGTTCACTTTTCATATGTAATACCATGCGATAAATTGGGTTACATCATTCTCCTGGAACTAGCTCATTCCATTCATGAAAAAATATACTTTTAGTAATACTTTTGTGTTTGAACGCCAATAGTCATTTATCTGCTGTAAGAATAACTTATTTCTTAGTGCATAACGCTTGGCGAGATTTTGGCGACGAATTTGGCGGAATGTCGCCAACTTGGCTACTTTTTGAAATGTTGCCAAATTAACGAAAATCTCGCCAAATGGATAAAAATGACGGCTAATTGTCGAAAATTTAATATCTTGGAAAGAATATTAGTATCTACTATAAGAAAACCTACTTTTTTTTACTGTAAAAGTAGTAAATTAATTACACTATATAAGGAAAGTCATGTGTTGCCCACATCAGATTTTTTGGTAATGCTCCGACGATAGACATCAATAACGCCGGAAAAAGAAATCGAAAATCAAGTTACATTTTCAATGTTTCTAGCTTTGAGATTGGCAATAAATTTAAAATGCTTTTAAACGTTGCAAAAATGTAAATTACAAACGTAGAGTACATCTGCTAGTATAGGATGAAATAAAAATATTACGCAGGAAAAAAATTTAAATGCATTACAAATGAAGAGATTTTGGCAACACCGCTTTTCACTAAACATCAACACTGACAGGTTGAAAGGAAATGGTTGTTCCTGTCTGGAATATCGAATGTCAGGATATCGCTCGGTCTCTTAGGCTGACGTTTTATAAATTGAATAGAATCGCATATTGACAGAAGTTTTATTCTTGCGGGGGGTAAAAATTTAGACTGTATCACTGAGATTGGTATATGACTCCAAGTTTGACACTTGATGGTTTGCATGGAGATTCTACAGATGATAGATGCCTTTTTAAACGTTACAAGACTTTGAGGAGGATGTTAAATTGAAGATGATGTTTGAGGATGATGTTGAAATGAAGATGATGTTTGAGGGTGAAGTTAAATTGAAGATAATGTTTGAGGATGAATTTAAAATCCAATACAGCACTGAAAAAAATCTGAAAGAATATACATCCAGCTTCTTTATAAGAGGGGATAATCCACTTAGCTGTAAAAGATAAAATTTTTACTTTCCCCAATGTACAAAGTATACTTTACCCAATGTACATAGTATACTGTATAGGGAAAGTATCGTGATGGGGTCGAATGTTCGGATTCCAGTTTTCAACAGAAGAGCATGTCTAAAGCATCTCTGAACTCGAATGGAGCGTTTTTGATATGATGTTTGTGTGTGTGTCCGTGAGATTGTGGAAGAGATTTCTCACGAATGAATGGACCGTTTCGAACGAAATTTCGTACACATATTTCAATTAGTAAGTACTGAAAATCTGTTTATTTTAAACGCAATCGAAGTATTGGGTGATTCCCAAATCATCGAATGAAGTTTTCAAAAACTCATTAAAAATTCAAAACTTTTAATAATTACAGAGTCCACTTCGACGACAAAAGCTTGCAATTTCGTCCCAGTAGCTCAACGGTAGAGCGTTAATGGCCAGGTCGGAGATCCAGGGTACGATTCCCGGTTGGGACAGTAAGTCTCTTCGCAATGGCGCCCGAACAAATCAATCCTGTAGGTTAGTGCAAAGTTGTTGGAGGTCTGAGAGTGACCCTATTACGACTACTACGGATTCAGTGGACTTTAGAAGATTGAGCATCGATTTCAAATTGGGAGAGGATAACGACCACTCATGATACTAACTTATGCAAAAATAGTAGTAGCAGGAGACTAACCTGAGGTAAAAATGGCAGGAGGTGGTCAATCAGATTCTTAGTTACCCACCAATCTGACATTAGAGGGTGGAGAATGCAAAGTCTACTTCGATAATAGCTTGCAATTTCGTCTCAGTAGATCAACGGTAGAGCATCGGCTGGCCAGTTCGAAGATCCAGGGTTCGATTCCCGGCTATGGCAGCAAGGTTCTTTAGATAATGTTACGGAAGTTATCACTTCTTATGTAATTTTCCATTACAAAACGAATGATATACACTTTAGGACTCTAGAATGAACCGGTATTACATATTTTTCTAAAAAAATTATCAAAAATATTTCATAACATCAAAGAATATATGAACTATCTTAAAATATATTCACTTTTCATGCAATATTATGCGACAAATTTGTTAACATTATTCTGATGGATCTAGTTTGTTTCATTCAATACAGAGGATATTTGAGTAATGGTTTTGCATTTTTAATTCGCTAATAGTCATTTATATATAAAAAAAGCTCTTCTCTCAGTGTGTGTGTGATGGTTGGCGATAAATTTGTCAAACTTGGCGACTCATCTAGCGAAATGTTGCCAACTTGAAAATATGCCTCTTCAGATTGACGGAAATATTGTAAAAATTACCAAATTGACGCTAAATTAACGTTAATGATGCCAAATGTATGAACTAATCATTAAAATACTTTAATTCATGGATTATATTGCTTATTGGGGATACTTTCAATATTTATGATAGTCTTGAGTTAATTGGATATCTTGAAATAGTTTTACATGTTGTCATCCGGAAAATCGCTGAATGCATCGCGCCATTCAACGTTGCAAAACAAAAGAAATAAATGTGCCGTAGATATTATACATCATTATTTTCCTCTAAAAGAAGTAAATTAGTTGCATTAGATAGGGAAAGCAATGTGCTGCTTACATCAGAGTTTTTTTTTTTATAGATAAAGAATTCAGCATGACATATGTTTTTAATTACTATTTTCAGTTTTAATTTGGATTGTTTAGCCACACTATTGTTTTGTAAAGGTGGCGGAATTAACACGCAGGCATGTTTGATCAAAACAAGCTTATTTTTCAAACTGTAGAAAATCATAAAATAAACACCCATTAACATAATTTACAAATAATAAATCAGAGTGTGCATGGTCAACTCTTTCTCCAACATTTCTATCGTCGGTTTCAGCCTCACACGACACGCTCCAACTCGTGCTTCGCACCTCGCATCTTTAGAACCTGATTGCCAGCTCCACCTGCCGTTTGCAATCTGCGCGGCTGCTATTTAAATTTATACTTTTCAGATTGACGAGAATGTAGTAAAAATTACAAAAATGACTCTAAATTAACGTTAATGATGCCAAATGTATAAACTAATTATTAAAATACCTTAATATATGGACTATATTGCTTATTGTGGATGCTATCAATATTCATGATTGTTATTAGTTAATTGGATTGAGTTAACTGGGTACTTGAAATAGTTTTACATGTACCTCTTCTTTCCCCGGGGAAGACACTACTTGAAGAATAAGAAGTGGATAATAGAAATTGTTAATCCTTACAGTTTTTTTATTCACATAAGTGGTACTTTGACTGGGATATTGCCATACAAACAAATTTTGAGCTCCCTATATAAACATTTATCACGAGTCCTCTTCAATATTTAATTTTCCTCTTCATATAAATATCTTCTCCTCCAACATCGATTTCTTGTGATGACCTGGTCCCCACTACTCAAGTAGTGCTTCCCTATGGAAGCTAGGTTTAATATGGATTCTTCACCACCACGAGCATGCATTAATACAGAAAACTCCCCACCCAAACTTGAATTGAGACCCGGTTTCTGCGGATATTGTTTTAATTACCGATACTTCTTTTCGATGCCTCTGTCCCTTCTTAATACTCTCCATGAAGAAAAGTAACGTGTACAGTAATAGGCTACTATTACGGTGAGTTTGGGGTCACATGATTCTTGGCGACAAATGTAAAAACATTCGAGACAAATTTCGCGAAACTTGTTTCGAAATTTCACCCACTTACTGAGTTTGGGAATGCTCGATAATCTAAAGCACTGGCCTAAAATTTGTGAGTTACCTAGCTTTTTCTGGATTGTTCCAAAGCAGGATATGTAAAGTAGCCAATTGCTCAAAGAGGGGTATTATGGGATAAGAAAAATTATCTAAAGTGTGAATGCATCAGAATTTTAAGAAAACTATTTCCTTATTCGTAAATTCAACGATCTCTTAATGTCTGTTTTATTGTATTTGACGTTTGTTTGTGACTTTGCTCGATAGCTATAACATTTTTAACAGTATCCTGTCCCTGTTTATGTTTATTGCTGCTTTGAAAGCAGCTGAAGATAAGGAAGACTTAAACAACGTAATTAGAAACAAATTAATAAAGAATGCATCCTGTAGCTATTTCGGTTATACTTTGGATATCCTTCTTCAGTACCAGACAAATCAACAAACCTGAAGTCAAACCGACAAAATGGCCACAAATAGAAGGAACGGAAGAGTATATCCAAGTTGTTTATTCAAAGTTCACCTGAGATAGCCACTCAAGAAACAGAACAAAGTACACTCCAACCAATTCGAAACATTGTACTAGAATACAAAATTGGATAACTTTAAAACTCAACAGAAATGTTCCAAAATTTCGAGATAAGTCATAACGTTAAATGAGTCTGAACAAGACGTAACCAAGTCAAAATGACACAAAATAATCACAAAAGCTACAAAAGTTGAACAAATATAACGAAAAAATTAGTAAAAATAGAAGGCACTCACTCAAGGAAAAAATTGAGTACTCCTCAACTACTAGACATCATCAATCTAATTACTAGAAGTAATCTGAATCTTAAAATCTTTGAAAAGTCAAGATCATAGATGGACGTTTACTTTTGCATAATCCTTGAGACAGATAATTCAACACTGTGATCAAAATTAAGCAATGATGTGCAATTGATTTTTTTATTAATTTTCTATATTTTACATAGTATTCGAACTACAACACTTCTTAGATGGTAAAACGATTGTCTATATATTCTTATAATAATATTTTCTTCTAAATTTAATTAGACCATTACATTCATCCTTTCAGAACTTTATACCAAATTACAGCTAAATGATACTTATTCAAATGTAGTACTTTACAAATTTATAAACCTTTATATCACATTGTATATTTGTTAGAACTGTATATTCAAAGTACCATTAATTTTAACTCATGAAATAGTAACTTAATGAAAATTGAAACAATTATTTGTAACCATTTCAGACCCACAGGTGAGACCCAGACGGAAAACGAAATGGCGTTTAAAATATGCAACTATGATTTGTATATAAGTAGATATATAGATTATGTAACAGGACGAAAATGACCATAGCAGACAAGGATTGCTTAATGGTTAAAAAAATTAGTACCGAAAATTAGTCCCGAAAATTAGTCCTCGGAAGTCCAAAGTTCGATTGCAGACGTCGCCCAAAACCATCTATGTATCTACGTGGAGTATGCGCACTATACATCTGTAGGTTCGAAAATCTTTCCGAAAAAGGATGGGTGATCAGAGGAAGGAAGATACTGTCCCTATGGTTACCCCTCACTGTGTTCCAGTCTACATTGAGTGACTCTCCCGGCAGTCCAAACTGTTGACTTACACCTTCAAGAAGGTCAGACGGTTTGAGTCGAAAAATGAAAGATCCCCATGGAAAAACAACACGGCAAGTAGATCGATTTGCATTGTAGTCTGAAGAATTTTAGTCAAATAGAGTATTTTAAAACTTTTAGAAAAAACGGAAAGAACAGGACTTTCGTGCACTAAGTCGGGCGATAGGTCACGTGAATCGACAACAAAACAAACTGGAACTGTGACAATCGATGCAACTGTGTGATTAAAAGAAACAGTTCAGCATGGTGATAAAAATAAATAACTTTGCGATAACTTTGCATTGAGTTAGCACCGGAACGGAAACATATGGAGCGATATCATATACACATCCAAGTGGCGAGAGAAAATGACATAAGGTCTTCGTTTCAGCTCAAAACGGATTTTTATTTTCGCATTTGAAATTCCACCTTCATCTCATTTTGCACAAGCTTAAAAGGGAGATCATTGCGACCAGCAGACTAACGACCTTTTTACTTTCCTTATATACATAATGTATAAGAAAAGTATTGTGACGGGGTCGAAAATTCGAATTCGAGTTTTCGACGGGAGAGCACGTTTCAAGCATCCCTGATCACGAATCAAACATTTTTTAAGTGATGTATGTGTGTGTGTGTGTGTGTGAAAGTGTGTGTGTGTGTGTGTGTGTGTGTGTGTGTGTGTGTCAGTGAGTCTGTGGAGACGATAACTGACGAACGAAAGACCGATTCGAACAAAATTTGGTACAAAAATCACAATCCGCAAACACTGGAAGCCTATTGTTTTTATACGCAATCGAATGTTCAGAACCCCATTAAATTTTCGAATGAAATTTTGAAAAATCGTCAAAAAATCAAAACCACTAATAAAGTTACGCAAATAGACATTTCTTATGTAATTTTTCATTAGAAAACGATTGGCATAAATTTTAGAACGCTAACATAAACCGTTCTCGAGATATTGTACATTTTTCAAAAAAATTATCAAAAAGTCATATAAAATAAAAAAAAATATTTCCTATTGAGAAACATGTTCACTTTTCATATGTAATACCATACGATAAATTGGGTGACATCATTCTCGTGGATCTAGTTCGTTCCATTCATGGAAAAAGATACTTTAAGTAATACTTTTGTATTTGAACGCCAATAGTCATTTATCTGCTGTAAGAATAACTTATCTCTTCATCCATAACGCTTGGCGAGATTTTGGCAACGAATTTGGCGGAATGTCTCCAACTTGGCGGCTTTTTGAAATGTTGCCAAATTGACAAAAATCTCGCCCAATGGATAAAAATGAAGCTAAATCAATGAAAATGACGACTAATTGTCGAAAATTCAATATCTTGTGGAAAGAATATTAGTATCTGCGATAAGACAAACCTATTTTTTTACTGTAAAAGTAGTAAGTTCATTACATTATATAAGGAAAGTCATGTGTTGCCCACATCAGATTTTTTTACTTAAAAGTAGTAAATTCATTGCATTATATAAGGAAAGTCATGTGATGACCACATCAGATTTTTTTTCAGTGTCAGACAAACACATTCAAAAGCAGTGTCGTAGCAGTTCTATTTGACGGTTGGTGCAAAGTAATTTTGACTGCCACTTTTTTCTTATATGCCGTATCGATGGTTCCCCCGTACCTACATATTGTTATAAAGCATAACATAATATTTACACATTGTGCAAATAATATTCATGCTTACCAAGATCGCCCCAGGAAAGAAAGAGAAGGGGGAGTAATTACTCAATGTTGGTAATGTGGACGGTACATTTAATTACTAGCACGATGCCTCGTCGCAGAGACGATGGGACAGTTCGGCGCCAAGGTTTGAATAGCGCAAGACAGAAGTTGTAAAATTTCACATAAGAGATGTCGTAGTAAATGTCTAAATTAAAACGATAAATTCCTGAAAATTATGGCCCTTGTCAAGTGTTAAGTCACTCCAGGGCTCGGAAGAAACCTGCCGGCTGCTGACAATCCGCAAGTCCTCGAATTTTATTGAAGTGCATATGAAATGGGCATCACTCCGCAATCCAATAATTTTTTCGGAATTTGGTACCACCCATTTCTCACGCACACGTGATGTAACGAATGAGGGAACTTTATGCCCCATTTTGTACCTCCCTCCTCAAAATGTCAGGGGACCTGATTTTAAAAAGTTAAATCATACTTCATTTTTTTTCTCTGCAGAGAAGGTCTCTAAAGTGTAAAAGAACTTGATCTAAGCCCGAGCCAAAATGTATTTCGACGCATCTTTGGGAACCGGTATCCGCTGCTACTCCTTAGCGGTAGCTCTATGCCCTATAGGAAAGATCTGGCGTATTTAGTACCCTGATGTAAGTGCATCTACCAAAGTGTAGCTCGTATCCAGGCGCGGCTATTAAGCAATGACGTTTTATAGCCACTCCAAGCCAAATCGAGTTGAAGCGAATCCAGACGAATGTTTGCAAATCTCACCGAGCAGTGGCGGTTATTGGAGCAGCGAGGACTTCGCCCCTTTCGCCAACCAGGACCACACAGTTCTGGAAATATACGGGATAGTAAAGGATACTCTTTGGACCCTGTAAACTACAGCTGAGCCGTGACAACTGTGTGGGCTGCAAGGTAGACAGTATTTGACAGCTCAATGGCTATGTCATCTCAGGGACGACTATGCATTTACGCCGTGTTTGCGAGGCACCAATCCTGGGCCCCTACGCAACAGTACTTCCCGAGCGGCATCGGCCTTCACGAAGTTCTCGGACCTCCAAGAATCTCTGGTAAACTGGCACTTGGACGGGCAGTGATCACCAATCCTTGATCGAATCCCGGTCTCAGTGATAAGTGATATTTCCTGAACTGTGTGTCCGCGTGAACTATGTTGCCTAGGTTATCTCGGTCTCCTAACCACATGAACATTTAGAGGACCTCCTTTTGGGGATTAACACGCCATTTCATTTGTGTTGGAGGTATTGTTTTTTTTTGTAATCTAATTACAATGTCTATATGTATATTAATTTAACTATAGTTTTACCAATATAAATTTGAGTTTGGGAAAATTACAATTTTGCTATATCAGCTTGAGACTTCAATTAATGATAATATAAATTAACAATTAGCTTAATAACCCAGTACATCCCGAGATTAAGTTAGGTATGTTTAAGTGTGTAATGTTGTGTATCTGTAGTGTATTTCATAATTTATGTGTATAAATAAAAGTGTTAGTGGTCACAAAATCGACTGGATCTGTATCCTCGCAATGCACTTGATATTTTTAAATTTCACTTATACGATTACTGAGTCAACTGGGTGAAACACTATTGGTAAGTGTTAGTATTGTATTTATGTGAATTTGACTTTACCACACATATCGATACAGTGCCAGGTGCGAGAATACCGTTGGCACTACTCTTGCTCCGATGCTGCCTAGACGTGGTTATTGTTGACAATATTCACTTAATAAGTTTGTTGATACACCTCAACAACTCTGTCGAAATTGTTTGCTGATTGAGCCGGAGCACACTAAAGTAAACATCTGCGGAATCCCTTTAAACGAATCTTTATGAAATGCATATGATTCCATCCTGAATTCCTTATGATTTCATCCTCAATTTCATATGATTCCAAAGAATTTGATGTCTCATCTCAATTCCATATGAATTCCATCCTGAATTCTATATGATTCCATCCTGAATTCTATATGATTTCATCCTGAATTCTATATGATTCTGAAGAATCTCATGTTTCATCTCAATTTCATCCCGAATTCCATGTAATTACAAATAATCTCATGTCTCATCTGAATTCCATATGAATTCCATCCTGAATTCCATATGATTCCATCCTGAATTCTATATGATTCCAAAGAATCTCATGCCTCATTTTAATTCCATCCTGAATTCCATATGATTTCATCCTGAATTCCATATTTTTCCAAAAAATCTCGTGTCTTATCTCAACTTCATATGAATTCCATCCTGAATTCTATATGATTCCATCCTGAATTCCATATGATTCCAAATGATGACGTAAAACTATTCGTGAGGTATCCAATCATTTACCAAGATTCCGGCCTCTGACAGTGTCGGGACATTCAAAACACGTGCTGTTCATGCCTTCACAACTTAACTGCAATGCCTATTTATTGCATTTTCCCCTTGTTACCGTAATGCCTATTTATTGCATTTTCCCCTTGTTACTGTCACTATATTTTAGAGAATTTCTATTAAAATAAATATAACATATTCGTTACATTTTTTAAAGTAATTACGCCAGTTCTGTCAAGCAGGTAATATCGAATTTAATAAAATAAGCGGCAAAAATGTATCAAATCGTAGTCGATATGTACTCATTTAGAGGAAACACGTGAATATATTTACTAATTAGAAATTTTTTCTTAAATCACACCTTGCTACATTCTATCAAATTGGTTTGTAGCACGCAAATGTGCAATCACGCATCAAACCTCGATGCGTGACAAAAAATTATATGGCAAATGTCCCCAAAGTGACTCTGTAAAATCCCAGTACGTTGATTCTATAATTAATTTTATACTGTATATCATTAAGGTTCCCGCTTTAGAAACGCCTCTTGCGATATACCACATTAATGCCCCTAGGGGAAGTAGAAGAGGTTTGATGCATTTAGAATATTTCGTAATAGATGGTTTCATATATCCTACAAATATGCATGAAATGTAATTTTTTACAGGACATTATGTGATCTAGATCTAGTAAGACTAAGGACCTCCGGGTGCTTCTGGGTTTACATATCAAATTTTTGAAACTGATAAGAAAAATAACGTCATTTTTTTCTTAAATGTGCATCCCAATTGTCTGAAATGTTTGTGTCTTTTCAAACCTTTCAAAAGCATAAGTTAATTGGGTACTTCAAAGTATGTTTACATATTGGCATCCGAAAAAGCGATAAATGTGCAATTCAACGTTAAAAACACTGTGCCGCGGATCTTCAAATAAATTTTCCACTGTAAAAGAAGTCAATTCATTGAATTATGTAGTGAAAGTCATGTGCTGCTCACATCAGATTTTTTTTTATTTAATTTTTTTTATAACCTTGTTAAAATATACAGCATTAAACGTTTTATTTGCAAATTTTATTCCCAAGTTTTCTATTTCTCCAAATTATTTTATCATGCTTTGCCACTGTGCATTCGTCAAAATCTTGAATTCGAAAATTTTCGATAAAAAAATACTTTCTATACTATATAGAAAAGTAGAAGTAATAAAATCTTAGTGTTTTTAACACTTTACAACAAAGTTGAAAAGTGTTTATGGCTTCGTTCATTCTGTCTGTCTGTCTGTCTGTATGTCTGTCTGTCTGTCCGTTAGCACGATAACTGCGGTAAAAATGACTTTATCAAAATGAAATTTTAGTATGTGGTTCAGACGGGCTGTAGGACCTATGGGAATATTACCTATGGGAATTATATAAATAAATAATATCACCCAATTATTAACACTTTACAACAGAGTTGAAAAGTGTTTATGACTTTGTTCATTCTGTCTGTCTGTCTGTCTGTCTGTACGTTAGCACGATAACTGCCGTAAAAATGACTTTATCAAAATGAAATTTTAGTATGTTGTTCAGACGGTCTGTAGGACCTATGGGAATATAAATGAATAATATCACCCAATTAGTTTTGGATTGACCCCGGGTTGAAAAATTGAAATACATTGAGCCCTATGGGACCTAATTTTTCAAACAATTTTAAGCGGATTTAAAATTCACAAATTGCTTCGAAAATTTTAGATAATATTCAAATTGTTTCATAAAATATATAAAAAAAAATTCAGCGAAATATATTCAGTAGTTTTTTAAATAAACATTAAAATAATAATTACACCTCTTATATGAAACGATCACGTGACCATGATATGAAACGATCACATGACCCACTTCAAAATGATATATGGCATCCATCTTGCTCGTTTTAAACTTTGCAATTATCAATTTACAAAAACTTCTTTCTACAGGACTTACAGAATCTGGAATATCAAAAGTAAAAAATATAGTGTGACAGCGAATAGGAATCAGCGTAACAAATGCAGACAGTAGGAAACAAGAAAGATCAATCATGCCTAAAGCATAGATTATGAAACACTTTCTGTGAGATCAGAAATAGATCTCACATTTGATGAGACAAGTTTATATGTGTAATTTATTGTGGCCAAGACGACAAACAATACTGTAAGTCTGGATGACGCCGGGTTTTACAACCCGTGAACCTAGAAGTCACAAAATCATACATTTAGGAAACCATTGACTTCAGCTTTTATTCATTAAATATTGATCTTAGACATATATAATAAATTACAAAGTTGCGTAAAAAAGGTACAGAATTTTATGAAATCGATTAAAATTTTCAAACGAATTAAATTTTAAGAAATGATAAAATGCTGAAATTTTGTATATCACTTTATTATTGTATGGGGCACATTTAACTCATTGGAAATGTTTTCGTACGGGATCCGTATAAAAATTTAAATTTTATATTTCTTAAAATTTAATTCTTTTGAAAATTTTAATCGATTTTATAAAATTCTGTACTTTTTTCCGCAATTTTGTAATTTATTATATATGTCTAAGAACAATATTTAAGGAACAAAAGCCGAGGTCAATGTTTTTGGGATACTCTGTATAGTCACAGCCAAAACAGAAAATAAACATGTTTTTCAAAAATTGCTATGCAGATGGATTTGAAGACATATTTTCTGCACAATACTCTCGAATTTAATTTTTGAATTTCAAAGAATTCCCACATTATCACTTAAGAGCCGATTATCCACTTCAACAAAAGAGTTGCTCCCTCATGTGCAAAGTGCCATTTACTGTATGACAAAAACCATTTCTAGTGGCAATCCAAAAATCCATGACACTATAGAAATGAACTTCATATATATCTAGTCACAGCCAAAACGGATAATAAATTTGTTAGCAAAATCTGTTATACAGATGGATTTGAAGACATATTTTAACAACCTTTCAAATCTGCACAATACCCTGCAATAAATTTTACTGAAGCGATCTAATAAAATCTTAACAAATCCACGTTATTTCAATCATAGGAACTCCAGAAATTTTCTTTACGACAAATACCCGTGGAATTTATAAATCTCTTTTGGGGCAATGATATTTATCATAACTTGAGCCGTACTATAAATTTTCATTTTTGAAGTCAAAGATTCATTGGTCTATAAACTATAAATTCTAAGCACACTAAGTTATTTACCTGACGGTGAAGGTTACGCCTAGGATGACCAGCCAATTATCCTGAATTGATGTCCTTTATTGATGATATCGCAAAATTAATGTCCATTGAGGTCCCCCTTAATTAATGTCCCAAAATTGGCGTCCCTTAATCACTCAACTTTGGCACATCGACCATAAAAAATCGAAAGCTTTTATATAAACCCTAATTAAACATATTGATTTTTAATGCATGGTAATAGGTAAGTTGAGTTTTAAAATATTAGACACATAAAGGTAGGCAATTAAAATGTTTACTCAGATTAATATCAAAATTAAACACTTCAAACAGAACAGAAAAAATAAAAGTATGATGTGGGTAGCACATGACTTTCCTTATATAATAAAATAAATTTACTACTTTTACAGCAAAAAAATAGGTTATTCTAATAGTTGATACTTATATTCTTTCCAAGATATTGAGTTTTCGTTAATTAGTCGCCATTTTCATCGATTTAGCGTCATTTTTATCCATTTGACGAGATTTTCGTTAATTTGGCAACATTTAAAAAAGTCGCCAAGTTGGCAACATTCCGCCAAATTCGTCGAAAAATTCTCGCCTAACGTTATGGACGGAAAAATAAGTTATTCTTATAGCAGAAAAATGACTACTGGAGTTCAAATACAAATGCATTACTCAAAGTATTTTTCTTATGAATGGAACGAGCTAGATCCCCGAGAATGATGTCCCCAGTTTATTGCATGATATTACATATGAAAAGTGAACATGTTTCTCAACAGATAATATATTTTTTTTTAATTTATGGGATTTCTTTTTATAAATTTGTTTGAAAAATGTGCAATATCCCTAGAACGGTTCATGCTAGCGTTCTAAAGTTTAGGTCAATCTTTGTCTAAGGAAAAATTACATAAGAAATGTCTATTTTCGTAACTTTATTAAAGGTTTTGATTTTTTGATGACTTTTTCAAAATTTCACTCCAAAATTTAAGGTGGTTCTGGACATTCGATTGCGTTTAAAAATAATAGGTTTCCAATATTCACGGATTGTGATTTTTGTACCAAATTTCATTCGAATCTCTCCATTCGTTCGTGACATATCGTCTCCAAAGTCTCACTGACACACACACACACATAGACATAACCTCAAAAATGTTTGATTCGTGATCAGGGATGCTTGAAACGTGCTCTCCCGTCGAAAACTCGAATTCGAATTTTCGACCCCGTCACAATACTTTCTTTATACATTATGTATATAAGGAAAGTAATAATCATTAGTCTAAAACTAGGTTGGTAACGTGTTTAGTCAATATGATTAGAAACTGGATGAACTACAATTTTAATCAAATATTATATAGAAACAAGTAAGTAAAATTAATTCTAAAATTAAACCCATTTTCTTTAACTTTGCACATTTTAGCATATCTTTAGTCTTTAGTACACATGAAGAGAATTAAGTTGAGTAGAATTATGTACATATGAGAAGAATTCTTCACACCTAAATGGACAATCTACTTTATTTGTAGATTTTTCCTTTACATTCTCTATTAATAATATAGTTCCATTATAGATAAAGATATTATTGCAGAGTAAAAATTCAAGCTTTGCTGAATTATCTGCTTTGCTGAATTATTTGAAGTTGGAATTGAAACTGCAAATTGTAATACATACAGAAAATTATTAAGTACTTGTTTTGCCTAGCCCGTTACATTTTCATTACGATTTTTTTTTCAGTTCTTCATCATACATTCGCACCTTATTTTCTATTGTCTACTCGTTAAGTCCCACCCTTCTACTTATTGGATACAATTCAACTCTTCCAGCTTTTCTCTACCAGCAAGGATGAAGCATATGTGTTTGTTAGGAACTTATTATACATATAGTTATTTTTCATATTACTTCAATTATGATACATTTTTTTCTGTCGACTGGCGATATAGTGTTCATAGTAATAAACTCTCACGGTATTCACAAACAGACACTTGTTTTGGTGAAGTCGGATTAAATGCTAATCTTGTAAAAAAAGTTCATCGTTCATTACCAAATTCATTATTGCTTTTACACCATGAAATACATTTGACTCATTTCATTAGGAAATAGCTTAACTATAAATATGATGATGTCTATATTATAAAAGAAATACAATATTTGCAAATATATTCATATCATAAAAACACACAATATTTCGTAACTTTATGCATATCATTTCTGCATAACCACCATTATCTCTTAACTTTCCTTTAAAAATATCCTGCACTGCATGTTACAACTTCCTTCTTTTTAACGTATATGTCTCTTTTTAAAATTGATTTTTTAACCAATTTACGTGCAAGTTGATATTTTGCACTTCGTCGCCTTTGTCGAAACCTTTTTGTTTTGAGAATCGAATCCACAATCGAGATTCATGGAGCACTTTCCTAAAGGTACACCTAAGGCATTCTGTGCTTCTTTTATGCAGCGCAGTGTACCTTTATTGTATTCACACACAGATTCCATTACACAGAGTTTTACACGTTTCTAACACTTTACAACAAAGTTGAAAAGTGTTTATGACTTTGTTCATTCTGCCTGTCTGTCTGTCTGTCTGTCCATTAGCACGATAACTGCCGTAAAAATGACTTACTCGAAATGAAATTTTAGTATGTTGTTCAGACGGTCTGTGGAACCTATGGGAATATAAATGAATAATATCACCCAATTAGTTTTGGATTGAACGCGGATCGAAAAAATGAAATACATTGAGCACTATGGGAACTAATTTTTCAAACATTTTTTAAGCGGATACAAAATTCACAAATTGCTTCGAAAATTTTAGGTAATAGTCAAATTATTCCATAAAATATATAAAAAAAAATTCAGCGAAATATATTCAGTAGTTTTTTAAATAAAAATTAAAATAATAATTACACATCTTATATGAAACGATCACGTGACCATGATATGAAACGATCACATGACCCACTTCAAAATGATATATGGCATCCATCTTGTTTCAAAATCGTGATTTTTTAAAGTTCTTTTTAATTCATATTGAGTGTTGTATCCGTCCTAAAACTACTTTATTTTTGCTTAAATTCTGTGCGTCTACATACTGAAACAACGCAATGAAAATATATTTGAGTTTAAATGCTCATCTAAATTTGATTATTTCTACAACTAAGCCTATTTTTCACCTATGTAAAATGTAAACAGCAAAATATATAGAATGAGTTGTATTAGAATTCCTGTATTTTTTTAACACAAAATAATTTAGTCCATGGAGTCTGCATGGCTGATATGAATGAAATATTAATTGATTTCATAAAGAGAAGGATGATTTTCTTCGATGAAGTTTCAAGCATAGAGTTTAATTTTTTTGTAGCTCCATGGTCTTAAACAAAATGTTTAAATAAAATAAATTATTATAGTATTGTGATGAATGAAATGAATGGGAGAAAGTTATGAATGAAATCCTGTTTTTATAGAGAGATCCAGGCGTGTTATTTTTTCTATGACGTCATTTGAATTCATTTCAGTTCTTTTCGATGAAGTTTTCAAATATAATAAATTATCGTAGTATTATGATAATTCTAAAACTATTACCGAGGAATGTATAACATTTTAGAGATGTTTAAACCAGGCAATTTATATTTCAATGCCGTCATTTGAATGAAGTTCATTTTTTTCGATGAAGGTTTAAGTTTTTAAATGTAATAAATTGATGCAGTATTGTGATAAGTTTCAAAATATTACCGAGGAATGTATTGCATTTTAGACTTGTTTAAATAAAATTGCATTGAAGTTGGAAAGTGTTTCATAATCAATGCTTTAAACATGATTGATCTTACTTGTTTATATACAAATGTTTCTTTTGGACATTTTGCCCAAATTAAACTGTGCAAGCTTTCGTTGCACAGAGTTTCACAGTTTATGCACCTTTCTAAAAGTTCGTTTGATGCAAATCTTTGATAAATTGGGAGAATGTGAGGTAAAATAGCCTCTTTTATGGATGTTCCCACAAGTAATTTAGGAGAACCAGGCTTTTCGTCCTTTGCTAATGCTGACTGGTAAAAACACCATGAGTCTTTCCCCGTTGGACACTTAGAATGTTGGGGCTTTTTATCCGTTGAAATGCTATGATACAGTGTAGCATAAATTTCATTTTTCATAGCTAACAGACTAACCGTAAATAAATAACAAACTAACGGTATATAAATAAGTTGAATGTTTATATAAGGGCATCATAATCGAAACTGAGTCTTGAAAAATACTTTTTCTTGCTATTTATGCACAAAAAATAAATACAAATAACGAACGGAAGCAGATAGGAAAAACAACGTTTCTTTATCAGTTACAGTTACGATTCAGAACTTTCATCTTCTTCCTGGTAGAAATATTTTGTAAAACAGGGAGTATTCAGTTGCAGGTGCAAGCAGAGAATTAAGCGTTGTATTTAAAGGGACACAGTTGCAGTCAAAAGCCTTTTTAATATATTTATAGTTCTCGGATCTTGACGAAACTTTGTCAAGATATACTAGGGATGTAAAGGTATATTTTAAGCAAAAAATTTGAAAATCGTTATTTTCGTCATTTTTCGCCAAATGTAGGGTACTTTCGCCAAATGAAGGGTACTTAATTGATTAAATTGGAAGCGATGAGATTGTTTGAATTACCTTAGTTGAAGCCAACATGAGAATTACCTAAGAGAAGCCAACCTGATTGGTGGCAATTTGTTGATTGATTTCAATGCAGTAAATTAAAGTCGTTTGATTGAGTTGTGGAAGGCAATGGTTTGATAGGAATCAAAAGATTCGAAGGTGAATATTTGAAATTAATCGTCGTCATTGATTCAAATCGATTATGAATAATTCAATTGAGTATCTTTGACTGAATTGGATCCAGAAAATCGAAGAGGAAGGAACCCAGGGCCCAACGCTGAATCGAATGCATTCTGAATTGGATGAGAGAACGCCTCGATATTTGTCGTGTCGTCTGTAAGGTGAGTAAACGGAGGAAGAGGTAAGGTATTGAAAACGAAAGAGACGGCACAAATACGTCTGTCAAATGTCGGAGCGCAAGTGGTTGGACATGGGAAGCAGATCTGGAGGAAAGCGTTAGGAGTCTTAACAATTTTTCCTAATTTAACCAGTACTGATTATGAAATGTTGACGTGAATAACATCTGTGGTAGGTGTTATCCGGATGAAATCGGAACGGTTCGAAAAATGGAAGCAATTGCACTTTGGTCACTTATATCTCCAAACAAAATAGTTAGTTAACTGGAGTGTGATTCTACTTGACTTTATTACACCAGAATCTATTTTTAAGTAGCTTGTATGTTTTTTTTTTTATGTTTTTTTGAAAATTTTATAATAAAAATTTGGAATAGTCTTTATTGTTGACCCAACTGATCACAATTATCATATGCTGCCCTTCATTTTAAAAGGCATGAAAATTTTTTTCGATTGATGCCAAGTTTGACAATGTACACCCCAGTGTGGAACTTCCCTCCTCCCGAGGGAGATAATAACATCACGAACACACAAATTGTAGAGGTTATTTTTCACTACAGCAATTGAAACGATTACGTTTCTCAATCAGTGATCCATAAATAATTAGCCCTTTTATGCATACTTATATCAAATTTTGTCCTGTGATGCCACGGTTAGAAAATGTAACATTTCGAATAAATTTCGAAATTTTCCGTCGAATTTCAAAAACTTTTGTCTAGTTTTACAGTTTTTGATAATGAAGCCGAATATACAGATTCGTGAAAATTCATTAATATTTGTGCACAATGGTGTTACAATTTAATATTATTTTAATTACTATTTTAATATATGGAATTAACAAGCTTCAATATATAGCTTATATTGCTTATTGAAGTTGCTATCAATATTAATAAATATCAATTTAGAGTTGCGTGAAATATAAGTTAATTAGGTAACTTGAAATAGTTTTACATGTTATCATCTAGAAAAACGCCACATGTGTAATTCAACGTTAAAAACAGTGTGCCGTTGACCTTATACATTATTTTTTCACTGTGAGAGAAGTAAATGAATAGCATTATGTAAGGAACGGCATGTGCTGCCCACAACATATTTTTAAACATACAACTTCCTCGTGCTAAACAGCAATGTACATGGAATCTAAAATCACAGTTTATAATTCAATTTCTATTTAAAATTGAACGGAATTAAATATATTTCAATTACACTTGTATTCTCTACAATACTACTGTCTACAAGCATGCAATACCATTGTATGTAATGCAATAGTATTGCATGTAATGCAATAGTATTGTATGTAATGCAATAGTATTGCATGTAATGCAATAGTATTGTATGTAATGCAATAGTATTGTATGTCATGCAATAGTATTGCATATCATGCATTAGTGTTGTATGTCATGCAATAGTATTGTCTATATAAATAAAATTGAAGATCTGTCTGTCTCTCTGTTTCATCACGAGAGAACGGCTGAACCGAATTTGATGAAATTTTGTGGATAGCCTGGAAATAGTCCCACTTAAAATTTAGTCCATGGAGTTTTTACGATCAGTGGTTCTCGAAATATTAGTAAAAAATAACATTTTCGTTTGTCTCATCATCACGGGAGAACGGATAAACCAAGTTTAATAAAATTTTGTGGATAACCTTGAAATAGACCCCATAAATTTAGCCCAAGTTTCGAGAATCTACGACCAGGTGTTGTCGAGATATTACTGAAAAACGAAACTTTTTCCTAGGAGTTCTATTCTCTAACTCCGTGGTTTATCCAAACGAAAAACTTGAAATTCGTTTGAAAATGAATTAAAACTTTATCTCTGCGTTTAATGGGAGATGTTCTGCGCTAATTGGTCACTCTCTGAAAACATGAATTGTTTGAAACATGATTTAAATGGGAAATCTATCTCTATGGTTTATTTTCACAAGCTTTTACTGAACAATGGAAAGTATAAAGAAATTAAAATGGCTATTTAATTTCAAATTTTATGAGAAAGATTCTATCTTATATCACGTTGCTCAGAAACACAATTAAATTAAATCTGTCTGTTAATTTTAATTATTATTTTTTCGATTTCAATAATAAATAAATGGATATAAAAATGTATTTTAGAAAAGAACGATTTGATTTTTTCTTATAGCATTTTTGACTGGATAATATCAATTACGGTCCTCAGGCTTAAATGTTATTATTATTAATATTTTCGGGGATTATTGCTTCAGGGATTATTGATATTTTCATGTTATTATGCAATTGTTTTATTATGACAAAGATTGTTTAAACTCATATTTTGTACGTTGTACGAGTAATCTTCTACAAATACACGGGTATATCTCCTAATCTACGGGAATATAAGTAGTGTAGGTATATTGGCATATGTTTTGATATATATTGGCATATATTGGAATCAATTACGACCTTCTGGTATAAAGATTACGGGGATTATTGATATTTCAATTTATTACGTCATCTCTTTTGGCAAAGATTTTTGAGACTTATATTGTAATACGGGTAATCTTCTACTAACACACTGACGTATTTTCTAATCTACGACAATATAAGATAGTACGGGGTTGCATTTATTGATTCAATTTTTTTTTTGTAAATTTCCTTACAAAAAGGGCAGTATGTTTTATTCTTCAGATCTATCTGCCCGTGAAGATAATTTTGCATAGTGAAAACAGATATTCTTAAACTTTCCTTTAGCAGCAATAAATTTAATATTTTAACAGAATTTGCACATTATTGCGAATTATAAGTTTCTTTATATTATATACTCCGTACGAAGAACGGGAATGCTGCTAGTCTACAATTCAATTACATGTATACCATACTATTGTATGTCGCAAACTTGGCGACTTTATTAAATATTGCCAAATTAACAAAAATGTCTGCAAATTGATAAAAATAATGTTAAATTGGAGACAATGCTTTGCAAATATTTAATTCCATCATATACCGGGTATACCTTCTAGTCCAAAAATGTCTGACACATCAAAATAGAATATATCTATCTGGTCACAGACAAAGCGGATAATAAATATTTTGGCAAACACTTCTACACAGAAGGACTAGATTGACGTCCTGTTTCGACCACCCTTCAAAACCCCTGCAATCCGATGCAATAACTTTTACTTAAACCACTCAATAAAATCTTAACAAATCCAAGTTATATCAATCATAAAGACCACCGGAGATTTTTCTCTACGACAAAGCCCTTGAGATTTATCAATCTCTTTTGGAGCGAAGTTATATATCGTAATTTGAACCGTACCATAAATTTTCGTTTTCGAAGTCAAAGATTCACTGCTCTATGGCATAGAAATTCTAAAACGCAATAACTTATTTGCTTTAGTGAAAGAAGGAGAGTGATAAAATATCGAAAGGTTTCACCATATAAAACTAAATGTAAATGCTTGAAAAACAAAATTAAATAATATGCATTTTTTAAATCAATGGTAAACGGTATTATAAAAATTTTATGCATATGGCATACCCTTTTACTATCCTAGCATAAGGACTTTATTTAGAGCACCATTATGGTATTAAATTACTTTAAACAAATGAACATTTTTGAAGACAAATATGCAGGATGCCCCAAAAATATTGAAACACGCTTTAACTCGTTATCGATTGGAGATAAGTGGGGGCAATATAAATTTCAAAATTGTTGAAAATAAGGTAGGAAATAAGACTACGCTAATGAAATAGCCCTCCCACTAATTTTAAAAAATTTGCACTTTTTAAATTTTTATACTACCCCATTAGACAAATTGGGTCAATCAGAAAATTTTTATTTTTAATGCAACAAGATCATTAAAAAAACAGCATATCTGTATCTTTAAAGTTGAGCGAGTTATATTTAATTGAAAATTAAACATTGTGAATGGGATCCCTATATCAAATTAGAAATGTAAATTTGTGACATATCACACAAAAGATAAAACTGGATGATTATACATAGGATACCCAACCATAGTGAGTACCACTGCTTTATACGATCTCTGTCTGTATAATACTTTATTTAGATGTATTTGTAATAAAAAATGCTGACATATTAAAGTATTTTTGATCTGAACAATTTCCATCGTCAATTTGTGTACGATCCCTATTTTCACTGATGAAACAGCTTTTCACATGGTACGGAAAAATGGCATAAGTCAGATTTTTTCCTTTATCATAATTTAGTTGATTTTAAAGATACAGATATGGCGTTTTATTTAATGATCTCGCTGCATTAAAAATAAAAATTTTCTGATTAGCCAAATTTGTCTAAAGGGGTCGTATAACAATTTGAAAAGTGTAACTTTTTGAAAATTAATACGACTATTAATTAGCATTAACGTAACCTTATTTCCTACCTTACTTTCAACATTTTTGCAATTTTCATTGCCCATTTATCTCCAACAGGTAAAGAATTAAAGCACGTTTCAATCTTTTCGGGACACCTGTATATAAACACATTTCACACATTAGCTGGAAATATCTGATGTGGGCAGCACATGACTTTCCTCACAGACTTACATTCATTTCTTCTTTCTTTCATTAATAATTCATCAAATTAAATTTTATTGCACAAAATAACTCTCATACTTATTTGAATTTGCATCAAATTTGCACTTTTAATTCAAGGTTTGTTTTTGTTTGGTAGCTGCACGCATTGTGAAAGGTGGCGTAGAAAAATGCGAAAAAACTCAAATATCTCCAGAACGGCTAACCCTAGAGTAATAGAGCTGGTCTTATTCTTCTTGTCACTAGAAATTACGTATGAAACGACCATTTAATTGATACATTTGAGCATACGTAGTCTTCTATTTTAGATTTTCATGATTTTCGCGGGCCATTTTGCATAGAAAAAAATCCGGTTCTGTTTTTCCGAAACGTACCAATTTCTACAATAGGGTAACCTACAAGTGACGCATCAGAGTAACCTATACGTGACTTACAAAATTTTATTAAATTTGATCAATTAGACTTTGAGTTAGAGTGGATACATACATTGCACACACCGACAGACACACAGAGACACAAACAGACGTTATGTTATGTTCTTAACTTTACCATAAACATTTACATAAATTCATAGATTAATTATTAAATTATTTAAACCATTGCGTTGATACATGATATAATGCGTTAACCGACCTTATTAATCTTTAGTGCGATTCCTGGAATACAATATTTATTAACATAATACTACAATTAATTGCACCATTTTAACTTTAAAATAAAATCATTTATTAACAACGTAGATTACTTATTACATTAATTGCAACATTTGTTCATATTAATTGCGGCGGAGAGAGAAAATGTGAGACCAGTTAATTAAAAATGCCTAAGATGCATAGATGACCTTCAACAATAATTGAGGAACACATACCTTCAAGTATGTCTTCTTAGATTTATGGCCTAATTGACCTCTCGGGTCAACGTGTTATAAAAACTGGCGTCGTTACGTCTACTGCCATTGTTAAACATTACAGACATCGTAAATATTGAAAATAAAACTATATCCGCTAAATCTTACTCAGAATCTGATCTCACACGTTAAAAACAGTTTTTTCGTATTCTAGAGGTCCCAAAACCTGTGGATTCGTCTAAAATTCGAGTTGCGATTTTTGACATGATTCCAATACTTTCCCTGTACGGTACTTTTCCCATGAATTGCTGGTAAAGTAATAAATACGTGTATTTCCCATAATTGTCATACTATCTGAAACACAATGCATTTAAATTCAGTATTATAAAGTAGTGGTGACTGAACTCCATATAATTCAAGCGCTTCATTGCATCCAATAAATCCAACCGATTTACTGTATTTAAAGTTTCTAAGAAAGTACTTAAGAACCCGAATAACTTTGTAAGGATATATCTACGAGTGTACACGGTAGGTATATCCATTTTATAATAATCATGCTTGATCGAATAAAATTGATTACAACGCTATCTAATGGAAAATTTTAAAAGTTAAGATAATGGACTCATCAATAAAGCTAGTTAGACAAAAATATCAATTGAAAAGTCACAGAGCATTCTTTAGCTAAAAAACTGGAGTTTAATGAATTTTTAATTGTTCAACATTGCTATCAATTTGGCCCCCGTTTTAAGTTTTTTTTCAGCAAATATAGTACAAAAATGCACGTCGACTAATATCTTGACTTCCTTGATGCTTTTCATATCCATAAAAATTCCCGTAATTTAAATACTGACTTGTCCAGTACACCATTTTTTTCCGCGGTCTGGCAGAGATCCCTATAACTCCTCTTCCTCTTTGTTCTATTCCTTTGTTGTTCTTATGTGTCGTTTTGACCTATATTTCGTCTTGTTGAGTCTCATTTATTCTTGTTCTGACTTGATTCGTCTTGTCGGGAGATCCATGTTGTGTTTTCGACGGACGCCAATCTTGCGTGTTACTTGTCGTTTCAGATTGGCTGGACTGTTCTTGATGCTGCTTTCTGATTGGCCCTCTCTTAATCCAGGTCATATGCATATAATCCGGCCAGATTCTTCTTTCCCTTTCCTTTTTACTTTCCTCATATACATAATGTATAAGGAAAGTATTGTGACGGGGTCGAAAATTCGAATTCGAGTTTTCGATGGGAGAGCACGTTTCAAGCATCCCTGATCACGAATCAAACATTTTTGAAGTGATGTCTGTGTGTGTGCGTGTGTGTCAGTGAGTCTGTGGAGACGATAACTGACGAACGAATAGACCGATTCGAACAAAATTTGGTACAAAAATAACAATCCGCAAACACTGGAAGCCCATTGTTTTTATATGCAATCGAATGTTCAGAACCCCGAATTTTCGAGTGAAATTTTGAAAAAATCGTCAAAAAATAAAAACCGCTAATAAAGTTATGCAAATAGACATTTCTTATGTAATTTTTCATTAGAAAACGATTGAGATAAATTTTAAAACGCTAACATGAACCGTTCTCGAGATATCGCACATGTTAGAAAAAATTATTAAAAAGTCATAAAATAAAAAAAAAATATTTCCTATTGAGAAACATGTTCACTTTTCATATGTAATACCATGCGATAAATTGGGTGACATCATTCTCGTAGATCTAGCTCGTTCCATTCATGAGAAAAGATACTTTGAGTAATACTTTTGTATTTGATCGCCAATAGTCATTTATCTGCTGTAAGAATAACTTATTTCTTCGTCCATAACGCTTGGCGAGATTTTGGCGGAATGTCACCAACTTGGCGACTTTTGAAATGTTGCCAAAATAACGGAAATCTCGCCAAATGGATAAAAATGACTCTAAATCAATGAAAATGACGACTCACTGACAAAAATTCAATATCTTGGAAAGAATATAAGTATCAAGTATAAGAAAAACCTATTTTCTTTACTGTAAAAGTAGTAAATTCATTACATTATATAAGGAAAGTCATGTGTTGCTTACATCAGATTTTTTTTTTTAGAACTCGGGTTTGTGGGTTCCCTTGCGCTAACGAAGGGGATCCAGGGTATTCTCGAAACAACTGTTATGATGCATAATCGTGCTATTTGTCCGTCTATTCGTTGCTCAAGTTTTGCTAATCCTTCACACAAAGTGTGCTGTGCTTGTTGATTGTCTAACTCAACCGCCGGTCAATGGTATCAATTATACGCTAGAGATGCAGAGTCCACTTCGATGATAAGAGCTTGCAATTTCGTCCCGGTAGCTCAACGGTAGAGCGTCGTCTGGCCAGGTCGGAGATCCAGGGTTCGATTTCCGGTTGGAACAGCAAGGCTCTTTACAATGGCACTCGAATAAATCAACCCTGTAGGTGAGTGCAAAGGTGCTAGAGGTCTGAAATTGACCCTAGTACGACTAGTACGGATTCAGTGGACTCTGGAAGATTGAGCGTCGATTTCAAATTGAGAGAATAACGACCACGCAGGATACTAACCTGGGTAAAAATAATAGTAGCAGGAGGCTAACCTAAGGTAAAAATAGCAGGAGGTGCTCAATCAGATTATCAGTTGCCCACCAATCTGACATCAGAGGGGGGAGAATTCAGAACGCACTTCGACGATAAGAGCTTGCAATTTCGTCCCATTAACTAAACGATAGAGCGTCGGTTGGACATTTCGGAGAAATGTCCTAGGGTTAAAATGCCCGTTGGGACAGCAATGCCCTTTACAGAGATTCTCCATGAATTTGTCGTTTAATTCTATAAGCATTTTTTATGAATATATATTTCATAGTGCGAATATTCTAAGGAGAATAATATTCATGAATGTGTCGAAAAGCTCGGGCTCAGAAGGCCTAAATAACTGTTATTGTTGTTGTTGAGACCCAGACCGTCCGACCTGCCAGAAAGGTGTAAGGTAACTGTTTTGACGGCCAGGAAGTGCCACCCAATTTAGATCGGAACCCAGTGGGGGAGGCATCCACAGGGACCGTACCCCCTTACCCTACCACCAACCTCTCGGTAGGATTTACGGACCCACATGTTTTTTTTTTTTTTTTTTTTTTTTTTTTCCCGGCCATCCACCCAGCTGCTCTAAGTCCTCGGACGAGTCGGATGGTCAAGGCTTTCGGACCCACATGTTTAACGGACCCCACATGTTTACGGACCCACATGTTATCGTACTCCGTGTGAAAACGGCGTCAGTTTTGCCAGAGGAGGGAATCGAACCCGGGCCTACCGAGTGCAATTGCCGCGAGCTAACCACTGGGCTACCGCGCCCTCTAAATAAGATCTGTGTAGCAAATCTCAGTAACTAAACCGCATTTCAGTTATTATATGAATAAGAGACCGCTTAGCTGAATACTATTGCGAATTACAATGGAAAAATATATTTTTTCCCAATACTGTTTTTTTCCCAAACCAAGAGCAGTAAAATCTATTTAATAATACAATAATTCATTTTATACAGAATACTATTATAAATTTTTGGCGATCGGAATAGAATATGTCAATGAATATCAGCACATATAAATTGAATGATGTTGGCCTGAGGAAGTGACAATATGCTACACGATCTCGTGATTCCAGTGATTGTTAACTTAGATATTTTTTATATTTGTCAACGTGCCACATACGTAAATGTACATACATTTGTCACGTACATAAATGTACTAATATGATTTATGATTATGCCGTGATTAATTATTAGTACTTATTCAATGTAGGAACTTAAAAAAAAGTAGAAAAACATTTACATGCAAATCTGTTGGGACGGGCCTTCGTCTTACAAAACAATAATTTACCGGGCTACAGTCTCGCAAAGGTTGAGAAGCACTGCTACTAGTAGAAATTGACAATAAATTTGTTGCAGAAGGCAATTATTTCACACAATAAGTTTACCAGCCCATTGGTTAGCGCGCTGGAGTTGCACTCGGTAGGCCCGGGTTCGATTCCAGCCACTGCCAAAACTGCCGCCGTGTTCATGCGGAGTACGATCACGTTAAACATGTGGGTCCGAAAGTCCTTCCGAGAGGTTGGTGGTAGGGGAAGGAGGGTACGGTCCCTGTGGATGCCTCCCCCACTGGGTTCCGGTCTAAATTGGGTGGCACTTCCCGACCGTCCAAACAGTTACCTTACGCCTTTCTGGTAGGTCGGACGGTCTGGGTTTCAACAACAACACAATAAGTTTACCAGAGAATTGATTTCATATTAAGAAACGCTAAAATAAACAACACTTGCAGGCATGCACAGGAATCTAATGAAAATCCCCTTCAAAATGCCCTAGGTCTTCAATAATGTACATTAGAATTCAAAAATAAAAAAATCTGATGTGGGCAGCACATGACTTTCCTTATATAATGCAATGATTTTACAGTAAAGAAAAATAGATTATTTTTATATTAGTTATTTATATTCTTTCCAAGATATTAAATTTTCGTCAATGAGTCGTCATTTTCCATGTCGTCATCATCAATGAGTCGTCATTGATTTAGCGTCATTTTTATCCATTTGGAGAGTTTTTCGTAAATTTAGCAACATTTAAAAAGTCGCCAAGTCCACCAAATTCTCCGCCAAAATCTCGCCAAGCGTTAAGGACGAAGAAACAAGTTATTCTTACAGCAGATAAATGACTATTGGCGTTCAAATGCAGAAGTACTACTCAAAGTTGTTGTTGTTGTCGAAACCCAGACCGTCCGACCTACCAGAAAGGTGTAAGGTAACAGTTTGGACGGTCGGGAAGTGCCACCCAATTTAGACCGGAACCCAGTGGGGGAGGCATCCACAGGGACCGTACCCTCCTTCCCCTACCACCAACCTCTCGGAAGGACTTTCGGACCCACATGTTTAACGTGATCGTACTCCGCATGAACACGGCGGCAGTTTTGGCAGTGGCTGGAATCGAACACGGGCCTACCGAGTGCAACTCCAGCGCGCTAATCAATGGGCTATCTCTTTTCATGAATGGAACGAGCTAGATTCACGAGAATTATGTCACCCAATTAATGGTATTACATATGAAAAGTGAACATGTTTCTCAACAGGTAATATTTTTTATTTATTTTATATGACTTTTTGATATTTTTTAAAAACACGTGCAATATCTCGAGAACGGTTCATGTTAGCGTTCGAAAGTTTAGTCAATCGTTCATGACTATTTTTTCAAAATTTCACTCGAAAATTTAGGGAGGTTCTGAACATTCGATTGCGTTTAAAAACAATAGGTTTCCAGTGTTTACGGATTGTGATTTTTGTACCAAATTTCTTTCGAATCAGTCCATTCGTTCGTCAGTTATCGTCTCCAAAGACTCACAGACACACACACACATAAACACGCACACACACACACACATAAACACGCACACACACACACACACATACTTTCACACACACACACAGACATCATTTCAAAAATGTTTCATTCCTGATCAGGGATGCTTGAAACGTGCTCTCCCGTCGAAAACTCGAATTCGAATTTTCGACCAAGTCACAATACTTTCCTTATACATTATGTATATAAGTAAAGTAATATGACTGTGTCCTATGTAAAGCATTGCGATTATAAACGTGTTACAGGCCCTTATATTACGAAATTTTATCAGATATTTATTGTATTCTATATACGCAATTCGCGCCTTTCTGGTGTTAAATATTACCTATTAGACAATGCTCAAAACTCTAATTGCCTATTTCTATCTATATCGTCTTATTATCGACGTTGTGGCCCTAACATTGTAAACTCTCCGCTAAGGTCACTGCATCACTTTTATTCGATTAGACAGTTCTATGTATAGTTACTTTACTATAGATAGAGCTATGGTGTATACTCATTGACCTTTGCTTACAGAATTATTGTGGTGGTTGGGGACTTTTCAGGGATTCCAGTATAATGACATTTTTGTTTAACGTGTGAACTGCCTTTTTTGCTTTGAAATCCAAATCGATTTGAAGTACATACGAGTATTTTCCTTTCCGTCGTTGCCGAATTTACATCATTATTCAAATTGCTAGCTAAAATAACATGCTTATTTATTATTTTTCTTTCTTGGAATTTAAGACAACGAGCACTCTTATTATAACACAACCACTAACTAAACTAATTCTATTTAAGGAATTCACTAGAGGCGGTGCTCGCAGCTAGCGGTTATTAAATATAGCAACATGTGTAAAGAACCTTGCTGCCCCAACCAGGAATCGAACACTGGGACTATAAACTGGCCAGCCGACTCTCTACTGTTAAACTACTGGGACAAAATAGCAAGCTCTTATTCTCAAAGTGGACTCTGCATTCTCCACCCTCTAATGTCAGATTCACGTGAGACTGACAATCAATCTAATTGACTACCTCAGGATATTTTTACCCCAGGTTAGCCTTTACTACTACTATTATTACGCAGGTTAGTATCCTGCGTGGTTGTTGGCCTCCCGATTTGAAATCTGCGTCCCATACCCCCAGAGTCCACAGAATCCGTACTAATCGTACTTGGGACGCTTTCAGACCTCCGACATCATTGCACTAACCTACAGGGTTAATTTGTTCGGGTGCCATTGTATAGAACCTTACCGCGCCAACCGGGAATCAACCCCTGAATCCTCGAACTCTGTTGAGTTACTGGGACGAGATTGCAAGCTCTTATTGTCACAGTGAACTCTGCACATGTTTCTACAGCAATTCAATTTTAGCAAGTTTTGCGCCCGCACAGCAGACGAGAAAGCCAACAAAGCAACAAAAATAGGGTCAAAGCAGCAAAAGTAGTTTGTCGCGAGCAGATCGAGAGGGCAGAGCAGTAAATACCACGTGAAAACTGCATTAGAATCGGAACAAGAGTCTCTAAGATAGATAAAAACGGAGATTTACAAATGAAGGACTGCCCTCTCTCCACCATTGTCCACTTTTACCATAGTCACCACCTTCCACCGGGAGTAAAATTAAAATTCAACGTGAAACAATAATTCCCATAATAGAAAATCCTCCCAACTAGTGATAATCAGCGCAGATACAGTGAGAGTCAGAGATCAAAAGACCAGAATGCCGCTGTTGAGAGTATTCCAGGGGGTGGACGTTATCGCTGTTCCTGATGTCACTGGTTTAGAAGGAGAAGTGCTAGTTTAGCCGAGTAGTATTCAATTCTATGGGAAACCATAAACTGTGTCAGTCGTTGTTTTAATATTATGTGTAATTCTATCGTAAAAGTGAAGTTTAAGTGTAAATTTGTGTATTATAGATGTATATATATTAGTATTTTCACGTATATAAAGTATAATTTTAATTAATTGTTGTATATAAACTGTGTTTTGTGAGCGCAAAAATGCCTGGTTGCTGCGCGGTTGCTTTGTGTTCAAATTATTATAAGAAGTCAATGGGATCTATCAGTTTTCATAGGTTTCCAAAAGATCCTGCACTCAAAAAATTATGGATCATGAAGTGCGAAAGAGGGGATAAAATAACCATTGCTAACGCAACTGTTTGTTTGAGTCACTTTTCTGATGAAGATTTTCGGGCTAAATTTTTGAATTTGAATCCGGTTAAACGATTAAAACAAGGAGTCAATGGCACAAAAGTCTCACATATCATTAATACCGCAGCTAAAAATAATGTTTTTAATATAGCAGTATAAAAAATACTTATGATTAACATGTTTCATTGATATGTTTAAAGTACTTTGGCGCAGATATACTAAACAATATCCATTCAAAGAAAGCAATGACAGCTGAACTCCTTTAATGGGAAAGGCCCAAACTGAAATGGTAATATAGATGATAAGTTGAAAGATAAAAATAGCATTAGGGGGCTAACCTGAGATAAAAATAGCAGGTGGTGATCAGTACAATTGCCAGTTGCACGCTAATGTGACATTAGAGAGTGGATGATGCTAAGTCCGCTTCGTCAATAAGAGCTTGCGATTTAGTCCCAGTATCTCAACGGTAGAGCTTCAGCTCTCCAGTTCGAAGATCCAAGGTTCGATAACCGGTTGGAGCAGCAAGGTTCTCTACAGAATTTGTATAAATATGCTTTTGATACTTTAACTGTGCATTGTAAGAGGAACTAAAAATCCGTGTGATGGTTAAATATTAAACAACGAAGTAACTCTACAAACTTTCGATCGAACATTCTAAGGTTTTGTCTATCCAGCCATAAATTTAGCCTTAACGCTCCTTCAAGAAGTAGACGTTTGTCTCTACATTTAATAGAAAAGACTCCCTCAAGACTGTCGTCTTGGACAGGGGCAGTTATTTCCGTCCCTCTGCCTGTCACAGTGACCCCAGTAAGTGAAGATAAACAATGCTGTGAAGAGCGATTTTGCAATTCAAAGTTGAAATATCGAATTTTCCCGGGCTTTTAAATTTCTAACTTTTTTGTTTTTATCTTTGAATATATAAGAGAAATCGTCGCTTTCAGGAATATTGTCGAATCAAAGAAGGTATAATATTTCAGAATTTCCACTTATCTGATTAGGTCTATTTAGTAAAACATGATTGACTTCATATACATACTTACTTGTCATACAGGGTGATTCAAAACCCTGCCTACAAACATTAATGACAGATAGGGAACACTAAAACAAGCTTTTACTGATTATGAATGTATATTTTTTAACTTTAGTCTTTCAACTCACCAAAGATGTAGAGAATTTAAGATGGACGGCTGGTAATGTATATTCATCAGATTTACATTTTGTCATACATACGTTTAAACATACAGGTTTACGTTTACATTGCAAATGTAGTCAATATGATATAGACATAAATATATGATATATAGACATGTGATGTAGTATAAATATATGATGTATAGACATATGCTATATACATGTATATTATATATATAAATATAACCCTAACAGCAATTTTTTTCACAGTGACGTAAAATTTACGTCACACTGTGATTTTGGGACGTCGCAGTACGTCTTGGCAATGTCATATTGAGGTCACAGCGAAGTCATTTTGGTCATTTTCATGGTCGTTTGTGACGGCGCATATTTACTTGTTTGTGACGTCACATTGTAATTGCCTTTATAATGTCGTCACATTGTTACGTGTTAATTAAATTGTGGAAACGTCACAGAATATAGTCACAATGAAGTTACCAAGTTACTAATACGTAACGTCGCATAAAAATCACAAATATGATGTCACATTGTGACCCAGGTGTCACATGACTACAACGTCACTGTCACACATGTTACGATCTTTGCTGTGAGGGAAACAATGATATACAGAAATCTATATAAATAAAAATGAAAATCTGTCTGTCTGTCTGGCTGTCTGTCTGTCTGTCTGTTTGTCACACCATCACGGGAGAACGGCTGAACCGAAATTGATGAAATTTTGTGGGTAGCCCAGAAATAGCCCCACTTAAAATTATATCCGTGTTTTGAGTTTCTACGACCAGTGGTTCTCGAGATATTAGTAAAAAACAAAATTTTCGTTTGTCTCATCATCACGGAAAAACGGCTGAACCGAATTTAATGAAATTTGGTGAATAGCCTTGAAATATCCCCCCATAAATTTTGTCCAAGTTTCGAGTTTCTAAGACCTGGGGTTGTCGAGATATTAATGAAAAACGGAACTTTTCCCTAGGAGTTCTACTCCCTAACTCCGTGGTTTATCCAAACGAAAAGCTTGAAAATCGTTTGAAAGTGAATTAAAATTTAATCTCTGAGTTTGATGGGAGATTTTTTGCGTTAATTAGTCACTTTCTGAAAACATGAATTGTTTGAAACATGATTTAAAGGGGAAATCTATCTCCATGGTTCATGGTTTATTTAAAACAAGCTTTTACGGAACAATGAGAAGTATAGAGAAATCAAAATCGTTATTTAATTTCGCAGTTTATGTTATAAGACATGACATATATAACATGTTATAAGATTCTATCTTATATCATGTTACTCAGAAACGCAATTAAATTAAATCTGTCTGTTAATTTTAATAATTATTTTTTCGATTTGAATAATAAATAAATAGATATAAAAATATATTTTAGAAAAGAACGATTTGATTTTTCTTATAGCATTTTTGACTGGATAATATCAATTACGGTCTTCAGGTTTAAAAATTATTATTATTTATATTTTCGGGGATTATTGATTCAAGGATTATTGATATTTTCAAGTTATTATGCAATTATTTTATTATGACAAAAATTGTTTAAACTCATATATTGTATGTTGTACGAATCTTCTACAAATACACGTGTATATCTTTTAATCTACGAGAATATAAGTAGTACAGGTATATTGACATATGTTTTGATATATATTGGCATATATTGGAATCAATTACGACCTTCTGGTATAAAGAGTACGGATATTATTGATGTTTTCAATTTATTACGTCATCTCTTTTATTTTGGCAAATATTGTATGTTGTATGAATATATTGTATGTTGTACGAATCTTCTACAAATACACGTGTATATCTTTTAATCTACGAGAATATAAGTAGTACAGGTATATTGACATATGTTTTGATATATATTGGCATATATTGGAATCAATTACGACCTTCTGGTATAAAGAGTACGGATATTATTGATGTTTTCAATTTATTACGTCATCTCTTTTATTTTGGCAAATATTTTTGAGACGCATATTGTAATACGGGTAATCTTCTACTAACACATTGGCATATTTTCTGATCTGCGACAATATAATTAGTTCGGGGTTGCATATATTCATTCAATTCCTATTTTTTCTTCTGTAAATTTGCTTACAAAAGGGGGCCGGATGTTTTATTCTTCAGATCTGATCGTGAAGATAATTTTGCATAGTGAGAACATATATTCTTAAACTTCTCTTTAGGAGCAATAAATTTAATATTTTAACAGAATTTGCACATGATTGCGAACTATAAGTTTCTTTAAATTATACACTCCGTACGAATAACGGATTAAATTAAATGTGTTTGTTAATGTTTTTATTATTTTTTTTCGATTTAAATAATAAATAAATTTATAAATGGATATAAAAGTATATCTTATGAATGGACGGTTTGATTTTTCTTTTAATTGTATTAATTGCTGACTGCGTACATCAATTTCATTTATTTTGGCAAAGAGTTTTCAAGCTTATATCGTATTTAGCTACTAAACTCATATATTGTGTTTAGCCAATAAATTCATATTGCCGATTGTTGAAACAGAAAAAGAGTAGAGCGGGTATATCTTCTAATACAATTGTAGTGTTTTCATTTAGTATATTGAAACGGGATAAGAATGTTTCATTCAGATCTGCAAATTCAAAGCTACGAATTTGGAGGGATATCGCTAATTTGACAACTTTTCTTAAACTTTGCCAAATTGACGGAAATGTCGCCAAATTGATATAAACGACACACAAACAGCTGCCATAAACCTTCGGGTTGGTCGTGTGGCTTGGGTCTTCTACATATCAATGAAATTTTTTTTTGTTTTGTTAGAAGAGAGTACTGAAATGATGTTTGGTTAGCAGTTCTCTGTCAGACCAACCATCCTACTTAGTAATACATTTAGCGAATTTTTAAAATGTCACCAAATTGATAAAAATGTTTTCAAATCTATAAAAATATCTTGAAATTGATAAAATTGCGCTACATAAATGATATTAATTGTTTTTTGTTAGGGGATAGTATTGTGATGATATTTCGTCAATTTGTCGCAAAGTGGAACTGTCAGTTCTACAGTCCCACTTGGCGATAAATTTGGCGATTTTTTAAAATATCGCTAATTTGACGAAACTGTCGCCAAATGTTCCATAGAAATATAACTATTTAGACGATAATTTTTCTACCAATTTATTTGAAGCAAATGATATCATGTCGCTTAGCAACGGATTTAAATCCAATGTGTTTATGCGGCAGACGATTTTTATTAAATCCTTTCCGATTTGAATAATGAAGATATGTATATAAAATAAATTTCATTGCCATTTCATTTTGGACTGGATAATATCAATTATACTCTTCAGGTTTAAACATTATTATTATTGATATTTTCCGGAATTATTGATTCAGGGATTATTGATATTTTTAAGTTATTACGCCATTGTTTTATTGCGGCAAAAATTGCTGACACACGCACATTGTACGTTGTACGAGTAATCTTCTAGGAATGCACGGGTATATCTTATAACCTACGAGAATATAAGTAGTACAGGTATATTGGCATATATTTTGACATGTATTGGCATATATATTGGAATCAAGTACAGTCTTCTGGTATGAAGATTAAGGGGATTAATTATATATTCAATTTATTACGTCGTCTGTTGTATTTTACCAAAAAACATTTGTGACTCATATTGCAAAACGGGTAATCTTCTACTAATAATCGGACATTATAAGTAGTACGTGTATATCTTCCCATATAATTTTAGCACTTTAATTTTGACATATATTGGAATAAATGACTGTCTTCAGATTTAAAGATTACGGGTTTATTGGTATTTTCAATTTATACATGTAATCTACTAATACAGGTTATATTTTCTAATATTCGCGTATATAATTAGTACGGGTCCCATACAATTTTAACGCTTTTATTTTGCATATATTGATTCAATTCCATATTTTTTTTATATTTGCTTACATAAGGGGTCCAAGATGTTTTATTCTTCAGATATGTCCATGAAGATAATTTTATATAGCGAGAACAGAGATTCTTAAACTTCTTTTTAGGAGCATTATATTAAATATTTTAACAGAATATTTTGATTAAACATGTCATTTAGTATACTATAAGAATTTGGGCATGATTATGAATTTCAAGTTTCTTTATATTATATACTCCGTACGAAGAACGGGTATGCTGCTTGTAGATAATAAAATGATTGAATAAGAAACCTAGTGTAAATTAAGCGTTTGTTCAGATATATGCAATAAAATCTGAACAAAGAATGTGACAGGCAAAGAAGAAAAATGGCAGATATAACCCTTATACAAGAAAAATAATTCGATCAGCGATGATTATGCCATCCTGAATTCTAAATTTTGGACTGACATTCCTAAGGACAGGAAACCCATAATGCTTTATTTTCCTCACTAGGTTTAGTTAAACCAAATATTTTAGTAAAATTACAGCTAAAGACATAGTAGTCAACATCACCAAAACGGTTACAAGAACAATTTGTGGAATTTTCTATTTTAAACTTTAATTTAGGTAAGCAATAAAAGGGCCCCGACGAGTGTCATAAGGTAAATTTGTCCTTATCAAAATTTACCAGTGTAGGACTTACCTATGATGCCGTCGCTAGGGGTGGAGCATGTAGCCCCAGGTTCACAAGCTGCGGAGAGGAACGCACAAAACATAAAGAAATACTCATTGCTTACTGCTCAATTTATTTTAATATTTTACTTAATATATATCCACTATAATCTGGAGTAATTATATTATGATTAAATCAATTATTTAAAGACACATAATACTAACAATATTACATTAATATATATTTACACACGTAAAAAACATTGGCTTCAATTTCTTAAATAACAGTTTCCTTTAAACAATCTATAAGGAATAATTCTTATAGTTCAATATTTATAAACTCGTTCATATGATCTACTCATACGAACTGGTAGTTAATTATCTTAATACTCGTTAAAGGTGTGCCTTCCGTGCTAATAGTGACAATTGAAATCGGTTACCTCTACTCTTTGATACGTGCATATTCATGCCATCTCACTGATGTGGGAAAATCGTTGCACTTCGCGTACTTGCGCAGGCTACCATTCTATTGCTTACAATCTACAGACATTTTTTTTACAAAAACCAAAAACATGATGCTGACTCGTTCGAGAGTTTTAAGACGACTACCAAAAAGTTCAGGTGCGTCTAGGACGCTGTCGAAATTGCATCTCTTGGAAAGTTCTAGAACATTCTCTCAAACCTTTTTCTTTTCACATTGTAGTGTCGTTGTTGATTCGTTGACGTGAAGAAGGGGATGCGCTGCTTATTTATGTTAGTATTGCCATTGGCTCCCTCTGCAGCATTTAAATAGCTCATTAGCTAGGTTGGCATCCGCAATTGGAATTTCGAAATGGCTAGGTTGGCATCCGTAATTGGAATGTAACATGTAATACAAATATTGTGTTACATGATATCCCCCCTTGCAGAGAGAAAATTTCAGCACACGGTAAACATTGCACTGAATACATATGTGTACACATTGCGGGCACTGTGGAAATGTTGCTTTGATCCACTGCACATATATCTGTCATAGAAATGCAGATCATCGTATGTAAGACACACTATATTGTAACATTGACATACATATATCGGTGCATTACAACCGACATGTCACTAAAATGAAGGCACTCACTGTTCGGAAGATACACCATCGTACTTGGTAACACATATACTGCTGTACATGAAGAAATTATCACTGTTCGGAAGGCACACTATATTGTCACATGTAATTATCACGAGCACGGAAGACACCTTATTGTCACATGGAATTATCACGAGCACGGAAGACACCTTATTGTCACATTGAATTATCATGAGCACGGAAGACACCTTATTGTCACATTGAATTATCATGAGCACGGAAGACACCTTATTGTCACATTGAATTATCATGAGCACGGAAGACACCTTATTGTCACATGTAATTATCATGAGCATGGAAGAATGAGTCACCATCCTGTGACTTAACTTTCAAAGTTCCGGTACTTCAATATTTATATTTTCATTATGTTGCTTCGTACAGTCTATTGTACACTTCAAATGAAGACTATATCATAATTGTTATTTGCATTTCTATTTATATATAATTTCACAACATTACATTAAACTATACACAATTCATTACCTTGATTTCTCATTTTCACAGACGTAAATAATTTTTCGACAATTTTTTATCTGTATATATTTCTTATTTGTAATACACATACATGTTATATAACTGTTTAGGCGTGTATCAATCATGGGTATTTTGCACATCATAATTATATCATATTACGTCTCGGCATTTAAAATATCAAATCTATATACTCATTTCGCTACTCCAAAATACTGCATCTCCACAATAACAAGTATGCCTTTAACTTTCCTCTTCGGCTTCCCTTTCGTGTGACACAACTGCGCGGGGGGAAATGGAGAAAAAGAAAAAAGAAAAAATTTCGCTTGACCCGTAGCTTTCCTCTCTTCTCCTACGTGTTTCCATGCCAACTGCGAACAATCGGTCATGCATGGCGATTTTCTGCGCCCCGACCCCCCGAAGCACGGAACGTTACATAAGATTGCAACTTTCAATCCCCTGTTCTGCCCAAATAATCGTAATCGCTTGCGATTTTGGCGGTATATTCTTCACAAGCGCGCGCTTTCGACTGTCCGGTGGTGATGTACGCTCTCATTGACGGAAGGTTTTACGTGTATCCTTTTAAGGAATTCCACATTTTATAGTTTATGTGTATTAAGTTATACATTTATTTTACATATGTTGTTCTTAATTCTATTTAATTTAATATATATATATACATATTTTTCTTATGACCTTAACGCAAATCTATATGTTGAATTTATTATGCTTTTACTTTCATGTACTCTTAATTCATTGGATTTATTTATCCCTTGTTGCAACAACGCGTGATATATTATTTTATGTGTAGTATTATGAATATACCATGATTTTGTTCTGTAATTGATATAACTGACTTTATGTTCCCGTTTCAGCATAACTTTACATATTTATTTATTTAAATCTAATTGTTTCATATTTAATTTTATCTGTTATTTATTTTTATTTTCAGTGATGCTTAATTAATGCTATAGTTTATTAATTATACTCAATCATTTATCATTTACATACAAATCAATGTGTTTTCCTAATGTATTTTTATATACCGGCCGGTATTTTTAAATAACTATAATTGCCTGCAATTATAATTTTAATTTTGAAACATTGATTGTATGCTTACAATAGAATTTTTTCGTATTATTATCGTACTGTGTAGGGGAGATTTTCTCCGATGTTTATTTTTAGCCTGGATTTTTATTTTGAAGGGGACAAGCTTTCGCCGTCCAATGGACTTCTTACGCTGACCGTGAAAGATGGGAGCTATCTTATTTTTTTTTTTTTTTTTTTTTTTTTTTTTTTTAAAGTTTTATTAATTCATTTATGTACTTAACTTTTATTTTGTTTTCCAGATTGCGTGTTTTTGTAAAAGGTCTGTATACACTATTTATGCAATATATATCTATTAATTTACTAATTATTATTTATATCAGCTGTTACTGTTATTTTTGACTTCACAATTTTATTTATTTATTTATTTATGATTTTGCTTTTATTCTGTCAGCTTTTTTTATAAACTATTAATTAATAATTTTATGATTTTGAATATCCTGTACTTGCATTTACCATGTTCCATGACTTTATTTTGAATTTTATTAATTATGTTATACTATTTTTTCAAGACCCGTACAAGAAAAGGAAACAGTGCATATACTTCATCAGCATGTTACCATTGGAAACAAAATTTGCCACTTCCTCGTTGACCTCTACAGCCATTCATCATCTGTTATCAATAAAGACACATGACCATCAAGATTCTTGAATTGTCAACTCCCTATTACGACACTCCTATCCTTAATTCATCAGTCACCGTACAAGTAATACAAATTGCAAGTAAGTGACATTTAATTATCTCTCTCCTTCTTTTTTCTAACACCTTAGTTTATTTTATTTTAGAACATTGAGGGGTATTGTATGTATTATTTATCACTTGTACATATTTTTTCTGATATTTATTGCTCTATTCATAAAATGTATCCATCCGAATCTCCCTGCTCTTATCCCCACTTACATAGTATTTGACAATGTCCATTTTTATAACGTAGACTAATTTTTATTTTGTTTGGAAGGGAAAATACATTTATTTACTTTACTTATATTTTCTAAGATTAAATTTATTTATTTTACTTATATTTTCATATAAATTATTTATCTTTTATCATTGTCCGTTCATTTATTTAATATCTACTTGCATAAAAGGGACGGGAATCTAGAACTTTTTAATTTTGCTGTACTGCTACTTGATGAAACGCTGATAATTTTAATAAAATGGGCTGGCGCTAATACTTTTACGTTGTACACGTTGATACTTATTGACAACATTACTGCTAACCAGTCAACCCGCTGATAAACTTTCCTACTGTTCTTTTTTTGTTGCTGTTGTTGCAGAAACATCCATGATTTAAAAATTCCTATCCGCTGGACTTGCCTTCCTCCAGACAATTTTTTTTTTGAAGTTTTATTTAATTTTGCGATTTTGTTGACTACCGTGCATTTTGGATAACTATCATGCCTATTCTCACACTAAGTCTTCACTACTACACACTTTTCCTTAACACTACAGTTTTCACAATATACCATACATAATATACAATACACAATACATACTAAAATAACCATATACTTTTGCTGCCCTATGTTTTGCACATATTGTGGCACTATGCTATTTGTAACACACTTGTTGTCTATTTACTTATTTATCACTTAATTTTGAAAGTTGCTCTATCTACATAAATTTTCTATTATTATAATTATATTCATTTTCTTTACATTAACCAAAAATATCTATTTGTAGACTACCTTCCAACTTAATTTTTACATTTACTGTAGATTACCAAAATTATTTCAAAATGCTTTCCAATTTAATTTCAAAATATTGTAGGAAACTAATATATTTTATAATACCATCTAATTTAATTTAAAATTCATTATAGACTGCTACACATCTTGTAGAGTGCTTTCCAATTAATTTTAATTTTATTGTAGAATCGTAAAAAACAATTATTGCAGAACAACTTCTAAACTATTCAATAACTATTGTAGAATACTAAAAAAAATTATTTTGCAGAATATCATTTGAATTAATTTTAACATTATTGTATAATATTACACATACTGTAAAACTTTTCCAAATTTTATTTTTGAATTCACTGGCTCTACCTCTTGTGCTGCATTTATTTGCATACACTTACTATTTATTTCTGCTCTATAATATTTTAATTTTTTCACTTAATTTAGCAGACAATTTTACATTTAAATTTTTTTTTTTTTTTTTTTTTTTTTACTTTTTATATTATTTTGCTTTCGAATGCTATTTTTTGCGTGTCCTCAGATTATAACGTCTCGGACTCTGATAATTCTGATTATTGGCGTTATATTCTTTGTTTACATACGATTGACTTCTGTCAACAGTTCGCCGTGTTTGTTTATTTTGTAAATACTTTTTACGCGGTTCTGCTTTATATAATTTATTTGCATGAACCACTATCCATTTTTTATTTGGATCGTACATAGGTGTGATAGCGTAATTATTGTTACGGATCACCTTTACGATGCGAAATGGCCCTTGAAATTTTTTTTGTAATGCTGTGGTGGGTCTTAGATTTTTTAGATAAACAATTTGCCCTCTCAATAATTTCTGCTGTCTAACTCTTTTACAAATTCTTTCTTGGCGACTTTGGGCTTGAATTTGTTTTTGTTTTGCATACCTATTAATTTTTTCCGCTAAAGTAAGTGCTTCACTGACGTCATTATCATATTCAGTTTTAGTTAAATTCGGACTGTCATCAGGGTCCGCTATTTCCAGATTATTTTCTCCGGGTAATTTCAAATCTCTGGTGAGAAACAAAATAGCGGGACTGTGGTCTATATTTGCGCTGGGTGTCGCATTATGAAATAATTTGACATATGGCAATACTTTGTGCCAATTAAATGTTTGGTCAGCCATTGCTGCCAAAGAATTTTTTATTCCCAAGTGGCTTCTTTCTAAAATTGCATTTGAGCTGGGTTTGTAAATTGAAGTATATTTCAATTTTATACCATGTTGCTCTGCGAATTTTTTAAATTCCTCGCTTTTCAGTTGCCGAGCATTATCAGTCAGCAGCCACATAGGAACGCCATTTTGTGAGATCCAATTCGTTAGGACCTGTAATACACTCGCAGTTGTAATATTTCTCACGGGTACTGCCTCCAGGAATCTCGAGTAATGGTCTATCATCGTTATGATGTACTCGTGCTGTCCGTTACTTCTCGGTAGCTTCCCTACAATGTCTAATGCCACCGTGTGATTTTGTTGACATGGACGTGGCACATGTTGTAATGGCATAGGTCTTATAGCCTTATTTTTGTAACATAAACATGCATCACATGATGCGCAAAAATTCTTTACATCACTGTATGCTCCTTTCCAGTAATACTTTCTATTCAGAATTTGATAGGTTTTTTCAACTCCAAAATGTGGTGTATGAGCTAACTCAATAACTGCGAATTTTAGACTGTGAGGTATTAGAATTCTGTCCTTTTGCATAGGATTTCTGATATTTCTAGCAGTCTTTATCATAATTAAACCCGTATTTACATCTTTATAGTATTTATTTACATATTTTGGCTGTTTACATTTTGCATTTAGTCCGTTAATAATTTTCTTTATCTCTCTATCTTTTGCTTGCTCTTCTAAAATTTTGGCTATTGTTATCGCGCTGTCATTAGCAATAATGTTATTTATTAATTTAGTCTTAGTTTGTTCAGAAAAAATTTGGCGTGACATAAAATCACTGGGATTATCTTGTCCTTTAATGTATTTTATATCGAAAGAATATTGTTGTAAATTTAATAACCATCTTGCGATTAAATCAGAATTTTGATTTTCCAAATTAATAAAGTGCGTTAACGCTTTAGAATCAGTAAACACCGTAAAATGCGTACCATATAAAAAATCTTTGAAATGTATTATAGCGTCGTGAATTGCTAACAATTCTAGCTTCATGCTCGGATATTTCTTTTCGCTGTCTGAAAGTTTCCTGCTATAATACTCGATAGGATGAAAATTTCCGTTCACTGATTGAAGTAAAATTCCTGACGCGGCTACTTTTGAACAATCAGTCGACAAGAAGAACGGCTTTGACATATCAGCTGCCTTGACTACCGGTATCGATAAAATCGCGTTTTGCAATGTTACAAACGCTTCTTCGCATTTCTCCGTCCATATAAATTTTTTATCTTTCTTTGTTAATTCAATTAATGGATTGCATAGTTCAGAAAAATTTGGTATGATCTGCCTAAAATAATTACATAAACCTAAAAATGATTTTACTTTTTTTACTGTCGTTGGCACAGGGAAATTCGTTATTTTTTGTACATTATCATCTGAAGGTGTTATGCCTTCCTTACTTATTTTAAATCCTAGAAATTTAATGTTCTCTTTACACATTTGTAATTTTGAAGGGTCAATGGTTAAACCAAATTTAGCTAATCTCGAAAATACCGTTTTTAATTTCTCCAACATTTTCTCGAATGAATTTGCGGCAATTACAATGTCATCTAAATAAAATTCAATTTTCTGATCTTTTAAATCTCCTAAGCATTTCATCATTAGTAATGAGAAATAGGCTGATGAGTTTTTTGCGCCAAAAGGCATTCTATTAGGGCTATAGGCGGCTTCCTTCGTTACGAATGTGAGTATCGACCCATATTCAGGTTTGATTTTTATCTGAAAAAACGCGGCTTTTAAATCAATTACAGTATATAATTTGTGGCCTGCGATGTTGTGCAGAATGTCGCTAATTTTACCAATATTTACGGGCAGTAATTCAGTAATTTGATTAAGTAGCCTGTAATCTACGGCTAAACGATATTTTTGTTCTTTATTGGCATTATTACTATTAATACTGGCTTTCTTCTTTATCAATAAGCATGGGAACGCATAATTACTTGTAGATTTTTCTATAATTCCAGCTTCACACAATTGTTTGATTTCACTTTCGAGTACAGGTTTTAACATTTTTGGCAAGGGATAAGGTTTACATTGAATTGGGTATTGGTGTAGTAAATTAAATTCCGGTACTATTTCTTCCGTCATTCCCAGCGTTTTGTATGATTTCGAAAATACATCATAATTTTGTAACAGTAATTTTAGCAATATATGTTTTTCATTTTCTTGTAAGTGATCTAGTTTAAAATCTTGCGGTGTTAATTCCGCTTTTCGTAACGCTGAAATGTCCATTTTTTGTGGATCATTTAAGCTTTCGATATTGTTAATCTGTAAAATTTTATCAGTATCATGTTTCTCTTCATAAATTTCAAACTGCGGTGTTACAGTACCAAATATCATATTTTTATTTAGATGAATCTCTTCTTCTGTTTTGTTTGTTAAAAGAGTAGAAATAAATTTTCTATTATTTACATAATGTAAAGAATGCTCAGCGTGTAAATCTTTTAATGAATTTGTAATATTTAACAATACCTCCTTATCCTCAAAATAGTTTTCATTTAATTTTAATTTTATTGATTTTGTTTCTTTAGGTAGTAATTTAATTTTATGCGCTAAGCTTGCATTTAAGCATTGAATATGTTCAACTCTTGTATAATTATTTTGTGGTTCCTCTGCTTTTTTCTGATTTTTGTCTTGAAATGGTATAGATATGGATTCTTTGACAAACTTTAATATTAATTTATTTGTGTCAATTATGGCATGATGATTTTTGAGAAAATCAAATCCTAAGATTATTTCATAGGGTGTGTTGTTTAATTGTTTAGTTATGAAAAAAGAATTTTTGCATCTTTTGTTTTCAATTTTAAAGCTAAAGCTGATGCATTTTGAAAATTGAATGTTTTCTTTGGTCATAGTCTGTATTTTTACTTGTCTAGATAAATAGTTAATTTTAATTTTATTTTTGATTTTTTGAAAAATGTTATCTGATAATAAAGTGACACTTGCGCCACTATCTATGAGAGCCACTGTTTTTATATTTTCTAAATTAATGTTAATCATTGGCAATGCGTCACTCTGTCCATATGTTGAATTCAGTAGATGTTCATTTAAATTTTGTGCATCCTTATTAATTTTGCTTGCAATTTTATGGGATCTCGAATCCTTATTTGATGCCTTATAACTTTCTGTTTGTCTTTTATTTCGAGGTCCCTTTCTTAGTTTAAATATTCATTATTCTGATATTGCCTATGATTGCTTTCATAATGTGGTCCATTATTCTGATATGATCTTCTGTTATTACTTTGAAATTGTCTGTTATTTCCTGCACGACGCCGTATACCCCGGTTATTTATGAAATTGCCTCTTCTGAAATTCGCCCTACTATAGTGTGCATAATTATTTTGATTAGTGGGTCTTTGTTGAAAATTGGTAGTTTCCTGAATGTTATTTCCATTTGTCATCGCCCTTTTTAAATTGTCTTGTACTTTATTAAGCATATAGCATTCGGACATCCAGTGATTGTTACGACCACACGCTATACAGAATTTCTGTGGCGGGTTTTCTGCAGTATTTTCAGTTTTTACATGATTTATTTCTACATTCTCAATTATTTTATTTTCTATTTCAATACTATTTATACAATCACTATCTTCCTCCAATGCGGATTCTATCACCTCAGCTATTTTCACTGCTTCGTCAAAGGTCTTCGGGTCATTTTTTTTTATTTCTGTTCTTAAATCTTCTCTGACTATTTGTAAAAATTTGGTGAGTTTAATTTTCTCTGTAATTTTTTTTACATTTGCGTCCATTGTTTCATCTACTTCTAGAAAAATTATCGCCTGGTTTTCGATTTCTTGTGCAAGTTCCTTAATTGTCATATTTGGTAAATGTTTCAGATTGTTAAAATTGTTGTGTTTTTGCACTAATGTTTGTTTCCTTTCAAATTTGTTTTTTAATAACTCCATGAATTTTTCATATGATTTTTCCTTTTGTAGAACAATATTCTCTGCCAAAAATTGTTGAGCCTTTCCTCTTAATCTAGATTTCATAATTATTCTCTTGTTCTCTTTCTCTTGTTCAGACCATGCTGTTAGATCCGATATTTCATTGAATTGCATTATAAAAAAATGCACGTTGTTGTCTTTTTGTCCATCAAATGATGGCAACATCTGCATAATTGGCAACGATGTATTTTGCTGCGCTTGATTTGCGGGCATCTGTATCTGGATCGCGTTATTTGCCGAACTATCTGTTATACTACTATTTACATTAATCGGCGGATCTTGCCTCGCTCTTTTATTTGTTTGCCTAGTTTTATTCAGCGCCATGATTTAATACACTGTTATACAATTCTGACTCTATATTAAATATCTACACTAATACACACATATATACACAATAATATAATACATATTAAAATTATCATTTTCATGCATATTCTTATCGTTCTACTGAGTTATATCTCATTATTAAATTCATTGTTAAATTCAATATTACATTCCACTTATTATTAAATTCACTTTTATATTCAAACTCATTATTAAATTTAATATTATATTCAAACTTATTATTAAATTCAATATTATATTCAAACTTATTATTAAATTTAATTTTGCCTTTTACTTGTATTTTTTTTTTTACTTTGTCTTATGAAAATTAATTCTCTCCGAGCTTGACCACATACGGCACCAATTCGCGCGGCGACATCATGTCATAAGGTAAATTTGTCCTTATCAAAATTTACCAGTGTAGGACTTACCTATGATGCCGTCGCTAGGGGTGGAGCATGTAGCCCCAGGTTCACAAGCTGCGGAGAGGAACGCACAAAACATAAAGAAATACTCATTGCTTACTGCTCAATTTATTTTAATATTTTACTTAATATATATCCACTATAATCTGGAGTAATTATATTATGATTAAATCAATTATTTAAAGACACATAATACTAACAATATTACATTAATATATATTTACACACGTAAAAAACATTGGCTTCAATTTCTTAAATAACAGTTTCCTTTAAACAATCTATAAGGAATAATTCTTATAGTTCAATATTTATAAACTCGTTCATATGATCTACTCATACGAACTGGTAGTTAATTATCTTAATACTCGTTAAAGGTGTGCCTTCCGTGCTAATAGTGACAATTGAAATCGGTTACCTCTACTCTTTGATACGTGCATATTCATGCCATCTCACTGATGTGGGAAAATCGTTGCACTTCGCGTACTTGCGCAGGCTACCATTCTATTGCTTACAATCTACAGACATTTTTTTTACAAAAACCAAAAACATGATGCTGACTCGTTCGAGAGTTTTAAGACGACTACCAAAAAGTTCAGGTGCGTCTAGGACGCTGTCGAAATTGCATCTCTTGGAAAGTTCTAGAACATTCTCTCAAACCTTTTTCTTTTCACATTGTAGTGTCGTTGTTGATTCGTTGACGTGAAGAAGGGGATGCGCTGCTTATTTATGTTAGTATTGCCATTGGCTCCCTCTGCAGCATTTAAATAGCTCATTAGCTAGGTTGGCATCCGCAATTGGAATTTCGAAATGGCTAGGTTGGCATCCGTAATTGGAATGTAACATGTAATACAAATATTGTGTTACAACGAGCAATAAAGTATAATAAATATTTATTAACAATCAGTAATTTCAAGTCAAAAATTAATAAGGAAAATTTAACCCAATCAGAAAATAAGTCTTTATCGAAAAATGTATTCAACAAGATTTGCGAGTCTGCAATAATCAATTTTTTTACAAAATCTAGAAATAAAGGTATATGGGAAGGTAGCAAACAACTTACCACCCACCTGAGACTGTTAATTTAAATCCTCTATCTCGTTTCCAATAATTCCAAAGTTACAATGTTAATAATAATATGTCATTAGACAGCGCTCTTTGACGCTAGAGACAATTGCTGGACAGTTCAGCAATTGTCTTTTTTTTAGCATCATCACTCGTAACCCGGATTTTGTGCGTGCAACATGGGTCATTTCACGAAATCTGAGATAGTTGGAATGCATGTGGGGCTGCCAATGAAAACGTAAAAATTACTGTAAGGTTATCGGTAAAATCTTACAGCAGCTCCTCTATTTCTTTTTAAAGCCCCCATACGTTAAAGCCTCTATAAGCCATTTAAAACCCCCATACGTGTGACCATTCCGCCATAACCACTGTACTATTCCACTCCAGATGCGTATCTCTAGGACTCAAGGATAGTAGTTATGGAGTACCGTCTGCAAGCGCAAACGTTTCTTTTGGGTATTCATTAACAAAAAATATGTGTTTTGATGTTCTTTCTCTCCCATTAAGTCTTTCAGGACTAGCGCCGGTTATATCCAGCATCCACTAAATGCTTCACCTTGGCTAGCGCCGGTTATATCCGATATCCACTAAATGCTTCACCTTGGCTAGTGCCGGTTACATCCGTCATCCATTAAATGCGTTGCATTGGCTAGCGCCGGCTATATCTGGCATCCACTAAATGCGTCGCATTGGCTAGCGACATTTGCAGTAACGATACGCGAGTTGGACACTACGCATTTAACTTGCGTATAAGAAAAAGTTCTTGACACGAAAAAAGTGTATTTGTTTCCTACCTTTTTGTGGCGTATCATAGTTAAAAGTAAAGTAATTAAAGAGTACGGTGTACACTAATGGCACGACGACCCATTCATTGGTGGCGTACTGATGGCTAGTTTCGCCGTCGCAAAAAGATTAAACTTAAGGGTATTTCCAATTACCCTGTAGTGTTTTGGTAAGGAAAATATCTGCTATGGCCCATATATGGTATACCGTATAATTTTATCGGGTATTGCAAAATAGTATTATACACTAATATGCAACATAATTGGAGAGTGGTTTTACTCGTTTTTATCTTACAAGAATACATTTTTAAATAGCCTGTGATTTTCTTTCTTTTTTTAGAAAATTATGCAAGGAGAAAATTGTAAAATCTATATGATTGGTCCAAATGATCACAATTATAGTATCATATCTTTCATTTTAAAGGGCTTGAAAACAACCTTTCGATTCATACCAAATTTGACAATGGTGATTTTCCCCCACGCAAGAGGCCCCTAATAACGTACGAGTTTTCGCTCGAATTTAAAAAAAAAATCTGATGTGAGCAGCACATGACTTTCCTTATATAATGCAATGAATTTACTACTTTTACAGTGAAAAAAATAGGTTATTATTATAGTAGATACTTATATTCTTTCCAAGATATTGAATTTTCATTAATTAGTCGTCATTTTCATCGATTTTGCGTCATTTCTATCCTTTTGGCTAGATTTCCGTTAATTTGGCAACACTTAAAAAGTCGCTAAGTTGGCAACATTCCGCCAAATTTGTCGCCAAAATCTCGCCAAGCGTTATGGACAGAGAAATAAGTTATTCTTATAGCAGATAAATAACTATTGGCGTTCAAATACAAATGTAATACTCAAAGTATCTTTTCTTATGAATGGAAAGAACTGGATCCACGAGTATGATGTCACCAAATTTATCGCATGATATTATATATCAAAAGCGAACATGTTTCTCAACAGTTAGTAAATATATAAATATATTTTTTTTAATATATTTATATATATTTTTTTTATTTATGGTATTTTTTGATAAATTTATTTGGAAAATGCGCAATATCTCGAGAACGGTTCATGCTAGCTTTCTGAAATTTATGTCAATCGTTTTCTAAGGAAAAATTACATAAGAAATGTCTATTTGCGTAACTTTATTAAAGGTTTTGATTTTTTGATGATTTTTTCAAAATTTCACTCGAAAATTTAGGGAAGTTTTGAACATTCGATTGCGTCTAAAAACAATAGTCTTCCAGTATTCACGGATTGTGATTTTTGTACCAAATTCCATTCGAATCGCTCCATTCATTCGTGAGATATCGTCTCCACAGACTCACTGACACACACACACACACACACACAGGGATGCTTGTAACGTGCTCTCCCGTCGAAAACTCAAATTCGAATTTTCGACCCCGTCACAATACTTTCTTTATACATTATGTATATAATGAAAGTAAAAATTAGTCTTATATTTTTAGATAACAAAGCCGGATGTAAAAATTTTTCATTGAAACAATTTTAGTTTTAGAGCGATATTTCTCTATCCATTCTTAAACGAGTGTCAATAAAGAGTTTAAAAAGTTTACCCATATTCTACAGCCTGCGACATTTTAATAATTACTTGGTTGATAAAGCGTGTTCAAGAAACTAGATATGTTGCAGACAAAGCCAGAACAGTTAAGACTTTACATTGCAGTACTTTCCTTATATGCATAATGTATAAGGAAAGTATTGTGACGGGGTCGAAAATTCGAATTCGTGTTTTCGACGGGAGAGCACGTTTCAAGCATCCCTGATCACAAATCAAACATTTTTGAAGTGATGTGTGTGTGTGAAACTATGTGTGTGTGTGTCAGTGAGTCTGTGGAGACGATAACTGACGAACGAATGGACCGATTCGAACGAAATTTGGTACAAAAATCACAATCTGTAAACACTGGAAGACTATTGTTTTTATACGCAATCGAATGTTCAGAACCCCTCTAAATTTTCGAGTGAAATTTTGAAAAAATCGACAAAAAATCTAATAAACCGCTAATAAAGTTACGCAGAAAGACATTTCTTATATATTTTTTCATTAGAAAACGATTGACATACATTTTAGAACTCTAACACGAATCGTTCTCGGGATATTGCGCATTTTTAAAAAAAATTATCAAAAAGTCATGTAAAATAAAAAAAATATTTCCTATTGAGAAACATGTTCACTTTTCATATGTAATACCATGCGATAAATTAGTGACATCATTCTCGTGGATCTAGCTCGTTCCATTCATGAGAAAAGGTCTTTGAGTAATAATTTTGTATTTGAACGCAAATAGTTGTTTATATGCTGTAAGAATAACTTATTTCTCCATCCATAACGTTTGGCGAGATTTTAGAGACGAATTTGGTGGAATGTCGCCAACTTGGCGACTTTTTAAGTGTTATCAAATCAAAGAAAATCTAGCCAAATGGATAAAAATGGCGCTAAATCAATGAAAATAACGACTATTTGACGGAAATTCAATATCTTGGAAAAAATGCAAGTATATACTATAAGAATAACCTATATTGTTTGTAATGTAAAAGTAGTAAATACTTTGCATTATATAAGGAAAGTCATGTGCAGCCCACATCAGATTTTCTGGAGATAAAACTGTCTAAAATATATACTAAGCTGCTGAAACTGTTTATTGGACTCTTCTGAAACTTTTCAATAACACTCTCATACGGATGGCTTGAGGGATATTATTCTAAAAATTTTCATTTTAAAAACCCGCTATATTTTTCGGTTCATAAAGAGAGGTCTTTAATGATTGTCTGTCGTATTGAAAACAGCGACGATAGTTCTGATATATTGAGGATCTATAAATGCCCCCGTGGAGTTATATCCATAATGCCAATCCCATAATGCTTTGAGTCCAATCCCATAATGCTTTGAGATTTATACCTAGGTGCCGGTAATGTTAGTTAAGTAGCCATTATTGTTAGTTGACACAGTAGAAAAGCGTAGTATTAAGTATATGGAATTTTGGTTATTATTAAATTAAGAGTTCCTAATGTGTATAATTAGTCAGACTTTTTTATAGTCGTAGGATATAATACATAATATATGGAGATAAAAATAAATTGAAAGCTAAAATAATTTTGAATAAGTAGGAATATTCATTATTGTTGCAGTTCTACTTTGCATTGCCCTAATAATTTATATTTACACAATTGACATTTAAATAAATATTTTAGGTCTTTCGCCATAGAAATGAGTACAATGCAGGGCTACTTATCGTATCCTTGCGCCACTTGAATTATTGTCTCAAACAATATTGTCATTTTCTTAAAATGAAGTTATAACTCATTTATGCTGCCAACTAACAGAAATAAATTTATTATTTCAATTCGTCGGTACATTATAATATTATAAAATTGGATGTGCACAATTTTTCGGTCATCCTGTATAGCTTTAAATTTAAATTTAGTGTTCCTGTAAGAAAAAGAAACTTCCGATTTAAAAGGGAAGACACTTTCGAAAATAACGTCTTGGACAGCAGTTGTTATCCACCACTTTCTACCTGTCAAGCTGACCCCTATAAGTGAAGATAGACAATGCAATGAAGGGCTATTTTGCAATTCAAATTGGAAATCCGGAATTTATCTTGGGAGTTCGCCGTTACAAAGTGATGAATGTATTCGGAATATTTTTAGAATTCCTATAATTCACAGCAGGGTGTCCCGAAAGTCCCGGAACGGCCTTTGTTTTCTCAAACATTAGTCGTAGATATATATTGTTACGATGTATCCCCTGAAATTGTAGGCATGAGCTCTGGATACAAGAATGAGTCTAAATTTTTGGATAACTAACACGTTTATTCACAAGCACAGGGTGAACAGGAAAATATACAGCAAATCAGCACTTAAATGCTCCACTAATTTTACAAAACAGCGGGTACTATTCTCAAAATTTTGATGAACATCATAGTCCAATGTACCTCGTATCACATCTACTGATCTGCAACTATGTAAAAACGCTTTTATAGACTCTCTATAGAAACTTCTGGTAATCTCTCATATCTCGTAGAATACTGGTTATTTGGAGGTGATTCTACGCTTTGAAAAGTCGCCAAATTTCACCAAATCATTTATGAATGACCGAATCTGGCAACCATTCTTCAAACTGTGGCATAAGGTAATCCTATATTCATGTCATGGGAAAGGATGCTAGAACTGTTGTTTTCCTCGTCTGGTCTTTGAAAGAGACAAAATTGAGAGGGGGGAAAAAGAGAATCCCGAGCATCTTAAAAGTTCGCACCAATTATTCAAATTAATAAATAGTTTGGATGAGGTTATGATTTATCTGACATCAGTTTCATAGCGAGAAATGCATTTGTTTGAAAACCACGGAATTTAACTTTGTATACTGTTCTTTACTTCAAAATTTTTCAATTACTAAAAACGTTATGCGGTAATATATAGTACTAAAACAGTTCGATTCTTTTACGAGAAAAATTGACCGAGAAAAAAAACAATGAATTTCATGACTTAAATCACTTTTCCACGTCTACGAATGCATCATTTCGAGCTAGTTGTACGGGGTCATATCAAATAAAATATTTCAGGATATGCCTTTTGCATTTCATTTAATAGCATATCTTTTGGATTTTTAAGTGTCCCACGAAGTCCTTTAACACCCAATGTATGGTAGACATTCACATTGCAGATACCAGTATCCATGGACCGGTTTCGTGTTTATCAGCATGTAATAACAAAAATCTGCAATGGCAGCAAGGAACTTGTTATAAGCCACAATTTTCTTAAACTTTTATGTCAACTGATAATTTCAGTCCTTCCAAGTAGCTGATATAAAATGCATTTACAATTTAGCTTAGGTTACAAAGCTGCAAATTTCATAAACCCAAAACCCGACTATAAGGGGGGGGGGTTCCCCAAATTCGCAAGACACTCCCATTGTTAATTAATAATTTCTTTAGAAAGGGATTATGGGTATGCATAATATGAGTATGCTTGATTTGATTTGTTTTGTACACTTTCATATCATTTTAGGCGGAGGATCAAGTATAACATGCTATGTATACAGGGTGATGAAAGAAAGATAGGTCAAACTTTACGAGGTAATAGTACACACCAAACCAAGCATTTTTAGTCATAGTTTACCTGGTAGGAAATGAAACGTAAAGGCGTTACAGGCCGCTCCGCAAACTTAAAAGAGTCATTCTGGTTGTAATTTTCTGGTTGAAGAAGAAAAACACGTATGCAAATTTCATCTGGGGAAGAAGAACCCTTATGCAAATTTTCGTAACACGGAATGTACGGCCTTATCAGTTTGCAGCATTTATTCCGATGGATTGGGCGAGGTGGTCCCATAGCTTGGTCCCCACGATCGCCCGATCTTTCTTTCTGTGGGGATATCTCAAGAGTTTCGTCAATGATACTCCCCTTCAATCTGAAGAAGAACTCGTCGCCAGAATTTCGGCTGTTGCTGCCGAAGAGCGTGACATGCCTGGTCTGTTCGATAGAGTTCACCAATCCCTCCATTGCCGATGTGAGACCTGAGTTCAGGTTGACGGTCGCTCTTTCGAGTTTCACCATTTATTATTGAGTTTCACCATTTTTGAGTTTCACCATTTTGAGTTTCACCATTTAGCGCCCACTGGCGCCTTTACCTTTCATTTCCGACCTGGTAAACTATGACGAAAATTCTTGGTTTGATGTGTACTATCATCTCGTAAAGATTGGCCTATCTATTTTTAGTAATCCTGCCTGTGTCATATGTTAGGTATAGCATACTAAACATATTAAACTATGTATGTAGGGAAGGTAAAAGAAAAGGGATCTGTGCTTTATTTTGTAGATATTTCATAGTTTATATTCGATTTGTCATCATACCTTCCGATTTGTCATCATACCTTCCGATTTGTCATCATACCTTCCGATTTGTCATCATACCTTCCGATATGTCATCATGCCTTCCGATTTGTCGCCACACGCCTGAATTATACGAATATTTTGCTGTGTCTATTGAAACTCATAAATATCAAAACAGGTCTGTCAGTCTGCGGGAAAACCACATATTGATCACATTCGATTTCTTACGTATTCAACAATTTCATTGACTTAACAATTCATCCTACCGATTCTTTTAGAATCAATCTTCAATTAAACTTTTTATATCCCAAAATTCAAAATAGACAGGACAATCAAGTTCTATTATGAACTTATTCTGTAACACCGAAACCCAATTTCCACATATCTTCAACAGATTTGCAACAATTCCTAGTTGAATATATCTCAAATAGAAGGTTAAATATAATTCAAGGTTATGGGGAATTTACAAACTCGAAATCTAAAATTGCATTAGTACTGCATACTAGTGTAACATTTTACTAGTATTCCATTTGACATACTCTTGAGAAAGTATCGTTTTCATGAAAATTTTCGATTTCGATATTTTGACGCCAATATATGTTTTAAGACCTCCTGTATACGTTTTGGCTATTTTTGGAGTGATGTCCGTCTATCTGTCTGTCCGTATGTATGTCTGTCGTCGATTTCAAGTGTACGCGATAGTGGACACAAATATTGATGGATTTTCACAAATCTTTATATCCGGCTTTGTTATCAATAAATCTAGAGCTAGCATTTTTTTAAAATTCGAATGAATACTTCGAAATTTATTCGAAATATTATATATTTACTTTCCCTACAATACATGGCAATGTATAGGGAAAGTATTGGAATCATGCCAAAAATCGCAACTAGAGTTTTCGACAGATCTACACGTTTCGAGACCTCTTGAATACGAAAAAACTATTTTTAGCGTGACGTCTGTGTGTTTGTCTGTCTGTGTGTCTGTGCAATGCATTTATCCATTCTAACTCAAAAACTAATGCGCTGATTTTCATAAAATTTGTTAGGTAAGTCACTTGGGTGTGACCCTGGTGATGAATAGTTTTTAGTATGATTCGAAATAAAAGAACCCGCCTTTTTTGCGAAATGACCCTCAAAAATTGCCTATATTCACTCTAGCTGAAAAACTAATCGAACGAATTTCACAACATTCGAGTGATAAGTCGCTTGTGGGTTACTCTGGTGCTGCTTAGATTTTGGTAAGATTCGAAAAACATAATCTGCCTTTTTTGCAAAATGGCTCCCCAAAATTGCAGAAATCTAAAATAAAAAACTACGTATGCTCAAATATATCCATCAGATGCTAGTTTTATACGCAATTTTTTACGGAGAAAAGAATAAGACCAACCCCATTACACTAGGACTAGTCGTTCTCGAGATATTTTAGTGTTTTCGTATTTGCTCTACGTCACCTTTGAAAATAAGTCCAGTTGCCAAATGAGAACGAAAATTGAATTAAAAATGAATTAAATTTAATTAAAATAAAGAGAACGTGGATATAAGTCTGCAGGGAAAGTCATGTGCTGCCCACATCAGATTTTTTTAACATGGCATCATAGGACAAAATTGGACATAATCATGCATAAAATGGTTTGCTTATTGCTCAATGTTCAAGTAATTTTACACTTTCAATCATTGTGAAAAACAGCCGCGATACAATTTATTTTGTTCGTGGCGTCAGTAGTCCCCCTTGGGGGGAACGTTCCCACCCCCGGAGGGTAGATTGTCAAATATGGTATGAAAAGAAAGATTTTTAAAACCCTTCAAAGGAAGGTTAACACGCTATAATTGTAATCAGTTGGACCCATGACGCCGATTTAAAAAAAAAAATTCTTATAAAATTTGAGAAAATAGAAGCTAATAAAAATGGATTCTGGTATGAGTAAGTCGAGTTGAGCTACACAGTTCCACAGTTTATTAATTACACAGTTAATTAATTACAGTTACTCTTTAAATAGTACATGATTTTCAATGTATGAGCCTTTATTACTTATCTCATACATTGAAAATGCATGAGATAATTGACTAAAGGCAGAATTTCACAGTCCAAGCTACTGAAGGTAAAATCATGCAATTTTGCATGCACGTGGGACTTAACCTATAATTGGGTGATTTTCAAAATGAATGCCTGTTTGATGTCCCTATCTTTGAACCCATATTTCACGCTAATAAAATTATTTTTTTTATACTTTTAGAACATACATTGGTACACTAGTTTATAATTAATAAAATGTACTCATTCAAGTGTTCTTGTTTTAAAAAATATTAGCTATTTTCTACTACTTTTAGTTTTCAAGTAATAAATTTACATGTCCCATCTCAAAACACCACACCTAAGGAAGTCTCCTTTTATGCTTTCAAACTTACTTAGCTTCTGTATATGAATTAAAAAATCTGATGTGGGCAGCACATGACTTTCCCTGCAGACTTATATCCACGTTCTCTTTATTTTAATTAAATTTAATTCACTTTTAATTCAATTTTCGTTCTCATTTGGTAACTGGACTTATTTTCAAAGGTGGCTTAGAAAAAATACGAAAAAACTAAAATATCTCGAGAACGGCTTGTCCTAGTGTAATAGGGTTGGTCTTATTCTTTTCTTCATTAAAAATTACGTAGAAAACAAGCATTTAATGGATGTATTTAAGCGTACGTAGTTTATACTTTAGATTTCGACGATTTTTGCAGGTCATTTCGCAAGAAAAGCAGGTTATTTTTTTCCGAAGCGTACCCAAATCTAATCAGCAGCAGAGTAACCCACAAGCGACTTATCTACAGAATTTTGTGAAATTCGGGCCATTAGTTTTTTAGCTAGAGTGGATACAGGCTTTTGCGGGCCATTTCGCAAAAAAGGCGGGTTCTTTCAACCCAAATCGTACCCAAAACTATTCAGCACCAGATTCGCCCACAAGTGACTTACCTACCAAATTTTGTGAAATTCGATCAATTAGTTTTTTAGTTAGAGTGGATACAAAATCTGCACAGACAGACACACAGACGTCACGCTAAAAATGGTTTATTCGTATTCTAGAGGTCTTGAACCGTGTAGATCCGTCGAAAACTCGAGTTACGATTTTCGGCATGATTCCAATACTTTCCCTATACATCACCACCATATATTGCAGAGAAAGTAAAAATATGGCTTTACATTTTAATTAACAAAAATCTGATGTGGCTAGCACATGACTTTCCCTCCAGACTCAAATTTATATACATATTTTTTAATAATTCATTAAATTGAATTTAATTACACAAAATAACACAAAATTTGCATTTTTTATTCAATTTCTCTTTTTATTTGGTAATTAGACATATTTCTAAAAGTGGCACAACTAAATGCGAAATATCTCAAATATCTCGAGAATGGTTAGTCCTAGAGTAATAGAGCTGTTCTTATTATTTTTCTCATCAAAAATTACGTGTAAAACAAGCATTTAATTGATATATTTGAACATACGTAGCTTTTTTTAGATTTTGCGATTTTTGAGGGCCATTTCGTAAAAAAAGGCAGGTTGTTCTTTTCCGAATAATACCAAAATATAATCATCACCAGAGTATCCCCCAAGTAACTTATCTATCAAATTTTGTGAAATTTGGTCAAGTAATATTTTAGTTAGAGTGGAGACATGACATTTTTGCGGGTCATTTCGTAAAGAAAGGCAGGTTGTTCTTTTCCGAATCGTACTAAAATCTAATCAGCACCAGAGTATCGTACATGTAACTTATCTACCAAATTTGGTGAAATTTGGTCAATTAGTATTTTAGCTAGAGTGGATACATGAAATTTTTACGGGCCATTTCGCAAAAAAAGGCGGGTTCTGTTTTTAAGAATCGTACCAAAAACTAATCAACACCAGGGTTATACCCAAGTGACTTATCTGCCAAATTTTATGAAATTCTGTCCATTAGTTTTTGAGTTAGAGTGGATACATACATTGCAGAGACAGACACACAAACAGACAGACAGGCAGACAGACAGACACACACACACACACACACAGGCGTCACGTTAAAAATGGTTTTTCGTATTCTAGAGGTCTCAAAACGTGTAGATCCTTCAAAAACTCGAGTTGTGATTTTCGGCATGATTCCAATACTTTCCCTATACATTACTACGTATTGCAGGGAAAGTAAAAATGCAAGTGATTCCTTTAAAATATGATTATTAATATTTTAAAATTTAAATTTAATATGTGTCGACTGAACATCTCATGAGTGTTACCTCATGAGTGTTACTACTATCCTTTTAAATAGGTTTTGATTTCTGCAGTTGGTAACACAAAGCTAATAGTAACCATATTGTTCCTTCTTATCTTGTATATAAAGAGATTTCAAAAAATTAATAACAGAGTATAATATTATATTTAAAATTTTATCATAAGTCAATTTTTTATGTGATGTAAAGCTCAATGAAGGCAATTAATTCATTTGAAAATCACTCAATTAATGAGAAAAATTATGCATTTCAGATTTTTTTATTCGAATATTCTTCCAATTATAAATCGAGAATGACTAGATAATTCTATAACTTATCTGACGGTGACTATAAAAAAGTATTTGTGGATCAAATATTCAAAAATTGCTATCCATATACAGACACTTAAAATCTGATATGGCCACCAGATGATTTTTAACACTTTACAACAAAGTTGAAAAGTGTTTATGACTTTGTTCATTCTGTCTGTCTGTCTGTCTGTCTGTCTGTCTGTCTGTCCGTTAGCACGATAACTGCCGTAAAAATGAGTTTATCAAAATGAAATTTTAGTATGTTGTTCAGACGGTCTGTAGGACCTATGGGAATATAAATAAATAATATCACCCAATTAGTTTTTTATTGAACCCGGGTTGAAAAAATGAAATACATTGAACCCTATGGGACCTAATTTTTCAAACATTTTTTAAGTAAATTTAAAATTCACGAATTGCTTCGAAATTTTTAGGAAATATTCACATTATCCCATAGAATATATAAAAAAAAATTCAGTAAAATATGTTAAGTAGTTTTTTAATTAAAAAAATTATTTAATATAGGGAAAAAAACAAATTCAATTAAATTCTGACTTTGGGATATCTTCCAGAAAGAAAAGAGAGAGATATTATATAATAAATATCTCTCCATTTATTTAAACGTCTTGCATATGGGAGTGGCTTCATATTTTAAAATAAATTTGTTAGATAACAATTTTTCATTTTTTTTAAATTTTATATAACTCTTCATGATAAATTTAATTGATGGCATTTTAAATGCACTTTCCTACGTCCTAGAGAGTTAAAATTTGGTACACAGCTTAAATTTGTTGAACATTTTATTCGACAAAAATTTGATGGATCTTTAAATATAGATCATACATTTTTTTCGAAATGGCCTGAAAATAATCCCCGTTCACTTCTATAAATCATTGGTGTAATAATGTTAAAAATTCTGATGTGGACAGCACATGTCTTTCTCTGCAGACTCATATTCGTTCTCTTTATTTATTCAATGATAATTTGAGTTTATCTGCACAACATAAGTATTTTAAATGACATTGAATTTACACGTTAAACTTAAATTTGGTTCTCATTTGATAGCTGGACTTATTGTCAAAGGTGGCGTAGCGAAAACGCGAAAAAACTAGAATATCTCAAGAACGGCTAGTCCTAGAGTAATGGGGTTAGTCTTATTCTTTTTGTTGTCAAAAATCACATATAAAATAGGAATTTAATTGATATAATTGAGCACACGTAGTCTTTTATTTTTATATATAACGATTTTTGCTGGCCATTTCGCAAAAATAGCCCGTTCCTTTTTCCCGAATCGTATTAGAATAACCTACAAATGATTTATATACCAAACTTTGTTAAATTAGGTATATAAATCACATGTAGGTTATTGAAATATTATACACCACATTTTGTTAAATTTGTTCCATTAATTTTTAGCTAGAGTGAATAAAGGCAATTTCTGCCGGCCATTTTGCAAAGAAGGCAGATTCTTTTATTACGAATCGTACTATAATCTAATGAACATCAGGGTTTCCTACAAAAAGCGTACCTACCAAATTTTATGAAATTCGGTCCATTAGTTTTTCAATTAGAGTGGATGTAATATCCTCACAGACACACAGAAACATACACAGATATACCCTTACACACACAGACGTCTTCCTAAAAATAGTTTTTTCGTGTTCTAGAAGTCCCAAAACGTGTAGATCCTTCGAAAATTCGAGTTCCGATCTTCGGCACGATTCCAATACTTTGAATACATACATACGCACACACATATATTATCTGTGTATCTGTATTATCTGTGTATCTGAATTCTGTGCCTACGCAATTACAGTAGTTATGATTTTAAATGATCCCTAAACTTTTATTATTTCTTCAACGAAGCCTAATTTTAACTTATGCAGAATGCAAATATCTCAAGCGATTGTAAGGTGAGTTACATAAGAATTGCTGAATTTTTTTCACACAAAATTATTTAGCTCTGGAGTCTGGAATACAAGTTAGATAAATGAAATATTCATTGATTTTGGATAGAGAATCAGATGATTTATATTTCGGTACAGTTTTAAATATGTAAGTATAATAAATTACTGTAGTACTGTGATAATGTAAAAGATATCACCACTGAATGTATCACATATTAGAAGTTTCTAAATAAAATTGCATTTCAGTTGGAAAGTGTTTCATAATCAATGCTTATGCATGATTGATCTTTCTTGTTTTTTATATAATAATGCAATGAATTTTATACTTTTACAGTCAATAAATAATACATATGATCCACGGTACTATGTTTTTAACCTGCGTGTGGTGATTTTCCGGGTGAGAACATATAAAACTATTTTAAAATACCCAAATAACTTATATTTTGTGAAACACTATATAAACAATTATCAATATTGATATTAACCTCAATCAGAGATACAATCCATATATTGAAATAGTTTAATATTTAATACATCAATTAAGCATCATTTTCATTATTTTAACGTCAGTTTTGCAATTTTGACGATATTTTCGCCAATCTGGAGCTAAATATCGCCAAGTTAGTGGTACTTTGCTAGATTCTTCGCCATGTTCATCAAATGCATCACCAAGTGCTACAGACAAACAGAGAGATGAGCATTTCTTATATATTAAAAGATATGTCCGTCATATGGCGGAAATCAGAATTTGCGAAACATAACTTTCCAGTTTTATCAATTCGGCGACATTTTTGTCACTTTGGCAACATTTAAAATAATCGCCAAATTGGCGACGTGTCGGTAAATTTCTCGCCAAGCGGATGAAGAACTGGGTTATTCTTATTGTTTACTCCTATGTTCTTTCCAAGATATGGAATTTTCATAAATTTGGCGAATTTTTATCAATTATCTGCCATTTTCGGCAATTTGGCAGCATTTAAAAAATCACCAAGTTGAAGATATTCCGACTAATTTGTCACTGAAATTTTGCCAAACGTTACGGATGGAATAATAGTTCATTCTTATAGCAGATTCATATATTCTTTACAAGATATTGAATTTTCGTCAATTAGTCGGCATTTTCATTGATTTGGCGTCATTTTTATAAATATGGTGACATTTTCGTTAATTAGGCAACATATATAAGAACTCACCAAGTTGGCAACATTCCGCCAAATTCCTTGCTGAAATCTCGCGTTAAGAACGAATCAAGCGTTAAGAACTGAGAAATAAGTTATTCTTATAGCAGCTAAATGACTATCAGCGTCCAAATGCAAAAGTATTACCCAAAGTATATTTTCTCATGAATGGAACGAATCCACGAGAATGGTGTCACCATATTATTTGCATGCTATTGCATATTAAAAGTGACCAAATTTAAAAATTGTTAATATTTATTTTTATTCTATGTGATTTTTTTGATACATTTATTTGAAGAATATAAAATATCTCAAGAACGGTCCATGCCAGCTTTCTGAAATGTATGTCAACCGTTTTCTAATGAAAAATTACATAAAAATATCTATTTACGTAACTTCATTAAGGGTTTTGATTTCGTGATTATGTTTTCAAAATTTCACTCCAAAATTTAGGGAGGTTTTGAACATACGATTGCGTTTGAAAACAATAGGCTTTAAGAATTCACGGATTGTAATTAGTGTACCAAGTTTTGTTTGAAATGCTCCATTCGTTCGTGACATATCGTCTCCACACACACACACACAAACCTCAAAACGTTTGATTCGTGTTCAGGGATATTTAAAACGTGCTCTCCCGTTGAAAATTCGAATTCAAATTTTCGACCTCATCGCAATACTTTCCTTATACATTATACTATGTATATAAGGAAAGTAATACAGGCAGAAACACGCTGGAAGATTTAATAGCGCTATCTGCAATTTAAGTCTATGAACATCTGTCAGAAAAAATATGCCTTAGCAACATATTTTATTGAGTTCTTCCTTCCGGAGGAATGAAACTCAATTTCCTTTCCTTGTAACGCATTTGAAACAATTCCTTGAGGGTATCGTCGATAGGAAATGTTGCTTTAGATGCGGAGATAATCTTTACCTTTATGTTTTCTTAGGAGATTAAAATATAATTGGAGTTCATGGAGAATTTTAAAATTCAAAAGCGGAAATTAGGTGATGTAATTAAATCCGCTTTTAAAAAAGATTTTGAATATGCTTTTTAAATTTTCACACGCATGATTTGGTTGGTGGAAAAATCATTACGTTTCTTACTTTCACTATATAGTGTGTTTTAAAAGGAAAATTTGCGATTGGAACACAAAAACACTATACATAATTTGATCGATTTTCATATTTTGAACAGTCATCCACACAAATCGAACATATTTACTTTTCCTACATATAATTAATAATGCATAGCATAAGTAATGTTACGGGGTCGAAATTTCGAATTGGAATTTTCGATGGAAAAGCACGTTCTAAGCATACCTGAACTCGAATCAAATAATTGTGAAGTAATGCCTGTATGTGTGTGCATTAGTGTGTGTTGTGCATTAGTGTGTGTTGTGCATTAGTGTGTGTTGTGCATTAGTGTGTTGTGCATTAGTGTGTATGTAAGTGTGTGCATATTAGTATTATGTATGTTAGGGTGTCTATATGTATGTTAGGGTGTGTGTATGTATATTAGGATGTGTGTATGTATATTAGTGAGCATGAACATGTATGTTAGTGTTTATGTGTATGTTTGTGTCTATGTGTATATTAATGTTTATGTGTATGTTAGTTTCTATGCGCATGTTAGTGTGTGTCTACTAGTGTCTGTATGTATGTTAGTGTGTGTGCATGTATGTTTGTGTGTCAGTGTGTATGTATATTAGTGCGTGCGTATATGTGTCAGATCTCTGTAAACAATACCTCCGGAACGAATGAATCGTTTCAAACATACGAGTATTGCAATCAATAAATACTTGAATCCTACTGATTTTAAACATGATTGAATATTTGATACGCAACCCTCCCAGATTTTTGAAAGATATTTTTTAAATCATTTAAAAGTCAGTATCTTCAATAATCATAAGTACGTAATTATTTTAGACGTAATTTTTCATTAGAGAACGAATAATATAACTTTAAAACTCTAGTAAAAACCGTTCTCGAGATATTGCACGGTTTTCAAATTAACTTTTAAAGAAATTAATAAAAAAAACAGCACCTTAAATACAGTTATACAAATAATCATTTCATACATACCTTTTTATTAGAAACCGAATGACAAACTTTAAAGCGCTAGCCTGAGCCGTTCTTTAGGTACGGCACATTTTTTGATACAATTATCAAAAAATTACATAAAATTGAAAATGTAATATTTTCCGATATATTTACTTTCCATATGCAATATCATGAAAGAAATATATGAGCATCATTCTCGTGAATATATCTAGTTCTTTCCACTCACTGAAAAAGGTACTTTTACTAAAAGCTTCATATTTTGTCATCGAAGAATTTGCTAATTTCAAGGGATATTAATTAAAGATCAATTGCATTTTGCACGTGGGTGTTGTTTTTGAGACTCCGACCATCCGACCTACCAGAACGGTGTAAGATAACTTTGCACGTGAGTGTAGAAAGCCCAGACCACACGACCAACCCGAAGGCTTATGGTTGCTTCTTGTGTGGCCGGGTTGCACGTGAGTGTTAATCAATTCTTTTGTTTGGATTAATAAGTTTTCAAAAGTGCGCAATTTCTATTCATATTGTGCTAAGGCAATTCCTATAGACGGCTGTAGATCTTATATACAGTCAACTCTCCTATAACGCGGTACTCTTATAACGGGGTTTCCATATTACGCGGAGCAAAAATTGCGACAGCCCTCCCATAACGTGGTAGTCATAAAACGCGGTTTCTATATTACGCAGACCAATAATTGCGGCAGCCCTCCCATAACGTGGTAAATGCAGTTTCCATATAATGGTCAGCAAAAATTGCCACAGTCCTCCAATAATGCGGTATTCATAAAACGCGGTTCACATAAAACGCGATATCCATATAACGCGGTTTCCATATAACGCGGAGCAAAAATTGCGACAGCCCTCCCATAACGTGGTAGTCATAAAACGCGGTTTCTATATTACGCAGACCAATAATTGCGGCAGCCCTCCCATAACGTGGTAAATGCAGTTTCCATATAATGGTCAGCAAAAATTGCCACAGTCCTCCAATAATGCGGTATTCATAAAACGCGGTTCACATAAAACGCGATATCCATATAACGCGGTTTCCATATAACGCGGAGCAAAAATTGCGACAGCCCTCCCATAACGTGGTAGTCATAAAACGCGGTTTCTATATTACGCAGACCAATAATTGCGGCAGCCCTCCCATAACGTGGTAAATGCAGTTTCCATATAATGGTCAGCAAAAATTGCCACAGTCCTCCAATAATGCGGTATTCATAAAACGCGGTTCACATAAAACGCGATATCCATATAACGCGGTTTCCATATAACGCGGAGCAAAAATTGCGACAGCCCTCCCATAACGTGGTAGTCATAAAACGCGGTTTCTATATTACGCAGACCAATAATTGCGGCAGCCCTCCCATAACGTGGTAAATGCAGTTTCCATATAATGGTCAGCAAAAATTGCCACAGTCCTCCAATAATGCGGTATTCATAAAACGCGGTTCACATAAAACGCGATATCCATATAACGCGGTTTCCATATAACGCGGAGCAAAAATTGCGACAGCCCTCCCATAACGTGGTAGTCATAAAACGCGGTTTCTATATTACGCAGACCAATAATTGCGGCAGCCCTCCCATAACGTGGTAAATGCAGTTTCCATATAATGGTCAGCAAAAATTGCCACAGTCCTCCAATAATGCGGTATTCATAAAACGCGGTTCACATAAAACGCGATATCCATATAACGCGGTTTCCATATAACGCGGAGCAAAAATTGCGACAGCCCTCCCATAACGCGGTCCTCTAAAAATGCGGTTTCCATATTACGCGGAGCAAAAATTGCGACAGCCCTCCCATAACACGGTAAATGCAGATTCCATATAATGCTCAGCAAACATTGCCACAGTCCTCCCATATTGCGGTATTCATAAAACGCGGTTTACATAAAACGCGGTTTACATATAACGTGGTTTCCATGTAAAGCGGTTTCCATATAACGCGAAGCAAAAATTGAGACTGCCCTCCCATAAAACGAGATACTTATAAAACGCAGTTTCTATATAACGCGGTTTCCATATAACGCGAAGCAAAAATTGCGACAGCCCTCCCATAACGCGGTCCTCTAAAAATGCGGTTTCCATATTACGCGGAGCAAAAGTTGCGACAGCCCTCCCATAACGCAGTACTCATAAAACGCGGTTTCCATATTACGCGGAGTAAAAATTGCGGCAGCCCTCCCATTACACGGTAAACGCAGATTCTATATAATGCTCACAGCAAACATTGCCACAGTCCTCCCATAATGCGGTATTCATAAAACGCAGTTTACATAAAACGCGGTTTCCATATAACGTGGTTTCCATATAACGCGGTTTCTGTATAACGCGAAGCAAAAATTGCGACAGCCCTCCCATAAAACGAGATACTTATAAAACGCAGTTTCTATATAACGCGGTAGTCTTATAACGCGATAATCCTATAACGCGGTTTCTCTATAATACAACTCAAATAGCTTTAGCAGTCTCCCTATAGCATGAATTATTTATTCTATTACACTTTTACTGTTGAAATTAATGGGGAATTCCCCTGTTATTTCATCCCCGTTCATCACCACTTTTCAATTTCTGTTATCAAGGAAATCCTGTGGCTATACTGTAAGACTTAATACTACATACTCTTGATTACTATATGGTATTGGTATTACAGTATATAAATGGTGCAACTTGTACTGATTGATATACCATAAATCATTTATGATGGTCTACTGGAGTAAGCTACAAATACATTGTATATACTCTATATCTACTACAAATACATTGTAGAAAGCCCAGACCGCACGACCAACCCGAAGGCTAATGGATACAAAAACATTGTGTAGATAAAGTTATTTACGTTGCGCATATCAGATTTTTACTTTCCGCCATACATAGTGCAAAGTATAGGAAAAGTATTGTGATGGGATAAAATTTCGAATTCGAGTTTTCGACGGAATAGCACGTTTCAAGCATCCCGAACTTGAACAGAACTTTTTCGATGTAACGTCTGTGTGAATCTGTGTGTCACAGTGGCGCAAGACACTGTGGTTTATATGACGAAAATAAAGATCCACCTATGTGCATCAGAATGCATATCCCAGGACAGGAGGTCGGGAAGGAATTATGAAATCAAGCCCCCTTCCAAGGGTCACACAAACAGAAATAAATTTCATATTAAGTACAGTGACTTACTTGAGCGTTGTTCCGTAATACCTTAGAAATTCGGCTTCCCAGGCTTACAATATGTAAACTGGACACATAGCAAAATAACAATAAAGATCAGGTTGGGAAAACATGAGTCATATTATCGTAATAAACTCTTTTATTTATATATAGCATATGTAATTAAAGAAGTAGCAAAGTAATTTTTCTTGGCTATTTCCTGTATTAAATATAACAAGATAACATTTGGCCCTTGCACTTAAATGGAATATGACTCTATCCCATCATTCTAAGTAATAATATATATTTCATATATAAATTCAACACAACATTTTTCAAAGAAATTGATTTGATAAGAGATTTAATCTGAGGAATTTAAATATTAAAGATTTCACTTCTAGTAAACATTTGCGTTACTAGAACCAGATATCGGTTCCTGCCGCTTTTCAGGACCATAAATGCTCTCATTTAGAGTGGAGCGGCTAACTTTGAATACCTGAATTTAACATCACTGTAAAGGATGATCACAAACACACACTGGTTGGATTCTAGCTGAGAAAATTCACTCAACGATCTTGATGGAAATGATCCAAATACTTTTGTTGTATTCACACATCTTTACGGTAGAACGTCCAAAAACATCCCGAGGCATAGCAACCTTGGTTGGAGTAACCAAAGGACTCTTCGAAACGGAGCCTCAATCTAGTCATACAGGATGTCATCGCGCTCGACTCTTTAGTCCAATAGCCAGAATTTCCCGAATTTTTAATCTGAAAAAGAAATAAGGAATTAGTAATTTTGAAACAAAAGAAATTGTCTTGGCCCACACGGATTATAAGATTCCTTCTGAATCAAAGTTATAATCCGAAACGCAAAAATGACCGTTGGGTCATCAATTCCTTTGTGTCCAACATTTCACGAGCTCATTCTCCAACGAAATCTCAGGGCCAAGAGAGCCCTCTACTGTGAAAAACGGTAATATAGGTCGCATCGACCTTCAACTCCTCGCTCAAATTCAAGTACAACTTTCAAACGGCCGATCTGGAAGCTCACGCCATCGCCTGCAGAAACGAAACCGCAGCCCTGGGCATGAAACAAAGTAATAAGAAATTAGCCTCGGAACATCCGCTTGAGCAAAAATCCTACAATTTCAGCATAAAAGTGCGAACGTATTCACAATTAAAACCTTGTAATAAAAATGGCTTCCGAAAGAGAACGATTTCGAGAAGAAATGAAAAATGTCGTGTTTCACTCTCAAACCGTCATACATCAAAATGACATGTGTGCGCAACTACATTCTGCAAGTGTCTATTAATATATAGTTTTGTTTGGACTAATGAGTTGCCAAATGCGAGCAGTTTTAATTCACATTGTGTTGATGTAATCCCTACAACGTACTGTGTATCTTATATTGTGGTGAAGTAAATTTTACATAAATACAAGACTAATACTTACCCATAGTGTCCCCCAGTTAACCCTAAAAATGGTACAGTGAGATCTGAATAGATCAAATAACATTGCATATATACTAAAAGAGCCAGTCGATATGTGGCCACTAACACATTTATTTAAACATATATATTATCAGACATTAAAAATAATATAACATACTATACACTTAACAGTACTAATCTTGACTTCGGGGTGTACGGGATTATTATGATAATTGCTACTTCAATTCATATTAATTAAAATTCAATTCGTCCAGTAACGTAAATCTCCCAAAGTTTATTTTTGCGCTGACACTTAGATTTAGATTAAAATATAAATACACATTACATCGCAATTGAAACTTAAACAAAACACAATACCTCCACCACAGATGAAATGGCTGATAATTCCAAAAATAGATAATTGAAGTTCATAGCTAAGAGGGCTTGGATATTCGAGGAAAACACATTTAATTGGGACACACGGTTTTAGGAGACATCGCTGAATAGGGATTCCGTCACTGATTGGGTAACATTGTCCGCTACACTCCCCACCCGCAATTGCTGGTTGACCCAGTGATTCTCGGAGGCCCGAGAACTACGTGCAGATGGATACCGATAGGGTCGCATCCCGAATAAAGTTCAAAGTTGTTTGCCTCACACATACCGCACCGATGACGATGATGCACTCAGCTGACGTGGATTGTCGCTGCATAGGGGCCCAGATCGGATACCCCGCAAGCACTATATCCATGTTCTCGTCCGTAAGGTGAGATGTACACTGAGATCACCGTCCTTGCAGTTCACACAGTTGTCACGGCTTAGATGTAGCTTAAAAAGCCCAAAGGGTAGCCCTTGTACGCCGTCTATATTCAGAGCTGTATGGTACTGCGTATCAAAAGGCCAAATTCCTCGCTGCTCCGATGATCGGCACTACCCGATGATATGCATAACCCTGCCTGGTTTCGCCCTAGCTTGATTTGGCTTAGAGCGGCGATAAACTTAATTTGATAAATGGTTGGGCCTGGCTACGAGCCACACTTGAGTATATGTGGTCGCAGCATGGTACAAAAAATACTTTGGTCCTTCCTATATGCATAGGGGCCGCTACAGACAAGAACGTATCCGAAATTTTCATTTCGGGTGGGGGCTCCAAAATATATTAAATCCAAAAAAGTTTAAAAAAAATCAACTGAATTTGACTAAAACTTGACTAAATCGATGCTGGATCACAATTGAACAAGAAAATACTAGAGCACAGGCAAGAACGTATCCAGAAATTTTTTTCGGGGGGTCCGAACCCACTGAACCCCCTCCATGAATACTTCATTGGCTAGAGAGTGGCAGAGACAGGTGCCTAAAAATGCGTCAAAAGACATTTCGGATTGGGCTTCGAAACAAGTGCACCTACACTTGGAGACTTTCTCTAACTTTCTCTAAGACTTTCTCAAAATGGAGTCTAATTTTTACATTTTAAAATCGAATCCCTTCAGATTTTGATGAGGGAGGAACGAAATGGGATGGAAAGTTTTCTTGTCCGCCCATTCGATTCATCACTTATGTGTGAGAAATGGGTGGTGCCAATTCCGGCCAAATTATTAGATTGTGTAATGACGCTCATTTCATATGCTTCCCAGTAGAAATTAATGACCAGAGGGCTTCTCACAGCCGTGAGGTCTCGTCCGGGTTCCATAGCGACCTGACACTTGACAGAGGCTATAAATTTCGAGAGATTTATAGTTTTCAATTTGACATTTGCTACGTCATCTCTTTTTATGAAATTTACAACATCTGTCTTGAACCATTAAAAACATGGCGCCGAACTGTCCCAACTTGTCTGTGAGGAGGCATGGTGCAGCAATTACTTACAGTTCTCATAGCCTACATCTGAGTAATTACTACTCCCCCATTTCATTCCTGAGGCTCACCCGTTACATGAACAGTATTTGCATTATGTGCAATTATATGTTAAGTTTCATAACATATTCATCCCCACCATCAGGCAAAAAGAGTCAAGTTAGGTTTACAAGATACACTATAGGAAAGAGCTACATATTTCCTGTAATATTTTACAAACTCGCACTTGCAAACTTGCAAACAGTCTCAAATCTACTGTTTCAAAATAACAATCTGTGCGTTTATCAATTTATATTTCATCAGAGTTTGTGCTCTGCTTAGAACGATTGCATTATCCTTATACAGGGTGTCCCAAAAAGGTTGAAACACGCTATAATTTTGTGCAATAAAGCTTAATTTGATGAATTATTAATGAAATTAACAGAAAATGTATGTAAGCCTGTCGGATGTGCTGCCCACATCAGATATTTTCACCTAATGTGTGAAAGGTGTTTATATACAGGGGGTCTGGGTCGTAATCCCGATAGCCGAAATCCCGACAAGCCAGAATCCCGACAGCCAAAATCCCGACATGCCAAAATCCCGACAAGTCGAAATCCCGACAAGGTCGAAATCCCGACAGGCCAAAATCCCGACAAGGTCGAAATCCCGACAAGGTCGAAATCCCGACAAGGTCGAAATCCCGACAAACCAAAATCCCGACAAGCCAAAATCCTGACAGCTGAAACCCACTCTTGCACAGACTAATACAACACTAAGGCGGTCATCACAGTGACGTCACTAGGGTTAGAATTTACTAATCAGCACCCCCCCCCGCGCACATGTGATGGACTCACGCTCCCTCTTGTCTCGATCCGCTTGCTACGACAATGGCCATATGCTATTTGAATATGCTATTTGAACGTATGCAGAATGTGTAAGTGCATTTTTCGTTTTTTAATAAAATGAATTTCCCAAATTTTATATCGACCTGTTATATCATTTTAATCTTTGTCATTTCAATTTGTCAAAATTTATTTCAATAATGGCATAACTGTTATGATTTAGTGATTAAAACTATTAATTTGTAAAATGTAGAGATGTAGAAACGCCGATAATTTTGATCAAGCTATACATATAGGCGTAGGCAGCCATGTGCGTAGGCCCAGCGTGAGTCCATCGCATGTGCGTGGAGGGGGGGGGGGTGCTGATTAGTAAATTCTAACCCTAGTGACGTCACTGCGGTGACCGCCCTAGTGTTGTAGTAGTCTGTGCAAGAGTGGGTTTCGGCTGTCGGGATTTTGGCTTGTCGGTATTTCGACCTTGTCGGTATTTCGACCTTGTCAGGATTTTGACTTGTCAGGATTTTGGCATGTCGGGATTTCGGCTGTCGGGATTCTGGCTTGTCGGGATTTCGGCTGTCGGAATTATGTCCTGAACCGATATACAGGGTATCCCAAAAAGATTGAAACATGATTTAATACTTTACCTGTTGGAGATAAGTGGGCAATGTAAATTGCAAAAATTTTGAAAGTAAGGTAGAAAATATGACTACGTTAATGAAATAGTCCTCCCATTAATTTTCAAAAAATTACACTCATCAAATTTTTATATGAACCCCTTACACAAATTTGGTCAATCATAAAAATGTTTATTTTAATGCAACAAGATCAGTAAAAAGAACTTTAACAGTAATACTTACCCATAGGGTCACCCAGTTGACCCTGAAAATTGTATGGTGGGATCTGAATATATCAAAGTACATTGCTTTTATATTAAAAGAACTAGTCAATTTGTATCCACTAACAAAACACATATATTATTAGACAATAATAATACAAAATACTATAAACCTAGAGTACCAAGCTTGACCTCGGGTTGGGTGTACGGGAATAATATGATAATTGCTACTTCAATTCATATTAATTAAAATTCAATTTGTTCAGTAAAGGAAATCTCCCAAAGCTTATTTTTGCACTAATACTTAGATTGAGATTAATATATAAATGCACATTACATCACAATTAAAACATTACATTGTGATTACATCACAAACAAAACACAAAACCTCCACCACAGATGAAATTGCCGGTAATTCCAAAAATAGGTCATTCTAGTTCATAGAATGAAAATATTGAATAACATTTTTTCTATTATTCCAGTCTAGAAACGGTAGATATCTACTAGTTTTAGACAGATTAAACCAGGTGAACGCCTTCAATATTTAAAACATTTGTATTTGAAAATACAAAAGCATATATAGTACAATTTCAGTAATTCGGCACTTCAATGTTTCGACACGCTCAATATTCCGACACTACACCAAAGGACGTATCGAGGAACCATTTTAATTTCATGTGATGCTTGTTTTAATTTCCGAACAAAATGATCGTGAAACAACAGCACGTTTGATATCGCCGATATTGATAAAGAGACAAACATGCATTAGGAACTCTTTGTCTAAACAATAATAATTTTATACCAAATAGTAGCCAACAAAGTATAATATGTATAAAAATAAAATCTGACGTGGGCAACATATGACTTTCCTTATATAATGCTATGAATTTACTACTTTCACAGTTCAAAAAAATGTTATTCTTATAGCAGATATTTATATTATTTTCAAGATATTGAATTTTCTTCAATAAGTCATCATTTTCATTGATTTAGCGTCATTTTTATCCACTTGGCGAGATTTTTATTAATTTGACAACATTTAAGAATGTCGCCAAGTTGGCGACATCCCGATAGATTCGTCGCCAAAATCTCGCCAAGCGTTATGGACGGAGAAATAAGTTATTCTTACAGCAGATAAATGACTATTGGCTTTCCATTACAACAGTATTACTCAAAGTATATTTTTTCATAAAAGGAACGAGATAGATCCAGGAGAATGATGGCACAAAATTTATCGCATGGTATTACATATGAAAAGTGAATATGTTTTTCAATAGGAAATATTTTATTTTTACTTTATATGACTTTTTGATAATTTTTTTTAAAAATGTGCACTATCTCGAGAACGGTTCGTGTAAGCGTTCTAAAATTTATGTCAATCGTTTTCTAATGAAAAATTATATAAGAAATGTCTATTTGCGTAACTTTATTAAAAGTTTTTATTTTTTGATGACTTTTTCAAAATTTCATTCGAAAATTTAGGAGGGTTCTGAGCATTCGATTGCGTATAAAAACAATAGGCTTCCAGTGTTTACGGATTGTAATTTTTGTACCAATATTTGTTCGAATCGGTCCATTCGTTCGTCAGTTATCGTCTCCACAGACTCACTGACACACACACACACAGACATCCCTTCAAAAATATTCGATTCGTCATCAGGGATGCTTGAAACGTGCTCTCCCGTCGAAAACTCGAATTCGAGCTTTCGACCCCGTAACAATACTTTCCTTATACATTATGTATATAAGGAAAGTAATAATACATACATTTATATTAGTTTTGTACATATCATAACAACTTTACAAAGCCACACTAATTTCATTACATACATATCATAACAACTTTACAAATTAATACTATCCCTCATTTTTAATAATTCGACAAATCCTGTAATCCAACCCTAGTTATCATTTCCGAACAAAATGAAAGTCCAACAACACCACGTTTGATATCGCCGATACTGACAAAGAAGCAAACAAGCATTAGAAACTATTTATCTAACCAATAATTATTTTATACCAAATATTAACCTACAAAGTACACTATGTATAAAATTATAATACATAAATCCATATTTGATTTTTACATGGCACACTACTTTCATCACATTACAACTTTACAAATTAATACTCTATTTCTAATCATCCGACAAATCCAGTAATCTAACCCTATATGGTTTTTAATTGTGTCAGATTGGAATATTTAACACACTCTCACACAATACAAAAATAACGTTACAAGCTCTACTTCCTGTTGCCATCATATCAGACATATATGCTGGTAAAGACTGGGGGAACGGAAAAAGGGGCGGGGGAGACATTTAAGCCCCCCCCCCTTGCATAATAATTCAAAATGTAACTACTTTGAACCAGAAGTCAATTTCGGATTCCTTCCGGACACCACATTTCAATTTCCTCTGCTTCCGGTATCAGGAACTGGAGTTATGGTACAGGAAGTTAGTAGATACTCAATATATTCTGTCTTTTGCCATAGAGGGTGCATTGTTCAAACATTTGTTTTAGCTCGATAAGAATTAATATTAAAAGTGTGCCTCAAAAAGCACACATGCAATGCTCAATAGTAACTGTTTAAAATGCAACAGTATGTGTTCCATTCAAGCTTAAAGTCATGAACTCAACACTTGACTTCAAGCATAAAAAATCTGATGTGGGCAACACATGACTTTTCTTATATAATGCAATAAATTTACTACTTTTACAGTAAAAAAATAGGTTTTTCTTATAGTAGATACTTATATGCTTTCCAAGATATTGAATTTTCGACAATGAGTCGTCATATTCATTGATTTAGCGTTATTTTAATCCATTTGGCGAGATTTTTGTTAATTTGACAACATTTCAAAAAGTCGCCAAGTAGGCGACATTCTGCCTAATTCGTCGCCAAGCTTTACTGACGGAGAAATAAGTTATTCTTATAACAGATAAATGACTATTGGCGTTCAAATACAAAAGTATTGCTCGAAGTATCTTTTCTCATGAATGGAACGAGTTAGATCCACGAGAATGATGTCACCCAATTTATCGCATGGCGTTACATATGAAAAGTGAACATGTTTCTCAATAGGAAATATATTTTTCTTAATTTTATATGACTTTTTGATAATTTTTTTGAAAAATGTGCAATATCTCGAGAACTGTTCATGTTAGCGTTCTAAATTTTATGTTAATCGTTTTCTAATGAAAAATTACATAAGAAATGTCTATTTGCGTAACTTTATTAGCGGTTTTGATTTTTTGACGATTTTTTCAAAATTTCACTCGAAAATTTAGGGGGGTTCTAAACATTCGATTACGTTTGAAAACAATAGACTTCCAGTGTTTATGGATTGTGATTTTTGTACCAAATTTCGCTCGAATCGGTCCATTCGTTCGTCAGTTATCGTCTCCACTGACACACACACACACACACACACACACACACAGACATCACTTCAAAAATGTTTGATTCGTGATCAGGGATGCCTGAAACGTGCTCTCCCGTCGAAAACTCGAATTCGAATTTTCGATCCCGTCACAATACTTTCCTTATACATTCTGTATATAAGGAAAGTAATAAAAATATGCAGCAGGCATGAATGGAAAAAAATATTTCTTGTGAAAAAGATATTGTAAGAAAAGATGTTGTAACAAAACTTCTTGGTTCCTACTAGGAAGCTGGATTTCCGATTCTTACAAGATGCTAGGTGTACCTTTTTATAGTGTACAAATTAACAAACTAATGGAAAATATTGACATAAAATATAGATTTTTTAATTTACCTACGTACATAATATAATGCATAAGTAATGAATTGTGACTGGATCGAAAATTCGATTTCGAAATTCCCACGATATAGCATATTTCAAGCATCCCTGATCGCGAATCGGGTCTTTATGTGTGTATGTATGTTAGTAGTATATGTGTGACCATGCATTTTAGTGTGTATGTGAATGTATATGTTAGTGTTTGTGTTCGTTACTAATACGCCCGTGGTGAAGGGACGCCTACGCATCATGTCCACGAAACCCCCCAGGGTATCCCATGGCAAAGGGGAGGAGATTTACAGCTTCACTTTTATAAATGCTCCCCGAAGGGCGGAAGTCTGACTTGGCATCGACATGACAACATCCATGCCCGCTGGCGGGATTCGAACCCGCAACCCGGCAATCCAGCGATCAGACGGAAACGCATGCCCCTGACCGCTCGACCACCGGATCGGCAGTGTTTGTGTGAATGTATGTATGAGAATGTATGTATGTATCTTAATGTGCGTATGTTTCTTAGTATGTACGTATGTGTGAATATTCATGTTAGTGTGTGCATGTGTATGTATATTTTAGTGTGTGTGTGTATGAATGTATGTATATATCTTAGTGTGGGTGTATGAGAATGTATGCGTGTATCTTAATGTGCGTGTGTTTGTTAGTATGTGTTTTCCTTTGAACGCGATATCTCACAAACAAATGGCAGGCTTGAAAATAATTTGGTACGATTTTTACAATCAGGGAATACTGTAAACCCATTTGAATTGAAACGCAATCAAATGGGTTCACATCATGGGGATTGATGGATTTTCAATCAGTAAATCCATCAGTTTCAGATTGAATTTTTGAAAGAAAATCAAAAATATCAATACTTTCAATATTTATGAATAAAAAATCATTTTTGTCATAATTTATCTTTCGGAAATGAATAATACCAATTTTAAAACGATAGTATAAAGTAGCTCTCGCTATATTATGCATTTTTCAAATACAGTTTTCAAACAAAATTCATAAAATTAGTAAATATCATCAAAAGGGTTCATTTTCTACATGCAATACTATGCAAAAAATCTCTTAACATCATTATCATGGATCTAGTCCATATCATTCACGTGAGAAGATAGTTTATGTAGAAGTATTGTATTTTGACGCCAAAGAATTCGCCATTAGTATTTTATCTCACGGGATATTCATGAACAGTTTGCATTTTAATTAGAATTTTGCATGTGAGCATAAATAAGTCACTCAGTTTCCACCCATAAATTTGCAAAAAGAGTTCAATTTTAATTTAAGTGGTGTTAATTCTATGTCCAAAAGCATTTTACTGCGAATCTTGTATACCATTATTTCGCTGTGAAAAAAAAAAGTCACTGCATTATGTAGTGAAAGTCATGTACTAGTCACTTTTTGTTAATAGATATCACTGTAAATATAAAGGTTTTTTGTATATTTTCAGTGATATCGTATATTTTCAGCGAATTGTATATTTTCATTCTATATTTTCAGCGAATGAAATACACAAACCAGTTTCATGTAACTCGTTTGATTATTTCAGTAGACCACACGCTGTCTATTGAAAAGAGTAAAGAACCTTGCTGCTCCAACTAAGAATCAAACCCTGGATCTTCAAACTGGCGAGCAGATGATCTACCGTTGAGCTACTGGGACCTTATTACAAGAACTTGTTGGACTCTTCATTCTCCACTCTCCAATGTCAAAGTGGCGTACAATTGACAATCAAACTACCTCATGCTATTTTTATCACAGAATAGCTTCCTGATACTATTTTTAGTTTTCCTGCAATACATGGTAATGTATAGGGAAAGTATTGGAATCATGCCGAAACTCGAAACTCGAGTTTTCGACGGATCAACACGTTTCGAGACTTTTAGAATACGGAAGAGCTATTTTTAGCGTGACGTCTGTGTGTGTGTCTGTGTGTGTGTCTGTGTGTGTCTCTGTCTGTTTGTCTGTCTGTCTGTCTGTCTGTGTGTCTGTATGTCTGTGCAGATTTTGTATCCACTGTACCTGAAAATCTCATGGACGGAATTTCACAAAATTTGATAGATAAGTCGCTTGTGGATCACCCTGGTGCTGATTAGATTTTGGTACAGTTCGAAAAAAAAATAACCTGCCTTTTTTTGCAAAATGGCCGCAAAAATCGACAACATCTAAAATAAAAAACTACGTATGCTGAAATATATCCATTGAATGATTGTTTTATTCGTAATTTTTAACGAAGAAAGTAATAAGACCAACCCTATTACACTAGGACTAGCCGTTCTCGAGATATTTTTGTTTTTTTGTTTTTTTTCTCTACGCCACCTCTGAAAATGGGTCCAGTTACCAAATGGGAACGAATATTCAATTGATAGTGAATTAAATTTAATTAAAATAAGAGAATGTATATATAAGTCTGCAGGGAAAGTCATGTGCTGCCCACATCAGATTTTTTACTTTCCTTGCAATACATGGTAATGTATAGGGAAAGTATTGGAATCATGCCGAAAATCGCAACTCGAGTTTTCGACGGATCTACACGTTTCGAGACCTCTAGAATACGAAAAAACTATTTTTAACGTGATGTCTGTGCGTGTGTCTGTCTGTGTGTGTGTGTCTGTCTGTCTGTCTGTGCAGATTTTGCATTCATTCTAACTAAAAAACTAATGGACCGAATTTCATAAAGTTTGGTACCTAAGTCACTTGTGGGCGAATCTGATGCTGATTAGTTTTGGGTACGAGTCGGGATAAAATAACCCGCCTTTTTTGCGAAGTGGCCCGCAAAAGTTTGTATCCACTCTAGCTGAAAAACTAACGGACCGAATTTTACAAAATTCGGTAAATAAGTCACTTGTAAGACACCCTGGTGCTGATTAGATTTTGGTATGATTCGGAAAAGAATAACTTGCCTTGTTTTGCAAAATGGCCCACAAAATTCGCCAAAAACTAAAATAAATAACTACGTATGCTCAAATATATCCATTAAATGCTTTTTTAATACGTGATTTTTAACGAAAAAAAAGAATAAGACCAACCCGATTACACTAGAACTAGCAGTTCTCGAGATATTTTAGTTTTTTCGTATTTTCTCTACGCCACGTTTGAAAATAAGTCCAGTTATCAAATGAGAAAAAAAATTGAGTTAAAATGGATTAAATTTAATTAAAAGAAAGAGAACGTGAATATAAGTCTGCAGGGAAAGTCATGTGCTGCCTACATCAGACTTTGTTTAGTTTAACGATTGCATACAACATTTTTTGCCCCAAGATTAGAAGGCAAAATACACAAAAAAGTAGGTTAAATGCTTAAACTATACATATATGAGTTACTAAGTTTTAGAAAGTAATAAAAAATGAGCCGGAAATAGAAGTTATAATCCTACGATTCTAAAGTCAGAAGAAAAAATAAGCAAATAAGAAGAAATGGGTATATGTGTTAGAATCCTACGATTCTAAAGTCAGGATAAAAAAATAGCAAATAAAACGAAATCCGGTCTCTACATATTACTATCCATTATTTAAATCAACATTAGCTAACTATCAAAATATATGTATAATCCAACAAGGAAGAGAACATAAATTAATGAAATTAATGATAACGGTATTTAAATTATCTAACGATTATTGCATTATGTTGAACTTTAATGGGGTAATTATGTAATCAGCAGTTTTGTGGAGCAATTAAAAGGAAATTACGCTCAATGAAGAATGTGAATGTTTAATCAGAAATGCTTTTAGAGATAAAAGTTACTCAAGTGTGGCAACACTGCCAAGGAAGTTATTTTATAAAATATGCAGACGATAAATCAAGATTTCGTGGTTTGAAAAGAAGCATTTAGGTGTGGTTTATTGGTGAGTAATTAGTATGAAGTAACAAGTCGCGAATAATTAGTAACAAGTAATAATAGTAAAAATCTGTTGTGAGCAGCTCATGACTTTCCCTGCAAACTTATAATAACGTTCTCTTTACTTTAATTAAATTTATTTCACTTTTATTCAATTTTTGTTCTCATTCGGTAATCGGGCTTAAGTCCAGTAGTTTTTTAGCTAGGGTGGATACAAGCTTTTGCGGGCCATTTCGCACAAAAAGGCGGGTTCTTTTATCCCGAATTGTACCCAAAACTAATCAGCACCAGCCCCGCCCACAAGTGACTTACCTACCAAATTTTGTGAAATTCGGTCCATTAGTTTTTCAGTTAGAGTGGATACAAAATCTGCACAGACAGACACAGAGACACACAGACACACAGACACACACACAGACGTCACGCTAAAAATGGTTTTTTCGTATTCTAGAGGTCTCGAAACGTGTAGATCCGTCGAAAACTCGAGTTGCGATTTTCGGCATGATTCCAATACTTTCCCTATACATTACCATGTATTGCAGGGAAAGTAAAAATCTGATGTGAGCAGCACATGACTTTCCCTGCAAACTTATATCCACGTTCTATTTATTTCAATTAAATTTAATTCACTTTTAATTCAATTTTCGTTCTCATTTGATAACTGGACTTATTTTCAAAGGTGGCGTGGAAAAATACAAAAAAAACTAATATATCTCGAGAACGGCTAGTCCTAGTGTAATAGGGTTGGTCTTATTCCTTTCTTCGTTAAAAATTATGCATTAAACAAGCATTTAATGGATATATTTGAGCATACGTAGCTTTTTAGTTTAGACTTTGACAATTTTTGCGGGCCATTCTGGAAAAAAAGGCAGGTTATTTTTTTCTGAATCCTACCGAATTCTAATCAGCACCAGGGTGACCTATACGTGACTCATCTATCGAATTTTGTGATATTCGGTCCATTAGTTTTTCAGCTAGAGTGGATACAAGCTTTTGCGGGCCATTTCGCAAAAAAAGGCGGGTTCTTTTATTCCGAATCGTACCCAAAACTAATCAGCACCAGCCCCGCCCACAAGTGACTTACCTACAAAATTTTGTGGAATTCGGTCCATTAGTTTTTTAGTTAGAGTGGATACAAAATCTGCACAGACAGACAGACACACAGACAGACAGACAGACAGACACACAGACAGACACACAGACACACACACAGACGTCACGCTAAAAATGGTTTTTTCGTATTCTAGAGGTCTCGAAACGTGTAGATCCGTCGAAAACTCGAGTTGCGATTTTTGACATGATTCCAATACTTTCCCTATATATTACCATGTATTGCAGGGAAAGTAAAAATGGATGAATTTAAAATTTGACGGAGTTTGCACGTGTCGGTTATCCCATAAAAGGTAAATGCGGGTTGTAAGAATAAAATTATTGACGTCATTGCTAATTGAAATACCGCATAAAATAACATTACAATGTATTCACTGGAATCGTGGATTTATACTCAGAATGAGTCCAGTATCCTGGATAAATAACACTTTTATTCAGAAGCACAGGGTAAACAGAAACAATATACAATGCAAAACAGCTCCACTAATTTTACAAAACAACCGATACTATTTCCGAAACATTGACGTATTTTCATACACAAACCAGCAGTTACTATTGTCAACATTTTCACAAATATCAGAGTTCATTGCAGATCGTATTACATTAGCTGCTCTATTCCTTTTATAGACTCTATAGAAACTTCAAGAAATCTCTCATACCTCGTAGAATATTCGTTATTTCGAGGTATTTCTCGAACCTTCGAGAAGTCACAAAATGTCGCCAAATTGATAATAAATCTCCAAATTTGGCAAACCCCCTTACGAACTTCAGCGTATTGCAACCCTAGATGCACTTCATAGAAAAGACTGTGAGAGTGTTTTCTCCTTCTGGTTTTCAAAAAAAAAGAATCCAGTGAGATAATTTTGCACGTTCACAACAATATCAACATGTGTTTGAAGGGATAAACCAGTTTTTTTAAAAATCACAAAAATTTATTAACCTTATTAGGGAGCTACATCGAAAGTGCAGTTGCTGTGTTGAAGTAAATGGAAAACTGACAGAGCCCTTCCAAATTAAATCAGGTGTAAAACAGGGATGTGTGATGTCGGGTTTGTTATTTAATACAGTTATCGACTGGACCATGAAAAACATTATCAAAGACAAGAGAAGAGGTATTAGGTGGAAATTTACATCAGTTTTAGAAGATTTGGATTTTGCAGATGACATTATTCTTTTGACCTCTAGATTTTGTGATCTACAACAGAAAACTAATGGCCTTAACAAGTTTGCTAAAATGACTGGTTTACAAATCAATAATAGTAAAACAAAAGTCTTAAGAATTAATGAAAACTTCTGAAAATGTAAAATTAGAGGATGAATCCATTGAAGATGTAAATAGCTTCACTTACCTTGGTGTACTGGTGAACAAGGAGGGTGGAAAAGATGAAAAAATCAAAATAAAAATCGCAAAAGCTCAGAATTGTTTCAGAAAATTAAATAAAATATGGAGAACTACTAACCTTAATTTAAAAACGAAAATCAAACTTTTTAATTCCTTAGTGAAAAGCGTTTTACTATATGGAGTCGAAACATGTAAATTAACAAGAGGCCAATGCAGCAAGTTAAATGCCTGGCAGACTATATGTCTGAGGAAAATTTTGGGAGTATTTTGGCCGTATGTTATTACTAACACTGAACTCTACAAGAGTACTGCACAGGAAGCAATTGAGATGGAGATAAAAAACGTAGATGGAAATAGACTGGACATGTCTTAAGAATGCCACAGCATAACATCCATGCTGTAGTACTTACTTGGGCGCCCGAAGGGAAAAGATCTCGGGGTTGACCCAAGCTGACTTGGAGGAGACTGGTGGAGCAGAAGAAAAATTGGATGGGATGGGAGAGCTGATCAGAAACAAGGACTGCAGAACAGGATCGACCAGGGTGCCGACGCAAGCTAAAGGCCTTATGTGCCTGAGCACGCTGAGTTATGATGATGATGATGATGATTGTTTTAAAACACAATCAAATGTCCAGAACCCCCCCTAAATTTTCGGGTGAAATTTTGAAAAAATCGTCAAAAAATCAAAACCTTTAATAAAGTTACGTAAATTGACATTTCGTATGTAATTTCCCCTTAGAAAATGATCGACATAAACTTTAGAACGCCAGCATGAACCGTTCTCGAGATATTGTGCATTTTTCAAATAAATTTATCAAAAAATCCTATAAATTAAAAAACATATTAACTGTTAAGAAACATGTTCACTTTTCAAATGTACGATAATCACGCGATAAATTGGGTGACATCATTCTCGTCGATCTAACTCGTTTCATTCACCAGAAAAGATACTTTGAGTAATACTTTTGTATTTGAACGCCAATAGTCATTTATCCGCTGTAAGAATAACTTATTTCTCCATGCATAACGCTTGCCGAGATTTCTGCGACGAATTTAGCGGAATGTCGCCAACGTGGCGACATTTTTAAATGTTGCCAAATTAACGAAAATCTTGCCAAATGGATAAAAATAACTCTACATCAATGAAAATGACGACTAATTGAAGAAAATTCAATATCTTGGAAAGAATATAAGTATCTACTACAAGAATAACATTTTTTAACTGTAAAGGTAGTAAATTCATTGCATTACATAAGGAAAGTCATGTGCTGCCCACATCAGATTTTTTGTTTTATTTATTTTAATTTTATTCTACTATTTGCATAAGCTAGATTCCCAATAGCGTTGTACGTTTCGTTCGCGAGTAATGTTTTCCCAGTTCGAATGTAATGTTTTCCCAGGACGATCTGTACAATTTAGTTTTCTGTTTTACTTGTTAAATTCACTTGTTATTGTTATTATGTTTTATTTTTATTTCTGTGTTACAATGCTTTTTCTGTGTTATTCTGTTTCATTGTTATTTCAATGTTTGTCACGGCCGTCCGTTGTAACTGTTTTACACCCTTTGAGTGGGCTGGTCGGCCTGAGCAATAAATAAAAAAATATAATGAAAATATTTTGGTCAATGATATGTATGAAAAATATGTATCAAATGTTCACAGTTATAGCATGTTACCCTTCGTTATATAAGGCTTGAAAAATCTTTTAATCATTACCAAGTTAGGTAGTATACCCCCTTGGGACTCGGGGGATAAATTGCTCCCTCTCCCCCCCCCCCCGTGGCTAAAGACGTCACGAGTACAAAATTTGTATTACGGCTAGTTTTCAATAAAAAGGTTAAAATGTTGAAACTGTTAAGTTTCGTGATTATTGAACCATATATAACTCATTTTTAAGCACAGTCATGTAATATTTAGTCCAATGCTGTTACGTTAAGAAGATATAAAATTTCGAAAACGTTTTGAAGTTTTTGCTCGAATTTCAAAAAATTCCATCTAGTTCTAGATTTGTTGTTAACATACCCAATTATGAAGTTCCATGAAAATCCATGAATATTTGTGGCTGCAAACGCGTACACAGAAAATCGACCACAGACCGACGGACATCACTTTAAAAATGGCCAAAACGAGTTCAGGATATCCTAAAACATATATTGGCCTTAAAATCTCGAAATGGAAACTTTTCGTGAAAACAATACTTTCTCTATACTATATTCTATAATATGAGAAATTAAAAATTAAATTTAATATATTCTTTAGACTTTTGCATAAATGCAAAACTTAATACCACTATCGTTAATAGTATAGGTTTTCGCATCCCATATATATTGTCCATATTGCTATGTTTCTATTGTGCATAAAGCATTCCATATAGCTATGTTTAAGACATTACTTTTGCATTTTCAATTTATTTTTTTCAATTTTTAATCTCGTTTTAATTTTCGAATAAACTTAACATTCAATTTATTTTTCTGTCTATTATCTAAAAACTTTCGACTTGCATCCAATTTTTTCTTTTCTGTAGACTCTAAACTTGAAAAAAATTGCATTACGCCTTCCTAAAACAGAAAGTAATTTCAAATTAAGGCTTAAAATCTTCACATTCTGTAAATGGCATCAATCCAGAAAGAACTATTGAAAGCGAAAGACTTGAACGGCAGACGATAAAAATAACAAAGATGGCGAAAAGGAGATTAAATTTCTTGAAGACTTCTTTATGAATTGTTTAAATTTCTGGATAATTTATTCCTATTGTAATTTTAATAGAATTTTCAAAACGTGCAGCTATTATTATCTCTTGCTGTTAAATTGCTGTTTGCTCAGAGAAAGTTTGTGTTGCTGCCAAGTTCTGTTACTTGGAAGAAATCAATGCCGTGAAAATATATTTTCTTCAGGATGTATATTTTGCAACACAAAATTATAAAGGGGAAAAATAATTAAATATGTGTTATGTTTAACAAGAAACATGAGGAAATTGTCCTATGGATTTAGCTCAGCGTTGGCTAGAATGATTGTTCGGCCTAATACTCTGTGATAATATTTTCAATCGCTAAGCAACCGATTTGTATGAAACTTTCACTAAATTATGCTAAAACATAATATAATTATAACACTAATTCGAATTTTAAAAGAAAATCATCGAGATACATTGTCCGGGGACTTGAAGTACCTCTTTTAAAAATGTCACGGCAGTTTGATGTTTCGATTTCCCGCTACAGATGACATGGACAAACGCACAAAGACACGCAGAAGCATGTTTTATTATGTAAGCCAGCAGCAGATGCAAATAGCTGCGGAAGGTTTTGCAAGAAAATTCGAATTGTGAAAATGAAAATTTTACGTGGATTGCCTAATGTTACTTTGAGTTATGGAAATATTTGATTGGAAGGAATTCGGCGTATGGAATTATAAATATATGGAAAAATAGAAATTTTCAATAAAATTAAAAGTTTTTAAGCTATAGACAAATTTAACTCGTAAAAGTTCGTATTACTGTATTTAAATTATTTTCAATATACCACATTGCAAAAATGTAAACAAATGTAAGCATAAAATTTATCCATATGACCAGCTTTTGACCAGCTTTTATGTGAATAACACCGGTGATTGAGGTATTTCTGGCTGAAATCGGAGCGATATGAAAAATGCAAGCACTTTGGACTCTTATATCTCCGAACTTAATATATAAGAGGAAATATTAATCATGCATAAAGCATTTATTATGAAACGCTTTCTAACTGAAATGCAATTTTATTTAAACATCTCTAAAATGCGATACATTCAGCGGTGATATTTTTTTAAATTATCATAGTAAAATAATTTATTTTACTTGGAAACTTAAAACTTCGCAAAAAAGAAAAACAATGCTATAAAATATCTTGCTTCTCTATCTAAGTAAAATCAATGAATATTCCATTCATATCACTTTTATTCCAGAATACAGAACTAAATAATATTGCGTTGAAAAGTTCAGCAATTCTTATGCAACTCATCTTACAATCACTTGTTTTGTTTACATTTTGCATATCAAAACAAAACAAGTGATCAAAGCAAAGTTTGCAATCAAAGTTTAGCGATCCTTTAAAATCAAAAATATTGTAATTGCTGAGGCACAGATTTAGAAACACAGATAATATGCAACAAGAAAGATCAATCATGCTTAAAGCATTGATTATGAAACACTTTCCAACTTCAATGCAATTTTATTTAAACATGTCTAAAATGCAATACATTCCTCGGTAATATTTTAAAACTTATCACAATACTACATTAATTTATTATATTTGAAACCTTAAACCCTCATCGAAAAAAATTAACTTCATTCAAGTGACGGCATTAAAGTATAAATTGCCTGGTTTAAACATCTCTAAAATGTGATACATTCCTCGGTAATAATTTTAGAATTATCATAATACTACGATTATATATGAAAACTTCATCGAAAACAACTGAAATTCATTCAAATGACGTCATAAAAAAATAACACGCCTGGCTCTCTCTCTAAAAGCAACATTTCATTCAAAAATAATTCCTCCATTCATGTCATTCATCACAATACTATAATAATTTATATTATTTAAAAATTAAGACCATGGAGCTACAAGTAAGTAAACTCTATGCGTAAAACTTCATCGAAAATTTTCGTCCTTCTCTTTCTAAAATCAATGAGTATTTCATTCATATCAGCCATGCAGACTCCATGGACTAAATGATTTTGTGTTAAAGAATTACAGCGATTCTAATACAACTCATTCTACATATTTTGCTGTTTACATTTTACATAGGTGAAAAATAGGCTTAATAGTAGAAATAATCATATTTGGATGAGCATTTAAACTGAAATAAATTGTCATTGCGTTGTTTCAGTATGTAGATGCACAGAATTTAGGCAGAAATAAAGTAGTTTTAGGATGGATACAACACTCAATATGAATTAAAAAGAACTTTAAAAATCACGATTTTGACACAAGATGGATGCCATATATCATTTTGAAGTGGGTCATGTGATCGTTTCATATCATGGACACGTGATCGCTTCATATAAAAGGTGTTATTATTATTTTAATTTTTATTTAAAAAACTACTGAATATATTTCGCTGAATTTTTTTTTATATATTTTATGGAACAATTTGAATACTGCCTAAAATTTTCGAAACAATTTGTGAATTTTAAATCCGCTTAAAAAATGCTTGAAAAATTAGGTCCCATAGGGTTCAATGTATTCCATTTTTTCAACCCGGGTTCAATCCAAAACTAATTGGGTGATATTATTCATTTATATTCTCATAGGTCCTATAGACCGTCTGAACAACATACTAAAATTTCATTTTGATTAAGCCATTTTTACGGCAGTTATCGTGCTAACGGACAGACAGACAGACAGACAGAATGAACAAAGTCATAAACACTTTTCAACTTTGTTGTAAAGTGTTAAAAAGAGCGGTTTTAGGTTGGATGCAACAATAAATATAAATAAAGAAAAATCGATCATGCATAAAGCATTGAGTATAAAACACTTTGCAACTGAAATGCAATTTTATTTAAACATTTCTGAAATACAATACATCCAGCGGCGATATTGTTTTAATTATCACAGAACTACAATAATATATTTTACTTGGAACATTAAAACCATGGATATAAAAGTATTTTCTAACTCCATGCTTAAAAGTTCGTTCAAAATGTATTCAAATGACGTCATCGAAATATAAATCGGCAGGCTTTCTATGTAAAAGCAATGAATATTTCATTCATACAGTTTTATTTCAGACTCCAGATATAATATGATGATCATTTAAACTCAAAAATATTGTAATTGCGTTGGCACATAATATAGATGCACAGAAAAATGCAAAAAATATAGTGGGTTTAGGACGTATGCAACACTAAATGTAAATTTAGAAGACATTTAAATATCACGATTTTTACTCTGGGAAAAAATATGGATGCCATATTTCATTTTGAAGTGTGCCACGTGACCTTTTCATATTATATGTGTGTCATTATTATTTTAAATTTTATTTAAAAAAATATCGAATTTTCCTTCATAAATATTCACTGAACATTTATTAAGTAAATTCTGCTTCATACATATTTGCTGAACATATTCACATCAGAAGAGCATAAAAAGTAAAATATGTCAAAACCTACATCGAAATTAAACAAGAAAGATCAATCATGCATAAAGCATTGATTATGAAACACTTTCCAACTTCAATGCAATTTTATTTAAACATCTCTAAAATGCGATACATTCCTCGTTAATATTTTTAAAACTATCACAATACTACATTAATTTACTGCATTTGAAAACATAAAACTTCATCGAAAACAAGAAAGATCAATCAATCATGCTTAAAGCATTGATTATGAAACACTTTCCAACTTCAATGCAATTTTATTTAAACATGTCTAAAATGCAATACATTCCTCGGTAATATTTTAAAACTTATCACAATACTACATTAATTTATTATATTTGAAACCTTAAACCTTCATCGAAAAAAATTAACTTCATTCAAATGACGGCATTAAAGTATAAATTGCCTGGTTTAAACATCTCTTAAATGTTATACATTCCTCGGTAATAATTTTAGAATTATCATAATACTACGATAATTTATTATATTTGAAAACTTCATCGAAAACAACTGAAATCCATTCAAATAACGTCATAAAAAAATAACACGCCTGGCTCTCTCTATAAAAGCAACATTTCATTCATAAATAATTCCCCCATTCATGTCATTCATCACAATACTATAATAATTTATTTTATTTATAACAAATTAAGACCATTGAGCTGCAAGTAAATAAGCTCTATGCGTAAAACTTCATCGAAAAATATCGTCCTTCTCTTTCTAAAATCAATGAATTCATATCAGCTAAGCAGACTCCATGGACTAAATGATTTTGTGTTAAAGAATTACGGCGATTCTAATACAACTCATTCTACATATTTTGCTGTTTACATTTTACATAGGTGAAAAATAGGCTTAATAGTAGAAATAATCAAATTTGGAAGAGCATTTAAACTGAAATATATTGTCATTGCGTTGTTTCAGTATGTAGATGCACAGAATTTAGGCAAAAATAAAGTAATTTTAGGACGGATACAACACTCAATATGAATTAAAAAGAACTTTAAAAATCACGATTTTGACACAAGATGGATGCCATATATCATTTTGAAGTGGGTCATGTGATCGTTTCATATCATGGACACGTGATCGCTTAATATAAGAGGTGTTATTATTATTTTAATTTTTATTTAAAAAACAACTGAATATATTTCGCTGAATTTTTTTTTATATATTTTATGGAACAATTTGAATATTGCCTAAAATTTTCGAAGCAATTTGTGAATTTTAAATCCGCTTAAAAAATGCTTGAAAAATTAGGTCCCATAGGGCTCAATGTATTCCATTTTTTCAACCCGGGTTCAATCCAAAACTAATTGGGTGATATTATTCATTTATATTCCCATAGGTCCTATAGACCGTCTGAACAACATACTAAAATTTCATTTTGATTAAGTCATTTTTACGGCAGTTATCGTGCTAACGGACAGACAGACAGACAGACAGACAGACAGACAGACAGACAGACAGAATGAACAAAGTCATAAACACTTTTCAACTTTGTTGTAAAGTGTTAAAAATGAACTTCATTCAAATGACGGCATTGAAATATAACTTGCCTGGTTTAAACAACTCTAAAATGCGAAACATTTTTGGGTAATATTTTTAAAATTATCATAATACTATATTAATTTATTATATTTGAAAACTTCATCGCGAAAACATATGAGCTTTATTCAAATGACGTCATCGAATTATAAATCGCCTGGCTCTCTCCATAAACGAAGCATTTCATTCATAAACAGTTTTCCATTCCTTTCATTCATCACAATACTAAAATAATTTATTTTATTTAAAAACTTGAAACCATATCAGCTATATTGCAGACTTCATGAGGTAAATAATTTTACGTTAAAAATATATAACAATTCTGATACAACACATTCTACATCTTTTGGTGTTTAAATTCTCCATAAGTGAAAATTAGCTTCGTTGTAGAAATAATCAAAGTTTGATGATCATTCAAACTCAAATGTATTGTATTTGCTTTGATTCAGTATGTAGATGCACAGAATTCATGCAAAAATAAAGCGGTTTTAGGACGGATGCAATACCAAATATGAATTAAAAGGAACTTCAAAAATCACGATTTTGACACAAAATGGATGCCTTGTTTTATTTTGAAGTGGGCCACGTGATTTCTTCATTTAATGGTCACGTGATCTCTTCATATAAAGGGTGTAATTATCATTTTAAGTTTTATTTAAAAAACTACTGAATATATTTTGCTGATTTTTTTAACACTTTACAACAAAGTTGAAAAGTGTTTATTGTCATAAGGTAAAATTGTCCTTATCAAAAATTACCAGTATAGGACGTACCTATGATGCCGCCACTAAGGGTGGAGCATGTAAGCTCCCGGTTCTCAAGCTCGGACTACGAACACACAAAACATAAAGAAATACACATGCTTAATTGCTCAATTTATTTTAATATTTTACTTAATAGATATCTATTATATCTGGAGTAACTATGCTATAATTAAATCAATTACTAAAAGACACATAATACTGACAATATTACATTAATAGCTATATATATATTTACACACATAATATCTTTGATTTAAATTTCTTAAAAACAGTTTCCTTTAAACAATCGATAAAGAATAGTTCTTATAGTTCAATATCACGAACTCGTTCATATGGTCTACTCATATGAACTGGTAGTCAATTATTTTAATAATCGTTAAAGGTGTGCCTTCCGTGCTAATAGTGACAATTGAAAGTTGGTTACCTTTACTCTTTGTTACGTGCATATTCGTGCCATCTCAATGATGTGGGAAAATCGTTGCACTTCGCGTACTTGCGCAGGCTACCATTCTATTGCTCACAATCTACAGACACTTTTTCACAAAAACCAAAAACATGATGCTGACTCGTTCGAAAGTTTTAAGACGACTACCAAAAACTTCAGGTGCGTCTAGGACGCTGTCGAAATTGCATCTCCTGGAAAGTTCTAGAACATTCTCTCAAACCTTTTTCTTTTCACATTGTAGTGTCGTTGTTGATTCGTTGAAGTGAAGAAGGGGATGCGCTGCTTATTTATGTTTGTATTGCCATTGGCTCCCTCTGCAGCATTTAAATAGCTCATTAGCTAGGTTGGCATCCGCAATTGGAATTTAACATGTAATACAAATATTGTGTTACATTTATGACTATGTTCATTCTGTCTGTCTGTCTGTCCTTTAGCACGATAACTGCCGTAAAAATGACTTAATCAAAATGAAATTTTAGTATGTTGTTCAGACGGTCTGTAGGACCTATGGGAATATAAATAAATAATATCACCCAATTAGTTTTGGATTGAACCCGGGTTGAAAAAATGAAATACATTGAGCCCTATGGGACCTAATTTTTCAAACATTTTATAAGCGGATTTAAAATTCACAAATTGCTTCGAAAATTTTACGTAATAGTCAAATTATTCCATAAAATATATAAAAAAAAATTCAGCGAAATATATTCAGTAGTTTTTTAAATAAAAATTAAAATAATAATTACACATCTTATATGAAACGATCACGTGACCATGATATGAAACGATCACATGACCCACTTCAAAATGATATATGGCATCCATCTTGTTTCAAAATCGTGATTTTTTAAAGTTCTTTTTAATTCATATTGAGTGTTGTATCCGTCCTAAAACTACTTTATTTTTGCTTAAATTCTGTGCATCTACATACTAAAACAACACAATGACAATATATTTGAGTTTAAATTCTCATTCAAATGTGATTTCTACAACTAAGCCTATTTTTCACCTATGTAAAATGTAAACAGCAAAATATGTAGAATGAGTTGTATTAGAATTACTGTATTTCTTTAACACAAAATAATTCAGCCCATGGAGTATGAAATATTAATTGATTTTATAAACAGAAGGACGATTTTTTTCGATGAAGTTTTAAGCATAGAGTTTATGAATTGTTGCTCCATGGTCTTAATTTTTAAATAAAATAAATTATTATAGTATTGTGATGAATGAAATGAATGAAATCCTGCTTTTATAGAGAAATCCAGGCGTGTTATTTTTTCTATGACGTCATTTGAATTTATTTCAGTTGTTTTCGATGAAGTTTTCAAATATAATAAATTATCGTAGTATTATGATAGTTTTAAAAATATTACCGTGGAATGTATTGCATTTTAGAGATATTTAAACCAGGCAATTTATATTTCAATGCCGTCATTTGAATGAAGTTCATTTTTTTCAATGAAGGTTTAAGTTTTCAAATATAATAAATCAATATAGTATTGTGATAAGTTTAAAAATATTATTGAGGAATGTATTGCATTTTCGACTTTTTAAAATAAAATTGCATTGAAGTTGGAAAGTGTTCAATGCTTTAAGTAATCAATGCTTTAAGCATGATTGATCTTTCTTGTTATATATTGTATAGGATAATTTGAATATTTCCTAAAAATTTAGAAGCAATTTTTGCATTTTAAATTCGCTTAGAGAATGTTTGAAACATTAGGTCCCATAGGGTTCAATGTATTTCATTTTTTCAACCCGAGTTCAATCCAAAACTAATTGAGTGATATTATTCATTTATATCCCCATAGGTTCCACAGACCGTCTGTACAACATAATAAAATTTCATTTTGACAAAGTCATTTTTACGTCAGTTATCGTGCTAACAGACAGACAGACAGACAGAATAAACAAAGTCATAGTCACTTTTCAACTATGTTATAAAGTGTTAAAAATAAAAAAAATAGCATGTATCACTAAATAAATTCAATATTATGTAATATTACGCAGCAAATCTGTTAACAGTATTTTAGTCGATCGAGTTTGATCAATTCACGAGACAAATTATGTACTATTTTTATATCTTGACGCCAAAAAATGCGCCAATAATGATTTATTTCACGGGATATTAAATAAACGCACTTTGCGCAATTTGATAAGGATTTTGACCGCAGGTAGAAAACATTTAGTCTGTTTGGACTAATAAATTGACAAAAGCGCCCAATTTTAATTTGCATGGGGTTAATTCAATTCAAAAAATCTGATGTGAGCAACACATGACTTTCCCTGCAGACTTATATCCACATTCTCTTTATTTTAATTAAATTTATTTCACTTTTAATTCAATTTTCTTTCTCATTCGGTAACCGGACTTATTTTCTAAGGTGGCGTAGAGAAAATACGAAAAACTAAAATATCTCGAGAACGGCTAGTCCTAGTGTAATGGGGTTGGTCTTATTCTTTTCTTCGTTAAAAATTACGTATTGAACAAGCATTTAATGGATATATTTGAGTATACCCAGTTCTTCAATTTAGATTTGGACGATTTTTGCGGGCCATTTTACAAAAAAAGGCAGGTCATTTTTTCCAAATCGCACCAAAATCTAATCAGCACCAGGGTAACCCACAAGTGACTCATCTACCGAATTCTGTGAAATTCGGTCCATTCGTTTTTCAGTTAGAGTGGATACAAGCCTTCGCGGGCCATTTCGCAAAAAAAGGCAGGTTCTTTTATCCCGAATCGTACCCAAAACTAATCAGCACCAGACTCGCTCAGAAGTAACTTACCTGCCAAATTTTGTGAAATTCGGTCCACTAGATTTTTAGTTAGAGTGGATACAAAATCTGCACAGACAGACAGACAGACACACAGACAGACAGACACACGGACAGACACACAGACAGACACACAGACGTCACGCTAAAAATGGTTTTTTTGTATTCTAGAGGTCTTGAAACGTGTAGATCCGTCGAAAACTCGAGTTGAGATTTCCGACATGATTCCAATACTTTCCCTATACATTACCATGTATTGCAGGGAAAGTAAAAACGCTCTTCTGTAGATCTTGTACATTTGTTTTACTTTCAAAACACACATATTACAATGTATAGGGAAAGTATTGTGACGCGGTTGAAAATTCGAATTCGAATATACAGGAACGACGGAAGAGCACGTTTCAAGCATCTCTGAACTCGAATCGAACGTTTTTGAGGTAATGCCTGTCTGTCCCTATGTGTGTGTGTGTGTGTGTGTGTGTGTGTGTGTGTGTGTGTGTGTGTCTGTAAGTATCTGGATGCGTTTTCCCACGCACGACTGGATTTTTTCAAACGTAATTTGGTACGATTATCACTACCTATGAATATTGAAATCTTATTGAATGTAAACTCGATCAAACGTTTAGAAGACCGCCAAATTTTTTAATTTATTTTTGAAGAAATTATGAGAAAAAAAATAAGTATACTCAATAATATTAAATAAATAATTATATTATATGTAATTTTTTTATTATTACACAAATGACGTAAACTTTAGAAGACAACTTGAACCATTTTCGAGATATGCGACGTTTTTCGAATGAATATATATAAAAAATTACATATAAATAAACAGTAATAAGTATCATAAAATATGTAACACTTGGCGATAAATTTGACGATTTTGGTGGCTATTTTGAGAAATATCGATAACTTGGCGATTTTGGAAATGTGATACCAAATTAACGAAAATCTCACCAAATAGGTAAAAATGAAGCCAAACATACGAAAATGACGCCAAATTGATCAAGTAATAATAAACATTTTTTAATATAGTGAAGTAAATTGCTGCAAATGTTAGAGCCATATTTCCAATTGTCAAATTATATTTAGTGAAATATAAGTAGCTTAAATACTGCAAAATAATTTTACATGTCATCCAAAAAAGCGCCAAATATCAGTTTGCCTTACAAAGTTAAAATCATTGTGCCATGGATATTGTCCATACTTGTTTTGCATTGAAAGAAAGAAATTGCATTATGTAAGAAAAGTGCTGCACACGACAGATTGTCTTTGCTGTGAAAGAAGCAACATTGTTACATTATGTAGGGCTAACATTGTTACATTATGTAGGTCTTGTCATGTGCTTCCTACATTATATTTCTTTTATTTAAAAAATCTGATGTAGTCAGCACTTGACTTTCCCTGCAGACTCAAATCCATTTTTTCTTTATTTCTTTAATAATACGTTAAATGTAGTTTAATTGCACAAAATAACACTAAATTTGCATTTTTAATTCATATTTTGCTTTTAGTTGGGAACTGGACATTTCTACAAAGGCGGCATGACAAAAATTGCAAAATATCTCAAATATCTCGAGAACGGTTAGTCTTAGAGTAATGGGGTTGATTTTATTGTTTTCCTCGTCAAAAATTGCGTATAAAACAAGCATTTAATTGATACATTTGAGCATACGTAGTCTTTCTTTTTAGTTTTGGGGATTTTTGCGGGCCATTCTAAAAAAAAGGCAGGTTGTTTTTTCCGAATCGTACTAAAATCTAATTAGCACCAAAGTATCCCATAGGTAACTTACCTACCAAATTTTGTGACATTTGGTCAATTGGTATTTCAGCTAGAGCGGATACATGAGATTTTTAAGGGCCAGTTCGCAAAAATAGGCGGGTTCTTTTTTTTCCGAATCGTAACAAAAACTAATCAGCCCCAGGATCACACCCAAGTGACTTACTTACCTACCAATTTTTATGAAATTCGATCCATTAGTTTTTCAGTTAGAGTGGATACATACATTGCGCAAACAGACACGAAGACGTACAAACACGGAGATACACAGAAACACACACAGACGTCAGGCTAAAAACAGTTTTTTCATATTCTAAGGGTTCCAAAACGTGTATATCCGTCGAAAACTCGAGTTGCGATTCTCGGCATGATTCCAATACTCTCCCCATACATTAAATATGCGTATTGCAGGGTTAGTAAAAAATCTGATGTGAGCAGCACATGACTTTCCCTGCAGACTCAAATTCATATTTTCTTTATTTCTTTAATAATTCATTAGATTGAGTTTAATTGCACCAAATAACACTAAATTGGCATTTTTACTTTCCCTGCAATACGTGGTAATGTATAGGGAAAGTATTGGAATCATGCTGAAAACCACAACTCGAATTTTCGACGGATCTACACGTTTCGAGACCTGTAGAATACGAAAAAACCATTTTTAGCGTGACGTCTGTGTGTGTGTCTGTGTGTCTGCCTGTGTGTCTGTCAGTGTCTGTCTGTGCAGATTTTGTATCCACTCTAACTAAAAAAGTAATCGACCGAATTTCATAAAATTTGGTAGGTAAGTCACTTGTGGGCGACTCTGGTGCTGATTAGTTTTGGGTGCGATTCGGGATAAAAGAACCCGCCTTGTTTTGCGAAATGGCCCGCAAAAACTTGTATCCACTGTAACTGAAAACTAATGAACCGAATTTCACAAAATTTGGTAAATGAGTCACTTGTGGGTTACCCTGGTGCTGATTAGATTTTGGTACAATTCGAAAAAATTAACCTGCCTTTTTTTGCATAATGGCCCGCAAAAATCGTCAAAATCTAAACTAATGAACTAGATATACTCAAATATATCCATTAAATGCTCGTTTAATACGTAATTTTTAACGACGAAAAGAAAAAGATCAACCCCATTTCACTAGGACTAGCCGTTCTCGAGATATTTTAGTTTTTCTTATTTTCTCTACGCCACCTTTAATAATAAGTCCGATTACCGAATGAGAACGAAAATTGAATTAAAAGTGAAATAAATTTAAAAATAAATAAAGAGAACGTGAATGTAAACGTCTGCAGGGAAAGTCATGTGCTGCCCACATCAGATTTTTAATTCAATGTCACCAATTTTACCAATTTTTATTTGGTAATTGGACATTTTTCCGATAGCGGCGTAACAAAAATGCAAGAAATCTCAAATAAATGGAGAACGGTTAGTCCTAAAGTATAATGGAATGTGTTATATTCTTTACTTTGTCAAAAATTGCATATAAAATAATAATTTAATTGATACATTTCAGCACATACGTTGTCTTTTTTTCATTTTAGATATTAGCTATTTTTGCGGGTGATTGCGCAAAAAAAGGCAGGCTGTTCTTTTCCGAATCGTACCAAAATCTAATCAGCACCAGAGTGTCCCACATGTAACTTATCTACCAAATTTTGTGAAATTTGGTCAATTAGTAATTTAACTAAAGTGGATACATGAAATTTTTACAAGCCCTTTCGCAAAAAAAGGCGGGTTCTGTTTTTACGAATCCTACCAAAAACTAATCAGCACCCGAGTCTCACCCATGTGAATTACATACCAAATGTTATGAAATTCGGTCCATTAGTTTTTTTAGTTTGAGTGGATACATACATTGCACAGACAGACAGACAGACAGTCAGACATACAGACAGACACACAGACGTCACGCTAAAAATAGGTTTTTTTTGTATTCTAGAGGTCTTGAAACTTATAGATCCGTCGAAAACTCGAGTTGCGATTTTCGGCATGATTCCAATAATTTCCCTATATATTACCATGTATTGCAGGGAAAGTAAAAATGCGTTTTATGTACTTAAAGAATGCCAGCAGTTATTTCAATAAATGTTTTTCTTACACAAATCATTACTGATCACTCTCTTGAAATATGTAGAAAACATTTTTATATTCTCAACACGAATGGTCTTCAAGACGAGTTTTTAAAAAGTTATTTTCTAAAAAGTTTATCTCATTCCTATGCTTAAATCTAAGATCCAACTTTGAAAGCGCCCGTTATTTTTCTCTTTCGTAGTTAGCGACTTTTTTTTTTTAACTTTTTTGTGCTAACATATGGTATAAATGGGAAATCAATGCTAAGTATGTAGCTTTCAGAGAATCAAGAGCGTGCTTAAATTATTTTTCACTTTGAAAACAGCCAGAAAAACATTTCGAACCCGAGTTGCCCAAAAAATCCATAAAAGTCTTCGTCGTCTGTGCTTATATGAAAATCGCTTATGTTTGTTTTCGACAAGTTTGTTCGATAATACGAGTTATTGGTTCAAGCGATAAGTAAAAATTCTTACAATAGTTATGCAAAGTTTTGCTTTAATACTTTCCCTACAATACATAGTCATGTATAGGGAAATGATTCGAGTCTGTCCGTGTCAGTGTGTACGTGTGTGTTTGTCTGTACCAGGTATGTATGTTTATGTCTATACAAAAAACTCTAATTCAAAAATTACTTGCTGAAATTTCACAAACTTTGGTGAGTAAGCCCCATGATGCAGCCACAGGTCCTGGTGCTACAAATTGGTGGGCAAAAGTCGTTTTTACAAAATGGTAGACAAAAATCATTAAATCTAAAAAAATCTGACGTGGGCAACACATGACTTTTCATGCAGACACACGTTCTGTTTATTTTAATAAAATTTAATTCACTTTTAAATCAATTTTCGCTCTCATTTGGTAACTGAACTCATTTTCAAAGGTGGCGTAGAGTAAAAGTAAAAAAAAAAACTAAAATATCTCGAGAACGGCTAGACCTAGTGTAATGGAGTTGGTCTTATTCTTTTCTTCGTTAAAATTTACGTATAAAACAAGCATTTAATGGATATATTTGAGCATACGTAGTTTTTTAATTTAGATTTTGACGATTTTTGAGGGTCATTTTGCAAAGACAGGCAGGTTGTTCTTTTTCGAATCATACCAAAATCTAATCAGCACCAGAGTATCCTACAAGTAACTTATCTACCAAATTTTGTGAAATTTGAGCAATTAGTATTTTAGCTAGAGTGGATACATGAAATTTGAAATTCTTACGGACCATTTCGCGAAAAAAGGCAGGTTCTGTTTTAACGAATCGTACCAAAAATTAATCAGCACCAGGGCCACATCCAAATGACTTATCCACAAATTTAATGAAATCAGGTTCATTAGTTTTTAAAGTTAGATTGGATACATGCATTGTACAGACACACAGACACACAGTCAGACAGACACGCACATACCCAGACGTCACACTAAAAATATTTTTTTCGTATTCTAGAGGTCTTGAAACGTGTAGATCCGACGGAAACTCGAGTTGCGATTTTCGACATGAGTCCAATACTTTCCCTATACATTACCATGTATTGCAGGGAAAATAATACAGACAAAATATTCTAAAATATATAAATAAAAACAATATTTCAAAATATGTTAATAAAGATTTGTTATATATATATATATATATATATATATATATATATATAATTTTTGAAGACAGAATCAGTAAGATCAACCCATCCCTTTAAAATTAGAACACACCAATTCCGAGAATTGTTTTCGACATCTTTTTAACATCGTCCTATGATAATATGTCTAGTCTACAATTGAAAACGACAATTTGAATTAAAATTGTGACTTCGGCTTAAATGCTTTTAAAGATGTATATGGGTTAACTTGTGCATTAAAACTCAATGTATTGCATTATGGACGAAAGAACAAGAAAATGAATTTGAGTTTGTAGGAAAAGTCAGAACAAATCAGTATAGGTTTTAATGGGAAAATCTATCTATATAAATAAAATTGAAAAGCTGTCTGTCTGTCTGTCTGTCTGTCTGTTTATTCCGTCATCACGGGAGAACGGCTGAACAGAATTTAATGAAATTTTGTAGTTCGCCTTAAATAGCCCCCACCTTAAATTTATTCCAAGTTTAGACATTATAGACAGTCATTCCAAGACCAGGGTTTGTCGAGATATTAATTGAAAACGAAACTTTTCCCTGGGAGTTCTACTCTCAAGCTCCCTGGTTCCTCCAAACGAAAAGATTGAAAACAGTTTGTTTAAAATGTGAAAATGAATTAAAATTTTATCTCTGAGTGTGGAGGCAGATTTTGCGCTAAGTAGTCACTTGCTGAAATCATGAATTGTTTGAAAACATTAATTTAAATGGAAAATCTAACACTATTTATTTTTCACAAGCTTTTACTCAACAATGAAAAGTATTAAGAAATCAAAATGGTTAATTAATTTTTAGAATTTTATGAGAGTATATCATGTTGCTCGGCAAGGCAATTAAATTAAATGTGTTTGTCAATGTTTATTATTATTTTGTCGATTTGAATAATAAATAAATGGATATAAATATATACTATCTTATAAGTGAACTGTTTGATTTTTCTTTTAATTATATTAATTGTGGATTGCGTACATCACAATAATTTATTTTAGCAAAGAGTGTTGGTTAGTTTGGCCAAGCTTATATACTGTTTATTACATATTAGCTAATAAACTAACTATTGTTTATTATATATTAGCTAATATATTAGCTTATATATTAGCTAATAAACTCATTGTGTTAAGCCAATAAATTCATTTAACTGATCGTTGAAACTGAAAAAGAGTAGAACAGGTATATCTTCTAACACAATTTCAGTGTTTATATTTAGTATATTCAAATGGGATCTGGATGTTTTATTCAGATCTGAAAATTCAGAGCTACCAATTTGTCGGGATATCGCTAACTTGGAAACTTTTCTTTGCAAATGTCGCCAATTGTTAAAAACTACGCAATTCAAAGAAATTTATTTTGACTTGTTAGAAGAAAGTACTGAAATGATGTTTCGTTAAAATATGTTTGTCAATCCAACCATCCTACTTAGTAACACATTTAGAGAATTTTTAATATGTCGCCAAATTGAAAAAAATGTTTGTAAATTCATAAAGATATCTTGAAATTGATAAAATTGCTCTAAATAAGTGAAATGAATTGTGTTTTGTTATTGGATAGTATCGTAATGATGCTTCAGCAATTTGTCGCAAAGTGGAACTTTTAGTTCTACAGTCCCACTTAGCGATAAATTTACCGATTTTTTAAAATATCGCCAAAGTGACGAAAATGTCGCCAAACCTTTCATAGAGATAGCATTATTCAGACGATATTTTTTCCACCAATTTCTTTGAAGTAAATGGTATCATGTCGCTTAGCAACGGATTTATATTCAATGTGTTTATGCCGCAGACGATTTTTATTAAATCTTTTCCGATTTGAATAATGAAGATATGTATATAAAATAAATTCCATTGCCATTGCATTTTTGACTGGATAATATCAGTTACGGTCTTCAGGTTTAGATATTATTATTATTGATATTTTTGGAGATTATTGATTCAGAGATTATTGGTATCTTCAAGTTATTATGTCATTGTTTTATTTCGGCAAAAATTATTGAAACTCATATATTGTACGTTGTACGAGAAATCTTCTACAAATGCACGGGTATATCTTCTAATCTACGACTATATAAGTAGTTCAGGTATATTGTAATATATTTAGGCATATATCGGCATATATTGGAATCAAGTACGGCCTTCTGGTATGCAGATTACTGGGATTATTGATATTTTCAATTTAAAACGTCATCCGTTTTATTGTGTCAAAGATTTTTGAGACTCATATTGTAATACGGGTAATCTTTTACTAACACACGGCCATATCTTCTAATCTACGACATTATAAGTAGTACGGGTGTATCTTCTTATATAATTTTTTACTTTCATCTTGGCATATATTGAATGATCGCAGAGAATTTTGAAATTCGGAATCGAACCCTGGATATCCGAACTGGTCAGCCGACCCTCTACCGTTGAGCTACTGGGACAAAATTGCAATTCCTTATCTTTGAAGTGAATTATGCAATCTAACTGAGCCAATTTTCTATTTAGTTATTTTTGGCGCCAAGTGACATACACAGTTAAACAAAATAAAACTTATTAAAAAAAACGTTACAACTTAAATTTTTCCCTGTCATTGACAGTTTTAAATATCAGTACCATATATTTCCCAAAAGAATTCCAATTTTATTTACTCCCTTGACCTGGTACCGGCGCAACCCCCATCTTTTATGCTGCCATAAACCGTCATAAACTTAAGCTGCATTTGGAAATAAAACCCTTAACGCTGTTTAATAAAAGTTTTTACGTCTCCCCGTTGCTACAGGAAGGCAACTGAGTGAGTGGCAATTGCAGTTCGAAGTTTAAGCCTGCTCTCAATGTGTGACAATCTCTAAGATATGCAAGTATTGAAAAACTATAAAAAAGAATATAAAAAGCACTTCCAACATATGCAAAAGGATTTCCTTTTAGAGTATGTATAAAATCGAGAGTGCTTAATGAATATATTAGAAGAAAGTTTTCTTTTTTTTATTATCATTCAAATTTAATAAATGTCATTAAATTATCAGCGGTGTCTCCAGTTCGATGGAGCCGAAATGATTTTGGGGGATAAGGTTTCGTAAAGCAAAACTCGAATAATGGAGAATTTTCAACCTAAATCGAATTTAAAAGACGATTGTCCGAAAATAACAGTAGATTTGTAAAAGCAAATTACTGATCTAGAAATGAGTTTTTTACTGGATATTTTTGTTGCTTACTGTTTATATCTGTTTTATCGATTAGAAGATACTTTTACAAAATTTTGCAAACCTCGCTCAGATAAAAAAATTTGCCTTTGTTTTTCTCCCCAAAAAAATTCAAAATATTAAAATATTGAAACTGTTTTTACATATTTACAAATGATAATTTATTTCCAGCAAAGCAAATATAAATTGTTACTCTCTCTGTATGCATAGTATAATGTATAGTACTATGACGGGATCGAAATTTCGAATTCGAGTTTTCGACACGAGAGCACGTTTCAAGCATCTCTGAACTCGAATCGAACGTTTTTGAGCCGATGTCTATGTGTATGTGTGTGTGTATGTCCGTGAGTCTATGGATGCGGTATCTCACGAACGAATGTATCGTTTAGAACGAAATTTCGTACAAATATTACAATTAGTGAATACCGGAACAGTATTTATATGAAACGCAATCGAATGTCTTGAAGATCGCCAAAATTTTTAATGAAATTTTGAAAAAAACATCAAAAAAGCAGAATTTCCAATAATGTTATAATGCATGCTGTAATACTTAAAATGTATCGCGTGTTACAGTACAATCTCTTTACTTACTCCCGGGTGACATATTAGTGAATAAGCACAAGATGTTTAATTTTATTTAAAAAATTAGGAGGTTAAGTGAACTTGAGGATTTCAAAAATTGTAATTATTCGTGCAGCTTGAACAGACTCGATGAAAATACTCGTATTTAACTATGTATTTATGTGCACCCAGGCAAGTTTGTAGATCAACTTGAATGTAAAATAGTTTAGGATTAAATAGACTTGACTTGAGTGTAAATTGGTGTAAGTTTAATTTATATGCCGAAAATCAAGTAAGTAAAATAATTAGATATGTCGACGTGAAGTTTATGGTCGGAATATCCTGATGAAATCGGGATGGAAACTAAAAGTGCTAGCTAGCTATAAACAGTAATCGGATACTTTCGAACACTGAACGCCTGTAAAAAAATTACGTATGAAACAAACATTTAAATGATACATTTGAGTATATTTATTTCAAATTTGACGATTTTTGCGGACCTTGGAGCAAAAAAAGGCGGATTCTATTATTCCGAATCATACCAAAATCTAATCAGAACCAGAGTATCATACAAGTGACTTACCTACAAAATTTTATGACATGTGGTCCATTAGTTTTTGAGTTAGATAGGATACATAAATTACACAAACAGGCAGACACACACACACACACACACACACACACACAGACATCACGCTAAAAATAGTTTTTTCATATTCTAGATATTCCAAAACGTGTAGATCCGTCGAAAACTCGAGTTACAATTTTCGACATGACTCCAATATTTTCCCTTACCATATACTGTAGGAAAAGTAAAAATTTGATGTGGGCAGCACATGAGTTTCTCTGCAGACTTATATACACGCTCTCTTTATTTTAATTAAATTTAATTCACTTTTAATTAAATTTTCGTTCTCATTTGGTAACTGGACACATTTTCAAAGGTGGCGTAGTGAAAAAACAAAAGAACGAAAATATCTCGAGAATGGCTAGTCCTGATGTAATGGGGTTGATCTTATTCTGTTCTTCGTTAAAAATTACGTATAAAACAAACATTTAATGGATATATTTGAGCATACGTAGTTTTTTAATTTAGATTTTGATAATTTTTCCGATCCATTTTGCAAAAAAAGGCAGGTTGTTCTTTTCCGAATCGTACCAAAATTGAATCAGCACCAGAGTATCCTACAAGTATCTAACAAATTTTGTGCAATTTGGTCAATTAGTATTTTAGCTAGAGTGTGAAATTTTTACGGACCATTCCGCAATAAAAGGCGGGTTCTGATTTTACGAATCCTACCAAAACTAATCAGCACTAGGGTCTCACCCAAGTGACTTACCTACCAAATTTTATGAAATTCGGTCTATTAGTTTTTCAATTAGAGTGGATTGCACATACACACAGACACACAGACAGACACACATACAGACGTCACGTTAAAAATAGTTTTTTCGTATTCTGGAGGTCTCGAAACGTGTAGATCCGTCGAAAAGTCGAGTTACGATTTTCGGCATAATTCCAATACTTTCACAATACATTACCATGTATTGCAGGGAAAGTAAGAAATGAGACTAAGAAAATCGAATAAACTTACTGAGAGCTTTATTTTACAAAACATTATTCACAACAAACCATTTCGGCTCCATCAGACTAGAACCACCGCCAATTTCCGCTACTCATTTTTGCTCTTACAGAAAAGGCTCTTTCATTAAACATTAACCAGGATGTTTAAGAGCGCAAATAAGTTGTGAAAAATACTAGATTTAAATACATGCATAGAATTATATAGACGGATATTAAATAATTATCTAACGCTCTTTTAATCTTAGATTCTACAGAAGCCTAGAATGGACGACGAGATATATCCTAACAGAACCAGATTTTTCGATGCCTGTCAAGAAGACGAAAAAAACAGGGTTACAGAAAAAGCTCTATCAATGACAATCTACCAAGATTTATACGAGCGTAAATTCGCTAAAAAAACACTAAACATAAATACATGCATAGAAATATATAACCACATATCCAATAGTTGTCAATTACAATCCAATTGTTGTCTATTACAACCCAATAGTTGTGGCAGACCACGGGCGTAGCCAGGATTTTATTTCGATGGGGGGGGGCATTTTTCGGTTGCTTAAGAATTTAAATTTTCAGGAGTGAAAATTAATTATATGCATTTTTGCTGCCCATTAGCTGAATATTTATTACTTGTTGTAGTTTAATTGGGAAAAATTGATTGGGATAGATTTCAGCGGGGGGGGGGGAGACTACTGTTCCTAAGATCTCCCTCCCCCTCTGCCTATGCCCTTGTGGCAGACAACTATTGTTATCCAATAGTTGTCTGCACACATATCCAATAGTTTTTAGATTCTCAGATCCTCCAGAAGCCTAGAATGACCTACAATGCTAAAACATTGCAAGTATTTTCAAGACACTCCAGAAGCTTTCACGGTAACCTATAAGGCTTGATATTTGCACACTTATAATGTCAACCTTGGGATAGAAATTACAAAGCCCAGTTTTCAATTTTCCTACAAGGGGCAGACAAAATGAGTCGAAAAATCTTTCCAGAGTCTTTAAAAGACTTCGGCGACTTCGAAGGCTAAAACTTTGCACACGTTTAGTATCGACAACGGGGCAGACCCTTTTTGAGCCCGAATTTCGATTCAGACGATCATTTTGATGTGAAGAGCTAAACATTGTTAAACAATTATTAAAAGAAGTTGCAACCAATTGTTATTTTCTCATATGAAGTATTAAGTCAGTATCGTTTTCACGAAAGTTTTCGATTTCGCGATTTTGATACCAATACATGTTTCTGGACCTCCTGAACACGTTTTGACTATTTTTGGAGTGATGTCCGTCTGTCTGTCTGTCTGCGGTCGATTCTTTGTGCACACGATAGTTGCCATAACTATTAATGGATTTTCACGAAACTTTCTATTCCGCTTTGATAAGGAAAAATTTAGAACCGGAGTGAATTTTTTGAAAATCGAGTGAAAACTTCGAAATTGTATATTTTTTTAGCATGGCATCATAGGAATCATAGGAATATTTAACATACTCATGCATGAAAGGTGTCATTTATGCCTAAATGATCACAAAACTTAACAGTTTCAATGATTGTGATGACCAATACTGTATTACAAATTTTTTGTTCTTGACAGTATTAGCTCCCTCGGGAGGTGGGGGCTTAAGTTATCCTCTCGGAGAGCGGGTGGGGGGTATATTATGAAACTTGTTATCAATCGAAATATTTTTCATGCACTTTAAAATGAAAAGTAGCATGCTATAATTGTAAAAATTTGGAATAACGGCACAGAGTTTGCAAATTCTTTTCCTGCAAAATTTGGGGGAAAAAAATCACGAACTATTTAAAAATGTATTGTAGTATGAGAAAGCCGACTTAAGCAACGCTTCAGTTAATTTTAAGTGTGTTAGTGTTCGCGTTTTAGGAAGCCTAAATTCTAGTAGATACATAGTGGTACATACTAATTTCCTTATATCCAATAATGTATAAGGGAAGTATTGTGACAGGGTCGAAAATTCGAATTCGAGTTTTCGACGGGAGAGCACGTTTCAAACATCCCTGATCACGATTCGAACAGTTTTGAGGTGATGTCTGTCTGTGTGTGTGTGTGTGTGTGTGTGTGTGTGTGTGTGTGTGTGTGTGAAAGTATGTGTGTGTATGTGTGTGAGTGTGTCAGTGAGTCTGGGAAGACGATACCTGACGAACGAATGGACCGATTCGAACGAAATTTGTTACAAAAATCACAATCCGTAAACACTGTAAGCCTATTGTTTTTGTACGCAATCGAATGTTCAGGACCCCCCTAAATTTTCGAGTGAAATTTTGAAAAAAATCGTTAAAAAATCAAAACCTCTAATAAAGTTACGCAAATAGACATTTCTTATGTAATTTTTCATTAGAAAACGATGGACATAAATTTTAGAACGCTAACATAAACCGTTCTCGAGATATTGCAGATTTTTCAAAAAAAATGTCAAAAAGTTATATAAAATAAAAAAAAATATTTCCTATTGAGAAACATGTTCACTTTTCATATGTAACACCATGCGATAAATTGGGTGACATGACTGTCGTGGATCTAGCTTGTTCCATTCATGAAAAATATACTTTGAGTAATACTTTTGTATTTGAACGCCAATAGTCATTTATCTGCTGTAAGAATAACTTATTTCTCCGTCCTTAACGTTTGACGAGATTTTGGTGACGAATTTGGCGGAATGTCGCCAACTTGGCAACATTTTTAATTGTTGCCAAATTAACAAAAATCTCGCCAAATAGATAAAAATGACGTTAAATCAATGAAAATGACGACTAATTGAAGAAAATTCAATATCTTGGAAAGAATATAAGTATCTACTATAAGAATAACATTTTTTTAACTGTAAAAGTAGTAAATTTATTGCATTATATAAGGAAAGTCATGTGTTGCCCACATTAGATTTTTTATAGTGCAAATACGGTTTGTGTTCTGCATTATTATGTGGTCGTTACCCGTGTGCATGCAAACACTGCTCCAAACAATCATAAATCAAAAAATCCTCAAAATGTGTCCCGGATACACTAAAACATATTTCGTGATTCAAAAGCATCAAGAATATCAATATATTTAGAGAAATTGCATGAAAATATCGAAATGAGCAGCTGAAACAATGAGGGGCTGGACTGTTTAGTATTTTATGAAGCAAATCCTCCACAAAAGCACTGACCCCTTTTCATGTTAAAAGTGAATTCATCATAATATCGCAGGAATGTCAAGAGCGTGACAATGACATTTTTATATTTATGATATTTCATTTGTCATTGGAAAGAAACTTGTTTTCCAGATCATGGAATAGGAGTAATTATTTATTTGGATCACGGAAAAAGACCACGATATTTCATCTGCGGGACAGAAATGCTGGACACAGAAGAATTGTTCTGTGGTAAGTCGCAGAAGTTAAAATTTGATGAATAATTCATAAGTTACATGAAATAAAAAAAAATTATTTTTAGTTTTACCTACAGTATATAATATATTTTGTAGCATTTTAATATTATTCCGATATTGGGGCAATATTGTATACCTTGATGTTTCATCTTGTTTCCAGATATTAATAGCATTCTAATATTAGTCCCAGTATAATATTCCAATATTAGTCCTAATTAATATTAGTCTAATATTAGGCTTAGATCAAATATAATACCAGTCCTAGTCCTAGTTCAATATTAGTAATTCTAATATTAGTCCTAGTATAATATTATTCTAAGTAGCCCTCACAGCAAAGATCGTCACATGTGTGACAGTGACGTTGTAGTCACGTGACACCTGGGTCATAATGTGACATCATATTTGTGACTTCAATGCGACGCTACGTATTAGTAATTTTGTAACTTCATTGTGACTATATTCTGTGACGTTTCCACAATTTAATTAACACATAACAATGTGACGATATTACAATGGCAATTACAATGTGACGTGAAAAACAAGTTAATATGCGACGTCACAAACGACCATAAAAATGACCAAAATGACTTCGCTGTGACCTCAATATGACATTGCCGAGACGTATTGCTACGTCCTGTGACGTCCAAAGTCACAGCGAAACGTAAATCTTACGTCACTGTGAAAAAAAAATGCTGTTAGGGAGCATTCTAATATCAATCTACATGAATTAAAAAAGACATGAAGTAAAAGATACATGAATTAAAAGATACATGAAAGATACATGAATTAAAAAAATATATTTTTTAGTTCTTCTTACAGTACATAATATATTTAGTAGCATTCTAATATTAGTCAAATATTAGGCCAATATTGTATACCTTGGCGTTTCATCTTGTTTCCAGATATTAATAGCATTCTAATATTAATCCTAGTATAATATTCTAATATTAGTCCTAGTCTAATATTAGTTTTAGTTCTATTCTAATATTAGTCCTAGTTTAATATTTGCCATTCTAATATTAGTCCCCGTCTAATATTACTCCAAGTAGCATTCTAATATTAGTGGCCAATATTGTATATCTTGACGTTTCAACATGTTTTCCAGATTATAAGACGAGAGTAATTATTTGGATCACGGAAAAAGATCATGATATTTCAACTCTAGGACAAAAATTCTGGACACAGAAGAATTGTTCTAGGGTACGGTAGCCCAGTGGTTAGCGCGCGGGAATTACACTCGGTAGGCCCAGGTTCGATTCCCGCCACAGCCAAAACTGCCGCCGTGTTCACGCGGAGTACGATCACATTAAACATGTGGGTCCGTAAGTACTTCCGAGAGGTTGGTGGTAGGGGAAGGCGGGTACGTCCCTGTGGATGCCACCCCCACTGGGTTTCGGTCTAAATTGAGTGGCACTTCCCGGCCGTCCAAATAGTTACCTTACACCTTCCTGGTAGATCAGAACGGTCTGGGTCTCAACAACAACAAAAACAACAGAAGAATTGTTCCGTGGTAAGTTACAGAAATTTTTAGTTCCATGAATAATACATGAAATAAAAAAAAATATTTTTTATCTTTCCCTATAGTATATAATATACCTAGTAGCAAAGCAATATTGGGACAAGATTGTATATCTTGACGTTTCAATCTAAATGTTTCTAATGCAATAGAAATATTTCCAATGTTACATGGAATCATTTCCATTGTAGACTCATTATTGGTAAATATTGAGGATATTTATTTTCTTCTATATTTAATAATTCATCAATATTTAATAATTTTCAGCTATATTGAATACTCGCCAAATTGGCGACACTTTCCCAAATCTGCCAAGTTGGCAATATTTTGCACGACAGCTTGACAGACTGACTTCTCCTACGTGTATTATTAAAGCATTTCTCTTGTATTATATTCACCACAAAATATTTTCCAGCTTTTCATTTTAAATACATCCCGACCTTCTTTTAGACTCCCAATTCCAAATGCATAAAAATCCAATTTCCACAATACCGTTTAACGCCGCAACTCATTCTAAAAATAATTTGTCAGCATTTGAATGGAAATCGACTGAGAAATTCAACAGAGTCAGTCTTCTCGCAAAAGAGAGAAAGGGTGAAAAACAGCAAAGAAATTTTCAATAAAGGCAAATATTATGGAAACCACTTAATGCCTTCCGCGATGTCAAAACGTATGGAAAACAGTCTTTTGTCGAAGCATTATTGAAAAGTTCTTCCAAACTAATATGAATTAACTGAAGCGTGGGTCAAATCGACACTCTCTCATACCAGAATTCAAATTTTTAAAGAACAAATTTTAAAAATCATCAATGTGGGTCCAAACGATTACAACTATAGCGTGTTACCCTTCACTTTAAAGGGTTTAAAAAAGTATTTCAATTGATATCATACTTGACAATGTGCCCCTCAGGGGATAACTTGCTCCTCAAGGGGGGGGGCGCTAATGACGGCCACGAACAAAAAATTTTTGTATCGCGGCTATTTTTCACAGTGATTGAAACCATTGAGTGTCGTGATCAATGAGCCATGAATAAATAAATCCTTTCATGCATGATTATGTCAAACTTTGTCATATGCTACCAGATGAAAAAAATCTGATGTGGGCAGCACATGACTTTCCCTGCAGATGTATATCCACGTTCTCTTTATTTTCGTTACAAATTCTCCCGTGGTGAAGGAGCGCCTACGCACCACGTCCACAAGTCCCCCCAGGGTATTCCCTGGCGAAGGGGAGGAGATTTGCAGCTTTAATTTTATAGAGGATACCCGAAGAGCGGAAGTCTAACTTGGCCTCGACATGACAACATCCATGCCTGCTGGCGGGATTCGATCACGCAACCCAGCAATCCAGCGATAAGGCGGAAACGCATGCCCCTGACCGCTCGCCCACAGGATCGGCTCTCTTTATTTTAATTAAATTTAATTCACATTTTAATTCAATTTTCGTTCTCATTACTTTCCTTATATACATAATGTATAAGGAAAGTATTGTGACGGGGTCGAAAATTCGAATTCGAGTTTTCGACGGGAGAGCACGTTTCAAGCATCCCTGATCACGAATCAAACATTTTTGAAGTGATGTCTGTGTGTGTGTGTGTGTGTGTGTGTGTGTGTTAAAGTATGTGTGTATGTGTGTGTGTCAGTGAGTCTGTGGAGACGATAACTGACGAACGAATGGACCGATTCGAACCAAATTTGGTACAAAAATCACAATCCGTAAACACTGGAAGCCTATTGCTTTCATACACAATCGAATGTTCAGAACCCCCCTAAATTTTCGAATGAAATTTTGAAAAAATCGTCAAAAAATCAAAACCGCTAATAAAGTTATGCAAATAGACATTTCTTATGTAATTTTTCATTAGAAAACGATTGGCATAAATTTTAGAACGCTAACATGAACCGTTCTCGAGATATTGTACATTTTTCAAAAAAATTATGAAAAAGTCACATAAAAAAAAAATTCCTATTGAGAAACATGTTCACTTTTCATATGTAATACCATGCGATAAATTGAGTGACATCATTCTCGTGGATCTAGCTCGTTCCATTCATGAAAAAATATACTTTGAATAATACTTTTGTATTTGAACGCCAATAGTCATTTATCTGCTGTAAGAATAACTTTTTTTCTTAATGCATAACGCTTGGCGAGATTTTGGCGACGAATTTGGCGGAATATCGCCAACTTGGCGACTTTTTGAAATGTTGCCAAATTAATGAAAATCTCGCCAAATGGATAAAAATGATGCTAAATCAATGAAAATGTCGACTAATTGTCGAAAATTCAATATCTTGGAAAGAATATTAGTATCTACTATAAGAAAAATCTATTTTTTTACTGTAAAAGTGGTAAATTCATTACATTATATAAGGAAAGTCATGTGTTGCCCACATCAGATTTTTTTGTAATGGGACTTATTTTCAAAGATGGCGTAGAGAAAATACGAAAAAAATAAAATATCTCGAGAACGGCAAGTTCTAGTGTAATGGGGTTTGTCTTATTCTTTTCTTCGTTAAAAATTAAGTATAAAACAAGCATTTAATGGATATATTTGAGTATATGTAATTTTTTATTTTATATTTTAATGATTTTTGAGGACCATTTTGCACGCCGAATTTGCCACAACTGCCGCCGTGTTCATGCGGAGAACGATCACGTTAAACATGTGGGTCCGTAAGTCTTTCCGAGAGGTTGGTGGTAGGGGAAGAAGGGTACGGTCCCTGTGGATGCCTCCCCCACTGGGTTCCGGTCTAAATTGGGTGGCACTTCTCGGCCGTCCAAACAGTTACCTTCCATCTTTCTGGTAGGTCGGACGGTCTGGGTCTCAACAACAACAGCAACAAGATATATTATCTCGTCAGTGGCACGAGCTAGATCCACGAGAATGATGTCAGCCAATTTATCGCATGATATTATATATGAATAGTGAACATGTTTCTCAACAGTTAATATTTGTTTTAATTTATGGGATTTTTTTATGATTTATTTGAAAAATATGCAGTTCCTCAAGAACAGTTCATGCTAGCGTTCTAAAGTTTATGTCAATCGTTTTTTAAGGAAAAATTACATAATAAATGTCTATTTGCGTAACTTTATTAAAGGTTTTGAATTTTAAATGAATTTTTCAAAATTTCACTAAAAATTTAGGGGGAATCAGGACATTCGATTGTGTTTAAAAACAATTGGCTTCCAGTATTCGCGGATTGTAATTTTTATACCAAATTTCATTCGAATCGCTCCATTTTTTCGTGATATATCGTCTCCACAGGCTCACTGACACACACACACACACACATACACACATACTTTCACACACACACACAGACATCACCTCAAAATTGTTCGATTCGGCTCAGGAATGCTTGAAACGAGCTTTCCCGTCGAAAACTCGAATTTGAATTTTCGACCCAGTCACAATACTTTCCTTATACAGTATATGTACTATAATATAAGGAAAGTAATTGGACAAACTGAAATATTTCAAAGAAAGTTTATTTTAGCATAATGGGAAGGGTTTTCTTCATTTTAGTAAAAAACCTTACTTATTAAGCCATTAATGTGTTTAATTATATTAATGCGTCTATATCAATTTTATCGATTTTTGTTGAATAGGAGAGTTTTATTTTAACCATTTGCTCCAAATTTAATCACAACTCGGATAAAGCATCAGTGAGTTAACAATTTAGCCGAACAGTTTTTGAGCTAGAGCAGATTACTTGAAGATACAATGCACAGATTGACAGTCCCCATGTCTAGACATCGGTATAAATTTAGCGGATTTTTATACTAAAATATTCAAAATTTTTAAATCTATTAAAAAATCGAATTCAAATTTTCAGCTTCAATACAAGAATCCCCTTAATAAATTACTGTGTATTGTAGGGGGAAAAAATCTGATATGGGCAGCACATGACTTTCCCTGCAGACTTATATCCACGTTCTCCTTATTTTAATTAAATTTATTTCACTGTTAATTCAATTTTTGTTCTCATTTGGTAACATGACTTATTTTCAAAGGTGTCGGAGAGAAAATACGAAAAAAATAAATATCTCGATAACGGCTGGTCCTAGTGTAATGGGGTTGATCTTATTATTTTCTTAGTTTAAAATTACGTATAAAGCAAGCATTTAATTTCTATATTTGAGCATACGTAGTTATTTATTTTATATTTTGACAATTTTTGCGGGCCATTTTGCAAAACAAGGCAGGTTATTTTTTTCGAATCGTACCAAAATCTAATCAGTACCAAGGTGACTCACAGGAGACTTATCTACCGAATTTTGTGAAATTCGGTCCATTAGTTTTTCAGCGAGAGTGAATAAAGTCTTTTGAGGGACATTTCGCTAAAAAAAGGTCAGTTCTTTTATCCCGAATCGTACCCAAAACTAATCAGCACCACATTCGCCCACAAGTGACTTACCTACCAAATTTTATGAAATTCGGTCAATTAGTTTTTTAGTTAGAATGGATACAAAATCTGAACAGAGAGACAGGCACACAGACAGACACACAAAGAGACAGACACACACGCAGACGCCACGCTAAAAATGGTTTTTCGTATTCTAGAGGTCTTGAAACGTGTAGATCCGTCGAAACATCGAGTTGCGATTTTCGGCATGATTCCAATACTTTCCCTATACATTACAATGCATTACATGGAAAGTAAAAAGCGAAAAATAGAATCTTTTATGACTTGTAAAAAAACGTTAAAATTGTTGATTACAGAGAAAGTATTGATTTCCAGAAAAATTTCGAGTTCATATCTTTTACGAAAGAAGAGTGTTCTGAGATTTTCCGGAAAACATTTCAAACACTTTGTTAAACACGAACGTTTCTATGTTCATGTCTATACAAACATAGTTATTTACATACCATATTTATATACATGCCCTTTCTGTGTCCATGTCTATACATACAGGTTTTGTGTACAGGATGTCCCCAAAAGATTGAAACGCGCTTTAATTCTTTACCTGTTGGAGATAACTGGCCAATGTAAATTGCAAAAATGTTGAAAGTAAAGTTGAAAATAAGACCACATTAATGAAATAGTCCTCCCATTAATTTCCAAAAAGTTACACTTTTTAAAGTTTTATACGACCCTTTTAGACAAATTTGGTCAATCAGAAAAATTTTATTTTTAATGCAGCAAGATCATTAAAAAAACCCGCATATTTGTATCTTTAAAATTGAGCGAGTTATATTTAATTGAAAATTGAACATTGTGAATGGGGACCCTATATCAAATTAGAAATGTAAATTTGTTACATGTCACAAAAAAGATAAAACTGGATGATAATACATAGGATACCCAACCGCGTAGTAAGTACCACTGCTTTATATGATCTCTGTCTGTGCAACGCTTTATTTAGATGCATTTGTGGTAAACATTTTTGACACATATTAACGTATTTTTGATCTAAACAATGTTCACCGTCAATTTGTATAAGATTCCTATTTTCACTGATGAAACAGCCTTTCACATGGTACGGAAAAGTGGCATAAGTCAGATATTTTTCTTTATCATAATTCAGTTGATTTTAATGATACAGATATGCAGTTTTTTAATGATCTTGTTACATTAAAAATAAAAATTTTCTGATTGACCAAATTTGTCTAAGAGGGGTCGTATAAAAATTTAAAAAGTGTAACTTTTTGAAAATTAATGGGAAGACTATTTCACTAACGTAGTTTTAATTCCTACCTTACTTTCAACGTTTTTGCAATTTACATTGCCCACTTATCTCCAACAGGTAAAGAATAGAAGCTCGTTTCCATCTTTTTGGGACATCCTGCATAGTTGAGTTTAAATGATCATCAAACTTTGATTATTTCTACAACGAAGCCTAATTTTCTCTTATGGATAATGTAAATACATAAAGGTAAAGGATGAGTTATCTCCAACAGGTAAAGAATTTAATCGCGTTTCAATCTTTCTGGGGCATCCTGCACATACAGTGTCCTTACAGATTCTATACATACAGTGTGCTTATAGAGTCTATACATGTATGGTTAATCTATAATTTGCAGAGAGCTTAGTAATACATTATAGCATCCCAGTAACTGTATAAGTATAGATATATGCCTGTTCACGTTAGGTCTCTAGTAATGTGTCTATGCCCCATCTAAAAAGTGATTGCAGCATTAAGAAGATAAGGAAAACTAGAGCAACGTAAATAAGCACAAATAATAAAATAATGCAGCATACAGCTGTTTTGAGGATACGTTTGATCCCCTACGTTACTGTAAGAGAACCAACAAACACGAAGTTCAAAATAGAAATGGGCGAGCTTTCGAGTGTCGTACAGGAGAGAGCACCCGGCGTGAAGCGCCTTTAATCTCCAGTTTCAATATGTGATTCTTATCGTCAAACTGTGACAGTAATTCTGTGACCCTAATTGTAGGTTCGAGGTTTTTATTTACTACTTTTTATTATTTGTCCTAGCTCCTAGTGTGGCAGTTTGTTGCACATTTAGAGTTTAAGCAGTTTGAGGGGTTGATGCAGATCTAAGGGTTACCTAGCATTTTGGCAGTTCAGAGTTTAGAACATTTTTTATAAAACATTAGTCGCGAGTTTTATTTAATATCAGATGTTTGAGGTGGGATATTTTAATTCCGATTATCGATGTTTAGAACAGCGCGGGGTCTCTTACGAGATTTGTCCTTGCGATGATCATAGTCATGCAGATTGAATACTAGTTCATTTGGAACGGATGGCAATTTTTTGTAAAATTTATGCGCTAGCTTTTTAGTTTGGGCTGTAACAGTTTTTATTTTGAAGTCATTCCTAATTACCGAGTTTCTTAAGTACCTGGGAGCTTTCCAGATAATCCGTAGGATTTTATTTTGCTTTGTCTCCAGAAGCAGGGGGATTATATACCCAAGACCTGGACTACAAAAAAGCCAATCAGAAAGCAACATGAAGAAATGTCTAGCCAATACGAAATGAAAACAACATAAGACTGGCGTGCACCAAATCACGACAGGAATATCCTGATGGTACAACTAAGTTCTGAATAAGAAGAAATGAGACCCAGCAAGATGAAAAAAAGCTTACAGCGACACATAAGAACCCCAAAGGAATATGAAGAAGAAAGTGGACAAAAAATTACAGAACACTCCGCCAGACCGCGAACAAAATAGAGTACTGGACAAGATTTTAACTGATACTAGAATTTTTCTTCGCACAAGCTTAATTTACTTATTATTTAAGCAGATAGTTCAAAAAGCTGAACTATTGAATTAATCAACAAAGCAAAATAGACGAAAATCTGTAGATCATGAGTACGAATCGACAGCAAAATGGCTACAGAAGACATTTTTTTCACACAAACATGTTGCCAAAGGCTGTCCAATTCAAGAATGCTTAGATATTTAACACTTACATGAACAGGAATCTAATTTGCAGCCTGACCAAAATGCTCTCCGTCAGGATATTTGATTTTGAGAAAGAAAACACATGGGAGATACCTTTGACTGACATCAAAGGCGTCACGCATGCAATATGCATGTTAAAACTGCAATCTCAATATCCTTTGAGACAGTAATTCAGGTGGCGCTGTTATAAGATAAGGACCCCCATGCATTATATGTGTTTCTATGGTGAAAGGCTTGAAATATTTATTTAGACTGCTAATTTTGTAGAAATAAATTAGTAGCGGAATGCCAATTAGAAATGAAACAATAAGAAATATTCATATGTATTCAAAATTATTTTACCGTTCAATTTATTTTTATCTCCCTATATTCTTAACTCTGTTCTACAACAGTGAAAAAATATTGATACTGATAATTAGGGAATCTTAACAAATCATAATAAAAAATATATGTACTCAATACTATGATTGTCTACTGTGTCAAATGATAATAAAGGGCGCTTCAATAACACTAGCGACGCCTAGATATAATTCTCAAAGCGCTATGGAATTTTCAAGCATTTCATTCAATAAGGGATTCAAACAATCTCTAACTCCCTGGTGTCACCATACTGTAGTCTCTAATGATACGACTTTTTCACAGGCATTTATTTCCTCCCATACATACGTCTCGTATATTTCTTAACGTCTACTCCTAATAAAATAACCCTCTACATCTTTGTAATTTGCAGATCCTTCACCTTGCTAAAAATTTCCTCTCCGGAGTTTTTTCCTTTGAAATTCAGACGTCAAAAACGCCCGAACAGGCTCTCCTATGATATGCATATAGGGTTTCCATATGCTAAATTTCGGAAGAGGGTTGCTAGATTTGACGATATATCGCCGATTAGGCTACATTTGGCGACTTCTTGAAGGTTCCAGAAACACTTCGAAATAGCCAATATCCCACGAGATACGAGAGATTTCCAGCAGATTCTATAGAGAGTCTATATAAGGAGTCATTACTCAGTCGGAGTGCTGTTGATGTGGTACAAGTTACATTGATCTGCGATCTTTGTCAATGTTTTGTGAATAGTAGCAGCTGTTTTATGAAATGAAATATGTCAATATTTCGAGAACAGTATCGGCTGTTTTGTAAAATTAGTGGAGCATTTAAGTGCTGTTTTACTGTATATTGTTACTGTTTACGCTGTGCTTGTGAATACACATCTATGTTATCCAGAAATTTGGACTCGTGTTTATATCCTAAGCGTACACTCATGATTTCAGAGGATACGTCGTAACAATACACTCACGGATATTTTCTTACATATTATGGTGCTTAAGAACTTTCCTTAGAACTGTGCATTATTATTTTCCTTATATAGATACCGTATAAGGAAAGTATTGTGACGGGGTCGAAAATTCGACTTCGAGTTTTCGACGGGAGAGCACGTTTCAAGCATCCCTGATCAAGAATCGAACATTTTTGAAGTGATGTCTGTGTGTGTGTGTGTGTGTGTCAGTGAAATTGTGAAGACGATAACTGACGAACGGAAGGACCGATTCGAATGAAATTTCGTACAAAAATCATAATCCGTGAATACTGGAAGTCTATTGTTTTAAAACACAATCGAATGTTCAGAACCCCCCCTAAATTTTCGAGTAAAATTTTGAAAAAATCATCAAAAAATCAAAACCTTTAATGAAATTACGAAAATAGACATTTTTTATGTAATTTTTCCTTAGAAAACGATGGACATAAACTTCAGAACGCTAGTATAAACCGTTCTCGAGATATTGTGCATTTTTCAAATAAATTTATCAAAAAATTCCATAAATTAAAAAAAAATGTTAGCTGTTAAGAAACATGTTCACTTTTCATATGTAATACCATGCGATAAATTTGGTGACATCATTCTCGTCGATCTAACTCGTTTCATTCACGAGAAAAGATACTTTGAGAAATACATTTGTATTTGAACGCCAATAGTCATTTATCCGCTGTAAGATTAACTTATTTCTCCGTCCATAACGCTTGGCGAGATTTTGGCGATGAATTTAGCGGAATGTCGCTAACTTGGCGACATTTTAAATGTTGCCAAATTAACGAAAATCTCTCCAAATGGATAAAAATGACTCTGAATCAATGAAAATGAAGACTAATTGAAGACAATTCAATATCCGTGAAAGAATATAAGTATCTACTATAAGAATAACATTTTTTTAACTGTAAAAGTAGTAAATTCACTGCATTATATAAGGAAGGTCATGTGCTGCCCGCATCAGATTTTTTTATAATGCTTCTCAATTTGATCTTTTTCTCCATCTTTTATAATAAATAGAAATTTACTAATTTCCTATAATAGCGCACTGAATATCCATGCTAGTCCTGCACTAGATCGCTCCAATTTCATCTACTTATAATCAATAGTATTCCTTTTACAATGTTCTTTATAAATAAAAAAAAGAATCCGACTCATAGCGCCATTACACCCCTTACTGCATTTTAATATCATTTGTCAGGATATTAAGCGGAATTTTGGAGAAAGCTCTCAAATAAAAACTTCAATTTTTCAAACTTTCTTATGAAGTTATTCAGAAAGAGTTATTTAATACTTCTAGGCAAGAGGAAAAATCGCATTTAGAAATCCTCAACGCTAAGGAGGGCAGAAAAACCTGTCATATTGATTTTTAACACGGCAATCAGCGTGATATTATATTTTAAATCCGCCATGATTGATGATAAACTTGGGGGGAAATGCATGCTATTGGTGACTAATGATGCTGAGTTAATGTTGTTTTTATTACACGCAAAGCTGTGAACAAATTGATTTGAGAACAATATTTGATTTTTAACTGTTGCATTTAAAGATAAATTGTGTAAAACCAGAAAATGATTCCAGATTGTTAAAGTAGGGTAGTTATATAAAGTAACAAAAACAAGAGTGCCCCCCCCGTCCCCCAAATCACAAGAACGAACACCGTCATTTGCGAAGAATCTAAAATCTTACGACGGACACAATTTAAATATTCATTTCAGTAATATCAGCACAAGAAAAACTAGAGCAACGTAAATAAGTACAAATAACGCAATAATACAGCATTTAACATAATTTTCGTCTTGTTTGGTTTCATTTATTCTTGTTCAGACTTGATTTGTCTTGTCGGGATATTCTTTTTGTGTTTTGGTGCACGCCAATCTAGTGCTGTTACTTGTCGTTTCGGATTAGGTGGATTGTTATTCATGCTGCTTTCTGATTGGCTCTCTCTGAATCCAGATATTGGGTATATAATCTCCTCTGCTTCTAGTCGTGCCCATGCCTCTTTAAGTCGGCTTCTGGAACGCCAATGATATGCGTTCTAAGCTTAACGATATGCGTGATTATGTTGTAAACAATGATTTTGATATTTTTATGTTTTCTGAAACCCATCTGACTTCGCCCACCTCCCCAGCAATCTGTAATTATACAGGTTACTTCCAGTACTAGTACTTAAGGCCTGAGGAAGGGGGTACGCCAGAGGTGGCATTGCACTCTGAACTCTACATAAAGAATAATATTCCCCATCACCATCTAAGCGTCCCGGGCTTTAAGAAACTCAAGTCTACTGTCAGCAAAATCACTATTCTAAATTTGGTCCCGATTGCATTTGCTTCTGTGTATATCTCTCCAATAAATACGGGAAGTTTCCCAAGCAACGACCTAGGATAACTTTTAGGACTCTGCAGTAACATGATCATAGCTGGTGACCTAAATTCCTGTCATGCGAACTGGGGCACAGCTTCGATCTCGTATGGTGTAACACTAAAATGATTGGCTCGGTGCGCCAACTTCAGGATCGTAGCTCTGCCCACCCCAACTCACTTCTGTACAGGAAGGAACCCATCAATCATCGATTTGGCTCTTTTTCGGATCATTCCTTATGATTATGCGAGCAGCGCGGACTGCAACCTGACGTCTGATCACCTTTCTGTAATTCTGACCCTTAACTTTGATAAAATCTCTTTAGGCCATCCCGCGGAGCTACATAAGAATTGGGATAACTTTCGTTATACCCTTGAAAACTCTAGCACTCCACCCTCTCTCAAAATTACCAGCAAGGATGATATTGAAAAATGTGTCCAAAGTATGAATCATGCTCTGCTCGAGGCAGTAGCTGCAGCCTCGGAACCAAATCACGCCAGACCTAATCATCACACTCTTCCAGGTGATATTAGGGACAAATTTAAGCAGCATAACCAGTTATGGAAGGATTGGAAGCGCACCAGGTACCCAATTTAAGGAGCACAATTCAGTAAGCTCCGTAACGAGATCAAGGCTCTGATTAAAACACATACCCTGCAACGCTGGTGCACACATCTAGAAAGTCTTACACCCACAGATCACAGTCTCTGGCGAACAGCTAAAAATCTCAGAACCAAGAAAACTATTATTCTGCCCATTAACGGCCCTAATGGACTCGCCCAGACTGTGGAGGAAAAAACCAATGCAAGCGCAGACAGTTTGGAACTCCAATTCACACCACACATTTACCAAAACTTCAGCCACCTCTACAAAGAGATAGAAGAGGATCTACAACGGACCAATCACAACGCATTACACACAGATACAGCAAATTACATCGACAACACCACACTGGCTGAAGTTATTGACATCATCAGGGGTATCAAGGTAAGAAAGTTACCCGGCCTTGATAAAATCCGCAATCGCATCATCAGAAACCTTCCTATTATTTATCTATGTTGGTTGCCCCTGCTTATAAATCGTATACTTGAATATCGCTTTTTTTCCCAAAGTTGGAAAACTGCCGTTATTATTCCTTTGGCTAAAAATGATCCAAATTTAATCCTAGCAGAACTCTACAGACCTATAAGCTTGTTATCACGTCTATCCAACATTTATGAATTGGTGTTGTTAGGACGTTTAGATAGTTTCTGCAGACTGAATAATATTTTAATTACAGACCAGCACGAAATTTTGGTATGCTTATTTCACGCAATCCCAACTTTTGCGTTTAGTCGAAACTATCCACGAAAACTCTTCCAACGGGCAGTATACAGCATAATATTTTTCGACATCAGTTAAGCGTTTTATGAAACGTATATTCCTCGTCTTATTTCCAAGCTGGTGTTACTTGGCATTTCGGCGCAGCTTTTGGCGTTCATCAACTCATATTTCACTAACCGTTCTTTTTTACTTTAAAAAGTAAAGAAAAAGCATTTTCAATACATATTTTAAATACTTCTGTGGACCATTTTTTTTCTCCTAAATAACACATTCCAACATAGTTTTAAAGTGTCCATGACTTTGTTCATTCATTCTGTCTGTCCGTCCATTCGTACGATAACTGCCGTAAAAATAACTTTATCAAAATGAAATTTTAGAATGTTGTTGAAACGGTATGTGGGACTATGGGTATGTAAAAGAATAATGCCATCCAATTAGTTTTGGATTTAACCCCGGTTGGAAAAATGAAATACATTGAACCCTATGGGGCCCAATTTTTCGAACATTTTTTCAGCTGAGTTACAATTCCTAAATTGCTTTGAAAATGTAAGGGCTTAATCAAATTATAACATAAAATGTATAAAAAAATTTCATCAAAATATGTAAAGTAGTTTTTTAAATAAAAATTGAAATAATAATTACACCCATATCATATGAAGTGATCACGTAACTCCTTGAAAAATAAAATATGACATCTATTTTTTTCGCTTAGTAAAAATCGTGATTTTTAAGGAACGTTTATATTTATATTTATTGTTGCATCTCCCTAAAATCGCTTTACTGTTGCATATTATATGTGTATCTAAATTCTGTGCCCACGCAATTACAATATTTTTTATTTTAAATAATCACTAAACTATGATTATTTCTACAACGAAGCCTACTTTTAAAGCATGCAGAACGTAGACAAATCAAGCGATTGTAACTCGAGTTGTATAAGAATTGCTGATTTTTAACGCAAAATTATGTAGCTCTGGAGTTTGGAATATAAGTGATATGAATGAAAATATTCATTGATTTTACTTAGAGAAGCAGACGATTTTATAGAATTGCTTTTTTTGATGAAGTTTTAAATCTCCAAGTAAAATAAATTATTGCAGTACAGTGATAATTTTAAAAATATCACCGCTGAATGTATCGTATTTTAGAGATGTTTAAATAAAATTGCATTTCAGTTGGAAAGTGTTTCACAATCTATGCTTTATGCGTGATTAACTTTTCTCGTTTTACATTAGATTTTTTGAATAGATTAATAAGAACAAATTTCTGCATTAATTTCTGTATCTATCTTCAGTTTAATTAAAAAAATATATATTCTTGAATTGGAAATTCGATTTTTATCAAAATTTTACATATGTCTAAGCTTTTCTACACATTTATGTCACTTAAAGTATTCGAATTCGAAAATGCATGCTCAAATTTGTTATGATATAGAATATGTCCTACGTATTTCATATAATTAGGTCAAAAATTAGTACGCATGGAACGTTTTAAAGCTATAAAAATCTTAAAAATTTCATTCTAAGAAAAATTAAAGTACACTTTGCAACACAATTTTGGGTAGATTAAAATCTTTGTCTGTTCATAATTTAAGAAGTAAACATGGGATTTGAATACGGTTACAATCGATGTAAAATAAAGTGAATAATAATATTGTGGCAATAACAAAATTTGCTAATTTTTGTCGTATTTTGCTCATTTGAACGTTTACCGTGCCCTTAACAGAACTATAAAGTGTACGCCATTTTAATGCATTTATTTGAAGCGGTTTTTGATATTCCAACTTTTACTAAGCGCGTGTCACATTGACTGACTACTCCCCATGTCGCTCTTGCGGTGCGTGGGTGGATTTGACCTGTATGGAATAAGAAGGAAGTAGTATGGAATAAGAAGGAAGTAGAATGGAATAAGAAGAAGTACTATGGAATAAGAAGGAAGTAGTATGGAATAAGAAGGAAGTAGTATGGGATAAGAAGGAAATAGTATGGAATAAGAAGGAAGTAGTATGGAATAAGAAGGAAGTTGTATGGAATAAGAAGGAAGTACTATGGAATAAGAAGGAAGTAGTATGGAATAAGAAGGAAGTTGTATGGAATAAGAAGGAAATACTATGGAATAAGAAGGAAGTAGTATGGAATAAGAAGGAAGTACTATGGAATAAGAAGGAAGTAGTATGGAATAAGAAGGAAGTAGTATGGAATAAGAAGGAAGTAGTATGGAATAGGAAGGAAGTTGTATGGAATATTAAAAAGGAAATAGAATGGAACATTTCACTCCTGATATTTCTTTCGATGATATTCTTTCATTATGCATTCTTTCATTATTTCGATATATTTCTTTCACTATGCCCGAAATTCGTGGTAGAGTTACAGCTGCTAACCGATGTTTTTTCTGCCTTAAAAGGTACTTAAAGTCTGACTTCATCAGCAGAAAAACGAAGATTATAATCTACAAAAGTTTAATCAGACCCATTCTTACCTACTCTGCTGAGACTTGGGCAATGACAGAAAAAGTTAAAGATATCATTCCTGTTTTTGAGAGAAAAATCTTGAGAGGTATTTTTGGTGGCTTAAATTGTAACAGCATCTGGAGAACAAGAACTAACTCTGAACTTTTAATGAACCAGATATAGTCTATTACATCACGATTCAGAGAATTAAATGGGTGGGTCACCTGTGCAGGATGGCCGAAAGCCGTACAATAAAAAATATCTTTTCGGCCAGACCATTCGGCACCCGTAAAAGAGGAAGACCTAAACTCAGATGGCTTGACTGTGAGGAAAAGGACTTTAAAATTTTAAAAGTTTTGAACTGGAGGTCTTTGACCAGGGATAGGGGAGCCTGGAGTTCTATACTGCGGAAGGCAAGGGCCCATCCTGGGCTGTCAGGCCAGTGAAGAAGAAGAAGAAGTATGGAATGGGAAGGAAGTTGTATGGAATAAGAAGGAAGTAGTATGGAATAAGAAGGAAGTAGTATGGATTAATAAAAAGGAAATAGAATGGAACATTTCACTCCTGATATTTCTTTCGATGTCGCAGCTGGTGTGCGTGACGAGTTGCAGTTACTTTCTTCCCAGGTATCAAGTAGAAATTTTTTCGATTCCCTGTAATGGTGGAGCAATACAGGCGACTTCTCTTGTTAAAAGGCATGTTGACGATAGTGCTCTATGTCACGTGAGCGAATTGTCTTAATTGCGTTCAAGGCAGAAACGTTACCTGTGGGAAATATAGAAGCGTTTGTCTTGAAATATTTATTGATATATTAATAACGGTGGATATTGTTGGCATACTTTGATCTGTAAATAATTTACTTTTAAGTAATCTAACATGGGAAGCAGATTAGTCTAAACAGAGCAAAATATCGCATTAATTGTTTGATACTTTCTTCAAATTTGTACGAATAATTGCCGGTGCCGTTTAGAACGAAAATGAAAAGAAAGATTAATCATGCATAAAGCATTGATTATGAAATACTTTCCAACTGAAATGCAATTTCATTCAAACATCTCTAAAATGCGATATATTTAGAGTTGATATTTTTTTAAATTTTCACAGTACTGCTATAATTTGTTTTACTTGGAAACTTAAAACTTTATCAAAAAAAGGAATGTTATAAAATCGCCTGCTTCTCTATGCAAAATCGATGAATATTTCATTCATACCACTTATATTCCAGACTGAACAATTTTGCGTGAACAATTTTGAGAGTTAACTTAGAGCTGGAACAATTTTGTGTGAAAAAATTCAGCGATTCTTATACAATTCATCTAACAGTTTGATTTGTTTACAGTCTGCATTCTTTAAAATTAGGCTTCGTGGTAGAAATAATCAAAATTTAGTGATCATTTAAAATAAAAAATATTGTAATTGAATAGGCACATAATTTAGATACACAGATAATATGCAAACAAAAAGGAGGTTTTAGGACAAATGCAACACTAAATATAAATATAAGCGCTACTTAAAAATCACGATTTTCACTAAGCTAAAAAAAATGGATGCCATAGTTTAGTATTTTGTAATGATTCACCTGTTTTAGTTTCGTAATGAGTCACACTACTTAGCATCTTCCCGGCCGTCCAAATAGTTGCTCTTAGTCCTCTGGACGAGTCGGACGGTCTGGGTCTTCAACACTACTTAGCATATTTTGATGATATATTTTTTACACATTTTACTAGATACTTTGAATATTTCCTAAAATTTTCAAAGCAATTTGTGAATTTAAACTCCGCTTAAAAATGTTTGAAAGATTTGGTCCCTATAGGGTTCCACGTATTTCATTTTTTCGACCTGGGATCAATCCAAAACTGATTAGTTGATATTGTTCTTTTACATTCCCATATGTCCCACAGACCGTTTTAACAGCATACTAAAATTTCATTTTGATAAAGTCATTTTTACGGCAGTTATAGTATGAACGGACAGGGATACAGGCAGACAGAATGACCAAAATCATAAACACTGTACAACTGTGTTGGAAAGTGGCTAAAAAACATATTCTGATGTAACGACTTCCGAGAACGTTAGGAAGACGGAACTTATTTTTCACCATTCTCCTCGATAGTGATTCAAAATTGAAAATCGCAATTTTTATATGCCCACTTAAAAATTCATAGAAAACTCAGAATTTAAGTTATTAATCTTTGTTATTAAAATGTGAGGATATCATTCCAAATTTACGCAAAAAATTAGAATCGTGCCAATATACAATTTTCCAATTCAACAATATAAAGCTGAAACTGCATATAACACGGATATTTTGATGAATTTCCAATTTTTTTTTAAATATGAAGGAATTGCTCTACGCATTATCTTTAAAGCTCGTTCTAAAGAACACTCTTCTATGTTTTAGATAATGTCAAGATAGAACTTTTTATCAATATTTTCAATCGCTAAGGAACCAATTTTTGTGAGTATCACTGAAAATTTCGCTTCAATATTAATAAACTAAACTATTTCGAATAAAAAGTCGATAAACTATTTCGAATAAAAAACTCCGAGGTTCTAGGGACATGACATCAACTACCTCTGTACAAAAATTTCTTGCTGTGGATTACAGTTTCGGACAAACAGATAAACAGGTAGACAAATATATTTTCTATAATGTTATACTATACTGCATTTGCAGTTTTATAAACAATTTCGAGTTTCATTTAGTACATTCTAACAGAACGTTGCAAATATTTCAAAATGTGATATATTTCGGGAACAATTTATCCTTTTGTCATGGGAGTAGTTATTGAATATATTACAGTACCCGACATAGAAAATGCAACACCATAAAGTTTTGTCCGTATAATTATGCAAATTGAGAGACAAAAGCAGCTGGCTGATGTATGCAAATGATCTAAAATGCAAGAAGGTCACGTGATTAAACCGCACGGTAAAAGCGATGTAAACGGCAGATGAGCCAACAGTTGTTATTGTCTGTCGCCTGCGAAAACCCGCTTCCCGAAACGTTTTTCGTTTCAGAAGACACGCGTTGATGAATGGATTCCTGGCAGATGACGTGGAAGTCCGTTTCAGCATTAGGACGATAGTGCGATGGGATTCAATTTAGGTCTACTTACGGCTGGGTGGTCGTACCGACATATCTCCGCTGAAACACGCGTAGTTACGTCCACTGTGCAAAGGATTTGGAGAAGATGAATTGAAGAAGGACATGTTAATCGCCTCAGTGGTACAGGCCCATCCCGACGTACTTCAGCGTGCGTTGATCAACTCATTAGAAGGCATGCGGTGGCTATCCCACGAACGACGACTGTCGACATGCTGCAGAATTTTCAGGGTACACTGGATGTTCCAATATCAGCGAGAACAATTTATCAACGATTGGCCTAAAACCGGTTTGCACTCAAACCGTCATTTACGAAGACTGCCATTGACAACAAGACACCGACGTAAGATATTGCAATGATGTCGGGCCCGAGCCTCTTGGACGATTAAATTGGACAAGGTAGTGTTCAGAGACGAGTCTCGGTTCTGACAGTCACTGTGTGAGTTTCTGGAGGCGACGTGGAAGCAGATTCAATCCTGCTGCGAATATTAAACGCCATACTGCTCAACAACCCGGCATCATGGTTTGCTGTGCCATCGATTTCGATAGCCGGTCACCTCTGATTCGTATTAGAGACACAATGACGGTACGTCGATATGTGGATGAGGTGTTGCGGCTGGTTGCACTGCCTTACCTACAGCAATTGCAAAATATTACATTTCAGCGAGATAATGCGGTACCGAACACGACAGCCATCAGCAGACAACCATGTAAGTTATAGAGGTGCTTCCTTGGCCTCGCTATCTCCAGATTTCTCACCTAATGGACGTGAATGACGTCGTTTGACTGTCCTGTCCCCGCATCAAACAGAGGTTGACCTGTAGAGGATGGCTGATGGCGTATGGCCATCCATCCCTCAGGAAACTATCTGTAAGCTCATTGCATCTGCTCCTCGAAGGGTTGCTGCGTGTATCGCCGCAAGAGCTGGTCCTACTGCCTGCTGATCATCCTACTGCATTATCCTTCTGGAATTAACATAACTTATTTATATATGCCATCTCTGACTGTGTGTCCTTTATTATCCCGCTATATTCTTTCTTTCTTTCATGGTGTTGCAGTGTCTGTGTCAGGTAGTGTATATTATATTGATGACTATAACAGTCAATTTTTTTTTTATCAAAATTGTGTGTAGAACAAAAATTCGATTAATGTACTAAGCGTATTTATTCCTTTCGATTTTAGTAGGCCATGCCTACAAAAAGACCAGTTTTAATTTTTGGAATCTAATTATCAAATATTTATCTGACCTATGATTTACTTTAATTCTGTATTTGTGTGGCAATACGATAGAATAGGAGAACTTACAATTAACATTATAATTGATATTAATTGATTATTATTATTATTAAGCATTAAAGACATGGCCGTTGATAAAGTGGAATTTAAATTAAGTTATATTTTAAGATTATGTTAATATTGCCGTAAATTCATATATAGGAATTAACGTTTAAAGTACATTACTCGTCGTTGTGCCGCAATAACCCTCCAATTATTTTGCTTATGTGTAAGTCCTGAAAAGAATTCATTAATCATTATAAAAAGATTAGACTATTTAACTTAAACAATATAATTTATTTACAACATCAATTTATCACTAACAACAATTTATCATAATTATCAACTATCATTTAATTACTTTAATAATGGTAGATATGGGACCAGAAATATTAGATTTCGATAGTGTCTATGACCTGGGGAAATGAGCACATGCCTTACAGTTTAATCTTCGGCTCATCACGCTGAGGCTTGCATCCGTCTTATTGCTGACCGTACGGTCATAACACTTTGGTGTGTGTCTTGCATCTCGTACTTATAGTCAACTGCAACCTCTTTCGTATGAGTATCTGCTCCCAACTCCTTTCGTATCCGTCCAACTGCTACAACATTTCGCATCAGACTTACTTCTGCAACAACATTTCGTATGAAACTTACTTCTGCAACAACATTTCGTATGAAACTAGCTGCAACAACACTTCGTATGAGATGAGACTCCTTGACTTCTGGTTCCTTCGGCGGGGGGGGGGGAGGGGGTAGCTCCGCTCTTCTTCTCCTTGGCGCTCATTGGTTCCTCTGAACCCAATGGCATCACTTCACATATATCAATGCTCCTCTTAGCCCCTGTGGCCTGGAACACCCAAAGTTATTGCATTTGACCTAAAAGTTCACACTGTTATAAACTCCGGCGCCAGTCAGACTATAACCTTTGTTAGCCGTTCTAGGCACCATAAATATTGCAATAAAAATGTCTCATGTGAGGACATATTCTGGCCTCACAATTTGATAAAGTTTATTTTGACGCTAGAGTTAATACATACTTTCCAAAGATACACACAGGCTAAATATTGTCGAACTACAATTTAGAAAACTTTAAATAGTTTTGAAGAGTTTATAATATGAAAATCCATCGATATATCGGAATTTAACGTTAGACAATATTCTAATGCTTTCCTTATATGTTCTACTATGGAAAACAAAATTTTTAATAAACTATTATGTGTCAGAAAAGTGTTATGCTTCATGCAGCATGAACTTAGCCATCATAGTATCATGCAGATGCAGCGTGGCAGGATGGAATTTTCAGGTTTCCACAGATATGCGCAAATCTGTGACACATAGTAAGATTTCTTGCTGTCACTGTTAGTATGAGCTATATGTATTCGAAAAGTAGTGTTAAAATATGACGCCAGGCACACGCTGAGCACAATTCTCACCAAATCTGCGCTTCTAAAGTTCGCTATTATGTGCCAGAATAGTGTTATGCTTCATGCAGCATGAACTTAGCCATCATAGTATCATGCAGATGCAGCGTGGCAGGATGGAATTTTCAGGTTTCCACAGATATGCGCAAATCTGTGACACATAGTAAGATTTCTTGCTGTCACTGTTAGTATGAGCTATATGTATTCGAAAAGTAGTGTTAAAATATGACGCCAGGCACACGCTGAGCACAATTCTCACCAAATCTGCGCTTCTAAAGTTCGCTATTATGTGCCAGAATAGTGTTATGCTTCATGCAGCATGAACTTAGCCATCATAGTATCATGCAGATGCAGCGTGGCAGGATGGAATTTTCAGGTTTCCACAGATATGCGCAAATCTGTGACACATAGTAAGATTTCTTGCTGTCACTGTTAGTATGAGCTATATGTATTCGAAAAGTAGTGTTAAAATATGACGCCAGGCACACGCTGAGCACAATTCTCACCAAATCTGCGCTTCTAAAGTTCGCTATTATGTGCCAGAATAGTGTTATGCTTCATGCAGCATGAACTTAGCCATCATAGTATCATGCAGATGCAGCGTGGCAGGATGGAATTTTCAGGTTTCCACAGATATGCGCAAATCTGTGACACATAGTAAGATTTCTTGCTGTCACTGTTAGTATGAGCTATATGTATTCGAAAAGTAGTGTTAAAATATGACGCCAGGCACACGCTGAGCACAATTCTCACCAAATCTGCGCTTCTAAAGTTCGCTATTATGTGCCAGAATAGTGTTATGCTTCATGCAGCATGAACTTAGCCATCATAGTATCATGCAGATGCAGCGTGGCAGGATGGAATTTTCAGGTTTCCACAGATATGCGCAAATTTGTGACACATAGAAAGATTTCTTGCTGTCACTGTTAGTATGAGCTATATATATTCGAAAAGTAATGTTAAAATATGACGCCAGGCACACGCTGAGCACAATTCTCACCAAATCTGCGCTTCTAAAGTTCGTCTCAAATTAAAGCGTTATTTCCTTGATTTTGTAATATAAACTCTATAGCAAAAAAAATCGACGCACCAAGAAGGAGTTGTCCGATTGTAATGAAATTTCGTATGCAAAGACATTTAGTCTTAAGTGACGAATCCCGTTTCCGACTGTGTCCTGACGACAACCGCAGACGTCGTCAGGACACAGTCGTCAGGACACAGTCTGGAGGCGTCCAGGGCAGCATGGGGATCCTGCTCTTACTATCGCACACCACACATGTCCACAATAAAGCGTTATGGTATGGGGTGCCATCTCCTTTGATAGCCGGACCGCTTTCGTAGTCATTTCAGGCACACTGACAGCACAGCGGTACGTAGACAACATTCTACGACTGGTTGTGTTACTGTTCCTTTTGCGACATCCCGGACTTACTTTTCAACAAGATAATGCCCGGCCGCACACGGCACGTGTTGCTATGAATTGTCTTCAAGCTTGCCCAACACTTCCTTGGACAGGTAGGTCTCTTGATCTCTCTCTCATAGAACACATTTGGGACGTTCTGGGAAGGGATTGCAACCATCCAGGAATGTTGACGATTTAGCCCAACAGTTGGAGACAATTTAGCAAGACATTCCGCAGGACACCATCCGTGACCTTTATCAGGATATGCCACGCCGGATGACATCTTGCCAGAGGTGGACTAACCCCTTATTGACTTCCTCCCTTTGTATACGTTCAAACCCTAAATCATTAAATTGTTCTGAAATTTTAATCGTTTCTTTTTCTGTGTATGTTCCTCACATCCACCAATTTTTATCACAGTCGGACAACTTCTTCTTAGTGCGTCGATTTTTTGTTATGGAGTATATATTCAAAATTTGAAATTGAAAATATTTTAAAAGAATCTACAAAAATAACTAGTAAACTATTCGATGATTGAAAGCTACTATGAAGCACAAAATCGCTCTTATTAATACGGGAAATAGAGGCTAACATTTAGTATTTAAATTTGAAGAATTTTCCATTTGACATTTATTTTGACATAGCCAAATGCAGTGTTTAATCTCTTTAGCCATGTTGTGACATCAGGACTTAGTAGACGTATTTCATGCTGCAGAGTGCATAAAGTTACGAAAATGGTGCATAAATTATGTTATTTGGAAGGCGGCGCACTAATAAAAAGTATGACTATTTTAATAAGCTGTTTAATAAGTTATTTTAATAAAATATTAGGCTTGTTAATTTTAAGTCCAATCAAAGAAAATTTGAATGTTTTTTAATGTTTTTTCAAAATGTCGAAATTAAATAACTTAATTAAGGGAAAATTCCATGTTGTACGCGTCCAAATTATTATATTCAACTTATGCCTAGAGTTGCAAAGACGGGGAAGACTCCGGTTTTTTCCCAAAAATAAACCTAGTTTTTGGAGAAGGGGATTTTGAATAAAACTGGTAATTTTGAAAGTTTCCAAGAAATGGGAATTTTCAGTCATCGCATTTTGTATTGTAAAAGAAATGTACATGACCCAAAACAAATTTATTTTTAACACTTTCCAACATTGTTTTAAAGGGTTTATGACTTTGTTCATTCTGTCTGCCCGTCTGTCTTTATGTCTGTCCGTTTGCACAATAACTGCCGTTAAAATGACTTTATCAAAATTATATTTTAGTATGTTGTTGAGACGGTTTTGGGGAATGTAAAGGAATGATATCGCCCAATTAGTTTGGGATTCAAAAAATGAAAGACATTGAGCCCTATGGGGCTTAATTTTTCAAACAATTTTTAGCGGTGTTAAAATTCACCAATTACTTCGAAAACTTTAAGAAATATTCAAATTAACACGTAAAATGTGTAAAAAAAATTTCATTAAACTATATTAAATAGTTTTTTAAATAAAAATTGAAATAGCAATTACATCCATATTATATGAAGAACGCTTGACTCATTGCAAAATAAAATATGGCATCCATTTTTACTTTCCCTGCAATACATGGTAATGTATAGGGAAAGTATTGGAATCATGCCGAAAATCGCAACTCGGGTTTTCGACGTATCTACACGTTTCGAGACCTCTAGAATACGAAAAAACCATTTTTAGCGTGACGTTTGTGTGTGTGTCTGTCTGTGTGTCTGCGTGTCTGTCTGTGTGTCCCGTCTGTCTGTCTGTGCAGATTTTGTATCCACTCTAATTAAAAAACTAATAGACCGAATTTCACAAAATTTGGTAGATAAGTCACTTGTGGGCGAATCTGGTGCTTATTAATTTTTGGGTACGATTCTGGATAAAAAAACCCGCCTTTTTTGCGAAATGGCCCGCAAAAGCTTGTATCCACTCTAACTGAAAAACTAATGGACCGAATTTCACAAAATTTGGTAGATGAGTCACGTATAGGTCACCCTGGTGCTGATTAGATTTTAGTATGATTCATAAAAAAATAATCTGCCTTTTTTTGCAGAATGGCCCGCAAAAATCGTCAAAATATAAACTAAAGAACTAGGTATACTCAAATATATCCATTAAATGCTCGTTTAATACGTAATTTTTAACGACGAAAAAAATAAGACCAACCCCATTACACTAGGAATAGCCGTTCTCGAGATATTTTAGTTTTTCGTACTTTCCCTTCGCCACCTTTGAAAATAAGCCCGGTTACCGAATGAGAACGAAAATTGAATTAAAAGTGAAATAAATTTAATTAAAATAAAGAGAACGTTAATATAAGTCTGCAGGGAATGTCATGTGCTGCCCACATCAGATTTTTATTTTTGCTGTTGTGAAAATCGGGATTTTTAAAGAACGTTTATATTTAGTGTTGCATCCATCCTAAAATCGCCTTATTTTTGCGTATTATCTGTGTATCCAAATTCTGCGCTGACGCAATTACAATGCTTTATATTTTAAATGATCATTAGACTTTAATTATTTCTACAACGAAGCCTAATTTTGACTAATGCAGAACATTATCAAATCAAGCCATTGTAAAATGAGATGTATCAGAATTGCTGAATTGTTTTCACGCAACATTATTTAGCTCCGGAGTCTGGAATAAACGTGATATAAATGAAATAGTCATTGATTTTACATGGAAAAACAGACGATATTATGGCATTGGTTTTTTAATGAAGTTTTAAGTTCCCAAGTTTAATAAATTATTGTAATACTGTGATAATTTAACATCAGTGCTGAATGTATCGCATTTTAGAGATGTTTAATTAATATTGCATTTCAGTTGGAAAGGGTTTCATAATCAATGCTTCATGCATGATTTATCTTTCTTATTTACATTTGGAATTGTAAGTAGTTGAAGCTCTGCAAATTGAGAAAGATTTATTAGATTCAAGAAAAATATTTAAATTATGTGACATTCTCATATATGTAAAAATTAAAATTAATTGCACAAATAAATTGTAATTTAATTTGTAAAAGCTAACGACATAAAAATGCACCAACACCACAAATGATGAAATAATGTTTACGAAGTGATTAATATATTCATATTCATCCAATTTTGAACGATAATAAGAAATCAATATTTGTCCCTATTAATATTTTAATAATTTTGTGTTTATAATTTAATATAATTTGCACATTTTCAACGATTATTTTTAATTTCAAATGCTTAAATATTGTGTTTTAATAGACACTTTACATTTTAACTAATACAAGAATTTGGCAAAAGTAGAAGAGAAATGACAGTTGTACCCCCGCAGGCGCAAGCGCGCAATATTGCGCCTGGAGGAGGAGGAGGCCCTCTTTGGGAGGATGCCTCTTTGGAGTGGATCCTCTCAGAGGGTCTTGAGACCCCCAGGAGGATCCTCTCAGAGAATCTTTAGACCCCCAGGAGGGAGGATGCCTCTCACTGCCCCCTCCCCTCTTTTGGAAGTTTGGTGAGGCGGTGCAGCACCGGATGCCTCTCTTGGGAGGATGCCTCTTTCCTAGTATGGCGAAAGAGGGCAATTGCGAAGTCTTTCACAGAGGCATGATGACTCATACGGAGTGAGTTTCACTTCACTCTTGAGAGGGAATGTCACAATCGCTGACTGACCCTTGACCTGAGGAAGGGGTTTCAAGCGATGTCGCAATCGATGACTGACCTTTGACCTGAGGAAGAGGTTTCAAGCGATGTCGCAATCAGACAATCTGGAAATGACGTGTCGCGATTGATAACCTTAGAAGTGACCTTTGACAAGAGCTCTGAGCACACGTCCTCCCTCTCTGCTGGTCAGTGACAAACTGAAAGATCTTATCAGCGGGATGTAGTTAAAGCGCCCTCTGGCGAATTTTGAGTGGGTGTCACCATCCATAGCAAGTCAAGAATGGATTATGAGTCTCCCCAGTGATGGAACAGATGGGTACATATTAGAGGTGGATTTAGATTACCCATCTGATTTACACGACCTTCATAATGATTATCCACTAGCCCCGGAAAAGCTGAAGATCTGTGAAGATATGATTTCTCCATACACGGTAGAAGTTATGAAATCCCTTAAGATGTCTCGGTTCCAGAGTCAGGAAAAGTTAACCCCTAATCTTAACAATAAAAAAACTACATAGTACATTTTCAAAATTTAAAGTATTATCTGGAATTGGGACTTAAATTAAAAACCACCCATAAAATTTTAAAATTTAAACAGCGAGCCTGGTTGAAGCCCTACGTTGACTTCAACACTGAACATCGCAAAAGGGCCCAATCAGGCTTCGAAAAAGATTTTTTTAAGTTAATGAATAATGCCGTGTATGGGAAATGCATGGAGAATTTAAGAAACCGGGTGAAGATCGATCTTGTGAAGGACGAGAAACGTGGGGAGAAACTTATGGCGGCACCTACATTTAAATCTTTTAAAATTTTTAATGAAGATTTGGTAGGGGTCGAGAGACTATACAACAACATCTTGCTGAATAGGCCCATATACGTCGGTTTCGCCATTCTGGAGCTTAGTAAACTCCTCATGTACAGATTACATTATGGATATATAAAGAATAAATATGGATCAAATGCAACACTTTTGTTTACCGACACCGACTCTCTCACTTATGAGGTCGAGTGTCGGGATTTTTACAAAGACATAGAAGAAAGCGCCCACCTCTTTGACACATCGGATTATCCGACAGATCATTCCGCCCACAATGTGTCAAACAAAAAGAGGATAGGGTGTTTTAAGGACGAGTTGAATGGAACACCTGGACTTGAGTTTGTGGGGCTCAGGTCCAAAATGTATTCTCTCCTCTCCACACAAGGGGAAAAGAAGACGGCTAAAGGTGTTTCCAAAACATTTGTAAAGAAGCATGTAAAACATCAACATTATGTCAAATGTTTAAAAGATGTACAAAGCACAAAATCTTTTCAACATCGTATAGGGAGTGAATGTCACCGTTTGTATACACTCAAACAAAGTAAGGTGGCACTCTCCCCATACGATGACAAACGCTATGTATTGGAAGATGGCATTCACACGTATGCACATGGACACTGGAAGATATCCAAGGAATAGCCACTCCATTCTTTTTTTTTTTTTTTTCAACATTCAAGACCATTCCAAGATTTTTACATTTCTATTCAAGAACATTCCGCGATTCAAGACTTTTTCACGTTTTTATTCAACAACTTTTCACTTTTTTTAACACAAGAACTTTCCACGATTTTTTTAAAACAAGTCCTTTTTCAAGATTCAAGAACTTTCCACGATACATGAACTTTCCACGATACATGAACTTTTCACGATACAAGAACCTTTCAAGATTCAAGAATTTTCCATGATTCAAGACCTTTTCACAATACAAGAACTTTTCACGATTACGAGACCTTTTTACTATTTTGAATATATAAATTTTTCAAGATTTTTTATCACAATTCAAGAATTTTTACTATTTTGAATATATAAATTTTTCAAGATTTTTACCAAGATTTTTAATACATGAAGATTTTTCCATGTTTTCTGTAATAGACCTTTAAAGAATTTGAAGACAAGAACTTTTTACTATTTTGAATATGAGAATTTTTCAAGATATTTTATCACAAATTTTTACCAAGATTTTTAACACATAAAGATTTTTCCATGTTTACTGCAATAGACCTTTTCAAGAATTTGAAGACAAGAACTTTTTACTATTTTGAATATGAGAATTTTTCAAGCTTTTTAACACAAGACAAGATCCTTTCAAGATTTTTAACACAAGAAGCTTTGAAGATTTTTCACACAGTGTATTTTCCTGTTCTTCCCTCGTGAGAACTTTTGAAGATTTTTAACACAAGACAAGATCCTTTCAAGATTTTAAACACAAGAACTTTTGAAGATTTTTCACACATGACCCTTTCTTTCTCTAAGTCTTCGGACGAGACGGATGTTTTCGACATATGACCCTTTCAAGATGTTCATATAGACTGTTTTCAAGAATTTTACTTTCCTCGAAAGAACTTTGAATTTTACTCTACAAATTTTGAATGAACTCTATTCATTTTTAATGGGAAAATAGGTCTGCCAGTGTGAAGTAATCTAAACTAATAATGTTTAACTTAAAATTAATTCTTATTATAATTTTCTAAATTTTTCAGTTGGAGCGGAGTGAGTAGCTTGTCGCATCATTTTTGAAAATGCCATGTAGTAATACATTAATTTTTAAACATTTGAAAGGGATCAATCTTGTTGACTTAACACAATTTTATCTAATGCGTTTAAATTTTAAAACTTAGCAAATATATAGTGTATACATTTGTTTTTAGGTACACAACACACAAAAGGGTGACACTTAATACAATTTGTGTGTCCACTGAACACAATTTATGTGTTCACTGGAAATCCATAATCTATTTGTTTTTAAACATTTGAAATCATTTTGTTATTATAATAGCCATATACGTTGTTAGATTTATTTTTAAAAAAGGTTTTAAGCCAAACTTGCAATAGATTTTAAAAGTGATGATGATGTGGTGTAAAAATAATGTACACTCACTTCTAAGTTCTATAATGGTAGTAAAATTACAATGTGAAAAGGGTCAAATAATATTCGCTGGGTTTTATTTAAACTGAATGCTAAAATTTTGGGGGTGAAAATTCGTTAACTTGTTAAATTCTAAACTTCGATATTTCAATTACATCCACCACTTTAAAAAAATGGTCAAATCATATTCAATGCACAATATCATTAAAGTGATGTATTTCAGATTACGTGTAGCAAATCGGACCGTTGAAGTATCCAACTATTAAAAATATATTATTAGAAAAAATAGGTGGCAACACCTCATACTGCTGACGTCATTATAGATAAGATCTAATTTTTAATAGCGTAATGAGAGTGTCTCACTCATTTGGAGTTTGTCCAGCGGGTAGTGAAGATGTCGTTCCGTGAGTTCTAATTTTCATTATTATTTTTATAAAAAGAAAAAAAAAATCATTTCGTTATTATTATAAAAATCATATTGATATATGCTGTTAGATTTATTTTTAAACACATTGCTATATATCACTTAATACAATGTTAGCTAATTATTACAATCGTGTTTTTAAAGTTTGTGTATACATTTGTTTTTAGATACACAACACTTAAAAGGGTCGAATCCTGTCCACTGAACACAATTTGTGTGTTCATTGGAAATCCATAATCAATTTGTATTTAAACATTCGAAATCATTTCGTTATTATTATAAAAATAATATTGATATATGCTGTTAGATTTATTTAAAAAAAAAAAATCCACATTGCTATACACACACACACACACACATTTAGAATGGTCGAATCCTATTCACTTTACACTGTTTATGTGTCCACTGAATACAATTTTTGTGTTCACTGAATACAAGTTTTGTGTCCACTGAACACAATTTGTTTTAAAAAATCATAGTGTTATAATAACACAATTTTATATTCACTCCGTAGCATTCTGTTTTAAAATACATCGCTATTCACCGAGCGATTCGAATGAACTTCGAAAAATAATCTAACTTCCGCTGATAAGGTACACTTCGAAGATAAGTTTCTATGTAGGAAGGCCTTGTGGCACGGGGGTAAGACGCGCGGCTTGTAATCGGCTGGACCCAAGTTCGAATCCAGCTCCTGACCAGTGAAACATTAAATTCTTTTGGGAAAAAAATGCCGATAGATGGCAGCACTTCATCAAAATTCGCCAGAGGGCGCTTTAACTACATCCCGCTGATAAGATCTTTCAGTTTGTCACTGACCAGCAGAGAGGGAGGACGTGTGCTCAGAGCTCTTGTCAAAGGTCACTTCTAAGGTTATCAATCGCGACACGTCATTTCCAGATTGTCTGATTGCGACATCGCTTGAAACCTCTTCCTCAGGTCAAAGGTCAGTCATCGATTGCGACATCGCTTGAAACCCCTTCCTCAGGTCAAGGGTCAGTCAGCGATTGTGACATTCCCTCTCAAGAGTGAAGTGAAACTCACTCCGTATGAGTCATCATGCCTCTGTGAAAGACTTCGCAATTGCCCTCTTTCGCCATACTAGGAAAGAGGCATCCTCCCAAGAGAGGCATCCGGTGCTGCACCGCCTCACCAAACTTCCAAAAGAGGGGAGGGGGCAGTGAGAGGCATCCTCCCTCCTGGGGGTCTAAAGATTCTCTGAGAGGATCCTCCTGGGGGTCTCAAGACCCTCTGAGAGGATCCACTCCAACGAGGCATCCTCCCAAAGAGGGCCTCCTCCTCCTCCAGGCGCAATATTGCGCGCTTGCGCCTGCGGGGGTACAACTGTCATTTCTCTTCTACTGGCAAATGTATGTATCTACATGGCGATCAATTACTTGCCTAATGTGTGGGAATAGCTAGAGCATATAAGGAGCGGGTAAATTATTTTCTTCAGATCCAAGTTTCTAATGATTCCAAAATTCACGGTTTATTCCCGAAAATTACAGGTTTTATTCCTGTTTTTCAGATTTCCCGGGTTTTTTGCAACGCTACTTATGCCGCAACGTGCTTTATTTACAAAACTAGTCGAATACCCGTTGAAAACCAACGGTCTCGCAATAAGCAACCTCTGAATATTCTAATTTTTTAATAATTCGCGTTTCACATTTTTTCGGCAAATCGAATATTTTAAACAATAGCAAACGTTGGAAAACTGAAATTGCACACTTCCTTCCTTTCCAACTAACTACCCGTATACCAAATTTGAAGTCTCTAACTCATCGCGAAGCATGCCTTTTCTATCATTTCACCTTTCGAATGGTTTTCTGTGGAGTACCCACCCCCTTAAATATGATTTTTGAAAAATTCCATTTTTCTTGGGTTTTCTATCAAATGATTCGCCCATATGACAAATATCAAGCCTCTATCACGTTCTAAAAGGGGTGTTTCTATTTCATCCCGAAAATCGAAAATTTTGTGTGTGACACCCCCCTAAAGTAGAAAATATTGGAAAACTGAAATTGTACACTTTCTTCCTTCCAAACTATCTACCCGTACACAAAATTTCAAATCTCTATCTCATCCCAAAGCATGTTTTCTTATTAGTTCACCTTTCTAACGTTTTCCTCTGGAGTACCCCCTTAAACGAATGTTTTTGAAAAACTATATTCAACTTGGGTGTTTTCATCAAATGATTAGGCCATATACCTAATTTTAAGCCTCTATCTAATTTTAAAGAAGTCGTTTCTCATTTATTCGGTAAATGGAACATTTTGGTGTGCGACACCCCCTTAAGTAGAAAATATTGGAAATCTGAAATTGTACACTTTTTTCTTTTGAACGATTTACCCAAACACCAAATTTGAAGTCTCTATCTTATGGCAAAGTATGCTTTCCTATCATTTCACTTTTCGAACATTTTGGTGTGGAGCACCCCCTCTAGAGAAAGTTTTCAAAAAATTCGATTTTTCCAGGGGGTTTTACCGAACGATCGAGCCATGTACCAAATTGCAAGTCTCTATCTATTCGGAAAGTGCCTAAAAAAGCGTGACAGGCAGACGGACAGACAGACAGACAGACGGACACTTGTGAATTAGTATATATAGATAAATGCCAACGCATGGAGTTAGAAAGAAGTAGATAAAAATCCTATGCATGAAATGCTTGAAAATGACATAGTTCTTTGAGAATTATATCCAGGAGCCGCTAGTGTTAGTAAAGCGCCCTTTTTTTCCATTTGATACAATATAGAGGCCTAGTATTGATTATATGTATTTTTGTATATTTTAAAATTACGATTCACTAATTATCAGTATAATTAATCAGTATTTTTTCACAGTTGTAAGACAGAGTTCAGAATATGGGGAAATAAAAATAAATTGAATGATAAAGTAATACGTAGGAATATTCCTTATTATTTCAATTCTAATTTGCATTGCGTTACTAATTTATTTCTACAAAACTGACAGCATTTCGCTACAGAAATACATACAACGCAGGAACGCTTATCTTATCGCAGCGCCACCTGAATTATTGCCTCAAATGATATTGGCATCTTCTCAGCATGGGGTTTTAACTCCTTAATTTTGCCTCCATGTGCCAACATCTCAGATTTTGTTTTTTCTTCAATAACATACATTTCCTTGTTTCAAAAATTCATTCTCGTCAGTGAGCATTTTAGGCCCCTTAATGAATACTAACTGTAAAATATTATACAGAGTGTCCCAAAAACATTGATCTCTTCTTTTATTTCTTAAATATTGATCTTGACATATATAATAAATTACAAAGTTGAATAAGAAAAGGTACAGAATTTTATGAAATCGATTAAAATTTTCAAGGGAATTAAATTTTAAAAAATACAAAATTTAAATTTGTATACGACCCCCGTACAAAAACATTTCCAATGAGTAAAATGTGTCCCATACACTAATAAGGTGATTTACAAAATTTCAGCATTTTAACATAAAAAGTGTCAGAGATATGAAAAGACAAAAATGATAACTTAACCCACTTTTCGATGCATCGACATGGGTTCTCAGACAGGAAAAATCATGTCGGCAGATCGCGTTTCAGGAGTCATACACAAATTACGAAAGGAAACGATGATTACTTAAATAAATAATAATTTTGCTATTTATTCGTACAAAAGTATCTACACTGTGTAGAAATAATAATTTTACACAAAGATTACAAAGCTTGTTCAAAATGTTTTCCATCCATGCCAAAGATCCATAAAAGATAAGAGGCAGATATTACTTGCCTATGATGCATTTCTGCGTTGCGTCATTTGCACTCTTGCTGTAAACATTTACATTTTAATTTGTGATTGATCCCTCACCAACTTCGTTTAAACATATCTCTGGGACATTTTATGATAAAATGTTGAAAGTTTGTACATCACCTTATTAGTGTATGGGGCACATTTTACTCATTGGAAATATTTTTATACGGGGCCGTATAAAACTTTAAATTTTGTATTTCTTCAAATTTAATCGCCTGAAAATTTTTATCGATTTCATAAAATTCCGTACCTTTTTCTGCGCAAACTTGTAATTTATTATATATGTCTAAAATCAAAATTTAAGGAATAAAAGCCGAGGTCAATGTCTTTGGGATACCCTGCATACGAAAATAAAAACATCTGATGTGGGCAACACATGACTTTCCTTATATAATGTAATGAATTTACTACTTTTACAGTAATGAGATAGGTTGTTCTTATAGTAGATACTTATATTCTTTCCAAGATATTGAATTTTCGACAAATAGTCGTCATTTTCATTGATTTAGCCTCATTTTAATCCATTTGGCGAGATTTTCATTAATTTGACAACATTTCAAAAATTCGCCAAGTTGGCGACATTCCGTCAAATTCGCCTCCAAAATCTCGCCAAGCTTTACTGACGGAGAAATAAGTTATTCTTATAACAGATAAATGACTATTGGCGTTCAAATACAAAAGTATTAGTCAAAGTATCTTTTTTTCATGAATGGAACGTGCTATATCCACGAGAACGATGTCACCCAATTTATCGCATGGTATTACATATGAAAAGTGAACATGTTTCGCAATAGGAAATATATTTTTTTTATTTTATATGACTTTCTGATATTTTTTTTTTAATGTGAAATATCTCGAAAACGGTTCATGTCAGCGTTCTAAATTTTATGTTAATCGTTTTCTAATGAAAAATTACATAAGAAATGTCTATTTGCGTAACTTTATTAGCAGTTTTAATTTTTTCACGATTTTTTCAAAATTTCACTCGAAAATTTAGGGGGGGGGGTTCTGAACATTCGATTATGTTTAAAAACAATAGGCTTCCAGTGTTTACGGATTGTAATTTTTGTACCAAATTTCGTTCGAATCGGTACATTCGTTCGTCAGTTACCGTCTCCACAGGCCCATTGACACACACACACACACACACACACATACTTTCACACACACACACACACAGACATCACTTCAAAAATGTTTGATTCGTGATCAGGGATGCTTGAAACGTGCTCTCCCGTCGAAAACTCGAATTCGAATTTTCGACCCCGTCACAATACTTTCCTTATACATTATGTATATAAAGAAAGTAATAATCATATCCACAGCTTTTAAAATCATTCTGAACACTTACAATTTCCATAATGCAAACCATGGCTTCCTATCCTGAAACAATTACTTTCTTCATCACATCTCTCATGTTGGAATATCGGACGATGTTTCGTGACCAATAAAATAGACCCCCTACGTCTTCCAAGACAAATTTATTCTGACGAGCCGAACTCATAAATATCAAACCCAGAGAGCCGTACTTTTCTGACACTTTTGTATGATATATCCCCTTCTCACGTGATGTCGGCCATATTTCTTTCGAAGATACTGACGCGCAAAGGCTGCTGGGTAGTATATATCAACTTCTCTGTGACGTCTAATGCTGAGGATGGTGGCCGGGTTTCTTTATCACTTTATTGGCGTTATTAATATCTCCCGTAGAAATCGAGAGTGTAGATATATCAGGTTTAAGCTAAAAAATAAGAACTTTACAAAGTAGATCGTCATTTTAGTTTTATGAGCATATGTGACATGTATATGGGACGTTACTTGAAGAGAATGAAAATTGGAATTGAATGTTTGGATGAATTAACTATGTTTACTTTCCTTTTATACATAATGTATATGGAAAATATTGTGACGGGGTAGAAAATTCGAATTCGAGTTTTCGACGGGAGAGCACGTTTCAAGCATCCCTGATTACGAATCAAACATTTTTGAGGTGTTGTCTGTGTGTGTGTGTGTGTGTGTGAGAGAGAGAGAGAGAGAGAGAGAGAGTCTGTGGAGACGATAACTGACAAACAAATGGACCCATTCGAACGAATTTTGGTACAAAAATCACAATCCAGTAATACTGGAAGCCTGTTGTTTTTAAACGTAATCGAATGTTCAGAACTCCCCTAAATAGTCGAGTGTTATTTTGAAAAAAACATCAAAAAATCAAAACCTTTAATAAATTTTAGCATATAGACATTTCTAATGTAATTTTTCTTTAGAAAACGATTGACATAAACTTTAAAACGCTAGTATGAACCGTTCTCGTGATATTGCACAATTTTTAAATAAATTTATCAAAAAATTCCATAAATTAAGAAAAATATATTAACTGTTGAGAAACATGTTCACTTTTCATATGCAATAACATGCGATAAATTGGGTGACATCATTCTCGTGGATCTAGCTCGTTTCATTCATGAGAAAAGATACTTTGAGTAATACTTTTGTATTTGAATAGTAATAGTTATTTATCTGCTATAAAAATGACTTATTTCTCCGTTCATAACGTTTGGCGAGATTTTGGCGATGAATTTGGCGGAATGTCGCCAACTTGGCGACTTTTTTAAATGCTGCCAAATTAACGGAAATCTCGCCAAATGGATAAAAATAACACTAAATCAGTGAAAATGAAGACTAATTGACGAAAATTCAATTTCTTGGAAAGATTATAAATAGCTGCTATAAGAAAAATCTATTTTTTTATTGTAAAATAGTAAATTCATTGTATTATATAAGGAAATTCATGTGTTGCCCACAACAGATTTTTTTTCTGTACTGCAATAGATATATTCATTGGTTTTGATTTGATATGTGTCCTTTTGCGTTTTTATAGGTATAGCACGATGCAATGACACCCTAGTAGCAATCAAATATTGGCTCAACATTGGCTTTTTATTGACTACAATATTGGAATAATATGAAAAAGTCGACATTTTGACGGATTTTCCCCAATACTGACTTAAAATATTGGGACGATATTGAGAAAATATTACTCCAATATTTCTAATGTAACACAGATATTGACGTAATATTGTAATGAAAATATTTAGCCAATATTGGAGGCCAACGTAACCCCAATATTAGCCTAATATTGGGATTGCATTGGAAATATTTCCAATGCAATGCCAATATATACAATTATGGTACAATAGGAGACCGATGTTAAATGCTACTAGGGCCATTCATATATTTAATATTTCATTCAATTCGCGTGAAGAAAGTCACTGAAATACGCGTCGAAATACATTAATCCATAAATTATGATAAATCTTAGGAAAAAACTGAAATTCGCAAATATATTTTGTATTAATAAAATTTCAGAAAACCCCTAAAATTCTAAAAAAAAAAAAAAAATTCCGCGCATTAGAGCCTGGAAATAATTACTAGCTTACATATAGCTCATGTCCAACGCGTATACAAAACTTCAAATTTCTACCTTCAGCAGCCGGTCTCCTTTGGTTGCATGATGTAAATTGTATAAATTTATTTCCCTCATACTGTTGAGAACGTGCAAAAATTCCCGCATTGGAGTATTTTCTTTTGAAAACCGATTCTTTTGATATTCCTCAATGTTTTGAGAATAGTATCGGCTGTTTTGTGAAATTAGTGGAGCATTTAAGTGCTGTTTTACTGCATGTTGTTCCTGTTTATGCTTTGCCTGCAAATAAACGTGTTAGTTATCCATAAATTCGGACTTATTCTTGTATCCTAAGCGTAAGACCCCCGATTCGAGAGCATACGTCGTAACAATACGTTTCACAATGTTAGAAATGTGATGTGTACTACATATGAATTCCCAAATAGATAAATACATTTTTATACTTCGATAAAACAGTAACACAAATTAAAGCTTTCTGTTAGCTACATCTTGCCGAAAACGATAAGATTATTGTTTTTAACGAGGAAAGTGCGGAGATAAAATGTTATGTAATTGGCTTGATTATTTCAAGTGGTAACGTGCTGCCTGCGGAAAAGTTAATTCCTAATTCTTCAAGAACGATTCTTAATAACTACTAAATAATGTCTATTTAAATCTTGCAAAAAGTACTAATACAGTATTTATGTAAAAAAAGCACATGCTATATGTGATGACATTAAGCGTCTAATTTTAAGTTGTATGGTGATACATTGAATTAAAACATTTAACTGTATAAGTGATGTTCAGCCCAGGAACAACGTTGAGTTCAAGGCAATGAAACCAAATTGCTTCGAACAATTGAGCAGACAATCAGTCGCCCAAGTGGGACAATTATATAACTAGAACGAATTTCAGGAATTGTCCGGGTTCTAAACATATACCCACTATATAAATAATACACATGAGAATGGAAATAACACAACTCAATTTCCGAAATATCTATTTTGAGTAAAAATCATTCCCGTGATTAATTTTTTCCATTCGAATTCAAGCCAATTGTATAGCTCAAATTGATAATGGCTATGTAAATGCTTCACTGCTTGCTGAAAATCAGCTGTGCCCCGTATTTAAAGTATGTGATTACAACGGACCCATGGGGGAATCTCAGTAGGTTAAAAACTTCTTCCCCCTGTTTTCGACGAATAATTAGGGACTATATAAAACTTTCGCTAATGATGAGTAGGTAAGTGGAATGAAAATTTTACTAATGGAATTCATTTTTGGTCCGATCCCCGAGATCTATGTTTTTGCCGTCTCTATTGATCGGACCAAAGTGATTTAAATCTTATAACTTTGACAATTTTTTACAGCCAAACCGGATATTTAAAAAAATATCTTTGAATGAATTTTAAATAGTTTGTTAATTTGAATTTCTTGTTAATTTGAACGTGTAAAGGGTCATTTTGCATTTCTTTTTTTTTTTACTAAAACATGTCAAGCGACCAAAACTGTCGTAGTCTTATACTACGACAGTTTTATTCTTAGTCAATATAGTACCTTATTTGAATACATTGGAAACACAAGTCTGCGTGCAATCGTTTAAGATATTCATGGCATATTTTATAAACACTCTGTATACTTACATATATTTTAAGGGCCCGACATAGCCTGCCTAGGGCCAGCAGCAGGCATTCCTTCGGGGGCCCCTTCCACGTTCTGATATATGTGAAATGAACAGAAATATTTTATCAAAAATATAATTGCATTCTTGGAAATAGGACAAAACATGAAGCTCTTAGATATTTTAATGGAATTTAAATTACTGACAAATTTCACATCATTGCCAAAGAGCCAACATTTTCTAGATCTTTAATTAGTATGGTCTTATATATACCCCCAAAATGAATCTTTTTGCTGGGCAAACCTAATCCAATAGCATAATTATGTCTCAAGAAGCAGATGTTAATTTTTACCTTCCCTTCAATACATGGTAATGTATAGGGAAAGTATTGGAATCATGCCGAAAATCGCAACTCGAGTTTTCGACGGATCTACACGTTTCGAGACCTCTAGAACACGAAAAATCTATTTTTAGCGTGATGTCTGTCTGTGTGTCTGTGCAGATTTTGTATCTACTCTAATTAAAAAACTAACTGACCGAATTTCATAAAATTTGGTAGGTAAGTCACTTGTGGGAGAAACTAGTGCTGATTGGTTTTAGGTACGATTCGGGATAAAAGAACCCGCCTTTTTCTGCGAAATGGCCCGCAAAAGCCTGTATCCACTCTAGCTGAAAAACTAATGGACTGAATTTCACGAAATTCGGTAGATAAGTCGCTTTTGGGTCTTCCTGGTTCTGATTAGATTTTGGTACGATTCGGAAAAAAGTAACCTGCCTTTTTTTGCAAAATGTGCCGCAAATATAGTCAAAATCTAAAATAAAAAACTATATATGCTCAAATATATCCAGTAAATGCTCTTTTTATACGTATTTTTTAACGAAGCAAAGAATAAGACCAATCCCATTACACTAGGACTAGCCGTTCTCGAGATATTTTAGTTTTTTCGTATTTTCTCTACGCCACCTTTGAAAATAAGTCCAGTTACCAAATGAGAACGAAAATTGAATTAAAAGTGAATTAAATTTAATTAAAATAAAGAGAACGTGGATATAAGTCAGCAGAGAAAGTCATGTGCTGCCCACATCATATTTTTTAATGTTGCAATTGTTTAATTTGAGGGCCCTTCTAGCCGCCCCTCTTTCCCCTGCGTCAGTCAAGCCCTGCATATTTTACAGACACACACGTATATTTTACCTATATACACACGTATATTTTATACTATATACTTTACAGACGATAAAAAATCCGGTTTATGCCCGGGAATAAACTGAATTTTTGGGGAAAGAAATTTTGATCGTTTCCAAAAAGTGGGAAATTTCAGTTATTTCATTTTGAATTGGGAAAGAAATGTGTATGGCCCGAAACTAATATTTATCTTTTTGCATTCGGGATTGTGAGGTGAAGAAGCATGGAAAATTGATTATTATATCGAAAAAAAAATTTACATTATGCGAGTTTCTTGTTACATACGTAAGGACGAAAATAAATTCCACAAAATACATTGTAACTCAATTTGTAAATATTTTAAACGTTAAAACACACCGAATGATAAAATACTTATTACAAGGTGATTAATCCATTTATATACATTTAATATTGAACGATAATAAAAGAAATCTATATTAGTCCCAATACAATTTTAATAATTTTGTGACTAATACAATTTGTAAATGTTCAGCAAATGTTTTTCAATTTCAAATTTTTTCGTTTTGGAGACCGATGAACAGCGTGTCCGGGTGTGAAAGTTCCCTGCACAACACCACAATCCCAACCTCGTTATCGAGCGCCACACCAGCCCCACAGGCATCATGGGCTGGGGAGCCATAGTCTACGACAGCCGATCCGCTCTAGTAGTGGTACCTGGAACATTGACGGGCCAGCGGTGCATGAATGAGATTCTATAGCCCCATGTGCTCCCATTCGTTGCTGAGATTCCAGGTGCGCAATTCCAGCAGGATAATGCCCGGCCGCACACGACTCGGGTCGCTCAGACCTGCCTGAGTCATGTCCAGACACTTCCATGGCCTATCCACTCCCCAGACCTGTCCTCTATCCAGTGTGTGTGGGACCAGTTGAAACCTATATATATAGCTTTAAACTAATCTTGTAATATATATATATATATATATATATATATATATATATATATATATATATATATATTGAAAGATTTTAATCGAAAATTATGCATAAACTACTGTATGTACAAAAAAACCCATCTCTAGCATATCTGTTACAAATGAGTAACTATAGACCAAGACAAAGGATAAAGATAGAAGGTAACAAACATATCACTACAATGGAAAGGGGGATGAGAAGAATATTAGGATACAAAATTCACAATTAAAAGTACATAAATATAAATAAAAAGAAAAAGAAAACACGGCAAAAATGAGAAACGGCAATAATAATTAGCACAAGATAAAAGATTAAGACATAGAAAACAATCAATTGAAACTACACAAAAAATGGCGGTTAGTTCGAAATTGCATTCTCATCAGGACAGCCATACAATTCGAATTAAAACCGATAGAATAGCCAGTTTCTGACAATGGCGATAGTATTTAACTATAGACACCATTGGAACTGTCTACTGGCTAGTGGAAGGAGAAAAATAAATCAATTGAATTACAAATCAGAAAAATAATACCTCCTCGAACAGAAATAGGAACTCACAAGCATTGTTACCACGTGTAAGTTGAACAAGCGACTGATCATTTCACCTTATATATATATATATATATATATATATATATATATATATATATATATATATATATATATATATATATATATATATATATATATATAGCTTTAAAGTTTTTTTCAACCCTACACACACGTAGACTGCACATATGCAGATGCAGACTAGAACGAATAATTCTGTGATGTCTAATCCGTGCAAATCTATCGAAAATTTGAGATCCAGTTTTGGAAATTTACAGTTCTTATATTAGATTACTATACATTGGAGAAAGTAGTAAAAAAAGTATTTATATACTTATAAATTATTCATGGAACGCAAGATATCTGGAATTTGTCAGAGTGAGATTTTTATGTGCCTCGCATTTTTTTATCCCGCGATTGAAATATCACGGTATTTTCCGTGACCCAAATATATAGTTGCTCTCATTTCATGATTTGAAAAACATGTTTCTTTTTTTTAAATGACAAATGAATTATCATAAATATAAAAATGTCATTATCACGTTCTTGACATACTCCTATTTTATGATAAATTCACTGTTAGCGTGATGGGGTTGTTCACCGCTGTGTTGGGAATTTGCTTCGTAAAATACTAATCAGTTTAGCGGTTTTTCGTTTCAAGTACTGTAAATGGTTATTTATGCATTTTCTAAAGAGATATTGAAGTATCGAAAATGTTTGAAAGTATCGAAAATGTTTTTATCAATTTATATTGAAACTTACAAAATTATGTGTTTATTCCTGAATACCAGGAATTATATGTCACTGCTTGGGTCCTAAATTAACGCTGTTAAATAAATAGTACGGACACAGATACATAATTGATTTTCCAAATCATATAGAACAAATTATATACAATGTATTGAATTCGATTTTTCACTGTAAATTATATTCTCAAAATTACATTCCAATATATCAATTTATCTATAAAGGTTTAAGCATTTTAAAACTAAATACCTAAATCCCAAGAATTCTAAAACGCCGAAAAAGCACTCCGTCTAATAGAAAAAGCATAAGCTCCAAAAATCCTTACTTTCGAAAATTCCCTTCCTTTCCTCCTCAAATTCTGGAGTTTTGATTTTAAAACTGCATTTCTCCATTCCAAAGCAGAAAATTCATTTTAAAACGCCTAGAACAATAATCTATGCAAGAATTCGAGGTATTTTTCGTTCGAATCTCAGAGATTTCAAATGAGAGAAGAAAAGGCTGACTCGGTTTATTCTATATCTCAGAAAGCGCGGGAAATTATTTATCAGATATTTTTTTACTTGGATGCAAGTACATAAATTCACCAGTGCTATCTTTAAATTGAAGTGCCAGTGCTATCTTTAAATAGAGGAAACAAAGAAAATTTTCTTCACGATTTTCACTGAAAGGTCAAATTATTTATTATGCGCAGTAGACCATTTTATGAAGTAACTGTGTCGTAGATATTAATGACGCTCAGTTCCTGAATAGATATTTGGAAGCTTCAATAATGCAGTATTTAAAATCTTGATTGGAGACTTTATAAACTTTCCCCGGGAGTTAAAGCACGGATAAATTGAATTCATTAATCTAAAAAAAAATATATTCATATAAATAATAGTGAAAATTGCATACATATTTATTAGACGAAATATTACTTATCTGTTAGTAGAAGTTTGAATTCAAAATTACAGCAAGGCCATCTTGAAAATTACGCGATGATTAAACAAACAGAGTTGATTGAAAGTAGACAAGTATTTTGTTTAAACACACATGCTTAAAATAACGAACCACAGAAGGGGGGAGGGGGATGTTGATACGCAGGAAGCCGATAAAATATGTTTTCACATTTCACCAGGAAAGTGTAGTCTGAGTATAGGTAGCTATTAGGATGTATAGGTATTTGGAGATTGTTATGCGAAAGAGAATCGGATTTAATTTCTTCAGTGTGCGGTCTGAGTATAGGTATCTGTTATATCCTGACGATAGCTGTTAGATCATATCAGTAGCTGGAGATTAATTTATTTCAGATTTAAACAAGAAAGATCAATCATGCATAAAGCATTGATTATGAAACACTTTCCAACCTCAATGCAATTTTATACAAACATCTCTAAAATGCGATGCATTCCTCGTTAATATATTTAAAATCATCACAATACTACATTAATTTATTATAATTGAAAATTGCATCGAAGAAAATGAACTTCATTCAAATGACGGCATTGAAATATAAATTGCCTGGTTTAAACATCTCTAAAATGAGATACATTCCTTGGTAATATTTTTTAAATTATCATAACACTACAATAGTTTATTATATTTGAAAACTTCATCGAAAACAAATGAACTTTATTCAAATGACGGCATCAAAATATAAATCGCCTCTCTATAAAAGCAGCATTTCATTCATAAACATTTTTCCAATCGTTTCATTCATTACAATACTATAATAATTTATTTTACTTAAAAATTTGAAAAAATGTTATCTACCATATTTATTATAAAATGTGAAAACTTTCTCATATCTAAAATTATTAAACTCTTGGAAAGATATTTATTATATAATATATCACTTTTTTTTCTTTCTGGAGGATATAACGAGAGTCAGAATTTAATTGAATTTGTTTTTCTCCATATATTAAATAATTTTTATCTAAAAAACTACCTAACATATTTTACTGAATTTTTTTTATATATTTTATGGGATAATTTGAATATTTCCTAAAATTTTCAAAGCAATTTGTGAATTTTAAATTCGCTTAAAAAATGTTTGAAACATTAGGTCCCAAAGGGTTCAATGCATTTCGTTTTTTCATCCCGGGTTCAATAAAAAACTAATTGGCTGATATTATTCATTTATATTCTCATAGGTCCCACAGACCGTCTGAAAAACATACTAAAATTTCATTTTGATAAAGCCATTTTTACGGCAGTTGTCGTGCTAACGAATAGACAGACAGAATGAAAAAAGTCATAAACACTTTTAACTATGTTGTACAGTGTTAAAAATGTGTCAATTTTAAACTGTACTTCGAATTTTAAAATATATCGCCGAGATGCAACTTCTCGTTTTCTAAAATGCCTGTGCACCAATTTTTGTGGCCGTGCAATACATAGATTCTAAAATACATAAAATACATAGACTCTAAAGTACATAAAATATCTAAAAAATAAAAAAAATAATAAGCATTTCTTTAAAATCTCGATAAGGCTCATCATTTCGGACCTTGAAGTAACTGTGCACTAAATTTTATTGCCTTAAGACGCTCACATTATTTGCTATATATGGCTTAAACAGACAGACACCTTCCTTTATTATTATAAATATAGAAATAAAATAATTTATGTGTACAAATAACAAGCATACTTACATTTGTGCAACATCTGCCTGACAAATATCAAAACGATAAGAACAATAATAATAATAAAATAATAATCTCAAAAGTTAATATAAGTTTATAATAATGTTCTCTAAAGTTTATAATAATAATCTCACAAGTTAATGGAAAAATATAACCGAAAATTTCGATCGTGACCATGCTTGACAATGTACGGACAATGTACTATCGGGGGGGGGGGGTAACTTGCCCCTAAATCGAGGCTAATGACGTCACGAGCAATGATTACGTGGCTATTTTCCCCAATAATTGAAACTATAAAGTATCGTGATCATTGAACCATAAATAAACCCCTTTATATATGATTATGTCAAGTTTTGTTCCAATTCTGCCATTTTAAGAAAATATAAAATTTCGAAGTTTTCGCTCGAATTGAAAAAAAAAGCCCATCTAGTTCTAGATTTTTTGATAACAAAGCCGGATATAAAGTTTCGTGAAAACCCATTAATATTTGTCGTTGCTATTGTGTACACAGGAAATCGATCACAGACATCAGACAGACAGACGGACAGTCATCACTCCAAAAATAGTCAAAACGTGTTCGGGATGTGTTAAAACATATATTGGCATTAAAATCTCGAAATTGCAAATTTTCGGGAAAACAATACTTTCTCTGCGTAAGAGAAAGTAAAAATAGATGTATGAAAATCAGGGGAAAATAGATCTATATAGATAAAATCAAGGACAAAGCAACGAAAGATGTTTTATTTAACACATCCTAAAAGACGTACAGAACATTATTAAAATCTTCTGTATATTAATAAAATTCTGTACATTAATAATGTTCTGTACGTCTTTTAGGATGTGTTAAATAAAAGACCTTTCGTTTTTTTTTTAAACGCTTTGTCATTGATCTTATCTATTGAATGCAGACGTGATACCAATCTTAAATATAGATCTATATATTTTTCTGAAATCACATATTATTAAATATTTATCTTTTTCCCTTGTTTTAAAATTAAGGACCTCCATCAAATCCGCTTTTCTAAAAAAAAAAATTCTTTCGCATTTAATCCTTCAATTTTGACTTTGAAACTGCATTTCCCCATTCCAAATTTGAATGCATAAAATCTATTTCAAAACGCCGTGATCACTAATCCATTCAAGAATTCGGGGAATTTCTTACTCCCGACTCAATGCATTTAAGTCAGTCTGGGAAAGGTTTAAATTTGTTTCTTCCATGTCGAGTGGTGGGCGAAAACTAATTTATCGAAAACGTTCATCGCTGGGAGTACATAATTTCGCTTTGTTGTATGAAAATCAATACTGATATTCTTAGAAAGGAATTATAACTTAACCACTGCAGCCTCATGAAGTGTAAAAAAACCCTCTTAAAACTAGATGTTAAGCTCTTTGTGTGAAGGGCTGAATGCGATACATTTCTTCGGGGGTTGATGAGTTCTGCAGCAAACTTTAATTTTTAATTTTACACAATGTCTTCCTTTGTATATAAGATATTCCCTTTCTAATAGTAGATTTAAGACAAAAGTGGGTTATACTTTTAAAAAAATCAAGCCCTGAAATTTCTGAATTTGGGTGCAACTCTAATAAGTTTACAATATTTGCTTTTCTCGTCTTATACTTTACTTTTCTGATTTCTCTTGTATTATGAACAGTATTTTTAGTATATGTGTGGTTTACAAATGCCGGGCGTTTGGCCGCTAGGCCATTAGACGGCGAGTCCTCCAGTATTTCTCAAAGATTGAATTAAAAGTCACTAATGCAGTTCACTCGTCTAAATGTTTTCCAGACATAGGCTGTCCTAGATCACATAAAGTACAATCCGGGATGCAGAAAGATCCATTCGATGGAGATGAACCCTGAGACAGTCGTGACGAACAGTCATGCCACATCACAACAGACAGTCTGAATCTGGCAACTACGTCGAAGATCCTCTGGAATGACTGAAATGTCCCTGCCGAGAACGCTCCATAACTTTTCCTTAGATGCCTCCTGAGATTCTGCCTCAATTTTTTTTCTTGTCGAAGACCCAGACCATTCGACATGCCCGAGGACTTGCAGAAACTGTTAAGAGTGGCCGGATTTTTTTCTTGTGCAACATTTTGTTGTGCTGAATGAAAAGTCATGGGTTTTGAGAATATCTGATTCACCATAGCGCCCTTTTTGGTCAAAAAGTCAGCTCTTTCATTTCCTGGTACTTTGCAATATGCAGGCAGCCACTGTAGAGTGGTTCTGTGAGTTAGGTCATTTAAAAACGCCCTGATCTCTTGAATCCGGACACCATTGTTTCATTGTTTACCGAACAGTGCCTGGAGAGCCGAACTAGATTCCTGAAGGATAGCAGCTCTGTTGAATGAAGAAGTACGAGTTGTTACAAGGCCACAATAATTGCTTCTATCTTCCCATCAAAATGAGTTGTCGAAGGTAAGTAAACAGGTAAGTAAAAATCAAACAGCGTGTGAGTGACTCCAGCCATGGTCCCCAAGTTCTGTCAAGTAAAGAGCAATCGGTACAGACATGCAGCCATTTGTAGTGTGGAAATCGCAAGTCTAATGTTTCCAGTGCAATACCCCGAATTTCTTCAGGAATCATTTCCCTTTTGTTGACCTTCGTCTTCAGATCCAATCAAACGCCAATGTCCAGGAATTCTTAGGGATACATTGGTGGCAGACAAATGATAACCTTACAGTCAATATCATATTGTTCGCAGATTTTATTAACTGACAGAGTGTTTTAGTGTATATACATCAGTTTGTATTCCTATACTTCCATGAAGTAAAAAAAATACGGATTAGGTTTATTTGTTGAATATTGTTAGGTTTGTTCATTAGATTCATTGAATATTGAATGGAATGATTTGCAGCTATTCGTTATCCTTTCCGATTCCATGCCGAGGCAAGACCACATAATTGGTGGAAACTTTGCTTCTTTGATGTAATTGTCAGTTAAATAATCTCTACATTTTCTAGTATTTTCATCGTTTGGCTGTTGAGATAAGGAATATTCTATAAATGAATTCAATACTTTCCTTTTATGTATATAAGACAATCCAATAATCTAATGAAGCCATTGACTAATTCTGAATTTGCTCTCTTTGTAATCCAGTTTAGTTATCACCAACACCCGTGCAATTGACCATTTTGATAAGAGAAGGGATTTTGAGGACATGCAACTAACGCGTGTCCTTTTTAGGTGTAGACCTTAGACCTAAAAATGGCATTATTCATTAGAGTTACCCTAGACTCTATGATAACTCTAATAAAGGATACTAACCACCAGATATGAAGAAAGGGGCACGAGCTAGTTGTACGCTCACAAAATTAGAAATAGGTTGCTATTAACTTAGCAGTTAATTGAACACTATTAACGCCAAATAGCAGTTGCCAAGAGCTGAGACATCGAATTGCTGATGGGATTTTTATCGCATTTATTGGCATTAATCTTGCATTTTTAGGTTTACCCTCAGGTTATACCTTGGTGAAAAGATACAGATGGATAGTGTTAATGGAAATAGTAGAGTTCGTTGTAGATTTATTAATGGTCCAGGTTAGAAGATTATGTGTTTGGGTCAATTATATTTACTCTACTTGGCGTAGATTTGGCATTCTTTTCCATTCACATCTCACGGATTAAAATACGTTTATTTAAAAACTCTTGAGTAAAAAGGCCTATATTTGCAATTTATTTTCAGGCAGTGTAAATAAGGAAAAAGGGACTTTCAATATATGAGAGCAGGTGTATTACTTTCCTTATATACATAATATATAAGGAAAGTATTGTGACGAGGTCGAAAATTCGAATTCGAGTTTTCGACGGGAGAGCACGTTTCAAGCATCCCTGATCACGAATCAAACATTTTTGAAGTGATGTCTGTGTGTGTGTGTGTGTCAGTGGGTCTGTGGAGACGATAACTGACGAACGAATGGACCGATTGGAACCAAATTTGGTACAAAAATCACAATCTGTAAACACTGGAAGCCTATTGTTTTTATACGCAATCGAATGTTCAGAACCCCCCTAAATTTCCGAATGAAATTTTGAAAAAATCGTCAAAAAATCAAAACCAATATTAAAGTTACGCAAATAGACATTTCTTATGTAATTTTTCATTTGAAAACGATTGACATAAATTTTTGAACGCTAACATGAACCGTTCTCGAGATATTGCGCATTTTTCAAAAAAATTATCAAAACGTCATAAAATAGAAAAAAAAATATTTCCTATTGAGAAACATGTTCACTTTTCATATATAATATCATGCCATAAATTGGGTGACATCATTCTCGTGGATCTAGCTCATTCCATTCATGAAAAAAAAAGATACTTTAAGTAATACTTTTGCATTTGAACGCCAATTTATCTGCTGTAAGAACAACTTATTTCTTCGTCCATAACGCTTGGCGAGATTTTGGCGACGAAATTGGCGGAATGTCGCCAACTTGGCGACTTTTTGAAATGTTGCCAAATTAACGAAAATCTTGCCAAATAGATAAAAATGACGCTAAATCAATGAAAATGACGACTAATTGTGTAAAATTCAATATCTAATAAGTTATATAATAAATAAATATATAATAATAGTTATATAATATATGTCGAAAATTCAATATCTAATAAGTTGTATATATATATATATATATATATATATATATATATATATATATATATATATATATAACTTATTTCTTCGTCCATAACGCTTGGCGAGATTTTTGCGACGAAATTGGCGGAATGTCGCCAACTTGGCGACTTTTTGAAATGTTGCTAAATTAACGAAAATCTCGCCAAATGGGTAAAAATGACGCTAAATCAATGAAAATGACGACTAATTGTTGAAAATTCACTATCTTGGAAAGGATATTAGTATCTACTGGAAGAAAAACCTATTTATTTTACTCTAAAAGTAGTAAATTCATTGCATTATATAAGGAAAGCCATGTGTTGCCCACATCAGATTTTTTATATTTATTTTCGCCAAAGTCGTTTGTCGTATTAATAAGGCTTGGGAATCAATAAAGCGTGGGCGCTCTTTAGATCTTATTTCCAAAATTGATTGATTAGCTTACAGGAATAATATTTGCTTCTGCCTTTCAGGTGTAAACTTTGCGTTAACGTTAAGGAATAGGGAGTAATGACTCCTATATGATATATAGCTCGGTGAAATATCCAATATTTTCGAGTATTGAAATTGGCACGTATTGAAAATCATAAAAAAATATAATTTGCTAAAATTAGCAACTAATAAAAATTAATATTAGCACATAGCATTGCTAATAAAAAAATGTCTGATGTGGGCAGCACATGACTTTCCTCATATAATGCAAGGGATTTACTAGTTTTACAACAAAAATATAATAAGATCCACGGCGCTGTGTTTCTATCAATGAATTGTACATTGGGCGATTTTCAGGCTGACACCATGTAAAACTATTTCAAAATACTCAATTAACTTATACTTTGCGCACCTCTAAACAATCAAATCATCAATATTGATAGCATCCTCAATAAGCGATATAGTCCATATATTGAAATACTTTAATAATTACTTCATCATCTAGTCCTCATTTTTATTGATTTAGCGTGATTTTTATCAATTTGGCGACATTTTCGTTAATGTGGCGATATTTAAAAAGCCGCCAAGTTGGCGACATTTCTGAAAAATCTCTCCAAGCGCTATGGACGGAGAAATAAGTTATTCTTGTGGCATATAGCTGACTATTGGCGTCCAAATACAAAAGTATTACCTAAAGTATCTTTTCTTACGAATAGAACAAGCTAGATCCACGAGAATGATGTCACACAATTTATCGCATGATATTACTTATGAAAAGTGAACATATTTTAACAATAGGTAATATTTTTTTTTTTAATTTATGATTTTTTGACAATTTTTTTGAAAAATGTAGTCTCTCGAGAACGGTTCATGCTAGCGTTCTAAAATTTATTTTAATCGTTTTCTAATGTAAAATTACATAAGAAATGACTATTTACGTAACTCTATTAATGGTTTCAAATTTTTGATGATTTTTTCAAAATTGCACTCGAAAATTTAGGAGGGTTCTGAAAATGCGATTACGCATAAAAGCAATCGGCTTCCAGTATTCATGGATTGTAATTTTAATTCCAAATTTCATTCGAATAGGTCCATTCGTTCGTCAGTTATTGTCTCCACAGTATCACTGACACACACACACATATACTTTTACACACACACGCACACATACTTTAACACACACACACACACACACACATACTTTCACATACAAACACACACTTTCACACACGGGGGCGCGGTAGCCCATTGGTTAGCGCGCTGGAGTTGCACTCGGTAGGCCCGGGTTCGATTCCAGCCACTGCCAAAACTGCTGCCGTGTTCATGCGGAGTACGATCACGTTAAACATGTGGGTCCGAAAGTCCTTCCGAGAGGTTGGTGGTAGGGGAAGGAGGGTACGGTCCCTGTGGATGCCTCCCCCACTGGGTTCCGGTCCAAATTGGGTGGCACTTCCCGACCGCCCAAACAGTTACCTTACACCTTTCTGGTAGGTCGGACGGTCTGGCTTTCAACAACAACAATTTCACACACACACAGTCGTCATCTCAAAAACGTCTGATTCGTTTTCAGGAATGCTTGAAACGTGATCTACCGTCGAAAACGAGAATTCAAATTTTCGACCCCATCACAATATTTTCCTTATACATTATATGTATATAAGGAAAGTAATAGCTATAATTGCCATCACTACTCATTATCCCCTCTCTTACCAAAAAGGTCAAATGCACGGATGTCAGCGAAAAGTAAACGGGTTAGCTGCATGCCTTTGAACCTACCTCATTACTTGAGGAGGCAGGAGATTACAAAGACGGCAAGTCCGAAATTAGATAATGGCTGTATTGGATTTTTGGATTGCACTCTTTCCATGAAAATGAAGTATGGGATTCATTTATAGAATATTTAATGACTCAACACCAAAAAGTACACATGTAGTCCTGTGGAAATGCAAACAACGTCAAAGTTGCCAACTGTCATAAAGAGATGTCCAGATCGTTTGACCTTGACAAGAAATTTAGGAATTTCGAGAAACAAAATAATTGTTCCAGAATTTTCCAAATTTCCTAAATTTTTACAAATGTTTCCACAGGGGGTATAAATGGTATTCACTGTTTAGAAAGATAGATAATACAGGTTGTTAAGTGATGCAATTCATAATGAATTATAAATGCATCAGTGTTTTGGCAATATTATCGCATTATTTGTGAAATTATTGAGCATTTAATTTCTGTTGTACTTCCGCTATAAAAGCTAATAATTTCATTCAAATACTTCAATGGTTAGGCTGTTGACCGGCAGGTCAAAAATATGGATTTTGTCGACCGATTGGACTTAAAATTCTTTGCAGATGGTACCCGAACATTTTAATTCTGAAAATTAGATGCAGTGATAATTAAGGTCAAAAATTGACATTTTTACTTTCCTTATATACATAATGTATGAGAAAAGCATTGTGACGGTGTCGAAAATTCGAATTCGAGTTTTCGATGGAAGAGCACGTTTCAAGCATACCTGATCACGAATCGAACATTTTTGAGGTGAAGTCTGTGTGTGTGTGTGTGTGTGTGTATGTGTGTGTGTCAGTGAGTCTGTGGAGACGATCTCACGAACGAATGGAGCGATTCGAATGAAATTTGATACACAAATCACAATCCATGAATATTTGAAGCCTATTGTTTTCAAACATAATCGAATGTTCAGACCCCCCCCTCTAAATTTTCGAGTGAAATTTTGGAAAAATCATCAAAAAATCGAAACCTTTAATAAAGTTGCGCAAACAGGCATGTCTTATGTTATTTTTCCTTAGAAAACGATTGACATGAACTTTAAAACGCTAGCAAGCGCCGTTCTCGAGATATTGCACATTTTTCAAATAAATTTATCAAAAAATTTCATAAATTAAAAAAAATACTAACTGTTAAGAAACATGTTCACTTTTCATATGTAATATCATGCGATAAATTTGGTAATATCATTCTCGTGGAACTAACTCGTTCCATCCACGAGAAAAGATACTTTGAATAATACTTTTGTATAGGAACGGTAATAGTTATTTATCTGCTGTAACAATAACTTATTTCTCTGTCCATAACGCTGTGGAGAGATTTTGGTGACGAATTTAGCGAAATGTCGCCAACTTGGCGACATTTCAAAATGCTACCAAATTAATGAAAATTTCGCCAAATGGATAAAAATGGCGCCAAATCAATGAAAATGAATACTAATTGAAGAGAATTCAATATTTTGGATATAATATAAGTATCTACTATAAGAATAACATTTTTTTAACTGTAAAAGTAGTAAATTCATTGCATTATATAAGGAAAGTCATGCGCTGCCATAAGATTTTTTTATTTTTAAGGACCGTGAGATATTCAATTCATGATTACTACGACCCATACGAGTCTAGCCTGTGTAAAAAAGTAGAAACTGAAGAAGTCTTTAGAGTTGGAAGTTTTACTTCGGTCTGAAATCTTAAGGAGGAGAATGGGAATCCACTCCCACTATATAAGAGCTAAGAACTTCGTCCTAGTACCTGAAAAGTTCGACCGTCGTCGGGCTAGTTTAGGTAACACGGTTCAAATACTAGTAAGTACTAAAGTTTTTTACATTATTTTACGGAATCTAACTGCTGTTTAGCAACATTGCTATATAACTTGAAAGATTTCTACATCTTATCCCTATTTACGCTTACTGTTGCTTCCTAAATCTCAAGTTACGCAGATTTCTAACCTATTCTTGATTCTGACAATACACGTATGAATATATCAGATACGTTATAAGAATATGCTTATTACTATACTTATACTATTGATATTCTCTGTGTTCGAGTCATAAGAGGACTCTTAATTTTGTTTTAACCTTTAACATTAACACTTTCAGGACGAACGGCACTTGAATATCCCGCTTATTTTACCCATCCCTTACATAGCTTTATAAGAATTTGAATAAATATTTATTACTAATATATTGATTTGCAAAATACCAGAAAAGGTAAGAATTTAAGAATTACTTCTATGCACATAAATGTCCCTTTTATGCCTTTTCGCATTAACCAAAGCTCCATGAAAAAAGAGAGAAATACCAAGTTATTCCACAAATTTTTTAAGATATTATTTCAAACATAGAAAGAAAACTTTTCAGTGTAGGAAAAACATTATTTTAAAAAAATGGTTGACATTTGCCGGAATTTTGAATATCTTGATATAGATGCATGTTTTGTGTAATGAATATTCTATGAATGTGCAATGAAGTAAAATCTGTACACTGTAAATATACAACAAATAATGTTTCCCTGTGCTGTAATGGATATATATATATATATATATATATATTGTGTTTATTGTTGTCATTATGTATTTTATTACTTTTTCTTACCATTTCGCTTTACTGTTTTTCAATTCTTATGAATGGCAACAGTAGATCGTTTTTTTCTTTGCGAATGGCAACACTGGTCTCTTCAATCAGAGTTCCCAGTTTCGACTCGTTTGTACATATCTGTGCATTTTCCAGGTATTCATTTTTTCTTTTTTATTCCTTCTTTATGTATGTCGTCCAAGTAGAAATAGTTTATAGATATAATCTATCTAATTCTTAAGAAACATACATATTTTGTGTCTGCTTCGTCAAAATACTTGGACTTGCGAACGAATTTTACGAAGTGAACATTTCCATTTTTTTAGGCTTAGCTCTTTTTCCACGTGTATAGCGATATAGCTTGATTTTTTAAGTTTTTCTTTATTCGTTTCAATACCTTTGAATTTTGTTGATTTTCTGTAACTTGTTAACTCGTGTTTTGTATTTTTTTTCCATTTGATTAATGATTTGCTGTTTTATATTTTATTCTGTGGGTGTTTTAGAAGTTATGTTTATCGTGTTGCAGCTTCTTACTTTTCGTTCATTGGATTTTCAAATTACTATTATATATATATATATATACAGGGGCGTGCTGGCCCACCGGGACACCGGGACATGTCCCGGTGCGCCCTCTTCTCACGGTGCCTCTCTCCTTCCTGGATGTAAAATTTTCGTTCAAATTGCTTATGTAAAAAAAAAAGTTTCTAAATAATACGTCAGTGTGAGACTGATCGATACGAGAATTATGACGCACAAGACGGTACCAGCACTCACTGCCTTTTGTATTGCGGAGGTGGTGACTCTACGACTAACCGCTCTGCCCGATGTCGCTGTTGAAATGCGAAATGAAAGAATGAGCTTGTGCTAAGTTCTAACTCCGCGGCGTATTATGAAGTGTTTTGTTGTAATTTTGGTTTATTCAAGGAAATTGAAAGACAAGACCAAGACCAAGACGCTTGATTACGGGCTGCCATGGGACAAAGTCCCTCACGCCCACATCGAAAATAAAAATGTCCACTGTAAATGGTTATAGCAATATGTGATGATAGCAGATGCACTCTTTCAAAAATGAGGTGCTGTGTTGAAGTTCACTGGTGGCGATGTTGTGCCACCCTGAAGTGTGAAAGACAAGAGGACGCTCAGAAAAGGAAGAAATCTCCCTCAGGTTGTCCATCTCGTTTCATTCACGTCCTGCTGCCTTGGCATTGGTGCGTATGGTAAGTTTGTGTTTTATAAATGTGTTATATTTAGTTTAATTGCTCTGTTTATGGCAAATTTTGATACCCACATGTAAAAGATAACATCACTAATCGTTTTTCGTAATTATATTTCAGCGAAAAGTGAGTAAATATGTTTTTTCACGCTATTTTTGTTTTGCTATTTTTCTTTCAAGATGAGGCCGCCTCTAAAGCGAGGCTCCCAGGTTCACCTACATGGTAATTCGACCCTGGTGCTACTAGGATACTTTATTTCAACTGTATTTATTTTGAGGCCTAAGATTAAAGGATGCTTATTAACAATCAGTATGCACAATTTTTTTTTTTTAAATGTCAGGTTTTTTTTATTTCAAGGTCATTTTGCCTTGCTGTTTCCTTCTACTTACTTATTTTTTTATTTTTAATTACTTATTTTTTTATTTTTAATTACTTATTTTTAATTTTTAATTACTTACTATTTCATTGTTTTCAGAATTCCAACAGTAATGAAATTAAAGAGAAAAAAAGAAAGAAAAGCGTAAGAAAGAGAAAAGAAATAAAATGTTGCATGAATCTGCTAAAACATGCCCCAAAGTAACAGCTTTTTTATCAAAATCCTCAGATTGTGAAGCAAAGCCATCACTCTTAGAAAATGAAGAATTGAGCCAAGGAACGCACTTGAACGATTCTGTTGATGAACAAAGTCTTGTAAAAGAATTTTCTGGAACCTTCTCGAATTCAGACAATGTAGAAACAACACACGAACAATTACAAGAACCAGGACTATCAACGTTGAATACAAAACCGCACTCAAGCCAAATAACTTCATTTAATACACCAACAGAAGATATTGATTACTTTCAGATACCGGGAACAAGTGACTTGCAATTATACTTAGCGTTCCAACCAGTTATGCCTGATGAAAAAGAAGTGCCCTTTACAGATAGAAATCAATATTTAAAATCGAAGAAAGTAACAGTGGTAACCAAATTTTCCGAAAGCAGTGGTTATCCTACAACGGAAAAATACAACAACCGTTCTGTTTCAATTGTGTTGCATTTAGCAAATCTACTTCAGTATTTTGCTCTGGATTCAGCGATTGGAAGCATGTCCACCAGAGACAACAGGAGCATGAGAACTCGTAAACTCACACACAAATTGTGAATTGTTTCATGCTAATGAAAGATAAGAAAAGTTTGTCCTATCTTCTGTTTGGGAACCAAATAGTCAAAAGGAAACATGAAGTAAAAGAAAGAAGACATGTAGTAGAAAGAGTAGTCGATGTTTTGAAGATGATAGGTAAACAAGGTTTTCTTCTTCAGGGAAAAGTAGAATTTGCTCATGCTTTGGATGACGACTCAGTGAACCATGGAAATTTTTTAGAGATTTTTCTCATGTTAAGAAAATATGATGCGATTCTAGAGAAGCATCTGAGCGGTGTCATTTCAAAAAGTAAGACCAACCTCCTCCAGAACAGAAAACCCAACGAAAATCAAAAAAGGAGGAAAAGGCCAGTAGGAAGAGGAGATCAAGTTGCATTTTTAAAAAACAACATGATTGTGGAAATCTTACAATACATGAACGCAGAAATGAAAAGAAAAATATGTGAAGAAGTGAAATTGGCAGGGAAGTTTTTCATCCTAATGGATACTACAGTAGATGTTTCAAGTTACGACCAATGTGCATATGTCTTACGCTAATTTAAGGGTTCTGAAGTCGTAGAATAACTGCTAGCTGTAAAATGTGTGGTTCACCACAGGCGAGGATCTGTTTTAGTCACTCAGAACCATTTTGGAAAATGCCGATATACCGATCAAGAACTGCATTACTAGCGCTTTTGATGGAGCTTCTAACATTAATGGTCATTTTAAGAGATTGACAACAAGATTATCTGAAGTCATTCCACACCACATTCACACTTGGTGCTATGCCCATGTGCTGAACCTAGTTCTCATTGATACTGCCCAATGTCTCATTGTAACTATATCAATTTTTAATATACTGTGAGAAGAAGCTCAAGTGTTTATGAAGGAGTCACTTAAAAGATTACAAAAGTTCATTGATGGAAACCCTTCTTTTAAGCTGGAAGCTATTGGCATGAGCAGGTAACGGAGTCACAGTCATGCTACAGTCAAGATATTTGGAAGGTACTGAAAAATCTCACCCTACCAAGCTCGTTTACTTAGAATTGGTCATCGCCTTGTTTAAGATATCTAGTTCTCCAGCGTTTACCTCTAAAACAATGATGCTGAAGGTCTTCTAAGAAAGTTTACAAGTTTTGATACAATATTGGTAGCTATGTTGTTTCTAAAAATTTTTAAGATAACCACTCCTTTGTCTGATTACTTACAGACTAAGAATCTCGATTTCGTTCAAGCATGGAGACTCATCGAAACGTCTCACTTAAAGAATTACGTGAAAAGTTGGATGAAACTTTACAAGCTGCAAGAACATTCGTATCGATAAGGACGAGTCATTTAGATTAAAGAGCCAAAAAAGATGAGTTTTTGAAATTGAATTGAAAGTGAAACGAAAGAGAAAGGTGAAAAAGCTTCCTGGAGAAGATGCTGGTCATGAAGATGTTGGTCATACCTCAGAAGTAGATAGTTTTAGAATTTCAACATTTTACTGTGTCATAGATACTCTCATCAATAGTATAGAAAACAGATTTCTCCAACACAAAAACTTGTACCTAGATCGAGCCTGATTTGACCCTAAGCGGTTTTGCAATAAAGAGCCCTTACCTCCCAAAGCCCTGGACAAAATAGTGGAGATTCTCCCAGTACTTAACAAGGGAACGCAACATTTCAACCTTGCAATTACAAGAAGTGCAATTCTTGCTCAAAGTGTGCTTCTTAACTATAGCATGTGGACTCTCGTCAGGATAATGAACTGTTGAAAGTATATACGCTGCTCTTGACAACCCCGATGACTCAAGTAACATGTGAAAGGGTTAAGATTATTAAAACAAGATTCAGATCTACCTTAAGCAATGACAACTTGCAGACATTATTATTAATGCAATCCGAATCAGACTTACTGACACTCTAATTGATAAGTTGTGTCAATCGAGCTCTGAAATGAGTGTTGAATCACTACAGGTATCCTTTACTTTAAGATTTACCATTTGTTAAATTTTGACATATTTTCAGTACATCAAATAAATCCAGTATAGTTCAGCTCATAAATATGCATATTGTAATATATATTATAGCAGCGGAAAGCTTGCTGTCAGTTATTTTGTTTACGTTTATTACTTTCCCTGCAATACATGGTAATGCATAGGGAAAGTATTGGAATCATGTCGAAAATCGCCACTCGAGTTTTCGACGGATCTACAAGTTTCGAGACCTCTAGAATACGAAAAAACTATTTTTAGCGTGACGTTTGTGTGTGTGTGTCTGTCTGTGTGTCTGTGCAATGTATGTATACACTCTAATTCAAAAACGAATGGACCGAATTTCATAAAATTCGGTTGGTAAGTCACTTGGATGTGACCCTGGTGCTGATTAGTTTTGGGTACGATTCGTAAAAACAGATCCCGCCTTTTTTTTGCGAAATGGCCAGTAAAAATTTCATATATCCGCTCTAGCTAAAATATTAATTTGCCAAATTTCATAAAATTTAGTAGATAAGTTACTTGTTAGATACTCTGGTGCTGATTTGAATTTGGTACGATTCGGAAAAGAAGAACCCGCCTTTTTTACGAAATGGCTGGCAAAAATGCCATGTATCCACCCTAGCTAAAATACTAATTGACCAAATTTCACAATATTTGGTAGATAAGTTACTAGTGGGACACTCTGGTGCTGATTAGATTTTGGTATGATTCGGAAAAGAACAACATGCCATTTTTTACAAAATGGTCCACAAAAATAGCTAAAAAAAAAAAAAAAAAAAGACTGCGTATGCTGATATGTATCCATTAAATTCTTGTTTTATACGCAACTTTTTGACAAGGAAAAGAATATAACACACTCTATTATACTCGGGCGGTTTAGCATTGTTTAGACGCTTTTTTCGAGCTCTGGTGTTTTGAGCCGTGGTGGCGTGATTTCTTGTGTTGTGTGTTTTGAGTCTGCGTATTATTTGTTGCCCCTCACCGTAGCTTCATTTTCATACCGGTGGCTTGTCTGTACGTCTACTCATTGGTGAGATAATACAATTTATAAATTATAAATATTCCATTGGTTCTAGTATGCAATTGTAATGGAGATCCTGCCTTGAACGGTCCAAATTGGACCGTTTATACAACTGTAAATCCTATTGTAATCTATGTAATTTGTTAATTTAAAGTATATATTCATATGATTTGAAGTTTTAACTCTGTTTATTGTAAAAATTTTAGAACCTGGGAGCATTTTTTCGATATGTATTATGTATTTTAAAATTGGTTGTTTTCATGCTTCACACTTTTGATTTCATTTTCCCCCCCTTCCCTGTATTTTGCTCGTTCCTTGTAGTGGTATTTCGGCGAATCACCCCTTCGCCCGGCTTTGGTTTCTCCCTGCCTTCGTAGCTTGCTGCGCTCTTCCTCTTCTTCGTTTTTCAGCCCTTTTGTAAAATTCATATTGTACTTTCCTATTGAATCTCATGCTATGGATAACATTGATATCTTTTTAAATCTAATTTTAATTCTAATTAGCATATTGTCCCAGTGGGACTTGTAATTTTTAACAGTATTCATTTTTTTCTTTATATCTTGTGTCCCATAGGTGCTAGAGCTCCAATTTTTGCGGTTGCACTCTTTTGTTTTTTATTTTCTTTTGATTTATAAATTTTATTTTGCTCTTTTCTGCTCCCCATCCCCTTTTTTCATTTATTCTCATTTTCTCCGGTTATTCTTTTGCTATCGTCTCAAAATTTGGTTGTTTTGTTTATCATGGATTTTTTTACAGTTTTTTGGATTTGGGATTTTCCCGCTGACCGGTTTCGTCTTTAGTTTGTTTTAGCTTTTTTTTTTTTTTTTTATTATTGTTTTCACCCGTCGCATCATTTTGCCTTCGTTCCTGTAATTGATATTAAATACAACTTGTCGTACCCTTCACTTTTGTAAATTATATGACAGAAAATGGACAATCTATATATTATTATATGTTATTTTGGTGATTTTTGTGATACTGTATATACATATTGTATTAAAATTAATGTTATGTTTGAAACAGTGTATTACTCAGTGTCTTAAGATTATTAGTGAAATTCGATACTATATACTCACGAATTATCAGAAATATTGCATTTTATATTATCAACAAGAAACTTTTTAAGAGATACCAGTTTTTCACTACCTCTATCATGGATACTAATGACATATACTCATCTCCGATCCCAGATTTCCCTCCTCTTGTTTCCCAACATCTTTCTCCTCGAACATCTCCTGACAATGCATCAACTTCTTCTGCCTCCAACTATAACAGAAACTCTCCTAATCATCCTTCAAATCCCACAACTGATTCTCTCAGTGACCTATCTCATCAATCCCGTACTATGGCATCAAACTACAATAGAAGGTCTCAAACATCGAATTACTCCTGTGCTTAGGCTCAGCCTGGTGACCCCTCTACTTCATCAACTCTGCCTTCTACCATCATATCATCTTCATTCAATCCACTACTGCAACCCACTGCTAAACTGATTGATTTAAAAGCTTCTGCTTCTTCAACAACTCCATCATTCTCAACAGTGCTTTCCCGCTCTTCTCCATCGAATTTCCCTCTTCCTCTTCGCTCATCAGTCCTCTCAACACCGAAAACGCAGTTTACTGTATTCTCCAACCCTCCTTTGGCTATGTCTCGATCCAGTAAACCAACTCTACCAGAACCAACATCAAATACGGACGAACCAGATGATACCACTTCAGTTGCAACCACAGACATGACTGAGGAGAAATCAGAATTCTGCAACACCTTCCTCCTTAAAGTACAGCGTCATTGTAACCAGGTCCAGAATTACCTAACTAGATATGTAAAACCTAATGCAACGCAAACGAAATACTTGGACGATAAATTTGAAGCATTGAAAGCAGCTTGCCTGAACTTTGAAAACCAGATCCCTTCAGTCATATTCTCTCAAAACCAGGAAGCTTCAAATACCCTGCAAAATATCAGAACGTCATTTAACGAAGACCTCAACCAACTGAAAAATGCAATCGCCACAAATCTAGAAAACTTCTCCAAGAACTTGACGCAGGATCTGCCTTCCCTGGTCGATGAGGCAGTAAAGAAAAACCTGGAACATCTGACTCAATCAACCAATCTACCACCTCCTGCTCCCCCCAAACCATCTTTTGCCAGTGTCCTGCTACAGGGAAAGGACCGTACTAGAAATATGGAACAACTGCATAAAGACCTTCTCTCTTTCCAGTGTCCTCCGGGCATCCGCATCCAAAACGTCTCATCTCAAAGAAATGGAACACTCAAGATAACATGCAGAGATAAAGATGCAGACAATCTTATCCCCAAATTTACAAACTCCGAAATTGGTCAGAAATTCACTATCTTTAAGCCACCAATACGTAAGCAAGCACTGATCCTGTTCAATATTCCAGAAACTCTCCGGGAACAGGATATAAAAGACCTTCTGACTAAAAACCTTCCATCCGAACCTCAGGAGTTCAAAATCATCAAAAACTTCAGAAACAGAGCGGGATCAATCAACTGGGTTATACTTGTGGACATCTCTTCTGCTAAAATCCTCATCAACACCAAAAAACTATATCATCATTTCCAGTACTATTTCATTAAAAAATACATCTCAATCCAAATATGCTACAAATGCCAAGGTTTTGGTCACTCGGCTGCAGCCTGTCACTGGGTTACTGGTAACTGTTCGCAATGTGGCGATGATGATCATACCTTCAAGACTTGTAAGGTAAAAACTCCATCATGCATTAACTGCTCAACGGCAAACGTCAAGAACGCTAATCTAAACTGGAAAACTAATCACAATGCCAGAGACCGGGCTAATTGCCCTTCGATGCAAAGTGAACTAAATAGAATAAGGGAACTTCAAAAATCAATCTGAACTCACCATTATGGTAAATATTGTAAATATTGTAAATATTAAATTGTTATTGTATATTATATATCTGTTTATTTTTATCCTTGCTTTCCCCACTTCTGCTCCCGGGCATTGATCCTCCCGCGATGGTTCTGAAAATTCTACAAACAAATACTAATCATTCGCTTTCTGCACACAATAATGTTCTTCAGTTTGCAGTTGAGAAATCCTTGGACATTATAAGCTTACAAGAACCTTTCCTTTCCGAGGGGTCGGTACTTCGCCCTCCTCTCGGAATTAAACAATTTAATTCATTGTCCAATAAAGCTTCCCTTTTAATCCTGAACTCGTCTTTTCCCGTCTCCCTTAAATTTCAATCCAACTCATTTGTGGTGGTTGAAATTTTTCTTCCAAATAATATATCCCTTAACTTGATTTCTATTTACTGTCCCCCCCATGATCCTATCGTAGATATTTTAAACGAACTCTCAAATCTGAATTTTTTTGCAACAGAATCATTGATACTTGGAGATTTTAATGCCAGGGCCCTGATGTGGGGTTACTCCTTCATAGATCACCGGGGATACAGTGTGATTGACTTCTGTATGAATAATAACTTAATTGTGGTAAATGATCCTTCACTTGGTCCAACATTCGTCTCCCACTCAGGTAAAGGATTCCCCGACTTAACTCTTGTCTCTTTTGGACTTTATGATCTTATTCAAAAATGGGAGATTCTCTCCTGTGATACATTCAGTGACCACAAATACATAAAATTAACCCTTGGACTTGATCCTCCTTCAGACAACTCCTTTTTCTTTAAAACGAACTATAGTTTAGGTAAATTTCTATTTAATTTCAGATCTCATATTCCTTCCCTTTCCCGCTCCCTTGATCAAATTTCTGATTCCACCTCCCTTAACAACTTCGTAAAATCCTTCATTGATACCACCCAATCATGTGCTTTCAAATTTATCAGGAAAAAGAAAACTTCTACTCGCTCTGGCTTTAAATGGTGGAATCCTAATTTAGCAAAATTCCGAAACTTCGTAACAGCCCTCGGCAAACGAATAAAATCACTCGAGAGAAACTCCGCCTCTTCAGAAACTATTACAGAGGCAAAGATTAAATATAAATTAAATCGTGCCAAATACAAAAAATTAATTAATAAATCTAAAACGGAATCCTGGCGTAAATTTTGTACTAACTGTTCTTCTAAATTCGGCACACTATTCAAATTTGCTTTTCAGAAACAAAACAAATTTAATCATATTAATTTGCATTTCTCTGATGATATTAACTTAGACTATAAAACAAAAATTCAACGTCTTTTGGACCACTGTTTCAAAGATGATCCCACATTTACCAGCTTTCCTTGTTTTTCACCTCCTTCTGATGGGTTGGGCTCGGTCTCTGATGAAGAGCTTTCATTGGTTATTAACAATCTCCCAAACGGTAAAGCCCCTGGTCTCGACTCTATTGATTTTAAAATCTGGAAATCACTTTTTACTTCATTCCCCTTCATCTTTTCAAAAATTGCTAACCTATGTTTTAAATATTGCTACTTCCCCGCTTGTCTTCGAAACGCTAAAATTCTATTTCTTAATAAACCTGGTAAAGATCCTGCCCTTTGCTCCTCCTACCGTCCCATTTGTCTTTTACCTACTTTCGGAAAAATACTCGAAAAATTATTTGCTAATAAACTTAATTTTTGGATTAAAACCAATGACGCCCTTCATCAGCTCCAATTCGGTTTTCGGGAAATGGTCAGTTGCGAAGATGCTACTCACAAACTTGTCTCCTCTATTAGAGACTTTAGACCAGGTCATTTTGTTTCACTCACCACTGTGGACATCTGTGGAGCCTTCGACTCCCTTAATTGGCATATCCTTCCTTCATCACTGGAAAGCATTCATCTTCCCGTCGAATTTCAAGTTTTTATATTTTCTTACCTCAGTTCACGGTCCATTACCTTTTCAAACGATATCCATTCCTCCTCTAAAGTCATTTCCTTCGGTGCTCCACAGGGATCGGTCTTGTCACCTATCCTGTGGAACATTTACTTCAACCGAGTTCTCCTCCTTAATAATGACCTTTTCTATCTTCAGGCCTTTGCAGATGATCTTGCAGTGGTGACATTTGGTGATTCCCTCTCACAACTTACACTCCGAACCAATTCCCTCCTGGACTCCCTTCAATCCTCCTTGTCCTCCCTTCAACTTTCTCCTTCACCCGAAAAATCACAATGTATTATCTTCAATAAAACTCGTTCCAAGAGAAAACAAAACCCAAGATTTAAAATGTTAAACAAACCCCTTAAAATTACCCGCCATCTTAAATATCTCGGAATTATAATAGATGACAACTTAACCTGGAGTCCTCATGTATTTTATCTTAAAGAGAAATGCTTCAAGCTCTCTTCTACTTTCGGGAAAATCGCGGGTAAAAATTGGGGGGTTAACAGGTCTTTCCTTAAAATCTGGTACCTTACAGTTATAGAAAAAATTATCACTTTCAGCTCAGGAATATGGGGTAAATGTCTTACGGGGGATCAAACTTCACGTCTCATTTCTCTCCAAAGGATTTTCCTTTTGAAGATTTCTTCCGGTTTTAGAACAACTTCGAGCATTTCTCTATACTCAATTACTGGTATCCCCCCTGTTCAATTTGTTATACAGACCCTTTACAAAAAATTTCATTTCTGGCGCCTTAAAACTGACCTTTTTTCATCCCCGTCCCTTCCTGACCCTTCCAGCTTTGATACAAACGTTCCCTTTTCCAGTCTCCCTCCCTCGCATCGTATTGTTAATCTTCCCTCCTTTGACCCTGTTTCATTCTCCCCTTTTAATATCTACACAGATGGCTCTAAAACTGACGAAAATATTGGATTTGCAGTTTGCATTTTTAAAAAAGATGACCTGGTCGAATCGTTCTCTTTTAAGCTCTCTCATGGAAACACGGTCTTTCAAGCGGAAATCTCTGCCATTAAAGTCGCTATTCAATGGGCGTTGGACAACAATACAAAGGTCAATATTTTTTCGGACAGTTTGTCCTCCATTCTGGCTCTAAAATCTGTTAAAAATAGATCCAAATACTTATGTGATATTAAACTCTTGGCCCTTTCGGCATCTAAATTAATTAACATTCAATGGGTTAAAGCCCATGCTGGAATACTGGGAAACGAAGTTGCTGACTCTCATGCCAAAGCTGCCTCCCTTTCTGGTTCCCCTTTTACGGTCCCTTTCCCTTATTCTCTTCTCACTCGTCATTGTAAAATATTCCTAAATAATCTGTGGCAAACTTACTTAAACGACTATATCTCTCCCCGTAATCACGACCCGGCCCGTATTCTTTCTTTCCTCCCTTTGGTTGACCCTTCTCTTCTTATTTGTAACAGATTTCTTGTTTATTTTATTACCGGACACGGCCCGTTCCTTGATTACCTCAATTTCTTTAAGCACAAAACCTCTTCTAACTGTCCCTGTAATGCTTTTGGTGACGCTGATCACTATGTTTTTTCCTGTCCCTTTTCTAAAAAATTCCACCTCGTCAAACCTTCCCCTGCCCACTCTGCAGCTTGGTTTTCCGGTGTCCGCAGAAATAAAGTATTAATAAACAAACTGAAGGACTGTATTCAAACTGCGAGAGAGATTTCAAATTCTGTTAAGTGACACTTCTGTGAGTATTCTCTGCTCTTAATTTTTGGTGATCTATGAATTTCTTAATCCTGTTTTTGCTCCTGGGTTCTCCCCCTTTGGTGTAAGACTCCTTGAATTTCTTGTGCATTACTTGATTTTAAGTATGTCAGTCTGTCGGATGTTAGTTGTGTGTGATGACCATTGTATTGTGTAAGGATTGTTTGTTGTGTAGGGTTTTACACACAGATTAATACGCTTCCCGACCGTCCAAACAGTTACCTTACACCTTTCTGGTAGGTCGGACGGTCTGGGTTTCAACAACAACAACACTCTATTATACTATAGGACTAACCGTTCTTCAGATATTTGAGATTTCTCGCATTTTTGTTACGCCGCTATCGAAAAATGGCCAATTACCAAATAAAAACAAAAATTTCATTAGAAATGCAAATTTAGTGTTATTTGGCGCAATTAAACTCAATCTAATGAATTATTAAAGAAATAAAGAAAATATGAATTTAAGTCTGCAGGGAAAGTCATGTGCTGCCCACATCATTTTTTTTTTTATTTAAACCTATTTCTTTTAAAATACATAATTTTGGGTTCTATTACTTAAGGTTAAGTAAGACAAAATCATGTTTTAAGCACCCCCAGAATCATGTTTTAAGCACCCCCAGAATCATGTTTTAAGCACCCCCAGAATCATGTTTTAAGCACCCCCAGAATCCCCGTCCGGTAGTTGTCGCCCTCTTGGGGAGCCCAGCACGCCCCTGTATATATATATATATATATATGTATGTATATATATATATATATATATATATATATATATCACGGCGAAAAACTTTCTGATTAAGTTTCCAACAATTTTATATTTTTAAAGCACAATATAAAATTTCAGAAATATATGTATACTCTGAGTAGAAACCTGAAATTTTAGTTACTATGTTTCAATACAAATTGTGATTATGTTCATTATTATCAATGACTGGACATACCACTGTAGGATTTGATCTTCCTTAAAAGATTCTTTTAAGCTGTCCCCCTTCCACTGCTGTTGTTGTTGAGACCCAGATCGTCCGACATACCCGAAAGGTGTACCCCCTTGCACTGTTGTTTTTGTTGAGACCCAGACCGTTCGACCTACCAGAAAGGTGTAAGGTAACTGTTTGGACGGCCGGGATGTTCCCTTTGAACTGTAAAACATTTGCAAGAAAGTTACTGGAAGTTTCAGAGGAATCAGCTATCCATAAAGGGGAGTAATGATCCTAATAGTTATAATAATAATATATATATATATATATATATATATATATATATATATATATATATATACATATATAAATTCCGCACCAAGAAGAAAACATGATGTAGCCGCGAAATGATGTAAATAGCTAGAGAGCGGGTTGGTATGTAAAGGATCACAGTCTGGTGTGATTGCGCATGACCGTACACTCGTGAGTGGCTCTGCAAGCATGAGTCAGCGGCCTTAAAAACCAACAGGTAGTCGACTCTCCATCAATGGGAATAGCTTCAGCCGACTCAAGCACGAGTACGGAGTGAAAAGAAAGGAGGGTAGACGCCAGAAACGTCGATATACGCAAGTGGCTGACTTCGAGAGAGGCCTGATCATCGAGCTAAAAACCGCAGAATGGTCAGCGCACCGGATAGCCCATCACGTGGATCATTCGGACTATACAGTCCGAGGGTTTTGGGAGCACTGGTCACGGGACGCCAACCAGGCACAGAGGACCGGCTCTGGACGGACAAGGCATACCACAAGTGGTGAGGATCAAATGATCGTGCGGCAGGCACGTATAGAGCCCACCGGATCCGCGATAAAGGTACACGTAGCGACTCCTGTGTCCCTACGAACCATATCTAGACGCCTAAAGGAAGCGAATCTGCTATTCCAGCATCCCTTGCGTGCACTACCGCTAACACGGGAACATCGGCGGCTCCGGCTGCAGTGGTGTCGGTCCAGAGCAACGTGGAACGCCATAGATTGGCGTGGTATTTAGCGATGAGTGCTGCTTCGTTTTAGGGACCGAGGATCAGCGTGTCCGGGTGTAGAGGTTCCCTGCACAACGCCACAATCCCAACCCCGTTATCGAATGCCACACCAGCCCTACTGCCGGCATCATGGGCTGGGGAGCCATAGCCTACGACAGCCGATCCGCTAGTAATGGTACCTGAAACATTGACGGACCAGCGATACGTGAATGAGATTCTACGGCTCCATGTGCTCCCATTTGTTGCTGGGAAACCGGGTACGCAATTTCAGCAGGATAATGCCCGACCGCATACGGCTGGGGTCGCCTGGACCTGCCTGAGTCATGTCCAGGCACTTCCATGGTCTTCCCGCTCCCCAGACCTGTCCCCTAACGAGCATGTGTGGGACGAGTTGAAACGTCAGCTGCCTCGTTGCCCCAATCTTCGGGATTTGGAACGTAACGTCCAACAGGTGGACTCGTCTGCCGCCGGACAACATCAGGCATCTGTTGGACACCATGCCGTATCTGCTTGTATCGCAGCACGAGGCGGTGTGAAGCGCTATTGAGGCTAGCCGGACTGTGTGCCACAGCTCCCTCTGTACGTGTTCTGCTTTTCTGTTTTGTGATCATTTCTAACATTCATCTGTATCCTTCCATCAATAAAATTTCAGGTCCGTCCTATGCTTCATTTTTGTTGCGCAACTTTCATTGTCCGTGAATGTATTATATATATATATATATATATATATGTGTGTGTGTGTGTGTATTATATAATATAATAATAGATTCATATGAAAAAAGGAGGGAAATGACCAAATGCAAGGCATAAAATGGTAGAGGGGGATGGTGACCCCCTCTTTCCCGTTTAAAAGACTGCTTATATGCCCGGGCAACACTCACGGTACCAATACCATGCAGAAGCTATACTTCCGTAAATGTGTCAAGTCAAAAACACTCGAAAAAGTGCAAAGTAAACAAATACGAATCAACCAGGATTGCAAAGGAAAGGAAAAGAATGGAAATGCAGCAAATGCCAGAGTGAATTATATATAAAAGCAGTTTACGCATGCGTAATTCGTTATTTTTGGAATCCAAGTGAATTCCAGTGGAGCAATGCTTCTCTAAATTCTCCTTGGATCATTGTTGTCCCCCTTAGCGTAATGATCATCCAATGCCTTTCCAATGCTTCTCCGATTATGCTTCTCCAATTATGCTTCTCTAATTATGCTTTTTCAATTTCTACAAGGGAGCAGTTCCACTTGGAGCAATGCTTTTCCAATTTTAACATCTCAAAGTCCTTACAATAGATTCATTTCAACTTCGATCGTCCTCTGGGTCTTTTCCCTATTGGTATGGACATAATTTTTTTTTTGTGATTCCTTGGTTATTCTTTCTTAGCAATTATCCTGCCAATTGCATTCTGTTAATTTTAATGTATTTAATTATGTCAGAATCTTTATATAAGTTGTAGAGTTCAAAATGATATCTTCTCCAAATATCATTTTCCTGAATTTCATCAAAAATACTAAGTAAAAATTTTCGCTGAAAGATTGCAAGTTGTAAATATGCTAATATGCCATAATGAAAGCTAACAACAATTTTAAAATTTTAAAATTATTAACAATACAGAATTTTTTTAATTTGGACGCTTGTGGTTCTGTTTAAAAATTATTTTAATTTGAAATACACTCAAACCTGTTTTTGTGCGGTCTTTTTTTTTGTGCGATTTTTTTTGTGCGGAATATGAAAATTTCAATCAAATTGGAACATAATTGACGAAATTATCAATAAAAAAAATAGTAGGTTTAATCGGCCATTTAGTTTTTCGATGCCAATTCTGAAAGAACTTCAAAATTCCAAAAGGAGCATAAATCTTGTATATCTGGCTACCGAGACATATACAAGCGTCTGGGGAAACAACAGTCGTCGCAAAAACTGATCACCGACTACATGGTGTATGGAAAATAGTCAACTCAAAACCAGTGCGATGTAGAATCTTCAAGTGACGAAAGCGATTTTGAACCAGTTTACCACAAGAAAGTTCGCGTATTGTCAGACTACGAAGGATAATGTTTATACGTTTTGAAAAATTTTGTATGTGTAAAATAAGTGCATATGTAAATAAAATATTTAAAAATGTTCGCATGTGTATTTTCTAAATCAGATTCCAAAAGGTTTGGCGAGATTCCAAGTAGCTCCCAAGCCTCGTGTCTTGATTTCGTTTAAAAAAGCAATTCCTAGTTATTTCGTAAGGTTTTGAGTTATTTTCTACGTGAGACTTTTTTTATGCGGTCCCTTTTCACCGCTTAAAGAAAATTATTTTTAATTGTGTTGCGAAAACTATTTTTTATAGCTACTTGTGAAGTTTTGTGCGATTTTTTTTATGTGTTTTCTTTTATGCGGTCTCTATCCACCGCACAAAAATAGGTTTGAGTGTACTCGTATTTTTGAAAAACTCATTTGAATTCTTTTTAAATTCGTTAAACAGTATAAAACACGCGCAATAAATTTTTCCGCAGTATTTTTAGTGAAATTTAGAAAAATGATATTTGGAGAAGAAGACGCAATTTTAAATTCTACAAATTAATCAAAGATTCTGACAGAATTAAATACATTAAATAACAACAAGAAAGATCAATCATGCTTAAAGCATTGATTATGAAACACTTTCCAACTTCAATGCAATTTTATTTAAACAAGTCTAAAATGCAATACATTCTTCGGTAATATTTTAAAACTTATCACAATTACATTAATTTATAATATTTGAAAACTTAACTGAAATTCATTATGAACTGAAAATCTGTGAATTCATTCACAACTGAAATTCATTCAAATGGCGTCATAAAAAATAACACGCCTGAATCTCTCTATAAAAACAGTATTTCATTCGTAACTTTTTTACATTCATTTCATTCATCACAATACTATAATAATTCATTTTATTTAAAAATTAAGATCATGGAGATGCAAGTAATTAAACTTTATGCTTAAAACTTCATCGAAAAAAATCGTCCTTCTCTTTGTAAAATCAATGAATATTTCATTCATATCAGCTATGCAGACTCCATGGGCTAAATAATTTTGTGTTAAAGAAATACAGCAATTCTCATACAACTAACTCATTCTATATATTTTGCTGTTTACATTTTACATAAGTGAAAAATAGGCTTCGTTGTAGAAATAATCAAATTTGGATGATCATTTAAACTCAAATATATTGTAATTGCGTTGTTTCAGTAATGTCGATGCACAGAATTTAAGCAAAAAGAAAGCGGTTTTAAGACGAATACAACACTCAATATCAATTAAAAAGAACTTTAAAAATCACGATTTAGAGACAAGATGGATGGCATATTTTATTTTAAAGTGGGTCACGTGATCTTTTTATATCATGATCACGTGATCTCTTCATATAAGAAGTGTAATTATTATTTTAACTTTTATTCAAAGAACTACTGAATATATTTTGCTAAAAAATTTTTATATATTTTATGGAATAATTTGAATATTACCTAAAATTTTCGAAGCAATTTGTGAATTTTAAATCCGCTTAAAAAAAGTTTGAAGAATTAGGTCCCATAGGGCTCAATGTATTTCATTTTTTCAACCCGGGTACAATCCATAACTAATTGGGGGATATTATTCATTTATTTTTCCCATAGGTCCTACAGATCGTCTGAATAACATACTAAAATTTCATTTTGATTAAGTCATTTTTACGGCAGTTATCGTGCTAACGGACAGACAGACAGAATGAACAAAATCATAAACACTTTTCAACTTTGTTTAAAGTGTTAAAAAAGATCAATCATGCATAAAGCATTGATTATGAAATTATTTCCAAGTAAAGTGTAATTTATTTAAACATCTCTAAAATTCGATACATTTAGCGGTGATATTTGTTAATTATCACAATACTACAATAATTTATTTTACTGGGAAACTTAATACTTCATTAAAAAGTCAATGCTATAAAATCGTCTGCTTCTCTTGCGTCAGCCAAATATAAATCGTATGGCTCTCTATGTAAAAGCAATGAATATTTCTTAGAATATTTCTTAGACTCTAGAGCTAAATAACTTGACGTGAAAAAAAATTTAGCAATTCTTATACAACTCATCTTACAATTCCGTGATTTGTAAACATTCTGTATCCCATGAAGTTAGAAAGAATGAGATAAAACTCCTATAGGATGAAATACTTGAAAATGCCATAATGCTTTGAGAATTATATCCAAGTATCGTTAGTGTTAGTAAAGTAACTTCTATTGTTAGATGACGCAACAGAAAGGTGTAGTATTTAGTATATCTATTTTGATTACTTTAAAATAAAGAGTTCTCTAATGAGTATAATTAACCACTATCTTCTCATAGATGTAGATATAGTATAGATATAAAAATAATTTGATGGATAAAATAATTTTGAATACGTAGAAACATTCTTTATTTTCAGTTTTACTTTGGATTGGGCTAATAATTTATTTTTACAAAATTGGCAGTTTCAATAAATATTTTAGACCTTTTGCCATATCATACAATGCAGGAATACTTATCTTACTGCAGCGCCACCTGAATTATTGTCTCAAACGACACCGGCGTTCTTTAATATGAAGTGTGAACTCCTTACTTTTACCTCCATGTTGCATCCATTAAATTTAGGCTTCGTTGTAGAAATAATCAAAGTTTGATGATCATTTAAACTTAAATATATTGTAATTGCGTTGATACAGAATATAGATGCGCAGGAGATATGCAAAAATAAAGCGGTTTTGGGACGGATGCAACACTAAATATAATTTTAAAAGATGCTTAAAATAACGATTTTGTCACATCGAAAAAAAAATGGATGTTACATTTTCTTTTTGCAATCAGTCACGTGATTTCTTCATATATCATAGGTGTAATTAATATTTCAATTTTTATTCAGAAAACTACCGAACATATTTTGCTGCAATTTTTTTTATATATTTTATGGAATAATTTGAATATTTACTAAAATTTTCGAAGCAATTGTGTATTTTAAATTTGCTTAAAAAATGTTTAGTAATGTCCATAGGGTTCAACGTATTTCCCTTTTTCAACCGGGTTCAATCCAAAACTAATTGGGTGATACTATTCATTTACATGCCCCTATGTCCCACAGACTGTCTCAACAACATACTAAATTTTCATTTTGATAAAGTCATTTTTACAGCAGCTATCGTGCGAACGGACAGACATATAGACAGAAAGACAAAATGAATAAAGTCATAAACACATTTTAACTATATAGGAAAGTGTTAAGCATTCGAAGATTATTCTTTCATAAATCAAGATTGATCACCCCCATACATTCAAATTTTGGCAGCTAGTATGGACAATCTTAAATTGCACACAGTAGATTTATTATTTTTTCTCTTTTATATGTCGAAACTTTGAAATAATAAAAAAGTATCCTACACCTTCTACTGCAATAAGAAAAAATTCTACGCATCCTTATCAGCAAATGGAATTATTTTGCTACTTATTTTAAAAATTAATTTAAGGAGCTTTGCTTTGCACTTCAAACTTTGTTTAATTATGAACCATACACTAGAGAAACAATTGTTTACTAAATAATTTCGAGGACCCTTTGCATTCAGTACAAATTCATTCCTTTCATTTTCAAAATCTCGAAAAAAAGAATCATTCAGAGGATAATTTTTACATTTAATTAAAGCTTCTTGTTTTAAGTACAAGCGAGTCTTTTTTCGCTTTTAAAGGGATTTTAAACACGCAAGTTGATAAAATTACTTCATTATTTTAGATAAATTTTCAACAAAATAGCTAAAGAGTCACCGTTAGTTTCTCTAATTAAACAATGGAAGCTATTTCTCAATATATTTAATTAAATTTATCACTTTAAAGAAAGTGAAAATGTTACATTTTTAACACTTTACAACAAAGTTGAAAAGTGTTTATGACTTTGTTCATTCTGTCTGTCTGTCTGTCTGTCTGTCTGTTAGCACGATAACTGCCGTAAAAATGACTTAATCAAAATGAAATTTTAGTATGTTGTTCAGACGGTCTGTAGGACCTATGGGAATATAAATGAATAATATCACCCAATTAGTTTTGGATTGAACCCGGGTTGAAAAAATGAAATACTTTGAGCCCTATGGGACCTAATGTCTCAAGCATTTTTTAAGCGGATTTAAAATTCACAAATTGCTTCGAAAATTTTAGACAATATTCAAATTGTTCCATAAAATATATAAAAAAAATTCAGCGAAATATATTCAGTAGTTTTTTAAATAAAAATTAAAATAATAATAACACCTCTTATATGAAGCGATCACGTGACCATGATATGAAACGATCACGTGACATACTTCAAAATGATATATGGCATCCATCTTGTCTCAAAATCATGATTTCTAAAGTTCTTTTTAATTCATATTGAGTGTTGTATCCGTCCTAAAACTACTTTATTTTTGCCTAAATTCTGTGCATCTACATACTGAAACAACGCAATGACAATATATTTGTGTTTAAAAGCTCATCCAAATTTGATTATTTCTACAACGAAACCTATTTGTCACCTATGTAAAATGTAAACAGCAAAATATGTAGAATGAGTTGTATTAGAATTGCTGTAATTCATTTACACAAAATCATTTAGTCCATGGAGTCTACTTAGCTGAGATGAATGAAATATTCATTGATTTTAGAAAGAGGAGGACGATATTTTTTGATGAAGTTTTGCGCATAGAGTTTAATTACTTGCAGCTCCATGGTCTTAATTTTTACATAAAATAAATTATTATAGTATTGTGATGAATGACATGAATGGGGGAATTATTTATGAATGAAATGTTGCTTTTATAGAGAGAGCCAGGTGTGTTATTCTTTCTATGACGCCATTTGAATGAATTTCAGTTGTTTTCGATGAAGATTTCAAATATAATAAATTATCGTAGTATTATGATAATTCTAAAATTATTACCGAGGAATTTATCACATTTTAGAGATGTTTAAACCAGGCAATTTATACTTTAATGCCGTCATTTGAATTAAGTTAATTTTTTTTTATGAAGGTTTAAGTTTTCAAATATAATAAATTAATGTAGTATTGTGATAAGTTTTAAAATATTACGGAGGAATGTATTGCATTTTAGACATGTTTAAATAAAATTGCATTGAAGTTGGAAAGTGTTTCATAATCAATGCTTTAAGCATGATTGATCTTTCTTGTTATACTATATTACGAGCTTAAGTATTAATAATTTGTATGGAATCATTTTATAGAAATAATTTGTATGTAATATAATTTGTATGGGAAATTATTTGTACGGAATCATTTTATAGAAAGGTTCATATAATTATAATTTTTTCTTAGGGACATTTAAAATATCAACTTCATAAGATCTGTAAAATGTAAAAGTTTAGCATATAAATAAATTGCCGAGTTCACTTCAACAGTAAGAGCTCGCAAGTGTGTTCTGTAGCTGAACGAAAAATTGTCTACTGGTCAGTATGAAGATCTGTGGTTTAAGGTTCAGCGTCAGTATATCTTCTGCCCTATCCGCGCTTTGTTAACTTTTACGGCACACATTTTTCGCCGAAATTCTGCTGAAACAGTTGCGAAATATTTTCTGATAGATAAAATGCAATTCTTAGATTACATTAAAACTAAATTTAATACCTAATAAAACATAGCGTATCTTTTTTATTTCAATTCAAAATATTTTTGGTGCTGCCATCTGTTGTCGTAGTTTAATACATACCGACTATTATTATTTTTTAATGAGCATTTTTAAATATCTATTCCTTCTAATACGCTATTAAATACAACAGATCATATATAATAATGCGACAATCACGGAAACGTAATTGAACTTGAACTTGAAGACAAAACTGCAGTCCTCAGCGATGTACATTCAGTTCCCCTTTTCAAATTTATAGAATGAGAAATTACCTTTCCGTGATTGTGGCATTATTATATATGATCTGTTGTTGTATTTAATACTATATTAGAAGGAATAGATATTTAGATATGTTCATTAAGAAATAAAGACTATCGGTATGAATTAAATTACGACAACAGATGGCAGCACCAAAAATATTTTGGATTAAAATAAAAAATATATTCTATGTTTTATTGGGTATTAAATTTAGTTTTAATATAATCTAAACATTGCATTTTATCTTTCAGAAAATATTTCGCAACTGTTTGAGCAGAATTTCGGCGAAAAATGTGTGCCGCGAAAGTTAACAAACCGCGGATGGGGCAGAAGATTTCCTGACGCTCACCCTTAATCTGTGGTTGGGGCAGCAAAGTTGCTTTCAGGGATACTCGAGCAAATCAACCTTGCATTAATGTCGGAGGTCTGAAAGTGACCCTACTACAGTTAGCGCGGATTCTGAGACATTGAGCGCCGATTTCAATTTAGGAGGACAACGATCACGCAGGAATCTAACCTGGAGAATAAAAATAGCACCAGGAAGCAAAGCTGTGGTAAAAAATCTGATGTGGGCAACACATGACTTTCCTTATATAACGCAATGAATTTACTACTTTTACAGTAAAAAAAAATATTATTTTAATAGTACATATTTATATTCTTTCCAACATATTGAATTTTCGTCAATGAGTAAAACCGAGTCGTCATTTTCATTGATTTGGCGTCATTTTTATTCATTTGGCGAGTTTTTTGTTAATTTGGCAACATTTAAAACAGTCGCCAAGTGGGCTACATCCCGCCAAATTCGTCGCCAAAATCTCGCCAAGCGTTATGGACGGAGAAATAAGTTATTCTTACAGCAGATAAATGACTATTGGCGTTCAAATACGAAAGTATTACTCAAAGTATCTTCTTTCATGAATGGAACGAGCTAGTTCTACGAGAATGCTGTCACCAAATTTATCGCATGGTATTACATATGAAAAGTGAGCATGTTTCTCAATAGGAAATATTTTTTTTTATTTTATACGACTCTTTGATATTTTTTTTTTTGAAAATGTGCAATATCTCGAGAACGGTTCATATTAGCGTTCTAAAATTTATGTCAATCGTTTTCGTTATAAGAAATGTCTATTTTCGTAACTGTATTAGCGGTTTTGATTTTTCGACGATTTTTTCAAAATTTCACTCGAAAATTTAGGGGGTTCTGGCCATTCGATTGCGCATAAAAACAATAGGCCTCCAGTGCTTATGGATTGTGATTTTTGTACCAAATTTCGCTTGAATTGGTCCATTAGTTCGTCAGTTATCGGCTCCACAGACTCACACACACACATTTTTTCTCACACACACACATATTTTCAGACACACACACACACACACACTCACACACACAGACATCACTTCAAAAATGTTTGATTCGTGATCAGGGATGCTTGAAACGGGCTCTCTCGTCGAAAACTCGAATTCGAATTTTCGACCCGTCACAATACTTTCCTTATACATTATGTATATAAAGAAAGTAAAAAGCAGGAGGTGGTCGATCAGATTGTCAGTTACATGCCAATCCGATATTAAAGGATGGAGACTGCAGAGTCCATTCCTACAATAAGAGTTTGCGGTTCTGTCCAGTAGCTCAAAGGTAGAGCGTCTACTGGTCAGAATGAAGATTTGTGGTTCGAATCTCGATTGGGGCAGCAAAGTTCTTTATAATGGCGCCGGAACAAATCAACATTGCATAGATGTCGGAGGTCTGAAAGTGAACTTAGTACGACTAGCAAGGATTCATTGGAGTTCAAAATCGAGAGGTCAAAGACCACGCAGGGAGCTAATCTAGAGGTTAAAATTAGCAGCAGGTGGCTAACCTGGTGTTAAAATAGCGGGAAGGGGTCAGTCAGATTGAAAGTTGCACGTCATTCCACTTCGACAATAAGAGCTTGCAATTCCGTAGCAGTAGCACAACGGTAGAGAGTCTGCTGACCAGTATGCTCTGTGGCTCAACATGTGGTTTACAATAGCGACCAAACATATCAATGTTTTACAAACTGCAACATAATTCTGTAGAAATTTGAATAAAACCGTTTCAGAAATAAATAGTCGGATATTTGCATATACTTAAATTTTAAGAAATAGAATTATTTCATGTTAGAAAACAAAGCTTTCCAAATAAAGAAAGCTCTTTTTCTCCCCGAAAAACTTAGATTTCCTGGACTGTCACATACACAGCAATTAAACAGTGGGCTTTACACAAGCTGTAAGACCATATTTTGCTTAACAGTTAGCACTGTTGCCTTCAGATGCATTTCTTCGGTTCCATGTAGGTATTTCTGAGTATAATTAGATGTTAATTATTGATCGGAATCTAGTATAATTTACAAATCCTGATCAGAGTAAAATTTAATTCAGATGCGTTTGCATATTTCATTACGATGTTTGTATTTACCTCGTGGAGATAATTGAGCACGCGCGCATTTTGCATAACACGAGAGAATTTTTACTTCCTCATATTTTAAGTATTAATAATACAAACACCTTGATTTATCTGCCTCTTTATCTATCTATCTCTAGGAAAAGCTGCTACAAAATGTAGACAAACGTGTTTCAATCACGGATAAATAGTTCAATTTAGATACTAACCCAGACCATCAGCATTTTCATAGCTCAACACGTGAACACTCCATTCTATTGATCACTCATTGACATTCCACGTTCATTGCTGCTTGAATTCGGTGTTCATATTAAAAACAGCATAGTTCTTCTTGCTTAATTAAGTTTTTGCTTGAACGCGATTCGTTTTTAACATTTTACAACATAGTTGAAAAGTGTTTATGACTTTGTTCATTCTGTCTATCCGTTACCACGATAATTGCGGTAAAATGACTTTATCAAAATGAAATTTTAGTATGTTATTCAGACGGTCAGTGAGACCCATGGGAATATAAATGAATAATATCACCCAATTAGTTTTGCATTGAACCCCGGTTGAAAAAATGAAATACATTGAACCCTATGGGACTTAATTTTTCAAACATTTCTTAAGCGAATTTAAAATTCACAAATTGCTTCGAAAGTTATAGGGAATAATTCAAATTATCCCATAAAGTATATAAAAACAATTTCAGCAAGAGCTATTCAGTAGTTTTTTTTAAATAAAAATTAAAATAATAATTAAACCCTTTATATGAAGAGACCACGTGACTATTATATGACGAGATCACGTGACCCACTTCAAAATAAAATATGGCATCCATCTTATGTCAAAATCGTGATTTTTAAAGTTCTTTTTAATTCATATTGAGTGTTGTATCCGTCCTAAAACCGCTTTATTTTTGCTTAAATTCTGTGCATCTACATACTGAAACAACGGAATTAAAATATATTTGAGTTTAAATGATCATCCAAATTTGATCATTTCTGCAACGAAGCCCAATTTTCAGTTATGGAGAAAGTAAACACGAAAAGATCTAGAATGAGTTGTATAAGAATTGCTGCATTTCTTTAACGCAAAATTATTTTGCACATGGAGTCTGCGATATAGCTGATATGAATGAAATATTCACTGATTTTACACAGAGAAGCAAATCATTTTTTTATGAAGTTTTAAGCATAGATTCAAATTACTTGTACTTCCATGGTTAAGATTTTAAATCAAATATATTGTTATAGGATTGTGATGAATGAAAGGAATGGGAAAAGGTTAATGAATGAAATGTTGCTTTTATATAAAGAGCCAGGCAATTTATATTTCAATGACGTCATTTGAATAAAATTCATTTGTTTTCGATGAAGTTTTCAAATATAATAAATTATTGTAGTATTATGATAATTTAAAAAATATTACCGAGGAATGTATTGGACTTTAGATATGTTTAAACCAGGCAATTTATATTTCAATGCCGTCATTTGAATAAAGTTCATTTTTTTCGATGAAATTTTAAGTTTTCAAATGTAATAAATTAATGTATTGTTGTGATAATTTAAAAAATATTACCGAGGAATGTATCGGATTTTAGAGATGTTTAAACAAAATTGCATTGAAGTTGGAAAAGTGTTTCATAATCAATGCTTTATGCATGATTGATCTTTCTTGTTTTTTTCTTTTCTTCAAAGGAATACTTTAAATGCAAATTATTGTTCTTCTAAATCTTTTCTCATCAGAGTGATCGCATTGTAGAGAACAATAAATGTAAATACTTTCTCCTTTCAGATAATTTTCAAATTTTCTTCCTTTGTAATCTTATTGAAAGTTCTTATTGAAAGTTTACAGTTTTTTTTTCTACCAAAGTTTTAGATAAACTGAAAACAAGAAAGATCAATTATGCTTAAAGCATTGATTATGAAACACTTTCGAACTTCAATGCAATTTTATTTAAGCATGTTTAAAATGCAATATATTCCTCGGTAATATTTTAAAACTTATCACAATACTATATTAATTTATTATATTTGAAAACTTAAACTTTCATCGAAAAAAATGAACTTCATTCAAATGACGGCATTGGAATATAAATTGCCCGGTTTAAACATCTGTAAAATGTGATACATTCCTCGGTAATAATTTTAGAATTATCATAATACTACGATAATTTATTATATTTGAAAACTTCATCGAAAACAACTGAAATTCATTCAAATGACGTCATAGAAAACACAAGAAAGATAAATCATGCATAAGCATTCATCATGAAACACTTTCCCAACTGAAATGCAATTTTATTTAAAAATTTCTAAAATGTGATACATTCAGTGGTGATATCTTTTACATTATCACAGTACTACAGTAATTTATTATACTTAAATATTTAAAACTGTATCGAAATATAAATCATCTGATTCTCTATGCAAAATCAATGAATATTTCATTCATATAACTTGTATTCCAGACTCCAGAGCTAAATAATTTTGTGTGAAAGTAATTCAGCAATTCTTATGTAATTCACCTTACAATCGCTTGAGATATTTGCATTCTGCATAAGTTAAAATTAGGCTTCGTTGAAGAAATAATAAAAGTTTAGGGATCATTTAAAATCATAACTATTGTAATTGCGTAGACATGGAATTTAGATACACAGATAATACACAGATACACAGATAATATATATGTGTGTGTGTGTGTGTGTGTATGTATTCAAAGTATTGGAATCGTGCCGAAAATCGAAACTCGAATTTTCGAAGGATCTACACGTTTTGGGACTTCTAGAACACGAAAAAACTATTTTTAGGAATACGTCTGTGTGTGTAAGGGTATATCTGTGTATGCTTCGGTATGTCTGTGAGGATATTACATCCACTCTAATTGAAAAACTAATGGACCGAATTTCATAAAATTTGGTAGGTATGTTTTTGTAGGAAATCCTGATGTTCATTAGATTAAAGTACGATTCGTAATAAAAGAATCTGCCTTCTTTGCGAAATGGCCGACAGAAATTGCCTTTATCCACTCTAGCTAAAAACTAATGGAACAAATTTAACAAATTTTGGTGCATAATATTCCAATAACTTACAAGTGATTAATATACAAAATTTAACAAAATTTGGTATATAAATCATTTGTAGATTATTCTAGTACGATTCGGGAAAAAAGAACGGGTCTTTTTTGCGAAATGGCCCGCAAAAATCGTTAAATATAAAAATAAAAGACTACGTGTGCTCAATTATATCAAATAAATTCCTATTTTATACTTGATTTTTGACAACAAAAATAATAAGGCTAACCACATTACTCTCAGGACTAGCCGCTCTTGAGATATTTTAGTTTTTTTGCGTTTTCTCTACGCCACTTTTGACAATAAGTCCATCTATCAAATGAGAACCTAATTTAAGTTTAACGTGCAAATTCAATGTCATTTAAAATACTTATGGCTGTTATTTTGTGCAGATAAACACAAATTATTATTGAAGAAATAAAGAGAACGTGAATATGAGTCTGCATGGAAACACATGTGCTGCCCACATCAGAATTTTTAACAATATTACAACGATGATTTATAGAAGTAAACGGGGATTATTTGCAGGCCATTTCGAACAAAATGTAGGATCTATATTTAAAGATCCACCAAATTTTTGTAGAATAAAATGTTCAACAAATTTAAGTTGTGCACCAAATTTTAACTCTTTAGGACGTAGGAAAGTGCATTAAAAGTACCATCAAATAAGTACATTATGAAGAGTTATATAAGATCAAAAAAAAAAAAAAAATTGAAAAATTGTTATCTACCAAATTTATTTTTAAATGTGAAGCCTCTCTCATATACAAAATAATTAAATTCTTGGAAAGATATTTATTATATAATATATTTCTCTTTTCTTTCTGGTGGATATCCCAAAAGTCAGAATTTAATTGAATTTGTTTTTCTCCCTATATTAAATAATTTTTAATTAAAAAACTACCTAACATATTTTACTGAAAATTTTTTTTATATATTTTATGGGATAATGTGAATATTTCCTAAAAATTTCGAAGCAATTTGTGAATTTTAAATTTGCTTAAAAAATGTTTGAAAAATTAGCTCCCATAGGGTTCAAGGTATTTCATTTTTTCAACCCGGGTTCAATAAAAAACTAATTTGGTGATATTATTTATTTAAATTCCCATAGGTCCCACAGACCGTCTGCACAACATACTAAAATTTCATTTTGATAAAGTCATTTGTACGGCAGTTATCGTGCTAACGGACAGACAGACAGACAGACAGAATGAACAAAGTCATAAACACTTTTCAACTTTGTTGTAAAGTGTTAATAACTTGTTTCTTATAAAACGGGCGCCACGGGCTTCAGGGTTATATTCTAGTAGCATAGAGAAAACATTGTTTTCATCAAAATATTTGATTAGGTTACCTTAATGCCAATATATGTTTTAGGACCTCCTGAACACGTTTCGACTATTTATAGTATGCTGTCCGTCCGTCTGTCTGTTTGTGGGCGATTTCTTGTGTACATAATAGCTACCAAAAATATTAATGGATTTTCACAAAACTTTTTATCCAGCTTTGCTAACGAAATCTCTAGATGTGGATATAATTTTTCGAAACTCAAGCGTAAACTTATTCGAAATTTATTCAAAATTTAATATTTCTTAGCATGGTAGCATAGGACAAAATTGGACATAATTTTGCATAAAAGGAATGGGTTATGGCTGAATGAACACGAAATTTAATAGTAATCATTGTATTGTAAATAAAATCTGATGTAGGCAACACATGACTTTTCTTATATAATGCAATGGATTTACTAGTTTTACAGTAAAAAGAGATTGCATAAGATCCACGGCGCGGAATGTATAAGATCCATTGTTAACATTCTAACCTAGTTTGTTTTAAGCACGTTATTCTGTGCTAGGTGGACGCTATAAAATTTAGCGTCCATTCTTGAAAACGTGGAAAGAATGCGGATACTATCTTACAAGTTTTTCATATCCTCATGAAATTTTCATGAGTTTTTTTTATTTTTATTTGTATTTTTAACCTCACAATTTTCAACTTCCAAACTCTAACCTACATACAAAGTATGTTTAGAGAGAGAATTCTCTGAGGAAGGAGTTAGAAAATATGAATTTTTGTCAAAAATGAAGACGAGTTACTCCTGGGGGGAAGTTGTCTTTTGACTCTGTTCCAGAAACACCGATAGGTGGCGCTGTGCAACAGAAAATATGCTGAAAGGACACAAATTAATCACAAAAAAACAAACACATGCGATATGGAATGTTTCCTTTTTAATTTCTTTTGCTGATATGAAAAAAAAGAAGATAAAAAAGGGAAGAAACTTAAACTGTCATTGTAACTGCAATTTCGCACTGTAAGCACAAAAATGTGCATAAATCCTTGGTTTGTAGCTACTATGTTCTGGGCATAAAAGGAGATAAAACTGCTAAATTTTCATTCTTATCAGCGATGGCTGTCACACTGCCAGAACGCGCTTTGCTTGTGAAGCTGTTTTATGAAAATAAAGGACATGCTGCAGGTGCACTTCGAGAGTTTCGTCGACTTAAGAATTTGCGCAAAGGACTTTTACTTCCACAAGCTCTCAGGAGAATGATCGCTCGATTCGAGAAAACTGGACATTTTGGAGTTCAGCCGAGTCGAGGACGCAAATCGACTCGTTCAGATGTCGTTGACGATGTTGCCACCGCTATTGTTGAACAATCAATGGATAACGTTATAGGCTGTAGTAATGCACGTGGAGTGTCACGACACTTGAGTGTTCCCTACAGCACAGTGCGAAACGTACTGAGAAGCATAGTGCATTTTTTCCCGTACAAAATTAGTCACAATCACCACCTTCTGATCATCGACAGGGAGAAGCGACTGACCTTTGAATTGACATTTCTGGCAAGAGTTGAAGTGGATGCATCGTGGCCATGGCAGATTCTATGGAGCGATGAAGTGCATTTCCATCTAAGTGGAACAATCAGCACCCATAACTGTCGCATTTGGGACACGGAAAACCCTCGTACCTTCCAAGAGATTCCACTTCACTCACCGAAAGTTACAGTCTGGTGTGGATTCACAGCCACATTCATTCTTGGACCTTTCTTTTTCGAAGAGGCTACTTACAATGGCCCTGTGACATGCATCGTGACGGCCAGGAGGTACAAAAATATGCTCGAAAATTTTGTTGTACCCCAACTGCAACATCACCAATGTCTTGATTCAATTACCTTTATGCAAGGTGGAGCGCCTCCACAAATTGGACTCTGTGTATAGCAGTTTCTTCGGCAGAATTTTACTAATGGTAGAGTAATTCATTATTTGTGCTCTTCCGACAACCTGGCCTTCTCGTTCTCCAGATCTTAATCCCTGTGATTTTTAGCTGTGGGGATACTTAAAAAGTTTTGTTTATCGAGGACGTCCGGTAACCTTGGCAGATTTGAAAGACAGTATCACTCTGCAGGCGAGAAGCATCTCTATCGATCAATTGCGATCCACAGTTGAACAAGCTGTCCACAGACTGCAGATTTTACATCTTGAAGAAGGGAACCATATTGAGCAGCATTCCTTGCATCGATAAGGTCCTTGTGATATGAATGTTTGGTACGTTCGAATAAAATGTGTTACAAATGTGTATTTTGTGTCTTTTCAGCATATTTTCTGTTGTACAGCGCCACCTATCGGTGTCTCTGGAACTAAATTTTTCGCGTAATCCCTTTCCCCATGTCTTGAATAGTATGTTCAATGATTTTGGAGCCTTTACACTGAGTAGTTCGATCTATAGAGAGCTCAGAGTAGGGGTGTTTTAATTCTGACCAACCGGTATATTGAACTGCTTATATTACAGAAACTTGATATTATAAAAACGTTAAAGTTGAAGTGGTCATAATATTTTGACCTCTCAGTGTAGTTCGTTCCTTGATCATTTTAGCATCTATGTCATGCTGACTGACTGAATTTGACTAAAATACTAACTAAGGTAGAAATTACACTGCTCAAACTTTTGAAGGTCGCAACTTGAAACTTTGAAGTTGAAGAGGTTATAAGAATTTGACCACTCAGTGTAGATTATTATACGGTTAAGTTTCACTCCTGGATCATGTTGGTATCTATACCATACTGACTAACTGAGTTTTACTAATTTACTAACTAGGTAGAAATTTTGCACAGTCTAAACTGTGGAAGATAGAAACTTGAAACTTTGCGTACATACTAGAACTTGGGCGATAAGTAATGAGAAAAATCTAATACCATGGAATTTTGTTAGAAAAATTTGTAGATCCGGGAATTTTTCTTCTATTATTCTCTTAACTATAACTCGTGAAAGGTTGACAACACAAGAATCGTTTTATTACAATCATGCACAGAAAAAAATATCTTAAACTTTCAGATTTAGCTCTATGGGTGCATAGTCAACCGTTCTTGAGATAGTTTAATTCATATACTTACAGCAGACTTTTTTTATTATATTTTATCAATGAGTTTGTGTATAATATTTTATTCCATTGCGGCAACTATTGTGATCTAGTTAAGTTTCAAATACCAAAATTGGTTGTTGGATTTCTTCAAATCAAACTACTGAAACTTAATGCTATAAGTAATTAATTTTTAGCCTACAATGTTTGGAAAAGTTGAAATTAAGGCAGCATAGAGGGATGGGAGAAAATTTTTTGTTGTATTAAATATTGTAATTTCCATGTTAACAGTGTAAAATATACGTCATTTTTATGCTGAAATTTGAAACACTTTTTATTTTCTCATACGTAGTACTGATAAAGAATTGTTTTCACGAAAATTTTCGATTTCGAGACTGCCAATACATGATTAAGACCTCCTGAACACGTTTTGACTATTTTTGGAATGATGTCTGCCTGTGATCGATTTCTTATCTACGCAATAGCGGGCACAAATATTAATGGATTTTCACGGAACTTTATACCCTGCTTTGTTATCAGCAAACCTAGAGCTAGATATAATTTTTACTTTCCCTGCAATGCATGGTAATGTATAGGGAAAGTATTGGAATCATGCCGAAAATCGCATCTTGAGTTTTCGACGGATCTACGCGTTTCGAGACCTCTATAAAACGAAAAAACTATTTTTAGCGTGACGGCTGTGTGTGTGTCTGTGTGTATATGTATCTGTCTGTGTGTCTGTGCAGATTTTGTATTCACTCTACCGAAAAACCTGATTCACCGAATTTCATAAAATTTAGTAGGTAAGTCACTTGTGAGCGAATCTGGTGCTGATTAGCTCTGGTACGACTCGGGATAAAAAAAACCCGCCTCTCTTTGCGAAATGACCAGCAAAAGCCTGTATTTACTCTATCTGAAAAACTAATGACCAAATTTCACAAAATTCGATAGATAAGTTGCTTGTGAGTCACCCTGGTGCTGATTAGATTTTAGTACGATTCGGAAAAAAATAACCTGCCTTTTTTTGCAAAATGGCCCTCAATAATCGTCAAAATCTAAAATAAAAAACTACGATGCTCAAATATATCCATTAAATGCTTGTCTTATATGTAATTTTTAACGAAGAAGAGAATAAGACCAACTCCATTACAATAGGACTAATCGTTCTCGAGATATTTTAGTTTTTTCTTATTTTCTCCACGCCACCTTTGAAAATAAGTCCAGTTATCAAATGAGAACGAAAATTGAATGAAAAGTGAATTAAATTTAATTATAATGAACAAAAAGTTGATATCAGTCTGCAGGGATAGTCATGTGCTGCCCATATCAGACTTTTTTAAATGCGAGCGTAAACCTCGAAATTTATTCAAAATTTTTTATTTTTTTTTATCATGGCCGCATAAAATAAAATTTGACATACTCATGCATAAAAGAGATTATTTTTATCTCATTGATCACGATATTTCATAATTTCAGTCATTGCTGTGAAAAATAGTAGCAATACAACTTTCTTTGTTCGTGACGCCATTCCTCACTCTTGGAGGGGGGGGGAGAGCAACTTAATCCCCCCGGGATGTATGTTATCAAGTATGGTATCAATCGAAAGACTTTTTCAAGTCCTTTAAAGTGAAGCGTAACACACTGTAATTGTAATAAATTATTCCCAAGCATTAGTAATCAATTATACCCACAATACCTATTTTTTAAAACATTTCTTGTAAAATTTGAGAAAAAAAATCTGATGTGAGCAGCACATGACTTTCCCTGCAGACTCAAATTCATTTTTTCTTTATTTCTTTAAGAACTCATTAAATTGAGTTTAATTGCACAAAATAACACTAAATTTGCATTCTTAATTCAATTTCTGCTTTTATTTGGTAATTGAACATTTTTCCGAAGGCGGCTTAAAAAAATGCGAAAAATCTTAAATATCTCGAGAACGGTTAGTCTTAGAGTAATAGAATTGTTCTTATTCTTTTCCTCGTCATAAATTACGTATAAAACAAGCATTTAATTTATACATTTGAACATACGTAATCTTGTTTCAGATATTGACGATTTCTGCGGGCTGTTTCGTAAAAAGAGGCAGGTTGTTCTTTTCCGAATCGTAGCAAAATCTAATCAGCACCAGAGTATCCCACATGTGATTTATCTACCAAATTTTGCAAAATTTGGTCAATTTGCATTTCAGTTAGAGTGAATATGAGATTTTTGCGGGCCATTTCGTAAAAAAAGGCGAGTTTTTTTTTTCCGAATTTTACCAAAAACTAAGCAGCACCAGGGTCACACCCAAGGGTCTTACCTACTAAATTGTATGAAATATGATCCATTAGTTTTTGAGTTAGAGTGGATACATACATTGCACAGACACACAGACAGACACACAGAGAGACGCACAGACACACAGAGAGACACAACAGACAGACACACAGAGAGACACACTGACACACACACAGACGTCACGCTAAAAATAGTTTTTTCGTATTCTAGAGGCCTCGAAATGTGTAGATCCGCCGAAAACTCGAGTTGCGATTTTCGCCATGATTCCAATATTTTCCTATGCATTACCATGTATTGCAGGGAAAGTAAAAATTTATAATAAATAGATTCTGGTATCAGAAAGTCGAATCCACACTGCAGTTAATGTAATTACTATTTCAGAACTCTTATTAAGTGTGTAGGTGTCACATTAGGAGGCAACTAGCTATTTAGCCATAGTGAAACGTGGGTTTAAATGGCTGATTGCAAAATATATTGTATTTATACAGATTCACGAGTCCCTACAATATTTCTCAAAAATACCATAACGAAATTGTCGAATAAATAAATGAAAATGGTGACATTATCTTAAAAATCCTTTACGTCTTCATTAAAGTTTCATGATTCATCTCATATTTTTGACCTTACACTACCGTTTCAAAACCGTGACCTGCATAAGGAAAGGGTCCCAAAAGTGTAATATATAAACCGAAGTTTGAAAATATAAATTCCAGACAACATCTAGTTTGAGGTTTTCTCCAGAAATCAAATTTTGGTCTTCAGTCTTGAGTATATTTTGCAGATCATATTTTTCTAACCAACCTGCGGGGAACATTTCCAAATTTAAATCGCGTTCCAATTTCAAATAATAGCACCCCTGAATCAATTTAGTGATTATTACGTCCTCGTTAGCATGAAGCAGATTATATTTGTAACTAGCGGCATACCCGTTCTTCGTACGGAGTATATAATACAAAGAAACTTATAATTCGCAATCTTGTGCACATTCTGTTAAAATATTAAATTTATTGCTCCTAAAGAGAAGTTTAAGAATATTTGTTCTCACTATGCAGAATTATCCTCAGGGGCAGATCTGAAGAATAAAACATCCTGGCACCTTTTGTAAGCAAATTTACAAAAAAAAATGGAATTGAATTTATATATGCAACCTCGTACCACTTATATTGTTGCAGATTAGAAAATATTCCAGTGTGTAAGTAGAAGATTACCCGTATTACAATATGAGTCCCAAAAATAATTGCCAAAAGAGATGACGTAATAAATAGAAAATATCAATAATCCAGTACTCTTTATACCAGAAGGTCGTAATTGATTCCAATATATGCCAGTATATATCAAAACATATGCCAATATACCTGTACTACTTATATTCTCGTAGATTAGAAGATATACCCGTGTATTTCTAGAAGATTACTCGTGCAACACACAATATATGAGTTTAAACAATTTTTGTCGTAATAAAAACAATTGCATAATAACTTGAAAATATCAATAATTCCTGAATCAATAATCCCCGAAAATATCAATAATAACAACGGTTAAACCTGAAGACCATGATTGATATTATCCAGTCAAAAATGCTATAAGAAAAATCAAATTGTCTTTTTCTGAAATATATTTTTATATCCATTTATTTATTAATCAAATCGAAAAAATAATAATTAAAATTAACAGACAGGTTTAATTTAATTGCGTTTCTGAGCAACATGATATAAGGTAGAATCTTCCTCATAAACTGCGAAATTAAAAATCTATTTTGATTTCTTTATACTTTTCATTGTTCAGTAAAAGCTTGTGAAATATAAACCATGGAGATAGATTTCCCATTTAAATCATGTTTCAAGCAATTCATGTTTTCAGAAAATAACTAATTGGCGCAAAAATCCCCCATCAAACTCAGAGATAAAGTTTTAATTCACTTTCAAACGATTTTCAAGCTTTTCGTTTGGATAAACCATGGAGTTAGAGAGTAGAACTCCTAGGGAAAAGTTTCGTTTTTCACTAATATCTCGACAACCCCTGGTCTTAGATGCTCGAAACTTAGGCTAAATTTATGGGAGGTTATTTCAAGGCTATCCAGAAAATTTCATCAAATTCGATTTAGCAGTTCTTCCGTGATGATGAGACAAACGAAAATTTCGTATTTTACTAATATCTCGAGAACCACTGATCGTAGAAACTCCAAACATGGACTAAATTTTAAGTGGGACTATTTCCAGGCTACCCACAAAATTTCATGAAATTCGGTTCCGCCGTTCTCCCGTGATGATGGGACAAACAGACAGACATATAGACAGACGGACAGACAGATTTTCAATTTTATTTATATAGATGGTAGCAACAGACGTTATGGCACAATTTTGTAAATCTCTGTGGTGACCGACAGATTTGTTCTACAGTTCTGTAGTAATTAGTTCATGGATTCAGTTATCTAAATTAAGAAGGCAATCCTATCTTTAGAACGCCCTCTAGCGGTTTTAATCTTACTTAATAAATGAAGATGGCTCTCAGTTTTTATGTGTGTTTTTATGTCTGTGCGGTCTCTAGCAGAAAATACAAGCTTCTTACTGGGGTGGGACAATCCAATGGCTAGAGGGTGAAGATTTCACTGGGACGATCCGATTTCGATTCCCAGCTCTACCTAAACTGTCCCCGCGTTCACGCAGAGGACTAGGACATTAAATATGTGGGTCCGTAAGTCCTTCTGTGAGGTTGGTGGTAGGGGAAGAGGATACAGTGCCTGTCGATGCCGCGCCCACTGGTTTCCAATCTAAATTGGGTGGCACTTCCTGGCCGTCCAAACAGATACCTTGCATTTTCGGGTAGATCGGACGGTCTGGGTCGAAGAAGAAAAATCTGATGTGGGCAGCATATGACTTTACCTGCAGACTCACATTCAAGTTATCTTTATTTCTTTAATAATTCATTAAATTGAGTTTAATTGCACAAAATAACACAACATTTGCACTTTTACTTCAATTTTTGTTTTTATTTGGTAACTGAACACCTTTCTAGAGGTGGTGTAACAAAAATGTTAAAAAACTAAAAATATCTCGAGAACGGTTAGTCCTAGAGTACTAAGAACGGTCTTATTACTTTTCTTGTCAAAAATTACGCGTAAAACAAGCTTTTTAAGGATACATTTGAGCATACGCATTCTTTGATTTTAGATTTCGTCGATGCTTGCTGGCCATTTCGTGAAAAAGGTAGGTTCTTCTACTTTAAATTGTACCAAAATCCATATAACGAGTATCCCATAAAGTGACTTATCTATCAAATTTTGTAAAAATTTGGTCAATTAGATTTTTAGCTAGAGCGGTTATATAAGATTCTTGCATGGCATTTCGCAAAAAAAAGGGTTTTTTTTTTATTACGCATCGTACCAAAATCTAATCAGCACCAGGGTCACACACACGTGATATATCAACTAAATCTTAAGAAATTTGTTTCATTAGTTTTTTAGAATACTGGACTATTTCATTAACGTAGTCTTATTTCCTACCCTAATTTCAACATTTTTGCAATTTACATTGCCCAGTTATCTTCAACAGGTAAAGAATTAAAGAGCGTTTCAACCTTTTTGGGATATATATATATATATATATATATATATATATATATATATATATATATATATATATATATATATATAATTGTAGCTTTCGCTTAAAAAAACAAATCGAGATCGAAGCGTAAATATTATTTCACAAAATTGCTTTTCAATGAGGGTATCTCTTTTCCTCTATTTTAGAGGTTTTGTGATAATATTTAAAAATTTGTAAATTTTTGAAAGCTGGGGTATTTAAAATGTTTTCTTTAATCGAAAGTGAAGTTTCCAACAAAAAGTGCGGTTGTAGGCCAAGTAAGGTCGTCAGAACACACATTTATATGAAGATTCAAAGCCTTTTAAAAATATTTAAAAATCTATTAAATTTTTTAAATTTTCGACAATTTCCCGTACATTTCCGGATCGTTAGCTACATTTAATAAACGCCCGCGAGATCCTAAGCTGCGTAAGACTTTCAGAATTTGAATGAACTTAGGAACCTGGCCACGTTTAAACATATGAACGCGATCAGACGTTAATATTATACTCGAGAATGGTGCTTGTTACTGTTTTTTATGTGATGTCATTTGCTTTCAAATATAATATCGAATAAAATATTTATTTCCGTAATATTTTTAAACATAACACACTTTTTACGATGTTTTTGAAATCTTCAAAAAAAAAAAAAAAAAATTCAAACTTTTGATGTTCCCTTTCACATGTTAACTTTGAAATTCAATCTCTAACGATCATCTTTCAAAGTAGTCGTACCAAATTTCCTGCAATTTATGTTTTTAATTTATTCGCGAAATATCATGGCCACAGACATGATTTAGAACATGGTTGCTTTGTATTCAAGGTTATATCAAACGTACAGATCCTTTAAAGTCCAATGATTAAATTTTTAACCCCCATCGCATTAAACTTTACGTACGATCTGCATTGCAGGAAAAGTGATAATATTTAAATGTCACAAATATGAAAACTAACTAATTAAATAACTAAAAGTATGTTTTGTTGCATTATGTCACCATTCGCTTTTTTCTTACAGAGTATTCTCAAGCAAAAGTATTCGCCGTTAAGAATATTTTAGCTCTTAATAAAATAAAATTTAAATTTTCTTCTTTAATACTTTAATCTGTGCTTTCCCCAATGATTTCTAAGTATCTTAAGGTAGAATACTGAAAATCTTCTAAATTAAATTTTCATAAGGAACAGCCGAAAATATTTCTAACTTAGTAGGAGGAAAGTCCACTTAGAAAAAGGTAATATGTGGAATTTATAGAGTTACTAACGTTAGCAACAAAAAAGGAATTTATGAAACAACCATTATATGGTGAAAATGGTATGTACACTTCATTTTTAATAGAACTATTAAGAAGTTTAGTAGTCTTTTGCACACTTATTTCGTAGAGTCATGTGAATTTTCGGAAAAATCGGAAGTGGTATTTATACACCCGGAAAGGGAAATCCATAGTGAACTACTGAACTCCCTCCAGAATTCGATATTGAACCTATATCACTCATTATATAAGCTTTATCTGTAACCATTATTCCAGAGAAATAAATGCTTCAAGAAAAATGTAAATGTTTTAATCCGAACTGACATCTGTAGAACCAGAAATGAAAATCCTTAGCTAACCAATCAACTCCCTCCGAAATTCAAGGTTGAATCTGTGAGACCATGAATATGTGAGACAGTTTTATGTTCATTATTTATTAGGTCTGTAATGTTAGACAATAGCATCAGACTTACGGATGCCAGTTTTGCAACAACCCTGACCCGAGAGGTGAAATAGGCCATAAAGCTAGGAGGCTAAAGTGAACCCACGAGATTTGTTAAAAATGTTAACCAATCAGGAAAGTGTCTGTTCGCATTGCCCTAAGGTCGACCAATGGTAGCCGAAGAGGTGTATTAGACCTCAGGCAAAATGACGCGGCAACCGTAAGATTCTAGATATTCCATATACACTTGAACGTAAGATACCAAAGGGACTTCAACGAAATGTCCTGAGATAAACCCTTCAATGACAGAGGAGATGAGTACCAGATGTAGTACTATAAAGATCGACTTCAGTACGAGTAGGAGTACAACACTTTGAGTTAGCATCAGTACGATATACATTCATGTAAGAATACCAGACATAGTACGAGAGATGAAACGGAACCAAAGTACGAGATGTGTGTCAAATTTGCAAATGGAATTGAAGGTATGTGCGTATCAATTATGGTAGCAGGTCATAGACCATTTTGATAAATATAATTTATCTGCTGTTATATATCCATTCTCCTCCGCTAAATAATATGTGATGTATTGTTGTAATTAATTTAATAATTAAGAGAATGTTCGTAATAAATAATGTTATTTTTAAAGTTAAAAATGGTGCAATGAATTGAATAGCATTATCTTAATAAATGTTTTACTCCAAGACTCGCACTAAAGATAATATGGTGGGTTTTATTAGTGGCACAACGCACGTGTTTCACGAATTACGATATACGAGCATGTTCTAAGACTAATTAAATACGTTTCTTAAAGGTTAACTTAAGTAAATGTTTTAAAATGTGCACCATAGAATCAATATCAGTCATCTTATAAGCTCTATCTCTAGCCATCCTTCCTGAGAAATAGATATTGCAAGGAAAAGTTATTTTTTTAATCGGAACTGAGATCTCTAGAACCGGAAATGGAAATTATCAGTGAGACCCCCTACTGCCACTAGAATTTAAAAATAAATTTATATCAATCATCATCTGAGTTCCATCTGTAGACGTTGCTAGAAAAAATAGATTTTCAAGGAAATATTTTAACCGAAAGTAAAAAAAATCCGTAAGTTAAAATATTTAGCGAATATCGCCACACTCTCTGAAACTTTTGGGTGGCATTTCCCGACCGTCCAAACAGTTACCTTACACCTTTCTGGTATTACCATAAACCCCCTGGGTTGGTCGTGTGGTCTGGGCCTTCAACACCTTTCTGGTAGGTCGGACGGTCTGGGTTTCAACAACAACAACACTCTCTGAAACTCTATGCTAAATCTATATCAGTCGAGTTTAACACTGCCTTCCATATCGACAATATTTCAATAAAATTCGATACTTGATGCCATACTGGGTCTAGAAGGTCTTCTAGAAGGTCTTCGGTCTCGGTTGGTGTCCTTTCAGAAGGTCGCTATATTGGCAGACTTCTGTTTCTCCCATCCTGGAACTGCATAATTGCTAGTTGCCACCATATAAAATCTACATGGTTGCTACGAAACGGTATCGGAACACAAAATGGTGAAAATACAGATTTAAATGCATTTAAATAATAATAAATTCGTTTATATATCCAGTGTTTCTTTTAAGCATACATCCAGGGGTGCGAAGCCCCCCTCGGAGACGTTTATTCGCCTCCACCCCTGAGATATTTTATGTTGTCCTACCTAGCATCTATTTATGTGTCAGCATTGTGATATATTTATATAGAGCAAATAGAAAAATTTTCCCCCTAAAGTCTCATTCACCGACCCGGCCAAAATATTTTTATTTACTAACAGATTTTATATACAGACATACAGAATATTTTTTATTTACTAAGTAAGAAAAGAAATGCATTCTCTCCATCCCTGGGGAAGGGAGAGAATCGAACACTCAGCTCTGTTAGATTCTGTCCCATTGTCGATAGTATAAGTGTTCAAAAATTCGAAGTCACCAGCGGGCTTCTGGAGGATCTGGAAAGACAAAAGTACGTCAGAATTTTATGTAGATTATAATCACCATGCTTACAAGCGTTACTTTCAAACTGTTTATCGTTTTGTAACAGTAGCAAAACATTATATCCATCAGAAGACAAATATTTAATCACATACCAATTCTATCTCAGTACTGCGTATATATAGAGGAAGAAAACAGAAAAAATTAAAATTAAAAAAAAATGTCTAAAAATCTTGTAAAATAAATATTTTTACATTTTCTCTTTCATCCTTCAAAAGAATTGTGCATTTCATTGTTCATAGCCGCAGAAATCATTCAATTTTCTTTCACATATTTCTATGAATGATTTATTTTTTCTTGTTATATTCCTTAGGTTTCGTTTCGCTTTCTAGTATATTTCGTTAAATGAAGAGGAAATCGTATTTGAAATTCTGGTTGTGTCAACGAAAGCAAATGGGAAATAGAAATGCAAACATTTCACACAAATTCCATTAAAAAGTTCTGTGTGGGTAGAAAAATCCTTTAATTGTTGCTTGACTTTTTCTCTTCGCTTTCGTATATTTCTTTTTGACAAAACACACACACACACACTTTTTAAACATTTCGTAATAAGAATATTATATACTTTGAATATTTTCAGAGTGATGTTCGTCTGTCTGTCTGTGATCGATTTCTTGTACATGTGATAGCTGCCACAAATTTTAATCTATTTTTACGAAACTTTATATCCAGCTTTGTTAACTAAATATCTAGAACTATATGTGATGCACAAACAAAAATAAAGTTACACTTAACATTTCAGAAACATATTTAATTAAGCTTAGAACATGGTCGTACATCGTATAGCCGTAAACATTGCATTGTGCCACATATTAAGACCCACCATGTTATCTCTGTGAGAGTTCCTGGAATAAAATATATTAACATAATACTATAAAATTAACTGCATCCATTTTAACTTTAAAATAACAGTATTTATTAAGAACATTATATTCATATTTTAATTACAATAATTATTCTTATATTCAATGAGGAGATTGGGCATGTGAGACGAGGTAAAATATCATTATAAAACTGATTATGACCTTTTATTTATGTTAATAAGCACATACATTCTTGATGCCTTTAGACATTTGTGGGTCATTGGTTGTTGAACCACCTTTCATGAATTTATGATGTATGACTTAAATTCGCCACACCACACTTGACGCAGATTTTACACCACACTTGACGCAGATTTCGCCACACCGCACTTGACGCAGGTAACCGCACTATTGAGAACTTTGATCCATGTTCGGATCTCGTCTGTTGCATCTTCTCTAAGCACATGTGCCGAACTTATGCATATGTTCACAGTATTACTCATCCGAGCGTCTTACTTTTCTCAATTATTGTGTCCATCTGTGTAGTATTTAATGCATATCTTAATCCCGTCCTATTCTGCACTTTATATTCTCATCCACCTTCTGCCTGTTGCCACCGCTTTTTGCCTGAGGTCTGACACGCCTCTTTGGCGATCATTGGCTGACCTCAGGGCGACGCGGCAACTTCCTCATTGGTTAAACTTTTAGCCGATTCCATGGCTACATCTTTAGCCCCTTCTTTTATGGCTTTCCTGTCCTCTCGAGTCAGAGCTGCTGTAAATTGGCGTCTATCCGTCTAGGCCCTTTGTATTCTTGTTGGAACTCATAAATCTACATATAAACCTGTCTATGTGTATCCTGGTCTACCCTATATATATATATTTTTTTAAATTCGAGCTAAAACTTCCAAATTGATTCAACATTTCATATTTATTTAACATAACAGCATTAGAATAAAGCTTGACATAATCACGCATAAAAGGGTTTAATTATGCCTCAATGATAACGTGACTTAATATTCTCAATCTTTGTAAAAATAGTCGCGATACAATTTTTTATCGCCATTATACGTCATTAGTCCCCCTTGGGGTGCAAGCAACCGCAGTTAAGTATGGTATCAATCAAAAGACAATAAAATATCCTAATTATATACGAAGACTAGCACATACCTCTATCTCGGGTCGGTTGCTCAGCATGACTGGAATTTTTGCAGCTATTTTTTCTGACATTTGGAGTCAGCTTTGTATTTTTCTAAAACATTTTCACTACTCGAAATAACGACTCACTCTCTTAACTCTACTGCTCAAATCATCACGCTCTCTCATCACTTTTGGATAATCATTTCCACGTGAACCACACTGCTTGAATTCCCATCTCAATTCTCTATACATTGAATTAACTCCTTGTCGCCACATAATTTTGCCTGAGATCTGGAAACGCCATCCTTGCTCTCATTGATTGCTCCTCAGTGCGATTTCCCATCATTGAATCCTTGTATCCTTTAGTTTCCAATGAAGCTTGGTTTAAGTCTTGGTCCTAGGAGATCTTTGCCCCAGTCACACCTGCAATTTGTGTGTCGTAAATTTGTAGGGGTCATGGCCTTCCGGGCCAAGACTGTCGTAAAACGGTGCCTAAAAGTCTATGCTTTGTTTAAATCGTAAACATCAAACCTGCATAAGTTGCTTCCTGGTCTCACAATAATCATTTGAAAACTCAGCAGCGTGGCGCCTGCCATGAATGGCACAAGGCAGTTTAGCCCACGGCCGACAGCAATAATCATTTGAACCTACGGTTTCGATTTTTCAATTTTTGTCTTGTAAAATTTAAAAAAATGAAATGGAATCTGATATGAGAAAGTCGAGTTGAGTAGTTAGTAAGCGTGTTGGTGTCATTGTCAGTGACAACTAACTGTTTATCCTGAATGAAAATTTATATTTTCTTAAAATAGCAGCATAGGATAAAATTTAATTTAATCGTGAATGAAGGGGGTTATTTATGTTTCAAACCTCACAAAACATACAGGTTTCAATCATTGTCGTGAAAATAGCCGTGATTCAATTTTTGTGTTCCTGCCGTCATTAGCCTCAATCAGGTGTTCATTGTGAAACTCTATATCAATCGATTTTTTTTTCAAGTCCTTTAAAAGGAAAGGTAACGTTCTATAATTCTGCACAGTTGGACTAGCGGCACGAAGTTTCAAGTATTTTCTTGTAAAATTTGAAAAAAAAAATTGAAGTAATAATTACAGCCATATTATATGAAATGATCATCTGACTCCTTAAAAAATACATATGGCATCCATTTTTTTTTTCGCTATGTGATTTCCGTAGATGTTAAAGGTCGTTTAAATTTATATATAGTATTGCATCCGTCATAAAACCGCTTTATTCTTACTTATTATCTGTGTATACAGATTCTGTAACTCAATTACAATATTTATTTTAAATGATCACTACACTTTCTTTATTCCAACTACAAAGCTTAATTTTAACTTTAAACTATAGCAAAAAGAATATAAATAAATCAAGCGATTGTGAAGTGAAGTGAGTTGTATAATAATTGTTGATTTTTTTCACAGAAAATTATTTAGCTCGGTAATACAAGTGATATCAATGAAATATTCATTTATTTTACATAGAGAAGCAGACGATTTATAAAAGGAAATGGGTTTTCATTGTTACAACCATGGAGTTGAGTGGTTACAACAATTTTGAAGAAGTAATTTACCATGAGATAAGCAAGCGATATAATAAAGAAATGTTATAACTGTCACATAATATTAACTGCAAAATTATCGTAAACACTTAGCAAATTAAACTTTCGTTGATGTAATTTGCATAAAGTTCATTTTGCGTAAGCAGCATTAACTATTTCGATGGTTTAATTTTGTCGATGGCAGTTTTTGAAGCAGCTTAAATGTAAATACTAGAAAGATCAATCATGCTTAAAGTATTGATTATGAAACACTTTCCAACTTCAATGCAATTTTATTTAAACATGTCTAAAATGCAATACATTCCCCGGTAATATTTAAAAACTTATCACAATACTACATTAATTTATTATATTTGAAAACTTAAACCTTCATCGAAAAAAATGAACTTCATTCAAATGACGGCATTAAAATATAAATTGCCTGGTTTAAACATCTCTAAAATGTGATACATTCCTCAGTAATAATTTTAGAATTATCATAATACTACGATAATTTATTATATTTGAAAACTTCATCGAAAACAACTGAAATTCATTCAAATGACGTCATAGAAAAAATAACACGCCTGGCTCTCTCTATAAAAGCAGCATTTCATTCATAAATAATTTCCCATTCATGTCATTTGTAATAAGGTAAAATTGTCCTTATCAAAATTATTAATATAGAACTTACCTATGATGCCGACACTAAGGGTGGAGCATGTAAGCTCCTGGTTCTCAAGCTGGAGAGACGAACACACAAAATATCAATAAATTCTCATATCTAAATTTAATAAATTACTTTAATATTTACTTTCAAAAATATACATGTAGAGAGATCTTGATTATTAAAATTATTCCTAAATCCTTCTGGACACATATATCTTTAACAACATTTAATCAACACATACATTTACAACACATAATTTACAAGACACATATATTTAGAACACATTAATTACTATTATCTACCGAAAATCTGAGTAGTTCATTTAGTTTCAATACACCAGCTCGTTATTGCGATAGGTTCGTACGACCTTATTATTAATTACACAATAGGTACTATGAATTGTGTGCCTTCCTTAATCATTATAACAGATGAAACATATACATACCTTATGTTTGCTTGTACCTCGATAGTTGATGGTGCCAACACTATATTGGAAGCCTGCGTATAATATTTTAATACGCCACTATTTCACAGTGCTCATATTTAGTTCACACATCACATTTTTGCCGATCCGCTTATCTTTGCGCGATCGCAGGAGATATTTTTGAATACCCCTAAAAAACATTAGGTGCGTCTAGGACGCTGTCGAAATTGAATCTCTCGGAAACTTGTAAAACATTCTGGAAAACGCTTTTTCTTTTCACCTTGGAGTGTCATACCACGTCTTTTGATTCGTTGTTGGGATGGAGGGGATGCACGCTGTTTATTAATGTTTGCATTGCCATTGGTTCCCTCTGCAGCATTTAAATAGCTCATAAGCTTGGTTGGCATCCGTAATTGAAATTACAAAATGTCGTGCACGCCGTACGACACCATTCATCACAATACTATAATTATTTATTTTATTTAAAAATTAAGACCATGGAGCTACAAGTAATTAAACTCTATGCGTTAAACTTCATCGAAAAAAATCGTCCTTCTCTTTGTAAAATCGTCCTTCTCTTTGGAAAATCAATGAATATTTCATTCATATCAGCTATGCAGACTCCATAAAATAAATGATTTTGTGTTAAAGAAATACAGCAATTCTAATACAACTCATTCTACATATTTTGCTGTTTACATTTTACATAGGTGAAAAATAGGCTTAGTTGTAGAAATAATCAAATTTAGATGGGCATTTAAACTCAAATATATTGTCATTGCGTTGTTTCAGTATGTAGATGCACAAAATTTAAGCAAAAATAAAGTAGTTTTAGGACGGATACAACACTCAATATGAATTAAAAAGAACTTAAAAAAATCACGATTTTGAAACAAGATGAATGCCATATATCATTTTGAAGTGGGTCATGTGATCGTTTCATATCATGGTCACGTGATCGTTTCATATAAGAGGTGTAATTATTATTTTAATTTTTATTTAAAAAACTACTGAATATATTTCGCTGAATTTTTTTCTATATATTTTATGGAACAATTTGAATATTACCTAAAATTTTCGAAGCAATTTGTGAATTTTAAATCCGCTTAAAAAATGCTTGAGAAATTAGGTCCCATAGGGCTCAATGTATTTCATTTTTTCAACCCGGGTTCAATCCAAAACTAATTGGGTGATATTATTCATTTATATTCCCATGTCCTACAGACCGTCTGAACAACATACTAAAATTTCATTTTGATTAAGTCATTCTTACGGCAGTTATCGTGCTAACGGACAGACAGACAGATAGACAGACAGGCAGAATGAACAAAGTCATAAACACTTTTCAACTTTGTTGTAAAGTGTTAAAAATTGCAATTCAGTTGGAAAGTGTTTAATAATCAATGATTGATGCATGATTTATCTTTCTTGTTAAAAACTAATTGGTGTGGTTAAAAACTAATTTCTTGTTAAAAACTATTTGGTAATTAAAGTGTTGCTGATATACTCCACGCCGACGGACTATCGCAGTTACCAATAGAAATGGAACTGCTGACCGCATCCACCGTCTCGTTGATTATATTAATGACCAGTGATGTCCCATTCATGTTTAAATAAAACGCAATCTGTTTTATATATCGGTTGCCACAGTTTTTCACTTAACCCGTAAAACCCCCCCTTCTAGTGTCTTAATTCATAGAAATAACAATACGAAGTTTCCATTTCAATGGTTTCCATCTAATCGTTCAACACCGCAACAAGCTCATGTAGAGGCACATTAGAAACATTCGAGTTGTAATCTGTGTGAGGCACATAGATTCATCACAAATTCCATTTCGAATTTTTCATCTCGTATTAATACTTTCCTTTACTACAGTGGCGTATCGTCCATAGAGGCTAAAAAGCTAAGCCTCCCCTGTTCAAAATGCCATTTAAAGAAATATTTTATCACATGTTTATTTTTAAAAAATGCTTCATATATATTAGTATTTTTAAGAAAATTGTTATATTTTACTTGCTTAAATTGACACGTTTCAAAGTAATTTTCCATTAAAACGTATCTTTCCCATTTAAACCTTAACTGGAAGCTAAGGTTTAAATCGTGTTCAGCCTCCGCTGTTTTCTGCGAATAATATGGTATTAAAACCTCCCACCTTGTAAACCCCTACTTCGCGATCGCGGGACACTGGAGCCTAGCTTTAAAAAAGGTGTGGCTATTGACCTTAAGACAATGATTGAATTTTGAACGTGTTGTTTTTCTAATGACGAGGATGGTTTAGAATGAGGAAAAAAATGCCTCGGCAAAGAGCAATGGATCTGCCATTTTCTGTCATACGAGGTTCTATTAATTAATCTTCACAGAAAATAATAATGATTACTAATTCTAAAGAACATTAGATATTTCCCATTAATAAATAACTCGACAATCACATAACTTTAACTAAGATCAGAACAAAATATTCCACTGTCTACTATTAAATTTAGTAGTTTGCGAAGTAAACGCTTTATCTGGACATCAATAGGGCGAAGCATCCGCTTTCGTATTTGGGAGTTTTAGAAAGGGTAAATCTGATTTTGTGAATGAAATCACATGTTAAGTGGAAATCTCGGACAAAAGGGATTGATAATTTTTGCAGATAATTTTTAGCATATTGCAATTATAATATACGAAATTTTTGAGTTTTCACAGTGTACTCCTTTGCATTGTTCAATTTTGTTACTTCCGGTTATTTTCTAAACTGATTTTTCAGTTTCGTCACTTATTGATATTATTATAGTTTATTTCTACTTCCTATTTAGTAAAATATGCTGTGTGCAGCACGTAACTTTCCTTATATAACACAATTAATTAACATTTTTAACAGTAAAAAATTGATATATAAGATCCATGGCACATGTGTTTTTAACTTAAAGTTATACATTTGGCGCTTTTCTGGATGACAACATGTAAAACTATTTCGTACCCAATTAACTTATACTTCACGCAATTTTAAATTGGCAATTATCAATATTTATTTATTAGGAAACATTTAATGAGGAATTTAATTATAAATTCCTCAATTAGACATCATTTTCATTAACTTGGAGCGATTTTTGCAATTTTGACGATATTTTCGTCAATCTAGAATGAAATATTGCCAAGTTGGCGATATTTTGCAAGATTATTCATAGAGTTTGCCAAATGTATCGCCAAGTCGAAATTAGCTTAATATCGCAATTTGGCGACATTTTTTATCAATTGTGACATTTTAATCAGTTAGGCGACATTTTCGTTAATTTAGCAGGATTTAAAACATTTCCATGTTGGCGACATCCCGCCAAATATTTCGTCAAACATTATAAACGGACGGAGAAATAGGTTATTCTCATAGTCGAATCTTAAGTTCATTCCGAGATATTAAATTTTCATCAATGTCATTTTCATTGATTCAGCATTATTTTTATCAATTAGGCGAGATTTTTATCAATTTTGCGACATTTTAACAATTTGGCGACATTTGTGTCAGTTTGGCAATTTAAAGAAATGGAGATATTTCGCCAAATTTTCAACAAGCGTTATGGACGGAGAAATAAGTTATACTTATAGTAGACTAACAGCATACCCGTTCTTCGTACGAAGTATATAATATAAAGAAACTTAAAAATAACAATCATGTGCAAATTCCTATAGTATACTAAATGACATTTTTAATCAAAATATTCAATACAATGTTAAAATATTTAATACAATGCTCCTAAAAAGAAGTTTAAGAATCTCTGTTCTCGCTATACAAAATTATCTTCACGGGCTGATCTGAAGAATAAAACATCCTGGCCAATTTTGTAACCAAATTTACAAAGAAAAGAGGAATTGAATCAATATATGCAAATTGAAAGCATTAAAATTGTATGGGATCCGTACTACTTATATACGCGAATATTAGAGAATATAACCTGTATTAGTAAAATACATGTATAAATTGTAAATTTTAATAAACCCGTAATTGATTCCAATATATGCCATAATGAATGCACAAAAATTATATGGGAATATATATATTCCCGCACTACTTATATTGTTGCAGATTAGAAAATATGCCAGTGTGTTAGTAGAAGATTACCCGTATTACAATATGAGTCTCAAAAATATTTGCCAAAATAAAACAGATGACGTAATAACTTGAAAATATCAACAATCCCCGTTATCTTTATACCAGAAGGTCGTAATTGATTTCAATATATGCCAATATATATCACAATATATGCCAATATACCTATACTACTTATATTCTCGTAGATCAGAAGATATACCCGTGCATTCGTAGAAGATTACTCATACAACGTATAATATATGAGTTAAACAATTTTTGTCATAATAAAATAATGGCATAATAACTTGAAAATATCAATAATCCCTAAATCAATAATCCCCGAAAATATCAATAATATTAAATCTGAAGACCGTAATTGATATTATCCAGTTAAGAATGCAATGTCAATGAAATTTATTTTATATACATATCTTTATTATTCAAATCGGAAAAGATTTAATAAAAATCATCTACCACATAAACACATTGGATTTACATCAGTTTCTAAACGACATGATATCATGTGCTTCAAATAAGTTGATGGAAATCCTTTCGTCGAATAATTCTATCTCCATGGAAGGTTTGGCGACATTTACGCCAATTTAGCGGCAATTTAAAAAATCGCTAAATTTATCGCTAAGTGGGACTGTAGAACTGACAGTCCCATTTGGCGACAAATTGATGAAACACCATCACAATACTATTCCCTAACAAAACACAATTAATTTAATTTAATAATGCGCAATTTTATCAATTTCATGATATTTTTATGGATTTACAAACATTTTTATCAATTTGGTAACATTTTAAAAATTTGCTAAATGTGTTACTAAGTAGAACGGATGGACAGCCAACAAATGCTACCTAAACATCGTTTAGTACTGTCTTCTAAAAAAGAAAATTTAATTTTATTGATTTGTGTCGTTTTATCAATTTAACAACATTTTTGTCAATTTGGCAACGTTTAAGAAAAGTTGCCAAGTTAGCGATATTCCGCGACATTCGTAGCTCTGAATTTGCAGATCTGAAGAATAAAACATCCTAATCCCTTTTGTATATGCTAAATGTAAACACTAAAATTGTATTAGAAGATATACCCGTTCTACTCTTTTTCTGTTTCAACGGCTAAATGAATTTATTGGATAAACACAATATATGAGTTTAATAGCTAAACACAATATATAAGCTTGAAAACACTTTGCCAAAATAAATGAAAATGATGTACGTAGTCAGCAATTAATATAATTAAAAGAAAAATCAAACCGTTCATTTATAAAATATACTTTTTAAATGAACGGTTTACATCAATTTATTTATTACTTAAATAGAAAAAATAATAATAAATATTAACAAACACACTTAATTTAATTGCGTTGCTGAGCAACATGATATAAGATAGAATCTTCCTCATAAAATGCGAAATTACATAACCATTTTGATTTCTTTATACTTTTCATTGTTGAGTAAAAGCTTGTGAAAAATAAACCATGGAGATAGATTTTCCATTTAAATTCATGTTTCAAACAATTCATGCTTTCAGATAGTAAGTGACTAACTCTCGCAAAATCCTCCACCAAACTCAGAAATAAAATTTTAATTCAGTTTGACGTTTTAAACAAACGATTTTCATCCTTTCCGTTTGGATAAACCACGGAGTTAGAGAGTAGAACTCCTCGGAAAAAGTTCCGTTTTCATTAATATCTCGACAATCCCGGGTCTTAGAATCCCGAAACTTGGGCAAAAATTATGGGGTCTATTTCGAGGATACCCACAAAATGTCATTAAATTCGGTTCAACCGTTCTCTCGTGATGATGAGACAATCGAAAGTTTCGTTTCTTACTAATATCTCGAGAATCACTGGACGTAGAAACTCAAAACATGGACTAAATTTTAAGTTAGGCAATTTCATGTCTACTCCGAAAATTCCATCCAATTCGGTGCAACCGTTCTCCCGTGATGATAAGGCAAATAAACACACACATAAACTCACAAACAGATTTTCAATTTTATTTATATAGACTAGCAGCATACCCGTTCTTCGTACGAAGTATATAATATAAAGAAACTTATAATTCGCAATCATGTGCAAATTCTGTTAAAATACTAAATTTTTTGCTTCTACAGAGATGTTTAAGAATATCTGTTCTCACTATGCATAATTATCTTCAAGGGCAGATCTGAAGAATAAAACATCCTGGCCCCTTTTGTAAGCAGATTTACAAAAAAAAAAGAAAAAAAAAGGAATTAAATTAATATATGCAACTCCGTACTACTTATATTCTCTCAGATTAGAAAATATGCCATTGTGTTAGTATAAGATTACCCGTATTACAATATGAGTCTCAAAAATATTTGCCAAAATAAAAGAGATGACGTAATAAATTGAAAATATCAATAATCCCCGTACTATTTATACCAGAAGGTCGTAATTGATTCCAATATATGCCAATATATATCAAAACATATGCCAATATACCTGTACTACTTATATTCTCGTAGATTAAAAGATATACCCGTGTATTTGTAGAAGATTACTCGTACAACGTACAATATATGAGTTTAAACAATTTTGTCATAATAAAACAATTGCATAATAACTTGAAAATATCAATAATCCCTCATTCAATAATCCCCGAAAATATCAATAACAATAACGTTTAAACCTTTAGACCAAAATTTATATTATCCAGTCAAAAATGATATAAGAAAAATCAAATCGTTCTTTTCTAAAATATATTTTTATATCCATTTATTTATTATTCAAATCGAAAAAATAATAATTAAAATTAACAGACGGATTTAATTTAATTGCGTTCCTGAGCAACATGATATAAGATAGAATCTTCATAAACTGCGAAATTAAATAACCAGTTTGATTTCTTTATACTTTTCATTGCTCAGTAAAAGCTTGTGAAAAATAAACCATAGAGATAGATTTCCCATTTAAATCATGTTTCAAACAATTCATGTCTTCAGAAAGTAACTAATTATCGCAAAAATCCTCCATCAAACTCAGAGATAAAGTTTTAATTCACTTTCAAACGATTTTCAACCTTTTCGTTTGGATAAACCACGGAGTTAGAGTAGAACTCCAAGGATAAAGTTTCATTTTTTATTAATATCTCGACAACCCCCAGTCTTAGATACTCAAAACTTTGGCTAAATTTATGGGGTGCTATTTCAAGGCTATTCACAAAATTTCATCAAATTCAGTTCAGTCGTTCTCCCGTAATGATAAGACAAACGAAAATTTTGTTTTTTATTTATATCTCGAGAACCACTGATCGTAGAACCTCCAAACAGGGACTAAATTTTAAGTAGGACTATTTCCAGGCTAACCACAAAATTTCATCAAATTCAGTTCAGCCGTTCTCCCGTGATGACGGGACAAACAGACAGAAAGGCAGATTTTCAATTTTATTTATATAGATAACTAATTGCGTCCAAATACAAAACTATTACCCGCAGTATCTGATAGATCCACTAGCGAGCCATATCAACGAGAATTATGTTAACAAATTTATCGCATAATATTACAATTGAAAAACGAACATATTTCACATTAGTTAATACTTTTTTATTAATTTTATGTGATTTTTTTTTATAAATTTATTTTAAAAACGCGCAATATCTCGAGAACAATTCATGTTAGCGTTCTAAAATTTATGTCAATCGTTTTCTAATGAAAAATTACATAAGAAATTATTATTTTCGTAACTTTATTGAAACTTTTTATTTTTTGATGATTTTTTCAAAATGCTATTCGAAAATTGGAGGTGTTCTGAACATTCGATTGCGTTTAAAAACAACAGGCCACCATTATTCAAGGATTGTAAATTTTGTACTAAATTTCGTTCGAATCGCTCCTTTTTTCCTGAGATATAGTCTCCACAGACTCACTGACATACACACGCACACACACACACATATATATATATACCCCCAGACACAGCCATCATCTCAAAAACATCCGATTCGTGTTCAAGGATGCTTTAAACGTGTTCTCCCGTCGAAAACTCGAATACGAATTTTTGACCCTGTCACAATACTTTCCTTATACATTATACTATGGATGTATATAAGGAAAGTAATAATGGTTGTAAAAGTATATTTAATTAGAAATTGGATCTAAAATGTTGTATATATCCTTTTCAAATTGTTATATCTGTATATATTCATCTTACAAAGGCAACACATTTTAACACCTTGTGCATTTCATGCAGTATACATTTTTATCTTAAATAATTTTATTTTACTCATCAAGGAATTAAAACTTAATTAAAGTGTGAATTCCAATATGAATGTCACTTGTAATACCTTTTTCAAATTTCCAGTCAAAAATCTCACGCTACGCTACTGCTATACTATGAATGTAGTAACAAAAAAAAATAGCTTCATTCATACTGAGAACTTAAGAGCTAACTAGCATTTAATCTTTCCAAACTTATCGCCAAATTTGGCTTCTATTTGACTAAAAGCTAATGACTTTTTACTCCCCGCAAGAGATACCGAGTTATTATAAAGTGGTGGGGGAAAACACATCTTTTAGAAACAGCTGTTCACGGATCAATAACTGCTGTAATTACTGTTTGGGCAATAGATTATCGAGGACATTAGAGTGCCTCCCCCCCCCCCCTTTTCCGATTCTAAAATAAATCTCACCTTTTCATTGGGTGGCGATTGTAATCGGAAAGTGACAAAACGGGGATTGATTGCGGATTCTATTTGACAAACATAACGGAGGGATTAATGACTGGGTGTGGGTTTAAAGTTAGTAAATAAATTGAGATGTGGATTTATGTATTTACTTTTTCTTTAATATATAGGTAAACTAATGTTACGACGTATTCTCTGGAATCGTAGGTGTGCGCTCATTATGCAAGAATGACTTCAAATTTCTGGATAACTATCACGTTTATTTAAAATCAGAATGTAAATAATCTGATGTGGGCAACACATGACTTTCCTTATATAGTGCAATGAATTTACTACTTTTACAGTTTAAAAAAATGTTATTCTTATAGTAGATACTTATATTCTTTCCAAGATATTGGATTTTCTACAATTAGTCGTCATTTTCATTGATGTAGAGTCATTTTATCAATTTGGCAAGATTTTTGTTAATTTGGTAACATTTAAAAAAGTCGCCAAGTTGGCGACATTCCATCAAATTCGTCGCAAAAATCTCGCCAAGCGTTATGGACGGAGAAATAAGTTATTCTTACAGCAGATAAATGACTATTGGCGTTCAAATACAAAATTTTACTCAAAGAATCTTTATTCATGAATGGAACGAGCTAGATCGACGAGAATGATGTCACCAAATTTATCGCATGGCATTACATATGAAAAGTGAACACGTTTCTCAATAGGAAATATTTTTTTTTATTTTATATAACTTTTTGAATTTTTTTTTAAAAATGTGCAATATCTCGAGAACGGTTCATGGTAGCGTTCTAAAATTTATGTCAATCTTTTTCTAATGAAAAATTACATAAGAAATGTCTATTTGCGTAACTTTATTAGCCGTTTCGATTTTATGACGATTTTATCAAAATTTCACTCGAAAATTTAGGGGCGTTCTTAATATTTGATTGCGTATAAAAACAATAGGCTTCCAGTGTTTACGGATTGTGATTTTTGTACCAAATTTCGTTCGTATCAGTCCATTCGTTCGTCAGTTATCGTCTCCACAGATTCACAGACACACACACACACAAACTTTCACACCAACTCACCCATCCACACACACACAGACATCACTTCAAAAATGTTTGATTCGTGATCAGGGATGCTTGAAATGTGCTCTCCCGTCGAAAACTCGAATTCGAATTTCCGACCCCATCACAATACTTTCCTTATACATTATGTATATAAGGAAAGTAACAAGAACAATATACAGTAAATGGCACTTAAATGCTCCATTAATTTCACAAAACAACCAATACTGTTCTCGAAATATTGACGTATTTCATTTCACAAAACAGCAGCTACTATTTTCGAAAGATTGACGAAAGTCATAAATCAATGTAGTTCGTTTCTCGTCAACTGCTCCCCCACTGACTGTTTTTTTATAAAATCTATAGAAACTTCCGGAAATATTGATTATCACGTAGAATATTGGTTATTTCGAGGTGTTTCTCGAATCTTCGGAAAGTCGCCAAATCTGGCAAAATAATAATATAAATCCCCAAATTTGGCGATTTATATTATCATTAATTTATATATACAGGGTGTTGCCTTGAAGTGGCGACAAACTCAGAGGGGTGATATTAGACATCAAGAGGAACAAAAATTGTCATGGAACATGGTATCGCAAACCACGTTTAGTCCGTGAAAATCACAAAAATACTTATGAAGGGTGTGACAGCGAGTGGGACAAAAAGGCCATTAATAAGTAGAATAACCATTTATTTTACAGCATTGTTACAACACAGCCTGTGCTATACAAAATAAAGCACAATAATAAGAACAAAATAAGTGCAAAAATGTAAAATAAATAAGTACAAAAACCATTTAATTGACCGAATGGTTACAAAACAGCCTGTGCAGCACAGTTCAATGTCAGAAAGGAGAAGACCAGAAATGATTACATCAGTTGTTCGAAGTTGCGGCCGCGAAGGTCATTGCACAGCCGACAGCGGCGGAGTAACGATTGTCAGACTCGCTCAAAGATACCGGATATGTTGATGATGTCCAGACGCCTGTGTCCCCAAAACAGGAAGTCCAACGGATTGAGGTTCGGGGAGCGTGGAAGCCAAGCAACAGGTCCGGCGGATCCAATCCACCTCCCGGGACATGTAGCATGGAGGTGGTTACGTACCAAGGTTAATAGAATATTAACAGGTTGTCTCGTTCGCTATTCCCCCCATGGTAACATTTCTGAGCGAGCTGTGACATCACCGCTAGACCTTCCGTTCAGTTGACCAGCGGCGCTTCGTTGAAAAACGTTGGAAAACAGCACGGTTTTATTTAAAAATATCTTGCTTTAAACATCAACGAGGTACATGAAATGTTTCCTAAAATGATGTGCTAACACTGAAATATGACAAATAAACTCAAATTTGAATTTAAAACGAAATAAACTGCTGTAATTAACGGATGAAGAAGTCAAAAACAGCGGTTTGACAAATTATATACTGAGATAAGGATATGATTTTCCGGGTGATTTCGTATAACAAATACATTCATCTCCTTTTTTACACAAAATTTACATATTTCATGTGTAAACTGATAATCTTTATTAATATTTTTACTCACAAATATATTGCATGAATATGGATTTTAATATAATATTTTTTAACAATTACTTTTACAACACATTAAAGATTTTAAACGAAATATCCCGTTCAAATTTATTAAATAGAGAGACTGTGCACTTTATTGTCTGTATTGTCTATTAAAGGTTTGAAATAGGATATAACTAATGAGAAATATGTAAAAATATAATTAAAGAAGATTTATTTCTATAAAACTCTCTATTATCTTTATTAATTTGCAATTAAATTTCTATTTCTTTAAAAATTGCATGATTTAAAATTTCCTGCATATAAATGCTATGGTACTTATTCTGTCGAGTAAAAGTAAGATTACTTTCCGTTCCTAATAGTTCCTATACAAAAAATATTTGAACTTCATAATTTTCTGAAAAATGTCATCGATTTGAATTTAAAATATTTAGATTGTATCATTGCATGCTCAATGCATGTAATAAATATTTTCATTTTATATGCTTAAAGAAAACCCCGTTTCTATATATTTAATGATATACATCTGCTGTTTAATTTTTTTTATTTGAAGTCTTTGTGAATTCATTTAATTTCTTTTATGGTACAGATATTACCGTAGAATTCAGTCAATCGGCTCTTTAAAATGCGACAGAAAATAGTGGAAAATAAAGGAGGGGGGGGGGGTATCATCCAGAATTTTATGCTAAAAGAAACAAAGCCTATTTTTACATTTTATTGGAAGACGAATTTTTTTCTCCGCAATTTGTCCATTATTTATGGGGAAGGAGCTTCAAATTAAAAAGATTTCATTCACCGTTTGCTTTAAAATAAATAGGGAGAAATGCATCATCTTAATGCGATTATAAATTAATTTTGTTTTTACAAAATTATCCATAAAATTATACTAGTTCCTTTTAACTTATGAATATCCCTTTCTTGAATAAAAACCATTTTTATTGAATCGAAACTACTGCGTCTTACTCATGATGAAGCCCTTTAATTTGACGAATCAAGATATAAATGCCTTAGCAAAAACATTATTAACAAATTTACTATCAAAAAATTCTTAACAAACTACATTTGACGTGACATTTAATTATTATTGCAATGATTTGATAAAATATGTGTTTTCAAATTTAAATCAATTACTGTTTTTTCTTCAGATGATTTTGAAAGTTTTCTGGCCTTCTCTCAAATGCAGACGATATATTTTTTCTAAAACATATAAAATTTTTAAACTAGACAAAAGCTATGCATTGCATTGCCTGGAAATAATATTTATTCTAATTTATACTGCGTTATGCATGCCTGTAAACTTCGGAATACAGTCAATATTTAAATGATGACTTATTTGCCACATTTAGATTAGAAATATATATTTAAATCCATCTCAAACCGATTCACAAAACACCTAACAACTATTAGCTCTTCTCTGATCATTCACTATTTTCTTATACATAACCTTTGCTCATTCAATTATCTGTCAACATAGCATTCAGCAATCTTTGTATAAACTTCCCTTATGTTAAAATTTTAAAAGCTTCCACTCTCATAAAAAATTTGCTATTTCTTTTCATATGCAAGGAATTTATTTTCGTAAACTTAACATTACTATACATGTTGTGTTTTATTTTATTCTATATTGTTTACACACAGTTACTATTAGATAAATACTTAAATAGTTTCCGATCAACGTTTCTCAATAGTTTTTTTCGCCTCTGTCAGAAAATGGGTCTAGCTAGAGCTCCTCTACTACAGGCTGACTTATCAAGCATATTGAAGGCCATAGGGTTCCATACTACAGTTACAGAAATTATAAAATAAGTGCTTAAAATAAATACTTTATATAGAAAAAGAAGTTTCAATTAGAATAATGTAGAACTTAGCTCAAACAAGTATGCTCCAGTATCGGGTATCCAATTATTTATTAGCCATTGTTTTCTTCTTTCTTCGTTTCTAGGAAAGCGAAATCGCCTAAAATCATTTCTAGAATGATTAGAGCAGTTCGGTGCAGATCAACCACCCATAATTATTTCAATTATACTTCCTAAAGTGAAAATACAAATAGAGCTAATGCTAATGGATTGCGCTTCCAACTATGGTGGGCTTCAATATGCTTGAAGAGTCAGCTCGTATATAGAGGAGCCTTAGGTCTAGCTAGAGCTCCTCTACTACAGGCTGACTTATCAAGCATATTGAAGCCCACCATAGCTGGAAGAGCAATCCATTAGCATTAGCTCTATTCGCATTTTCACTTTATTACGTATTATTGAAATAATTATGGGTGGTTATTTTACACCGAACTGCTCTAATCATTCTAGAAAGGGTTTTGGGCTATTTCGCTTTCATAGAAACGAAAAAAGAAGAAAACAATGGCTAATAAATAGTCGGGGCGATAATTGGATACCCGGTACTGGAGCATACTTGTGCGAGGTAAGTTCTACAATATTCTAATTGAAACTTGTTTTTTTATACAAAGTATTTATTTTAAACACTTATTTTATAATTTTTGTAACTGTAATATGGATTATTAATGATTTTTAGTTGTTATAGTCTTATCTGAGGACACCTGGTTTGTAATGTAAACATCACCTTGAATGCATTATACTGTCTTCAAAACCTAGAAGTAAATAGCTTCAACTTTTACATATATATATTAAAGATTTATTCCTGTTACACCAATATCTTTCAAGTTTTATACACTTTGTTGTATTTTTAGATCACAATGATTCACAAAATTGGTGAATTCTACTATCAACAAACTGTCGCCAAGTGGAAAACTTGCCATGTTATAGTAATTATGCAAACATAAGCTAAAATGGTAAATAAATCGAAATACGTTTATCATAAAAGGTTTTTTTAATAGCATGTATGAATGTTTGTCTCACATATTTGAAAGTTTGTTAACTACTTTGTATTTAAAGAGGAAAATACTAATAATAACCCTACTGAGCTCGGCTTTTTTTCATCAAAGATTTTCAAACAATAGTTCTTCATTAAGTAGCTATTATGATAAACGTATTTCGATTTATTTACCATTTTAGCTTATGTTTGCATAATTACTATAACATGGCAAGTTTCCCACTTGGCGACAATTTGTTGATAGTAGGATTCACCAATTCTGTGATTCATTATGATCTAAAAATACAACAAAGTGTATAAAACTTGAAAGATATTGGTGTAACAGCAATAAATCTTTAATATATATATATAGCTTCAAATTATATATATATATAATTTGAAGCTATTTTCTTCTAGGTTTGGAAGACAGTATAATGCATTCAAGGTGATGTTTACATTACAAACCAAGTGTCCTAAGATAAGACTATAACAACTAAAAATTATTAATAACTCATATTACAGTTACAGAAATTATAAAATAAGTGTTTAAAATAAATAATTTATATAAAAAAAGAAGTTTCAATTAGAATATTGTAGAACTTATCTCGCATAAGTATGCTCCAGTATCGGGTATCCAATTATCGCGCCGATTATTTATTAGCCATTGTTTTCTTCTTTCTTCGTTTCTAGAAAAACGAAATAGCCTAAAATCATTTCCAGAATGATTAGAGCAGTTCGGTGTAAAATAACCATCCATAATTATTTCAATAATACTTCCTAAAGTGGAAATACGAATAGAGCTAATGCTAATGGATTGCGTTTCCAGCTACGGTGGGCTTCAATATGCTTGATGAGTCAGCTCGTATATAGAGGAGCCTTAGGTCTAGCAGTGACGTCACTCGTCTTTCCTTCCCGGGACAACTTTTTCCCCGAACGAGACAACCTTATATATAAGATATTCTACGGACCTTGGTTAAGTACCACAATGGAAAAATGTACTGGTGCACCATCAATCATGAACCACATGTTCTGTCGTACTGTGGCCGGTGCACCCTGTAGCAAATCCGGGAGGACAAACTGCAGGAAAACAAGTTACGTTGCGCCATTGAGGCTTTCGGGTAGAAGGTAGTTCCCAACAGATTATCTGTGATGATCCCTGCCCAGATGTTAACACTGAACTTGTGTTGAACTTTCGAAGGGACAGTGGTGTGGGGACGAAGTCTATTTTTGCGATTTTTACGAACTACACATGGTTTGCGATACCATGTTCTATGGCAATTTTTGTTCCTCTTGATGTCTAATATCATCACCCGAGTTTGTCGCCACTTGAAGGCAACACCCCGTATGTATATATATATATATATATATATATATATATATATATATATATATATATATATATATATATATATATATATATACATATATATATATATATATATATATATATATATATATACATATATATATATATATATATATATACATACATATATATATATATATATATATATATACATATATATACATACATATATATATATATATATATATATATATATATATATATATACATACATATATATATATATATATATATATATATATACATACATATATATATATATATATATATATATATATATATATATATATATATATATATATATATATATATATATATATATATATATATATAGCCAACGGCTCTACCGTGCAGAAAACACCGGTTCCCGTTAGATCACCGAAGTTAAGCAGCATCAGACGTGGATAGTACTTGGGTGGGTGACCACCTGGGAATGCCGTGTGCTGTTGTGACTCATTTAAGTCGACGTGGTAGCCGAAAGATCAAGGCGAGCGTTTCCAGCGATCGATCGGCCTCCACGTGGTGAGTTCGAGTCCCACGTAGGACATGGATGTTGTGTGTTGTGGGCGCAGTGTGTTCCGCCCCCATATGGTGCGCCTGGGGCAACGTCCTAGGACGGCAAAATGGTTCACGATTTCGGCCGTACATAGGGCAAACGATGTAAGTCGACGTAGAGTCTAGTGCCTGGCCATTGAAAAAAAATATATATATATATATAATTATATAAATATTATTATATTACTATATTATATTTAAATCAATGTAGCTCGTATCTCGTTAACTGCTTCCCGACTGAGTGATGACTCTTTTATATAGATTCGCCGTAAAAGCTTCTGGAAATTTCTCATATCACGTAGAATATGTTTTACTTCGAGGTGTTTCCCGAAGCTTCGGAAAGTAGCGAAATATGGCAAAATAATAATATAAATCACCAAATCTGGCAACCCTTCTTCGAGCTTCGGCAGATGGAAACCCTAGCCTCACGTCATGGGAAAGGATACTTGTACGGGTGTTTCTCAATCTTGTCTTCGAAAGAGACGAAAAACTTCAATGAAGGAATATTACACCATATAAAGGGAAATAATAATGCAAATATAAAAGGAAAACACTGTGATTGGATCAAAAACTCGAATCTCGAATGTTGATTGATTTTGAGCATATCTGAAATCACTGAATGTCTGACGCCTATTAATTGAAGGTGAACGGACCAAAGAAAGAACCTAAAATTTTCGAATATTTATGTTAAAAATAAAAAACACATTATCAAAACATAATCGCATATGAAATGTTACGAAAACAAATTTAATCAGTGATATTTTATTCAAAAGATAATGCCATTTTTTATAAAACGCAAGCACATGCTGTTCTTAAGATGTTTTATTTTTATGTTATCTAATATTAAAAAAAGATATAAAAACATAAGATATGATCAGTATTATAAGAATCAGCGAATGTTTTGTGCATGCGTTTTACCCACAGTGAAAGAACACAATTATGTAGAAATTATCACCAGCCATTCTCTAGAAATTAGAAATTTTATTTTTTTCAACACAGATCGTCAAATTTAACGAATAAATTAAGCAAATAGCATAAAATATGGTAATATGGTACGATTTTCAAAAAATGTCGAAAGTTACATTATCATACGAGAGATCAGACCGAAAAATATCCTCAATTTTTGCAATATTTTGCTTTCGAAAATCGAAAACATATTTAGAAACATAATTATGTTTAAATTTACAGTAAAAATCGCCTTTTGATATGTAATTTCCTACGTAGAGGTAAAGGATATAACTCTGTATATGTATATGCAAAATCATACATAAAATTATATCATTTTGTACATGTAATATACTCGATCAAAATGTCAAAATTAAAAGGGATTTTTACCAAGCAGATTGTGTAGTCTAAAAGACACCAACAAATATATCTCTCACGTTATGCCGCAGACATATTATGTAATAATATACAAATGATTAAAATTTATCTGACCCCCACTCTCCGATTAAGCATGTTTTACGCCGCGGGCACACTTCCGGGAGCCAGTATTTCACCTGCCAATTATCATTGACTAAAAACAACCATACAGCAATAAATCCTCTTGAAAAGAAATTTCAACGGGAATTGAAAAAACTAGATCAAAACTGTACCTAAACGTACTACCCGGGAATGAGATCCATACAGAAAAGTTTCCGTCCTCCTGCGTCTTATTTGTATCTCTGATCGGTAAAAAATCTAGAATAACATTCAGTTATGGTTATGTTGAAAAACCCATTGAGATATCACATAAAAACCTTGGAGGATATCCCTGTTTCATTGCTCCTGCAAAATAAACTGTAACACTATTATCTCGGTCTATTGTTTTAGAGTTTAATTTTTGACTTCGAATTAAGTGATTAAAAGCAATGTTCCTGAACACATTTTATGTAGGCTTGAACTCCAAGAAGCTATGTAATTTATTTCGAAATCTTCATCATTTCTTTTATCGTATATTCGAAAGAAAAATTTGTTATTATCAGAATTGATACATACAACTAGAAAATTTAAACTGTCATCAAAATTGTGTAATGTTTCTATAAACATTAATGTTTCGGGGTAAAAACTAAAATCTGGTGGGAAATCAGGACTTTTAAATCCGATTAATATATCATCGACGAAACGAAAATACAATAGTTCGTTTAGATAATAGTGTCAGCGTTTATTTTGCAAAAGCAATGAAACAGAAATATCCTACGAGGTTTTTATGTGATATCTCAATGGGTTTTTCCTGTTGAAATTTCTTTTCAAGTGGATGTATTGTTGTATGATTGTTTTCAGTCAGTCATAATTGGCAGGTGAAGTTCCGGCTACCGAGAGTTTGGCCGTGGTGTAAATCATGCTTCACCGGGAAGTGGAGGTCACACCCCCAATCAATTTGTGGTACTTTACTAATTCTTGTATTGTATTTCCATTTTTGCCATTTGAATAAATATACTACTGTTCGAAGGGGTAAGCCAGCCTAGCACCAATATCTCCAAAATACTTTTTTGCTTTCCTTATATACTTCGTTTGAATAGCATATATATATATATACAGCGTGTCCCAAAAAGATTGAAACGCGATTTAATTCTTTACCTGTTGGAGATAAGTGGGCAATGTAAATTGCAAAAATGTTGAAAGTAAGTAGGAAATTGGACTACGTTAATAAAATAGTCCTCCCATTAGTTTTCAAAAAGTTACATTTTAAATTGTTAAACGACTCCCTTAGACAAATTCAGTCAATCAGAAAATTTTAATTTTTAATGTAACAAGATCATTAAAAAACCTCATATTTGTATCTTTAAAATTGAGCTAGTTATATTTAATTTAAAATTGAACATTGTGATTGGGGACCATATATCAAATTAGAAATGTAAATTTGTGACATATCACAAAAAAAAGTAATCTGGATGATAATACATAGGATACCCAACCGCGTAGTGAGTACCACTGCTTTATATGATCCCTGTCTGTGTAATGCTTTATTTAGATGTATATGTGATAAAAAATTTTGACACATATTAACGTATTTTTTATCTAAACAATTTCCATCGTCAATTTGTTTATGATCCCTATTTTCACTGATGAAACAGCTTTCACATAGTATGTAAAGTTAGCATAAGTCAAATTTTTTACTTTATCATAATTCAGTTGATTTTAAAGATAGAGATATGCGAGTGTTTTTTAATGATATTGTTGCATTAAAAATAAAAATTTTCTGATTGACCAAATCTGTCTAAGGGGGTAGTATAAAAATTTAGAAATACCAACTTTTTGAAAATTAATAGGATGACTATTTCATTAACGTAGTCTTATTTCCTACCTTACTTTCAAAATTTTTGTAATTTACATTGCTCACTTATCTCCAATAGGTAAAGAATTAAACCGCGTTTCAATTTTTTTGGGACACCCTGTTTATATATATATATATATATATATATATATATATATATATACAGGGTGAGTCAGAACTCTTGGGCCAAACTTTAAGGGGTGATAAATCACATCAAAACACGCAATTTTTGTCATACAAAGCACGGTCGTAAAGCAAGGGATGAACCGCTAAACATCGCTGACATTGAACGCAGTGACGACTGCGTCAGAACTAGCTAGGGTTTAAGCTGTGTTTAAAATTTATTTAGCAAAAATGTTAAAACCTCTTGTTTCATTTTTGCATTTTGGATAGTCTATTAGCATTTTGCGAAATATGCGATGATAGCGGAAACATTGGAACTAGTGAGCGAACCTCAACTTGCAGTTCCACTGTTATTCCTTTGTAAAAAAACCGAAAATAATTATTTTACTTGCAGACTATTCTTATGTACTTGTGGCAACAACTTTTAATTGTTTATTCTAGTTGATAGAATTTTGGTTAATAAACGGTAGAAAGAATAAAAGCTCGGAAGAAATAAACGCATAAAGCGGCGGTTTTCCGCACTCATCGTCATTTCTACCGTGGATTGTAGAATGAATGGGTGGTTTCACAAATCAGGAAAAGGCGGACATGCATTTTATGTACGGTGCTGCGGACGGGAATACTCGTAAAGCCCAAAGGTCGTTCTTTGAGGCGGGAGCAGGGCGGTCGTCCCATACATGCTCGATGAGTGAGAGATCTGGATATAGGTCAAGGAAACATCTGGATATTTTGGAATACGCGTCTGCTGATGGTTGCCGTGTACAGTCGAGATTTATCTTGCTGAAAAACAGCATTTTGCAACCGCTGGAGGTAGGACTGTGCAACCGGCCACATCATCTCATCCACATATGGTCATGCCATCATTGCGCCTCTGATACGACCCAGAGGTGACAGGCTATAAAAGGCGATGGCACCCCAAATCATAATGCGCGTTATCGAGCAGTATGGCGTTCAACCGTCGCAGCTAGATGGGATCTGTTTCCACTTCGTCTCCAAACTCTCACACGGCGATTTTCATTCGATAAACAGAACTGAACACTACCCTGCCCCTCTCCGTCGTCCAAGATGCTCGGACCGGTCAGCATTGCAATATCTCCCATCGATGTTTTGTCGTCTATAGTAGTCTTTGCAAAGAACGGTTTGAGCGCAAACCGCTTTCGGCCAATCGTCGAAAAACTTTACCGCTGATATTGGAACACCCAATGTACCCTGCAATTTCTGCAGAATGTCGACAATCGTCGTTTATGGGGCAGCCACCGCATGCCTTCGAATGCGTCGATCAACGAGTGCTGGCATACGTCTAGATGGTAGACCACTGCGACGATTCACAAGCCCCTCTGCAATCCATCTTCTCCAAATTCTTTGCACAATAAACGTATTTACGTGTGTTTCAGATACGTCTGTACGACCACTCAGCCGTAAGTTGGTCTAAAATGAATTCCCTCGCACGATCGTCAAAATGCTGAAACGTACATCAACGTCATCGGCTAGGCTTCTTTTTACAACACATGTCTTTTGAAATGAAAACCTGCTAAGAAAACGGGGTTCCGTAGGTGAGAGACAGTAACAACCGTTGGCTCATCTGCCGTTTCTATCCATTTTTTCTCGCGTTCTAATTATGTGACCTACTTGCATTTCTGATCATTTGCATACATAGGCCAGCTACGTTTGTCTCGCAGTTTGCATAATTATACGGGCAATGCCTCAAGTGTATATATGCTTGGTATATATATATTTATATATATACAGGGTGTTTCTAAAGTCGCGCAACCCACATTTCGGTCGATATCTCTCATAAATATAAAGGCAGATATTTGAATTTCGCGCTATTTATACATCATATAATGCACAATAGATGGCGTTGTTAGTACAGAGTCAGTTCACATAGTTCTAAAATGGCGCTCAGTTTACCGGAGCGTGTATTTATTGTGGAGCATTATTTGATGACTAATTCTTAGAAAACTGTTCGTTCAGCGAAATGTCCGAGATTGAAGCAAGGCTACAGACAAGCCCCAGAAAAAGTCTTCGTAGGCTATCATCGCAGATAGGTGTGTCACTCGCTTTAAAGGACAACATCCGCAACATCACTGCATCCATTCCCACCGATATGCTGCATCGTGTGGCTACAAATACCTGTCGTCGAGTATAGCTGTGCTTAGCAGCAAATGGTTGTCATTTTCAGCATTTGTTGTAACGTACGATGCTATGCAGACATTAAACTATTTACTGTGAATATTTCATACTTTTGTCTTTTTACTTTCCTTATATACATAATGTATAAGGAAAGTATTGTGACGGGGTCGAAAATTCGAATTCTAGTTTTCGACGGGAGAGCACGTTTCAAGTATCCCTGATCACGAATCAAACATTTTTGAAGTGATGTCTGTGTGTGTGTATGTGTGTGTGTGTGTGTGTGTGTGTGTGTGTGTGTGTGTGAAAGTATGTGTGTGTGTGTGTGTGTCAGTGAGTCTGTGGAGACGATAACTGACGAACGAATGGACCGATTCGAACCAAATTTGGTACAAAAATCACAATCCATAAACACTGGAAGCCTATTGTTTTTATACGTAATCGAATGTTCAGAACCCCCCTAAATTTTCGAATGAAATTTTGAAAAAATCGTCAAAAAATCAAAACCGCTAATAAAGTTACGCAAATAGACATTTCTTATGTAATTTTTCATTAGAAAACGATTGGCATAAATTTTAGAACGATAATATGAACCGTTCTCGAGATATTGTACATTTTTCAAAAAAATTATGAAAAAGTCGCATAAAAAAAAAATTCCTATTGAGAAACATGTTCACTTTTCATATGTAATACCATGCGATAAATAGAGTGACATTATTCTCGTGGATCTAGCTCGTTCCATTCATGAAAAAATATACTTTGAATAATACTTTTGTATTTGAACGCTAATAGTCATTTATCTGTTGTAAGAATAACTTTTTTCTTAGTGCATAACGCTTGGCGAGATTTTGGCGACGCATTTGGCGGAATGTCGCCAACTTGGCGACTTTTTTGGAATGTTGCCAAATTAATGAAAATTTCGCCAAATGGATAAAAATGATGCTAAATCAATGAAAATGACGACTAATTGTCGAAAATTCAATATCTTGGAAAGAATATTAGTATCTACTCTAAGAAAATCCAATTTTTTTACTGTAAAAGTAGTAAATTCATTACATCATATAAGGAAAGTCATGTGTTGCCCACATCAGATTTTTTTTAATACCGCTGTCGCCAGATATAAAATGGAGACAATATTTAAAATAACAATTATATTTTAACACACTCATGTAATTGATAATTTAAAGAATAGAAATAAAAAATAAACAAACGTTACAGCTATACAGTATAGCCCAAATGTTCATTATAGAAAAAAGAAAGATTGTTAAGAACTTGTTTGTATTGGGAAATATCAAACGAAATGTGGGTTGCACGACTTTAGAAACACCCTGTATATATATATATATATATATATATATATATATATATATTTGTAATTTTTCTTTCCCTTTGAAAAAGTGTTCCCGGATTTATAGAAATATGAAAGAATTCAGGCAGACAGAAATCACCTTAGAAACGTTAAATTTATATGCGATGTTTTAAACTCATCCATCCATCGATAACTCAATATCGAATTTTCAACCCCGTTATAATCCTTTCCCTATACTGTGATTGTAGCAACAATAATTTAAAAAAATCGCTTATATGGATTATTTTTAAAGATAACTAGCATTTAATCTCCGCCAAGCTTATCGCCAATTTTGGCTTCAAATTGACAAAAAGTTAATGACTTTTTACTCGCCGCAAGAGATACCGAGTTATTAGCGAGTAGAAGGGGGGGGGGAGGGCACACATTTCGAAACAGCTGCACCTGGATCAATAAGTGCCGTAATTACTGTTTTGGCAATAGATTATCGAGAGCATAAAACTACCCTCTCGATTTGAAAATAAATCTCCCCTTTTCATTGCTTGGTGACTTTGTAATCGTGAAGGGTAAAGCGGGGTTGAAGGTGGGTTATTATTTGACAATATTGCGATTAATTAATGGTTGAACAGACATTTAGAATGTGTCAATAAGTATCTTCAGTGCGGGTTTACTTGTTTAAGATTCATAAAAATAATTTGGGTGATCTGCGTAATTATTAAAATAGGGTATTGAGATTTTAATTCGAAAATCGTTCTTTAATATTACGATTTCAAAGTTCTCTACAGTAAATTATTACAAACGTACGAAGAGTTGTAAAGTTCGAAAATTTGAAAGACGGTTTTAAATGAATTTGCACAGTTGTAGGATACGAGAACAAGCCTTTCACAAAGTGATATATCTGCGTGGGTATATGTTGCGACGCTTCTAGCGTGAGTCTGTGTTGCGACGCTTACAGCGTGAATATGAATTGTAACTCTTACAGCATGAGTATGTGTTGCGACGCTTATAGCGAAGTATGTGTTGCGACGCTTCTAGCGTAAGTATGTGTTGCAACGCTTCTAGTTTGAGTATGTGTTGCGACGCTTATAATGTGAGTATGTGGACGCTTACAGCATGAGTATGTGTTGCGGCGCTTATGGCGTACATTCAAGAAAATCTCAAACATAGACTGTACCACTTAAAGGCTCAGAGTCTGGAATACTTCTTCCAGTTATAAGAGCAAGAATATATTCGAAACCTCTCCCAAGCCGATTTCGAAATGATGTTGGGAAGGAGATGATTTAAGCATGCAGTACACGAGGATCGAACAAGTTTGTATACGGTTGTGAGCAATTATGGTGAAATGAAAACGACCGCGTCATCGACTATCTACATGGAGCTCCATGACAAAGGTTCTAACTAAAAATCGTGTAACACTCACAATTGTGCTAAACGGGAACAGGCGACGTGCTCTAGGATTGTGAATAACAAGTTCCTCCAGCACAGACTCGAATCAATCTCAAAGATTAATCATTGCCGTGTGACCGGCAGCTCTTTTGTTCCTATATCAACAGCTGCTTTATCAAGTATAAATTCGTGCGAAACTTTGTGTTGTAACACAAAGGTGCGACTTCAGCGCAAACACGAAGTAGTCTCAAATCTGACTTAAAACCGTTCGTTCTTTCAAGTGCCAGCAGATCGTTGGGTTCCTATACCAATAGCTGCTTTATCAAGCGTAATTCCCTGCGACTTTTGGTGTTTTAACACATTTCTTCAGCACAAACACGAAGCAAATTAAAATATGACTTAAAGCTGTTCTATCGAATAATCGGCTCCTTTATTGGTTCCAAAATAAACCACCGCTTTTTCAAGTGTATATCCCTGCGACTTTTGGTGAATAACACGTTTCTCAAACACAAACTCGAAACAATCTCAACTCATTCTATCAAGTAACCAGCAAGTTTTAGTTCCCATATCAGCAGCTATTTTATCAGAGTCATTCACTGCAACTTTTGGTGGATATCATGTTTCTCAAACAACAAACTCGAAGCAGCCTCAAGGTCGTTCTCTCAAGTAATCAGCAACTTTTGGTTCCCATAACAGCAACTCTTTTATCAAGAGTCATTCACTGCGACTTTTGGTGGATAACACATTTCTCAAACGCAAATCCGAAGCAATTTCAAAGTCGTTCTATCAAGTAACCAGCAACCTATGGTTCCCCTATCAGCAGTTTTTTTTTTATCAAGAGTCATTGACTACGACTTTTGGTGGATAACACGTTTCTCAAACACAAACTAAAAGCAGTCTCAAAGTTGTTCTATCAAGAAACCAGCAACTTTTGGTTCCCATATCTGCAGCTATTTTATAAAGAGTCATTCACTACAACTTTTGGTGAATAACACGTTTCTCCAGCATAAACTCAAAGCAATCTCAAAGTTGATGTAAAGCTATTCTATCGAGTGACCAGCACCTCTTCTGTTTTCAATATTAAGAACTGATTTATCAATAGTCATTCCCTGTGACGTTTGAATGATCACAGCTCAGGCAAGACGTAAAATACGTTGTTGTCTGGTGCATTTCAGTTTACCATCACACATTGACTATTGAGTTGGTTTTATTGGTGCATTTCACAGAATTTTGGCCCACTGTATCATATATTTTCCTTGCATATTATTAAATGTCATTTTCTGCAGTCAGTAGTATTTACTGCAACATATTTTATCGGAAGATCATCTTGAAAATCAATACAAAACAAGATTTTATATCAAAACTTCGATATGAAAAATTTGGTGTCTATTAGAGTATCCCTCTATTAAAGGAAATATCCTGAGAATATTTGACACTACACTGCGAAGAGACGGTAAAACGTGCAGTCCCAAAATTTTAAATATAGACTAATATGAGTCCGTAAATGCGTCTGACTGATTTAAAATTTTAATATAAGCCTTAGGTAATGAAATAATTATTGCTGAAATTTCGCATTGCCAGTATGAGCAGAGATTTAATGGGTTAGTCCGATTATCAGTTTATCTGTGATTGGTTGCTGATAAAGACATCATAAAGTTGTCCAAGGACTGAATTATTGAAGTACCGAAAACATAAATATTTGGCATTATACCAAAGACCTGTACGGTTTTGTATTTGGCGATTTTTCTGGCGTCCGATATTGAGACAGTTGCTGTAGTATCCAACCAACTCGCAAGGTTACCATGATTATGAAGTGTTACCAAGGTTGCAATATAGCACTCCTCTTATCGCCGATTTGGCGCGATAAAAAAAAACGACCGTACCGATCTCTAGGATTTAGCCAAATAGGCACTTCTAGACCGCACTACAACGTAGTTAGTACACTTGAATTTAATATTAATTGCCAAGACAAGATGGGTAGGAATTATAAACACGCTTACCAAGTTCTAGTTAACAAAATACAGGACCAACAACACTAGATCGACAATACTTTTCAAATGTAAACAAACTTTGTGGTTAAAGGTTATTTCGACAGTTAAAAATGTTAAAAGAGTTACAGATATTTCACCTCCACCATGAATTTAACAACCGTAATGAATTAGTAACGTTTATTCTTAACCAGTGGGACCAGCAGGCATTCTGCCATATACGTAATAAACAAAAAACATCTGATGTGGGCAGCACATGGCTTTCCTTATATAATGCAACCAATTTACTACTTTACAGTAAAAAAAAATAGATTAATTTTTTATAGTGGTTATTTATATTCTTTCCAAGATATTGAATTTTCGTCAATGAGTTGTCATTTTCCATGTCATCATCTTCAATGAGTCGTCATTGATTTAGAGTCATTTTTATCCATTTGGCCATATTTTCGTTAATTTAACAACATTTAAAAAATTCGGCAAGTTGGCGACATTCCACCAAATTCGTCGCCAAAATCTCGCCAAGTGTTATGGACGAAGGCAAAAGTTATTCTTACAGCAGATAAATGACTATTGGCGTTCAAATACAAAATTATTACTCAAAGTACCTTTTGTCATGAATGGAACGAGCTAGACCCACGAGAATGATGTCACCAAATTTATCGCATGGTATTATATATATAAAAATTGAACATGTTTCTCAATAGGAAATATTTTTTTTTTATATTTTGACTTTTTGATTATTTTTTTTAGAAATGTGCAATATCTCAAGAACGGTTCATGTTATCTTTCTAAAATTTATGTCAATCATTTTCTAATAAAAAATTACATAAAAAATGTCTATTTGCGCAACTCTATTAGCAGTTTTGATTTTCTGACGATTTTTTCAAAATTTCACTCGAAAATTTAGGCCCAGACCATTTAGGTTGGTCGTGTGGTCTGGGCCTTCCAATCCGTAAACACTGGAAGCCTATTGTTTTTATACGCAATCGAATGTTCAGAACCCCCCCCCCCCCCCACTAAATTTTCGAGTGGGATTTTGAAAAAATAGTCAGAAAATCAAAACCGCTAATAGAGTTGCGCAATTAGACATTTTTTATGTAATTTTTCATTAGAAAACGATATACATAAATTTTAGAAAGCTAACATGAACCGTTCTTGAGATATTGCTTGCCATTGATATTGAATACAAAATCATAATAAAAAAAATATTTCCTATTGAGAAACATGTTCACTTTTTATATGTAATACCATGCGTTAAATTTGGTGACATCGTTCGGTGTTTACCGATTGTAATTTTTGTACCACATTTCGTTCGAATCGGTCCATTCGTTCGTCAGTTATCGTCTCCACAGACTCACTGACACACACACATACACACACACACACACACACACACACATACTTTCACACACACACACAGACATCATTTCAAAAATGTTCGATTCGTGATCAGGGATGCTAAAAACGTGCTCTCCCGTCAAAAACTCGAGTTCGAATTTTCGACTCCATCACAATACTTTCCTTATACATTATACATTTTCCTTATACATACTTATACACTTTCCTTATACACTCTCCTCATACATTTCTTTATACACGGAAAGTAATAAGCAAGAAATTTTTCTACTATTTTTATAAGAAGGTTGAAATATTTTTGAATCTTAAACATGTATACGAAATAAGCGTGACACATACTTCGAGTAAAGTGCTATGTTAAATAAATATTTATAAATTAATAAGAAGTAAGATAACATCATGTTCTTCAGATCTGGTCTTCTGTATTGGTCTTCATGGATCTCATCAGATCTGGTATTCATGGTCTTTCAGTGTCTGATGTCATACGCTTCGAAAAGTTCCATGGTTACATCTTAATTTAGCTTTGAAACACATATAATTATTGCATTATGTATTAAACGGGCAGCCCATATTATAGTCTCACTTTCAGTACCTGATGTCTATTAAAAGTTCTACTAAAAGTTCCATGGTTATGTTGTAATTTTGCTGTGAAGTATAGCCATTGTATTATGTAGTGAACGGGCAGCCCATATTATAGTCTCACTAAGTATCTGATGTCACACGCTACGTAAAGCTACGTCGCTCTTTATATGTAAATCGTTATATACAGCTTGTCCCAAAGAAATTGAAATGGGCTTTAATTCTTTATCTGGTGGAGGTAAGTGGGCAATGTAAATTGCTAAAATGTTGAAAACAAGGTAGGGAATATGACTATGTTAATGAAATAATCTTCCTATTAATTTTCAAAAAGTTACACTTTTAAATTTTTATACGACTCCCTTAGACAAATTTGGGCAATCAGAAATTTTTATTTTTAATGCAACAAGATCATTAATAAAGCCCGCATATCTGTATCTCTAAAATCAACTGAATTATGATCAAGGAAAAAATCTGATTTATGTTACTTTTCCGTACCACAGTGAAAGGCTGTTTCATCAGTGAAAATAGGGATCATAAACAAATTGACGATGGAAATTGTTTAGATCAAAATATTTTAATACCTGTCAATTTTTTTATCACAAATGCATCTAAATAAAGCATTACGCAGACAGAGATCATATAAAGCAGTGGTACTCACTACGCGGTTGGGTGTCCTATGTATTATCATCCAGTTTTATCTTTTTTGTGATATGTCACAAATTTACATTTCTAATTTGATATACGGTCCCCATTCACAATGTTCAATTTTCAATTAAATATAACTCGCTCAATTTTAAAAATACAGATATATGGGGTTTTTAATGATTTTGTTGCATTAAAAATACAAATTTTCTGATTGACCCAATTTGTCTAAAGGAGTGGTATAAAAATGTAAAAAGTGTAACTTTTTAAAATTTGTAGGAGGTCTGTTTCATTAACGTAGTCTTATTTCCCGCCTTACTTTCAACATTTTTGCAATTTACATTGCTCACTTATCTCTAACAGGTAAATAATTAAAGCGCTTTACAATGTTTTCGTACACCCTGTCTAAAGTTATTATATTATCTTTATATATAAAGTCCTACTCTTTATATATAAATCATTAATTCACTTGATTTCTTAAAAAGTTTAGGGAATTATTATGTAATTGGTGACTATAGCGAGTAGGTGCTGAGTCCCTAATGCTTTAAAAAATTAGCGCCGGTGCAAACGGGTCTAAGCCTAAAGGTTTAGCTGATAAGTGAAACTTATGTGGTCGTAATAAACACAGGGTACTGTGAAAGCCCCAGGCCGTCCGACTCGTCCAGAGGACTTAGAGTATCTAATTGGACGACCGGGAGACACAGGGTACTGTAGAAAAGTTTGGCCATGCATTTGGGCATCATAGTACATTTTATAAACTGACATTTTGCTTCGATACCCAAAGCTTTGTCTGCAAGATTTAGACAAGAATACAAATATAAATGAAATTTTAAGGAAACACATTCTATTCTTAGCATTCCAATTTTTGTTCCCATTTTTAGCCTTCCAATTTGTTGTTCCCTTTCTTAACCTTCTATACTTTTGTTCCATTTCTTAATCTGTTGTTCCCTTTCTTAGCTTTCCATTTTTATTCCCCTTCTTAGCCTTCCATTTTTATTCCCCTTTTTAGCCTTCCATTTCTGTTCCCTTTCTTAGACTTCCATTTTCTTCCCTTCTTAGCCTTCCATTTTTATTCCCCTTCCATTTTTCTTCCTTTCTTAACTTTCCATTTTTGTTCCCTTTCTTAGCCTTCCAATTTTTATTCCCTTTCTTAGCATTCCATTTTTTGTTCATTTTCTTAGCCTTTCATATTTTGTTCACTTTCTTAGCCTTCCGTTTTTGTTCCCTTTCTCAGCCTTCCGTGTTTGGTTCTTTTCTTAACCTTCCACATTTCTGTTTCCTTTCTTATCCTTCAATTTTTGTTCCCAGTCTTAGCTTTCCATTTTTTGTTCCCGTTCCCTTTCTGGAATTTCCAGTTTTTTATTCTTATCCTTCCATTTTTTATTCTCGTTCCCTTTCTGTTTCCTTTCTGAACTTTCCATTTTTTTGTTCTTAGCCTTCCATTTTTTGTTTCCTTTCTTAGCCTTCCATTTTTTGTTTCCTTTCTTAGCCTGCCATTTTCTGTTTCCCTTCTTAGCCTTCCATTTTTCCCTTTCTTTGTATTCCATTTTTTATTCCCTTTCCTTGCCTTCCGGTTTTTGTTCTTTTCTAGCCTTCCGTATTTGTTCCCTTTATTAGGCTTTCACTTTATGTTTCCTCTCTTAACCTTCTATGTTTTTGTTTCCTTTCTTAGCCTCCCATTTTTTGTTCCCTGTCTTAGCCTTCCATTTTTTGTTCCCTTTTGTTTCCTTTCTTAATCATCTATTTTTTCCTTTTCTTAGACTTCCATCGTTTGTTCCTTTTCTTAATCTTCCGTTTTTTGTTCACTTTCTTAGCCTTCCATTTTTTTGTTTCCTTTCTTAACCTTCCATTTTTTGTTTACTTTCTTAATCTTCCATTTTGATTCCATTTCTCAGTCGTCCATTTTTTGTTCTTTTTCTTTGACTTCAGTTTTTTGTTCCTTTTCTTTGACTTCCGTTTTTTATTCCCTTTCTTGGCCTTCTATTTTTTGTTTCCTTTCTTAGTCTTTCACTTTTTTGTTCTCTTTCTTAGTAGCCTTCCATTTTTTGTTCCCTTTCTTAGCTTTCTATTTTTTTATTCCCTTTCTTAGCCTTTGTAACTCTTGTGTATCATTTGGACTTTTTCTCTTATTGAGACTCACTTAAACTTATTCGGACTTGTTTCATTTTAGTATTGGGACATTTATCTTGTGTTTTCACTCCAGTTGTGGCAATTATTGTTTCAGATTGACTGGACTATCTATCATTCTGCTTTCTGATTGATTCTCTCAAATTGAGTTTCAACCTACAGTTTGGGTATACACTCATGTCCAAAAGTTAAGCGTAATTGCTGTTTATGTGAAAATTTCAGGAAATCTACATCGGATTATAATAAAACGCGGTATGCGGGTGTAATAGGGTTATAGTAGAAGAAAATAATGCAAAACGAGGATAGTAACGACATTTATTATCCAAACAAAAGGATTGAAAGAAAAAGGGTTACAATATCAGTGTTAACCTCAGTGAAACAGAACGATTAAACCAAGGTGATGCTGCAGTTTAATACGGTGTGTGGGAACCTCGAGTAGCTAAGCATGCTGCACAACACTGCACCATACTTTCGATGAGGGTTTGGATGAATTGTGTGATCAAAGAGTTCCAAGCCTCACGAAGAGCAGTTTACAATCTCGTAACGGAGCTTGGTGGGTAGCAGAAAGCTGAAAGATGTCTCCCGAGCATATCCCACACCTGCTCTACTGGATTCAGATCAGAAGAATTGGCAAGCCACTGCATGTGCTGGATATATTCAGTTTGAAGGACGTCGTCGACCAAGGCTACACGGTCAGGCGGTGCATTATCATCCATCAATATGAAATCAGGACAAACAGCACCTCGAAACAATCGAACGGTATGCTCAAGGACTTCGTCTCTGCATCTTTGACCGGTAACCAACGCCGTGTCAAAGATGTAGAGATCTGTGCGGCCGTTCATCGTAATGCCTGCCCAGACCATGGCTCCCCAAAACGGAAAACGATGTCTTTCCGTGATGTTTCCCGGATGAAAATTCGTTCCACGTTCTCTACAGATCGTGGTACGACGAGAATCAGTTTAAGGTTAAACCTAGACTCGTCACTGAACATGACATTGCCACTCCACTGCCAATGTTCCAAATTCCACTGTAAACGCGCGCGTTTCTGAACAGACGTCAGGGGGATGCAAACTGTTGATCGTCTGGTATAGAGACCACTCTGAGCCTGCTGTAAACAGTTTGTCTTGAAACAGTGACTCCTGTGAAGACTGTCTGGGCTGAACCCAGTTGTCTGGCAGAACGGCTCCTCTGACGTCGCGCAGTTATCACCAAATATCGGTCTTGCCTAGCAGTTGTTAACATTGGCCGACCTGGTACTTGTCGTTGGGTAACATTTCCAGTAGTTTGGAACCTCTGCCACAGTCTGGACATCACACACTGAGGCACTTTCAGAATTCGAGGCGCTTTGGTTTGGGATCAACGTGATTCCAGCATTCCAATAATTCGTTCCTTCACAAACATGTCCACTTGGCATCTTTGTGACATCTTTCGTCCTTTTTGATTGTTAACAACGCTCGGTACGACAGCAATTGCGAAATTCTGCCTCAACTGGCCAGGCCGTTCAGGGTCGTTATATACTCGTTCGACGCGCGCCGGTGCTTTACGCATGTCGACGTCGACTGAACTGTTTTGCATATGCACAACGATTTACCTTCGCCCCGCGATTCTTCTCAACTGATTGTGTACCAATGTATCCATATTAACTCCGAATTTTTCGCATTTTACGAATTATGCTTAACTTCTGGACATGAGTGTATATACTCCTCTATTTCTTCTCAGTTTGCATTTTTGATTTCAAGTTTGTTGGTTTTTTAGCACAATCCGAAGGAGATCTAGCGTATCCTATAAACAGTTGTTTGTTGCACTTTTATTACTTTCATTATATACATAATGTATAAAGAAAGTATTGTGACTGGGTCGAAAATTCGAATTCAAGTTTTCGACGGGAGAGCACGTTTCAAGCATCCCTGATCACGAATCGAACATTTTTGATGTGATGTCTGTGTGTGTGTCAGTGAGCCTGTGGAGACGATATCTCAAGAACGAATGGAGCGATTCGAATGAAATTTGGTACAAAAATCTAATCCATGAATACTGGAAGCCTATTGTTTTTAAACGCAATCGAATGTTCAGAACCCCCCTCACCCCCTAAATTTTTGAGTGCAATTTTGAAAAAATCATCAAAAAATCAAAACCTTTAATAAAGTTACGCAAATAGACATTTCTTATATAATTCTTCCTTAGAAAAAGATTGACATAACTTTTAGAACGCAATCATAAACCGTTCTCGGGATATTGTACATTTTTCAAATAAATTTATCAAAAAATGCAATAAATTAAAAAAAAATATTAACTGTTAAGAAACATGTCCACTTTGCATATATAATATCATGCGATAAATTTGGTGACATCATTCTCGTGGATCTAACTCGTTCCATTCACGAGAAAAGATACTTTGAGTAATACTTTTGTATTTGAACGCCAATAGTCATTTATCCTCTGTAAGAATAACTTATTTCTTCGTCCATAACGCTTGGCGAGATTTTGGCGACGAATTTAGCGCAATGCGCCAACTTGACGAAATTTTTAATAGTTGCCAAATTAATGAAAACATCGGCTAATGGATAAAAATGATGCTAAATCAATGAAAATGACGACTTATTGACGGAAATTCAATATCTTGAAAAGAATATGTGTATCTACTATAAGAATAACCTTTTATCTTACTGTAAAAGTAGTAAATTCATTGCATTATATAAGGAAAGTCATGTGCTGCCCACATCATATTTTTTTATTTGTGCTTAAATACGGTGTTCAAGTATTTCCTGCCCTTTGCACACAGCATTTTCTACTCACTGATAGATGAAATGCGTTTAAAGATGTCTCGTTTACTAGTTTACACAAAAATTCCAAATTTATACTCTGTTATATTTAGTTTTTGCTGTCAGCTGAAAGACATGATATATAGTTTTATTCAAACCCCATTCTTGGTGGGTTTACAAAAAAATTCCACGACGAAAGAAATAAAAATGTGTGCTTAAGAATCTGCACACATTTCAGTCCAGTCACGTTTTCTGGACATACTGTAGAAAAAGAAGATTCAAATTTTCGGATACACACATTTAAAATACTATGAAACGAAATATACATGCTGCTAATGCGATGTGTGTGTTAATATAATATTCCTGAGTCTAGTACAACAATAAAATTTATTTATATATGGAAGTAATTTACTTTCACATACTATAGAATATAATGAGAAAGTATTGATGTCACGAAAATTTTCGATATCTAAATTTTAATGCCAATATATGTCTTATAGCCTCCTTATACTATTACTTTCCTTATATAATAGTGTAATGTATAAAGGAAATATTGTAATGGGAACGAGGTCGGAGTTTTCGATGGAGCAGCTCGTTTCAAGCATCCCTAACGTTTTTGATGTGATTAACGAAAAATTAATGGAAAATAAGCGTAGCTAAAGTAAGAAGGCATAAACTAAATTAATAAGTAAAAAATAAATAAATAAAATACTCTTTGGGTAAGCCGTGTTATGGATAACCGAAATGTGGACAACCGGGATTCCCCTGTATATTTGTTAGGTATAACTCAATGGCATAATATAATGTAAGAAAAGCAATAGGAAGGCGTCCCAGAACAATTTCTGCATCTATTTGTTTTAGAGCAGAACTATTTTACCAGAAACTGAATTTGTTCTGAAATGTTCAGAAGAAACGATATTGTGTGACATAGCTGTCGGAAAGAAATTACTTTCATAACTTTTGCATAACTGTACAGGACAAAAGAAATTTTCATCATTGTTGTGGCATCAAAATGTCTTTAATATATTATTCGCATGAAGATAAGACTGCTGTACCAAAGATAATTTTAGTGTTGGCCAATTCCACACAGAGGTGGTCTCATTTGTGCCCAAAATAAATATTCATATTATTGCCTATTTCAGAGGATTTACAATTTCTAGTTTGTCCATGTGTATTAGTAAAAAACTTTAGATTTCATATAACAATATAGAGGGATAACAATGCACTACACATATAGCAGACATCATAAGAAATTGATACAGTTACATCAGTTACAGTAGCACGTTACGTCACTTACAAACAATATATTGTAATTTTTTTAATTATGGTTGATAAATAAAATATAAATCCGTATGCAATTAGTCTATTTGATTTTACTTTCCCTGCAATACATGGCAGTGTATAGGGAAAATATTGGAGTCATGCCGAAAATTGCAACTCGAGTTTTCGACGGATATACACGTTTCGAGACCTCTAGAATACGAAAAAACTATTTTTAGCGTGACATCTGTGTGTGTGTCTGTCTGTGCAGATTATTGTATCCACTCTAACTAAAAAAGTAATGGCCGAATTTCACAAAATTTGGTAGGTAAGTCTTTTGTGGGCGAATCTGGTGCTGATTAGTTTTGGGTACGATTTGGGATAAAAGAACCCGCCTTTTTTTGCAAAATGGCCCGCAAAAGCTTGTATCCACTCTAGCTGAAAAAAACTGATGGACCGAATTTCACAAAATTCGGTAGATAAGTCACTTGTGGGTCACCCTGGTGCTGATTAGATTTTGGTAGGATTCGGAAAAAAATAATCTACTTTTTTTTGCAAAATTGTCAAGTTCTAAAATAAATAATTACGTATGCTCAAATATCTCCATTAAATGCTTGTTTAATACGTAATTTTTAACAAAGAAAAGAATAAGACCAACCCCGTTACACTAGGACTAGTCGTTGTCGAGATATTTTAGTTTTTCGTATTTTCTCTACGCCACCTTTAAAAAAAATCTGATGTGGCCAGCACATGACTTTCGTTATATGCAATGAATTTACTACTTTTGAATTTACTACTTTATTCGTATTTTCGCTAAGCCACCTTTGAAAAGAAGTCCAGTTATCAAATGGGAACGAAAATTGAATTAAATTTAATTAAAATAAAGAGAACAAGAGTAGTTATAAATGCCGGTCCCAGTCCAAAGAGGGGAGGCGGCTCAGGAGGAGAGGCCCTCTTTGGGAGGATCTCTTGAGCCGCCTCCCCTCTTTGGAGTGGATCCTCTTAGAGGGTATTTAGACCCCCAGGAGGGAGGATGCCTCTCAGTGCCCCCCTCCCCCCCCTTTTGGAAGTTTGGTGAGGCGGTGCAGTACCCAATGCCTCTTTCGAAAGAGGGCAAATGCGAAAGAGGCGTGATGACTCATACGGAGTGAGAGGGGATGACCTGAGGAAGTGGTTTCAATGGATGTCGCAATCGCTGACTGACCCTTGACCTGAGGAAGTGGTTTCAATGGATGTCACAATCAGCGATTGCACAATCTGGAAATGACGTGTCGCAATCAGCTACCTTAGAAGTGACCTTTGGTCAAGAGCTCTGAGCACACGTCCGTCCTCTCTGTTGTCTGGGAACAAACTGAACGATCTTTTCAGCGTGATGTAGTTAAAGCGCCCTCTGGCGAATTTTGATGAAGTGCTGCCATCTATCGGCATTTTTTTCCAATAGAATTTAATGTCTCACTTGTCAGGAGCTGGATTCGAACTTGGAACCAACCGATTACAGTGATAAACATTCGTGACTATTCTATAATATTGAAATGTTAAGATCTTCCAGCTCTTGTATGTATTGTATAATTTGATAAATTTTTCATTTAAATATGGGATCTGCTTAAAACAATAGCATTGCAATTATCTCGCTTTGCGAACATGAACTTTGGGCCACTATCTGTTACACTGATAAGCTATAGAGCCGATTTGGAATGTATTTTGGGTGAGTCTTTGGCTTGCATATTGTGTGTATTGTGGGGGGAGGGGTTGTATTTATGGAAAATATGTATTCATATACATATTCTTTCTGAAAGTAGCTTTTTCAAAATAAGATCCACACATTTTAGTGGTGTCTATGGAAATGTAAGGATCCAATCATGTATTTGCAATCGTCGGATTTCCACTTGGACGAATTCAGACGTAAAATACATCTCTAATGCTTTTTTTAAATTATAACTTAACATTTAGAAGGTATATGGAATATCTGCTTATATGAAAAAAAATGCATAATTTAAAAATAATAATTGTGTAGTGGCAACACGTCAACATAATGACGTCATTATAGATAAGATCTAATTTTTAATAGCGTAATGAGAGTGTATCACTCATTTGCAGCGTGGACGCGAAGCTGCGAAGACGTCGTTCCGTGAGTTCAAATTTTCATTATTATTTTTATAAAAAGAAAAAAAAATCATTTCGTTATTATAATAGTCGTATATACTGTTAGATTTATTTTTAAAAAATCACATTGCTATATATCACTTAGAATGGTCGAATCTTGTTCACTTCATTTTAACTAAATACAATGAGTTTAAATTTGTTTTTAGATACACAACACATAAAAGGGTCAAATCCTATTCACTTAACACAATTTTTGTGTTCACTGTAAACCCGTAATCTATTATATTTTTGTTTTTAAACATTCGAAATCATTTCGTTATTATAATAGTCATATACGTTGTTAGATTTATTTTTAAACACATCCACATTGCTATATATCACTTAGAATGGTCGAATCTTGTTCACTTAATGCAATGTTAGCTAAGTATTACATTCATGTTTTTAAGTGCACACTTAAAAGGGTTGAATCTTGTTCACTTCATTTTAGCTTAGTATAGTGTGTTTAAATTTTAAGTGCACAAAAGGGTAGAATGCTATTCACTTAACACAATTTTGAAAATGTGTAGCTATACTTGAGTTTAAACTTGAGTTTATTCAATTCATTTAAAAAAAAATCGTAGAATCCACTGAATACAATTTTTGTGTCCACTGAACACAATTTTTGTGTCCACTGAACACAATTTTGTGTTCATTGGAAATCCGTATTCAATTTGTTTTAAAAAATCATAGTGTTATAATACACAATTAATAACACAATTTTATATTCAGTCCGTAACATTCTGTTTTAAAACGCACCCTTTATAAAATACATCGCTATTCAATCTGTTCATAACGCACCGAGCGATTCGAAGGAACCTCGAAACATATTCTATCTTCTGCTTCCTCTGACAAGGTACACTTCGAAGAAAATAATCTATGAAGCACGGGTGCTGTGGCATGGCGGTAAGACGCAGGCACTGTAATCGGTTGGTTCCAAGTTCGAATCCAGCTCCTGACAAGTGAGACATTAAATTCTATTGGAAAAAAAGAACTTCATCAAAATTCGCCAGAGGGCGCTTTAACTACATCACGCTGATAAGATCGTTCAGTTTGTTCCCAGACAACAGAGAGGACGGACGTGTGCTCAGAGCTCTTGACCAAAGGTCACTTCTAAGGTCGCTGATTGCGACACGTCATTTCCAGATTGTGCAATCGCTGATTGTGACATCCATTGAAACCACTTCCTCAGGTCAAGGGTCAGTCAGCGATTGCGACATCCATTGAAACCACTTCCTCAGGTCATCCCCTCTCACTCCGTATGAGTCATCACGCCTCTTTCGCATTTGCCCTCTTTCGAAAGAGGCATGCTCCCAATAGAGGCATTGGGTACTGCACCGCCTCACCAAACTTCCAAAAGGGGGGGAGGGGGGCACTGAGAGGCATCCTCCCTCCTGGGGGTCTAAAGACCCTCTAAGAAGATCCACTCCAAAGAGGGGAGGCGGCTCAAGAGAGGCATCCTCCCAAAGAGGATCCTCTCAAAGAGGGACCCTCCTCCCAAAGAGGGCCTCTCCTCCTGAGCCGCCTCCCCTCTTTGGACTGGGACCGGCCTTTTATAACTACTAACGTGGATATAAGTCTGCAGGGAAAGTCATGTGCTGCCTACATCAGATTTTTTAGTATTGTTTATAAGCAAAAACCACCATTCTAGCTTTAACATTTTGAGAGTATTTAACTTTTTAATGAATCAGCATTCACTTCTTTTGCAATTGCTTTACATCAGCTACACAATTTTAAAATAGAATTCTAAAGGTATATTCATAGCAAAAATTTTTTTGAAAGTTGCTATATGATAGCCATAGATAATAAATACTTTAAAACTAAAAATTTTACTTTGTCATTTCCAGTAACTGTTTCCTGGTATAAAGAAGCCATCAATCTTACGGCAGTTACAATTGTCACGTCAGTTATAGTGGAATTGACCTTCTACAGATATTATAAGAGTTATCAGTTATAGTATCTTAAGGGAAATTTTCCCTTTTGATACAAACACTAATACATAAAAAAGTAACGGGTAACATAAAAAGTGAAGTAGGTTAAGTAAGTAAAAGAAAAAAAAATGTAGTTTTTTTATTTACACCCTTTTTTATTTATATGAAACTTAATTGGATGAAACATGTATTTACTAAAATACATGTAAATTAAATGTATAAAGACAACGACATATCATTTTTTTTTTTTTTTTTTGGCAGAACAATAAAGTGGAAATTTAATTGCTAGGCAACACGATATAATTTTGTTCACATACAATTTCATAAAATATCACCCCTACTTAAAGTTATTTTTATGCAAGGCTTAATTTTGTGATTTTTAATAATATCTCAATAAACCATGACCATAAACGCGGTCATTCACATTAAGGTACAGAATAAGCATATGAAATCTGAAAAATTTTCAGTCAAAACCCGTAGATTTATATTTGGAATAAATAAAAAGACAGAGTTACTAACCAGATTCGTCGGAAAGTCCCCAAAACACACCCAATAACCTTATGCAGAAAAGTCCATGACTGTACACGTTAGGTCTATCTATAGCAAAGGACCCCTGCCTGATTGAATAACAATGATTGCAACGCCCCCTAGCGAAGAAATTAAAATGGTGGGAAAATGGGCTCGACAACACACCGAGATAGACGAAAAACCACTTACAAAGTTATAGGACTTGTCTTGTCTAATGATTAGGAATCGACAAAAAAACTATAACCTTTAAAGCATTGTTGACGAGTTCAACTCGTCATGCATTACATTAACGATAAACGTGGTTGACAAGGTAGACGCGTCATGCACTTTGAAAGTCGAGACTCTTGTGTTTCTGACGGAAATAACCTCAGAGGAGGAGAACTCGTCATATAATTGTGTATAAGATATTAATTGTGCTTACAATCTTCTCCTCTAGATGGCAGTAGTAGTCCTACAAACTAGATTTTATAGGAGAAAGTATTTCGCACAAGTTCTAGTTAGCTTTGTATTTCGTATTACGATACAGAACGAAAAAGGAAAAGGTTTATTATAAAAAAATATCCAGGCACTTGCTTGATCAAATTACCTTCAATGCTTTTATTCTATAGAGAAAGGTAACATCCAGAAATATAACACTTATTGACTTTAGAATTGAAATCATTGAGGAAACAATACAAAAATCCCATGATTCTACAAACATGGATCGATATATGCATTCAATTTTGAGTTCCTATATTCACATTTCCCAGATGCAGACATGCAAATTAATCTACATGTAGTTGTGGCATATTAATATTGTCTCATTCTGTCCATTTTGAATCGAGAAATGTGTGCATATTTTCTTTCAGTGTAAAAATTAAATTAATGAACATACATTCTTTCCAAATTCCTTCGTTTGATATTTTAGAGACAATTAACCAAGTATATATTTTATTTCTGTTGGTTGACAACTGGCACTGGCAGGTCTAGCATATGGTTTTATTTGATTCCCATTCATGACAATTTTTCTTCACAAAAGGGAATCAAGTATTTTACAAATTCTACTCATATTTTTAGTCCAGATATATTTTGGGGAAATTTCGGATGTGAACAAACAAACAGTTCGATAGGATGAGTGTACAAACTTTTATGGGAGTTAGGGGACAATAAAACTCGTACGTTTCTCTAAAAAATGTACCCCAAGTTGCCCGGGATTTAAATCAGGGATAAATTGATAGCTTTGCAACTACTGGCACTTGCAGGCTTAGCATATGGTTTTATTTGATTCCCATTCTTGACATGTTACTAGAATTTTTCTTCACAAACAGAATAAAGTATTCTTCAAATTCTACTTACATTTTTAGTCCAGACATATTTTGGGGACATTCGAACGTTAAGAGTTCGAGAAGATGGTTTCGAAACTCTCTGTACAAACTTTAATGGACAGAAAAAAAAATGTTTTTCCTCTAATAAATGTAACCAGAAATTGCCCGGAAATTAAATCAGGGATAACTGAAATATGATTGCCTGACAACTGGCACTTGCAGGCCTATCATATGGTTTTATTTCATTCCCATTCTTAACATGTTACTAGAATTTTTCTTCACAAACAGAATAAAGTATTCTTCAAATTCTACTCATATTTTTAGTCCAGTCATATTTTAGGGACATTCGGATGTTAACAGTTTGAGAAGATAGTTTCGAAACTCTCTATACAAACTTTAATGGACAGAAGAAAAAAATGTTTTTCCTCTAATAAATGTAACCAGAAATTGCCCGGAAATTAAATCAGGGATGACTGCAATAGGATTGCATTACAACTGACACTTGCAGGCCTATCATATGGTTTTATTTGATTCCCATTCTTAACATGTTACTAGAATTTTTCTTCACAAACAGAATAAAGTATTCTTCAAATTCTACTCACATTTTTAGTCCAGACATATTTTGGGGACATTCGGATGTTAACAGTTGGAGAAGATGGTTTCGAAACTCTGTGTACAAACTTTAATGGACAGAAAAAAAATGTTTTTTCTAGAATAAATGTAACCAGAAATTGCCCGGAAATTAAATCAGGGGTAACTGCAATAGGATTGCCTGACAACTGGCACTTGCAGGCCTATCATATGGTTTTATTTGATTCCCATTCTTAACATGCTACTAGATTTTTTCTTCACAAATAGAATAAAGTATTCTTCAAATTGTACTTACAATTTTAGTCCAGACATATTTTGGGGACATTCGGATGTCAACAGTTCGAGAAGATGGTTTCGAAACTCTCTGTATAAACTTTAATGGACAGAAAAAAAAAATGTTTTTTCTCTAATAAATGTAACCAGAAATTGCCCGGAAATTAAATCAGGGATAACTGCAATAGGTTTGCCTGACAACTGGCACTTGCAGGCCTATCGTATGGTTTTATTTAATTCCCATTCTCGACATGTTACTAGAATTTTTCTTCAGAAACAGAATAAAGTATTCTTTAAATTGTACTCACATTTTTAGTCCATACATATTTTGGGGACATTCGGACGTTAAGAGTTCGAGAAGATGGTTTCCAAACTCTCTGTACAAACTTTAATAGACAGAATTTTTTTTTCTCTAAATGTAATCACAAGTTGCCCGGAAATTAAATCAGGGATAACTGCAACAGGATTGCCTGACAACTGGAACTTGCAGGCATAGCATATGATTTGATTTGATTCCCATTCTTGAGAGTTCGGTGGAATTTTTCTTCATAAATGTGAATAAAATATTTTTCAAATTCTAGTCACATTTTTAGTTTTATTCACATCCTGTTGACATCAGGATGTGAACAGTTTGATAAAATGATTTCTTAACTCGCGATACAAACTTTAATAAAAGATAAGGGAGACTGAAACATGTATTTTTCTCTAAAAAATGCAACCACCGTTTCACGGGAATTAAATCAGGGATAAATTGAATTTATTAATCTAATATCTAACAGAAAATATTTTCATATAAAATGAAGGTACACCATCCTTAACATACAATCAGTTTGAATCGAAATCAGGTTTGAACAGCTAAATAATAAAAAAGAAATGCCTCAGCGTATTTTTTTTAAACTCTCCACTCAAGCACATCCTCTCACTCCCATAAACGCTATGAGTTTGCTCCATTACACCGAATGTTTTGACCACCGGTGAAACAGCCTGTTAGATTCGTTCATGCTTCGGATAAATATTTATAGTTAATCAACGGATGGATTTATGAAATTATTATTTTTTCCTAGCGTATTATGTGATACTTCATTATCAGTGAATATTTAAACCCTATTGATTTTAAACGTAATCAAACGTTTTGAAGATCCTCGCAATTTTCAAATGAATTTAAAAAATCCAGACTTTCAATAATGACACATAACCAACCATTTCGAACGTAATTTTTATTAGAAAACGAATGACACTAACTTTAGAAAACGATCACAGATCGCTCTTGAGTTATTGCTCATTTGTCAAAAAGATAACACAAAACTAAAAAGTAGTGGGTTTCGTCAAATATGTAATTTTTCCATATCTGAAACAAATCTGTTAACATCAATCTCGTTGATCTTATTCTTTCCATTCACAACTGAAAATACTTCTTAATAAAGGAAGATATATGCCTGTGCAGTTTGTAACGGTAAATCTAATCATCGTACGTCCTTAAAATGTGGTGCGCAGGTTCTTTAGGACACGGACATGTGCACGTTGGCGTTATTTCTTTTAAGTTCAAAACGATTTATTTTTGTTGTTATAAAATGTTTCAGAACGATTTACCTAGACCTTGAGCGATATTCACGCAAATCGATTTCTTAGAGACCAAAAATATTATTACAGGGTTTCTATCTTGACACTATCGGAAACATAAAAAAAAATCTTTCAAACAAACATTAAAAGGAATCCATGCCAATAGTAGACGATTATTAGTGAATTTTTAATAAATATATACTTTTCGTGTATTCAAAACGTTCCCCATTACTTTCTCTATAAGCATAATATAATGTATATTGCTGTCTCTATATACATAGGGAAAGTATATGGAAAGTATTGTGAGGTAGTAAAAAATTATATTCGAGTTTTTAGCAGAAGAGCACATTTCAAACAACCTAGAACTCGAATCGAACTTTTTTGAGGTGATAACTATGTGTGCGCGTGAGTCCGTGGATGCGATATCTCACAAATGAATAGAACATTTCGAATGTAATTTGATACGATTATTATGATCTGTTTGTTCACACAAAACCCCCCCCGGGCGCAGTAGCCCATTGATTAGCGCGCTGGAGTTGCACTCGGTAGGCCCGGGTTCGATTCCAGCCACTGCCAAAACTGCCGCGTGTTCATGCGGAGTACGATCACGTTAAACATGTGGGTCTGAAAGTCCTTCCGAGAGGTTGGTGGTAGGGGAAGGAGGGTACGGTCCCGGTGGATGCCTCCCCCACTGGGTTCCGGTCTAAATTGGGTGGCACTTCCCGACCGTCCAAACAGTTATCCTACACCTTTCTGGTAGGTCGGACGGTCTGGGTTTCAACAACAACAACACCATAAAACCCTGTTGATTTTAAACGCGATCGAACGCTCGGAAGAATGAGTTTTTGAAAAATTCATAAAAAAATCAGAACATTCAATGATGTCAAATAAGTAATCATTTTGTAAGTATTATCAAATATGCAGCATTTATCGACTAATTTGGCAAGCTTGGCGATTCATTTGGAGAAATAGCGTGAATTTGGCAACTTTTTATTGTGGTGCCAAGTTGAAGAAAATGTTGCCAAATTGGCAAAAATGACGCTAGAGTTACGAAAATGACACCACATTGATGAATTAATAATGTATAATTAATATATAATATATAATTAATATATAATATGTAATTAATATATAATATATAATTAATATATAATATATAATTAAAATAAAATTAATATATAATAATAATTAATACTATAATGGAATGTATTGCTTCGCAGATGTCAGCAATATTTCCAATTGCCACTTTATATTTGCGCCAAATATAAGTTAATCGGGTACTTCAAAATTGTTTTATATCTTATCATTCAGAAAATCGCCAAATATCAGTGTCATTTACAACGTTAAATCATTATGTCATGGATCTTATCCATCAATATTTCGCATTGAAAGAAGTAATGTACTTTCATTATGTAGAGAAAGTCAGGTGCTGCTTATATCAGATTTTTTTATATGCTGATTTACTGACGAACTAATTTCTTTACAGTTATTTGTCCCGAGGTTTTCAATTTAGCATTTGTATTATAAGTTCCTAAATAAACAGGCCGCTTACTTTGTTTCTCGTTGCTGACAACTAGATCAAGAATATATGGTTTTTCATTCGAGCCGATGGATTTGTAAAATTTCTCAAATAATAAAAAAAAGAACAGTAAAAGTCTGTTCTGGAATCTACTTGCATTTGTAGTCCAGTCACGATTGCAGGAGAGAGAGAGAAAAATGAAAAGTCATGTGACTGAAGGGTCTCGATACATAAATTGGTGAGCAAGGTTTTGACATTGCTATAAAATACGTGAGATATGTTAAAATGCACAAAAAGCATGATTTGAATTTTTAAAAAATTCGAGAAATACGACCAATATGTGTATTTTGGTTTGTTTTCTAGCTATATATTAAGAAAAAAATGTTAGCATATTGTGATGAAATAAAAGATGTAATATCTGCTATAAAAATAACACATTTCTACATCGTAACTCTTGGCGACGAGTTTTGCGGGTGTTTTGTCGTTGAATTTTGCGAGATATTGTCAACTTCAGGAAATCATATTTTTCGGAAAATGTTGCCAAATCAACAAAATTATCGCCAAGCAGATTAAAATGTTACCAAATTGATAAAAATGACACTAAATCAATGGCATTAATTGTGTTTTGTTAGGAGATAGTATTGTAACTAGTTCATCCCGCAGGCATTCTAAGTAATTTTACAATACGGTTTATTTATGGATACTAGCAGCGATTACCCGGCGCTACTCGGGATTTACGATACAAAACTTTGATAAAAATTACACCGGAACATATAGGGCTGTGAATCTTATACATTGCTTTCTCACTGTGAAAGAAGTAAATTCATTGCATTATGGAAAAAAAATGGATCTGATTGACCACTCATTGGCCAATCAGATCCATTGGATCATACATACATGCGTTTCCTCTTTATATATATATATATATAGATAGATAGATAGATATTTTTATACTCATTTATTTATTATTCAACTTAATAAAATTTGTTAAGTAAGCCTGTGAAAAATAAACCATGGTGATAGAGTTTCCATTTAAATTCATATTTCAAACCTATGATTTTCAAAAGTGCCTAATACTCTCAATAAACTCCCAGACAACCTAGAGATTTAAATGACTTTCACGCTTTCAACCAACGATTTCCAACCTTTTTCGTTGGGAATCATGATAGAGAGTAGAACTCCTAGGAGAAAGTTTGGTTTTCTATTAATATCTCAACAACAGCTAGTCTTAGAAACTTGAAACTTGGACTAAATGTATGGGGGTTATTTGAAAGCAGCTACCCACATAATTTCATTAAATTCGGCGCAGCTGTTCTCCCGTGATGATAGAACAAACGAAAATTTCGTTTTTCATTCATATCGCCACTGTTGTTAGAAGCTTGAAGCATGGACTAAATTCTAAGTGGGGATACTTTAAGACTACCCACTAAATTTCATCAAATTCGGTTCAGCCGTTCTCCCATGATATTGGATCATACATACATGCATACTTTTTTTTCTTTATGCAGGGGGAGTCAGAACTCTTGGACCAAACTTTAAGGGGTGATAAATCACATCTAAACAAGCAATATTTGTCATACAAAGCTGGACCGTAACGCAAGAGATGAACCGTAGGTGGTAGCTCATGAAATTAGGAAATGATGACTCTCTCGTGAAAAGAGGAAACACAAAAATGACAGAGTAGGCACGAAGTCCGTTTTACTGACCGAAATTGCAGAATGCATGGACAAAGTTACAGAAACTGCTCAAAAGTGCGACCACCAACAGTAATTCAGGCTGCACACCTGTGACGTAGCGAACGGCGCACGTTAGCAAAAACACCCGTCTTATCTTGGACAACGCCGACAGCAACAGCCATCCTAGCAACAAGGTCCTCATCGAAGTCGATGGGACTATCGTAGATGAGACTTTTCATATGGCCCCCATAAAAGAAAGTCGAGACAGGAGAGATCAGGCAATCGTGTCGGCCAAGCAATGGGACGACCCCAACCAATCCATTGCCCTGGGAATGTAGCATCTAAGGCGTGCCGCACACATACTCTGAAAATGGGGTGATGCTTCGTCGTGATATTGGTGATATTTTGGCGACGAATTTGGCGGAATGTCGCCAACTTAGCGACATTTTTAATTGTCGCCAAATTAGCAAAAATCTCTCCAAATGGATAAAAATGACGCCAAATCAATGAAAATGACGACTAATTGAAGAAAATTAAATATCTTGGAAAGAATATAAGTATCTACTATAAGAATAACATTTTTTAACTGTAAAAGTAGTAAATTCATTGCATTATATAAGGAAAGTCATGTGTTGCCCACATCAGATTTTACTAGTTTTATTGGAAATATCGCATAGTTTATGAATACATTTGCAATATTTTATTATTTTGAACTTTTTCGTCCGAAAAACTTTAAACCGAGTTTTTGTCTGAGTAAGTGTCTGCCTCACTTTCTTACTTTCATTCGAAATACACTATGTCGCAAAAAAATATATGCACCCAATAAATTGAGCTACAGCCGCGAATCTCAGCATGCAAATCTCGTTTTAGGAGATACCAAATGATCAAACTGTCAGCGTCAATGATATTATAGGGCTCATGCAAATAGCATGAGAACAAAACATCGTCCAACATTTGAAACGGCCAGTGTTCTCACTCATGCGCAATTAGAACTGGGTTTTCTGCTGTGACACTGTAAGTTGTATACAAAGATGCCTTTGAAACATACTCGGTGGCGCTACGAGCTGGGATTTAGAGAGAGATCGCATTATAGGCCTAAGGTAAGCTGGTTGGTCCAACAGACGTACCAGTCGCCATCTTGGTTGGATCAATATGGTAATTGCTCGGTGTGGGCAACAGTAAATCAGAAAAAAGCACATGTAACCGTCGCTGACGTTCAGGATCCCACGTGACTTGCAAAAAAAAAATTTATATAAAGAAGGAGGGAGGAAGGCAGGCGCACAAAGCAACATTACACACACACAGCGCTACGACATATGAGCACACAAGAGCCCGATCGCAGCGCCATCACGTGATATCGAATGTTCCAACAGGCCACGTGACCACGTTCCTTTCCTGACTACTCGACAGGACCGTGCAGTCAGGAAATGAATTACGTCCACACCTCTGCGTCTCTATCAGCCATTCAATGGCAGTTGCCATCCTCCATGCATCCTGTACTAAAGGATACAATTCGAAGATGACTAGCAGAAGGTGGAATTGGATATAGTCGTCCATTTAGGCGCCTACTACTGACGACTACTTACTACTACCACCGATTGGAGGCTTGTTGTATTTTACCTGTTCTTCTCTGTCAGTGTTGATGACCACCGCATGCGTGTGTGGAAGATGACTGGCCAGCGCCTAGATCCCGCATTTATTGTCGAGCAGCACACGGCAATCACACGTGGTGTGACAGTCTGGGAAGCCGTTTCGAGGGATTTCTGGAGCAGTCAATCTCCTCTAGTTGTATTGCAAGCCAATCTGTACTTCGCTTGTACATCGACGATATTCTGAAACCGATTGTTCTGCCTATGCTGTCTACCCTCCGAGGTTCCATTAACCAACAAGACAACGCTACACCACATACAGCATGAATTTCTTAACACTGTATTCAATGATTCAATGACCTCCCATAACCATTCAGGTCCTCAGAACTATCACCTATAGAACACGTCTTAGACATGTTGGGACGACAATTGCAGCCTTCTTAAAATACCACTGAATTAGCTGACCATCTTCCGCAGAGGGTCAAAAGCATTTTTTAACTATTTTAAGCAATATTGATTCTATGAATATCGGCTTGTATAGTTGCTAGGGAAGGATTTACCACTTGCAAAAATGCCAGCTGGTTGCCATAATTTCTTAATAAAACGATTTTTGCTACTAAATTCGAATCATTTGCATATCATCTCAAACGATATATACATGCCGTGTTTCACGTCTGTAGCTCAATTTCATATATATTTTTTTGCAACAGAGTGTATCTTCGGAACTATAAAATATAGTTATAAAAAGTAAGTAACAAAAATGTTCAGTAGAAAATCCAGTTTCTACATTACTATTTTGTTTTTATAGAGGTATTATAATTTTTGTGGAATCATCCTTTCAATTTGAAAAGGAGTGGTAATTTTCCGTTTTTCAAGTTTGTTATGCCGATAATTAAAAGTTCTAGCCATGAATTCTAAAAAGTAATTTGTAGCTCTTGGTACGATTAAAAAAGAAAGAACCTGCCTTCTCTTGTGAAATGGCCCGCAGAAATCGTCAAAATCTAAAATAAAAGACTATGTATGATCAAATTTATCGATTAAATACCTGTTTTATATGCAATTTTTGGAGATGAGAAGAATAAAACTAATCCCATTACTATAAAACAAGCCATTCTCGAGATATTTTAGATTTTTCGCATTTTTGCTGTATCGCTTTTGAAAGTATGCCCAGCTACCAATGTAAACGAAAATAAGATTAAAAGTACAATTTCAGTGTTATTTCAATGCCATTAAACTCAATTTAATGTACATATTATTAAGGAAATAAAGAGAGCATGAATTTGAATCGGCAAAGAAAGTCATGTGCAGCCTACATCAGATTTTTACTTTCCTTATATATATAATGTATAAGGAAAGTATCGTGACGGGGTCGAAAATTCGAATTCGAGTTTTTGACGGGAGAGCACGATTCAAGCATCCCTGATCACGAATCAAACATTTTTGAAGTGATGTCTGTGTGTATGTGTGTGCGTGAAAGTATGTTTGTGTGTGTGTGTGTCAGTGAGTCTGTGGAGACGGTAACTGACGAACGAATGGACCGATTCGAACGAAATTCTGTATAAAAATCACAATCCGTAAAAACTGGAAGCCTATTGTTTTTATACGCAATCGAATGTACAGAACCCCCTAAATTTTCGAGTTAAATTTTGAAAAAAGCGTCAAAAAATCGAAACCGCTAATAAAGTTACGCAAATAGACATTTTTTATTGTAATTTTAATTAGAAAAGGATTGGCATAAATTTTAGAACGTAAACATGAACTGTTCTTGAGATATTGCACAGTTTTAAAAAAAAATAATCAAAAGTCATATAAAATAAAAAAAAATATTTCCTATTGAGAAACATGTTCACTTTTCATACGTAATACCATGCGATAAATTTGGTGACATCATTCTCGTGGATCTAGATCGTTCCATTCATGAAAAAAGATACTTTGAGTAATACTTTTGTATTTGAACGCCAATAGTCATTTATCTGCTGTAAGAATAACTTATTTCTTCGTCCATAACGCCTGGCGAGATTTTGACGAGGAATTTGGTGGAATGTTGCTAATTTGGCGATTTTTTCAATGTTGCTAAATTAACGAAAAACTCGCCTAACGGATAAAAATGACGCTAAATCAATGAAAATAACGACTCATTGACGAAAATTCAATATCTTAGAAATAATATAAATATCTACTATAATAATAATCTATTTTTTTTTACTGTAAAAGTAGTAAATTCATTTCATTATATAAGGAAAGTCATGTGTTGCCCACATCAGATTTTTTATATTTAAATTTGAAACGGTTTTTGATAATTAGAATTTTTATTAATTTTGTAGGTGTCGCATTTAATGGCAGTTAGCCATTTAGTCCTGGGGAATAGTTGATATAGTATTTCATATATTCGTGGATCAAAAAGAAACAGCTCATTTTAAATGATATAAAGAACATAAAAGTTAATATTGTCTTTCCCCATAGGGAAAGTTATAAGATGCCATTTCAGATTTTCATGTGTTGAGGCTATATTTTATCAGAGCCGATCGAAAACTATAGCTGACTCAGCTATCCGTTTTCTTTCCGAAACAGGAAATTTCAAGGAAGCAACTCAGCAATATTTTTCTTGATTTTTTTTTTTTTTTTTTTTACCGTGCTAAGGGTTTCTGTTAGTGCATTCTGGGGTTTTTCTTACCCACAATGTCTTTCCGATTCCTGAATGAAACTGAAATTTACAATAGAAGTCATGAAAACCTTTGTTCAATCAAACATCGCTCTGCATTATTGATGTTTCTTTTGTTTCAAAATGTGTTAATAAAGTATGTTGCTCAAATTAAAAAAGTTTCAAAATTTGTTAATAAAGAATGTCGCTAAAATTAAAAAAGTAATTTAATATAAGTCAATTTAACATGGAATTAGAGATCGAATCTGAAAATATTTAATATTCTTTGGATAATTATAAAATTTAATTCTCGGATCATAAGATGGCGCTGATTGTAACAAAAGTTTACAATAGAAGTTATAAAATATTTTTACCTTTCAAAAGTTGTTCGGAATTATTGTGGTTTCTTTTGTTTTATAATAAATAACTTTGTTCAAACTGAAAAAAAATCTGATGTGCACATGACTTTTCTTATATAATGCAATAAATTTACAACTTTTGCAGTTAAAAAAATGTTATTCTTATAGTAGATAAACATATTCTTTCCGAGATATTGAATTTTCTTCAATTAGTCGTCATTTTCACTGATTTAGAGTAATTTTTATCCATTTGGCGAGATTTTAGTTAACTTGGCAGCATTTAAAAATGTCGCTAAGTTGGGAACATTCCTCTAAATTCGTCGCCAAAATCTCGCCAAGCGTTATGGACGGAGAAATAAGTTTTTCTTACAGCGGATAAATGACTATTGGCGTTCAAGTACAAAAGTATTACTTAAAGTATATTTTCTCGTGAATAGAACGAGTTAGATCCACGAGAATGATGTCACGACATTTATCGCATGATATTACATATGAAAAGTGAACATGTTTCTTAACAGTTAATATATTTTTTTTAATTTATGGGATTTTTTGATAAATTTATTTGAAAAATGTCCATGCTAGCGTTCATGCTAGCGTTCTAACGTTTATGTCAGTCGTTTTCTAAGGAAAAATTACCTAAGAAATGTCTATTTACGTAACTTTATTAAAGGTTTTGATTTTTTGATGATTTTTTCAAAACTTCACTCGAAAATTTAGGGGATTCTGAACATTCGATTGTGTTTTAAAACAATAGGCTTCAAGTATTCACGAATTGTGATTTTTGTACCAAATTTCATTCGAATCGCTCCATTCGTTCGTGAGATATCGTCTCCACAGTCTCACTGACACACACATACACACACACACATACTTTCACACACACACACATACTTTCACACACACACACACACACAAACATCACTTCAAAAATGTTCGATTCATGATCAGGGATGCTTGAAACGTGCTCTCCCGTCGAAAACTCGAATTCGAATTTTCGACCCCGTCACAATACTTTCCTTATACATTTTGTATATAAGGAAAGTAAAAATAATATAGTATAAGTTAATTGAAATTTGAATTAGAGATGATATCTACAAATATTTAATATTCTTTGAAAATAATAGAAACATTAATTCGCGGATCATACGATAGCGCTGAATGAAATTAAAGTTTACAATAGAAGTCATAAAATATTTTATCCCATCAAAAATTGTTATAATTTATTGTAGTTCTTTTTATTGCTTAATAAAGAACTTTGATTAAATTAAGAAAAGAAATCTAATTAACTGTGAATTAGTGATCGTATCTGAAAATATATAATATTCTTTGAATAATAAAAAATTGAATTCTCAAATCATAAGTTGGCGCTGGTTAGTCATTACCTAAATCTAGGAATTGCTTCATAAAATTAACCTAGTACACCAAAAATATTGTTTATAAAGATAGCCTTGTGAACCAGAAAATATGCTTTGTAAATATCTATCTAGTGATCTATCTAGATATCTATCTAGATATCTACCTAGAGTAAATATAATCTAGTGAACTAGGGAATATTGCTTAGTAAAGATAACCTAATAAACCAGAAAATATTGCTTTTTAAAGATAACCTAGAGAAATAGGAAATATTGCTTAATAAAGATAACCTAATGAACCAGAAAATATGCTTTGTAAATATCTATCTAGTGATTTACCTAGATATCTATCTAGTGATTTACCTAGATATCTATCTAGATATCTATCTAGAGTAAATATAATCTAGTGAACTAGGAAATATTGCTTAGCGGAGATAACCTAATAAAACAGAAAATATTGCTTTTTAAAGATAACCTTGAGAAATAGGAAAGATTGCTTAATAAATATAACATTGTAAACCAGAGGATATTGCTTTGTAAAGATAACCTAGTGAACTAGGAAAAATTCCCAGGTAAACATAGCCTGGTAAACTAGGAACGATTACAAAGTAAACTTTGTCTATTGTAAACTAGACAAAATTGCCTGGTTAATGTAAAATACTAATCTAGGAAATATCTCACTAGTAAAAATAGGATTCTAAAATATTTTATCTTTAGAAGTGTCATTTTGAAGTTCTGAATGTGACTCATAATAATCATGGATTGAAAATCGGTGCGACAATTTGTATGGTCTTCAGAAAATTGAAACTCTGTCTTTTGAGATCTCAGTGACAGTGGCGTGGCGCAAAGGGGGGAATCTGAGAATCAGAACTCCCTAAATATCCATCAAATTCATTGAATTTCGAAACAATAATAGAGAAATAGGAAACAAAATACGTGGTTACACCCCCCCTCCCATCCAGTTTTTTTGTGGCGACACTAATGATCAGTGATCCACAACATCTAATCTACTGAGTTAAATTGCTCAAATGCTAGTGTAAATAAGTAACTTTAAATAAGTTAAATTGCTCACAAACTAGAGTAAATAAATAAGTGTAAATAAGTAGTTTTTCAGATAGAATTCGGGGCATACATTGCCATCTGACCAGTTGATTGGTTGGTTGGTGTCGTATCCAGTTGAGTCAGGATTTAAATAGATATAATGCCGCTATAATGGCAATATAATGCCACTATAATAACTGCAATTTAATGCCGCTATTATTGCAATGGATTAAATAAGAATATCCATGCCATTTTAAGAAATTAAACTCTCTCTCTCTTTAATGTACTTTGAAAGATAAAATTAATTTGAGTCTGTAGAGAAAGTCATGTACTGCCCACTTCAAATGTTCTTTATTTGATTCCATTTCGTTTTCAACGGTGTGTATAGAATTCATTCGAAAACAAAATTTGTTATGTTTTGTTCCCGTGTAATAGTATACTGTAACAGAGCGCATTTGTATTTCAATAACAGAAGTCGGGTTCAAAATTGAATTTCATTCCTCAAGGTTTGGTGGATTCAGAAAGGAATTTATTTATTCCATATAAGAATAGCTTTCAAAAACCGTTCTGCGGGAAACATGAAAAATGTATACACATTGCCCTAAAGTCAGAGTGGCGTGTGTCTATTATGCAAATTTCTAAACAGCGCAATATATACTGGAAAGAAAATGTTATTCCAATCTCGACCAAGTTAGAAAAATCTACGAAGGTTATAAAACGCCAAGACAGTAATACCACCAAGACAATAATGTCACCAAGATTATAATACCGTCAAGACAATATAAGATTATAGAATGTTATTTTGCTTTCCCTGCAAATACATGGAAATGTATGAGGAAAGCATTGGAATCGTGTCGAAAATCGCAACACGAGTTTTCGACGGATCTAAACGTTTTGGGACGTCTAGAACTCGAAAAAAAAAAACGATTTTTAGCGTGACGTCTCTGTGTGTGTCTGTCTGTGCAATGCATGCATTCATTCTAACTCAAAAACTAATAGACCAAATTTCAAAAGAAATTTACATATAAGTCATTTGTGTGAGACCCTGGTACTGATGAGATTTTGGTACGATTCCCAATAAAAAAAAAACGCCTTTTTCTGCAAAATGGCTCACAAAAATCTCATGTATCCACTCTAGTTAAGAAACTAATTGACCAATATCACAAAATTATGTAAATAAGTTATTTGTGGGATACCCTGGTGCTGATTAGATTTTGGTACGATTCAAAAAAGTAGAACCTGCCTTTCTTGCGAAATGGCCCTCCAAAATCGATAAAATATAAAATAAAAGACAATGCATGTTAAAATGTATCAATTGCATGCATATTTTATACGAGGACATGCTTATTTTGTCAAGGAAAATAATAAGACCAACCCCATTACTCTAGGACTAACCGTTCTCAAGATAGTTTAGTTTTTTCGCATTTTTGTTACGCAGCCTTGGAAAAAATGTCCAGTTCCCGAATAAAAACAAAAATTAAATTAAAAGTGCAAATTCAGTATTATTTTGTGCAATTAAGATCAATTTAAAAAATTATTAAAGAAACAAAGCGAAATGGAGTTGAGACTGTAGTGAAAGCCATGTGCTGTCCCCATCAGATTATTTGAAACAGGATTTGCCGCTTTGGAAACTTGATGGCCGCAAAACTTGCATTTCGTATTTGCGCATCCACAATGTATGCATGACGTCCTCGTATTTTACAACATTTAGTGTTCAATTTGAATTCTTAAATTTTAAAAGTTCTCAGTATAACATATTTTAAAATATCCCGTCAAAAACAAAAATTTGAAAATTCGCATAAAATAGCTATTTACGATCTACAAAACACGCTTAATGATCGCAATGAATATAACTACTGCCTGTGACAATATATGTTTTTACTTCTTTGAGAGAAAGCAGCCGTATCAAAATTAACAGACTATAATTCTTTCGAAAACGTTATAAGTTCTGCTCATCAAGTTTGAAAAAGCATGCACCAGTCGAAGGATCAAATACAACAGTCGTTCGACAAGAAATGTAATTTTCAAAGTGCACATGCACCATATTTTCTTGAAAATTGAAGTTGGATATGTTCATTTGCATAAGAATCAAATTTTGCCTCAAATTTTATTTCAATCGATTACGTAGTTTTGATATAAATGACGTGAAAGGAATTTCACTAACAACTAAGCCTGGAAATTATTAGAAACAACTCTTAAAAAGTTGGTGCCATTGGACAAGTTAAGGTCATCTCATCTTTATCGAAGACATTAAAGTCTTAAGATGAACCTTTCTTGACATAGCTGATCAAGAATCAAATATTATAACTAAAGTCTTGAAGTTGAGGCAAAATACCGTAAAAGTCAAAAATGTTTTTCTTGTTTTGTATTTGATGCTTGCTCTTTATTTTTGCTGTCTTTGACGTTTTAATTTGTTTATTTGTCTGCCTAATTTAATATTTTACTGCCCCAAATTCCTTGCTTTAATTATAATCAAAAGATAGCCCTAAACTCGAGGAAGATCATATAAATATATCATTGAAAACAATCCTTCTACCTGTATATACTATATTTAAACAACAATTTAAACAACTTTATATAGACGGAGCAATAAGGATTGCTCGAGAAATACTGATATCAATGAACAAAATATTCATCTGCAATAGTAGTCTTTATTCAAAATATAAACCAAAAGTTACAAACTAAACATTTTAAAATAGAATTAAAACTAATAATAAGACGAACTAGACGTCGATAAATTCAGACAAGGGTTTAACATGCACAGAGCCGAGAATGAGACGCCATACAAAACTGAGGGTATAGACGTGATCGAAGTTAAAAATTGAATCCCGATAAATATAAATAACAGGGATTTAAAAAGTAAAATATTACGGGAATTATTCGTATTAATTAACAGAAACATTTTATCAAAAATAGGGTAAATTTATCATTAATAACAAATCGAGAGAGAGCAAGCAGTAGATTGTTTATTAGTTTTAACATCGCGAGTGTGTTCAGATAAACGAATACCTATGGTACGTTTGGTACTGCCAATTAAAACTTTATTATTTTCAGGAGATAAAGGGGGACAACATACAACCCAGCCCTATATTTATTCTTAAATATAGGGCCTCCATGGCCTGTCTGCCTCGTCGTAAGAATGCCTCGTCGTACGACGGAAACAAATGGGTAACAGTAGAATGGTCAGGTTTAATTTTAAACTTACGGCAAAAATGAATCAGGGGACAATCCTAGGATGGAAATTTTCTCTACATTTTATACCAAGAAAAGAATTTAGGTGGTTTGAACCAATATTTTCAATATATTCAATATTAAAAGATTACAAATATTATGCTTGTTAACCGCACCATTAAAAAGATAACATAAAAATGTTTACATAGCAATGAATATAACCCTCTTATAAACGACGACGTCATAACTTAAGTGAAATAACATAAAAAATAACATTATAAAGACTGCACGTAAACTACACTCACGGATAATGAAAGTTGCGCACCAAGAAGGAAGCATAGGATGGATCTGAAATTTTATTGATGGAAGGATACAGATGAATGATATACATGATCACAAAAACAGCGCAGCAGAACACGTATCGAAGGAGCTGCGGTGCACAGTCCGGTCATGCTCAATAGCGCGTCACAGCGCCTCGTGCTGCGATACAAGCAGCAATGCGGTCCGGCATGGTGTCGAACAGACGCCTGATGTTGTCCTGCGGCAGACGAGTCCACAGCTGTTGGACGTTCCATACCAAATCCCGAAGATTGTGGCATGGAGGCAGCTGGCGTTATCAACTGGTCCCACACATGCTCGATAGGGGATAGGTCTGGGGCGCAGGCAGGCCATGGAGGTGTCTGGACATGACTGAGACAGGCCTGAGTGACCCGAACCGTGTACGGCCGGGCACTATCCTGCAGGAATTGCGCACCTGGAAACCCAGCAACGAATGGGGCACATGGGGCTGTAGAATCTCATCCACGTACGGCTGATCCGTCAATGTTTCAGATACCACTACTTGAGCGGATCGGCTGTCGTAGGCTATGGCTCCCCAGCCTATGATGCCTGCAGTGGGGCTGATGTGGCGCTCGATAACGAGGTTGGGAATGTGGCGTTGTGCAGGGGGCCTCCACACCCGGACACGCTGATCATCGGTGCCCAAAATAAAGCGGCACTCATCACTAAACACCACACATCGCCAATCTGTGGCGTTCCACGTTTCTCTGGCCCTGGACCACTGCAGTCAGAGCCGCCGATGTTCCCGTGTTAACGGCAGCACACGTAAGGGGCGCAGGAATTGCAGATTCGCTTCCTAAAGGTGTCTGGATATGGTTCGTGGGTACACAGGAGCCGCTACGTGTGCCCATATCGTGTCCGCATTGAGTCGCCGTGGGTTTTAAACGTGCCTGCCGCACGATCATCTTTACTCGTGGTATGCCTGATCCGTCCAGAGTCAGTCCTCCGTGTCTGGATGGCGTCCCGTGATCAGTGCTCCCAACACCGTCGGACAGTATAATCCGAACGAACCACGTGATGGGTTATCCGGCGCTATCACCACCCTGCGGTTTTCAGCACAATGGTCAGGCCTCTCTCGAAGTCCGTCAGTTGCGTATATCGATGTTTCTGGCGTCTACCCACCATTATTGGGCGCGGTAGCCCATTGGTTAGCGCGCTGAAGTTGCACTCGGTAGGCCCGGGTTCGATTCCAGCCACTGCCAAAACTGCCGCTGTGTTCACGCGGAGTACGATCACGTTAAACTTGTGGGTCCGTAAGTCCTTCCGAGAGGTTGGTGGTAGGTGAAGGAGGGTACGGTCCCTGTGGATACCTCCCCCCACTGGGTTCCGGTCTAAATTGGGTGGCACTTCCCGGACGTCCAAACAGTTATCTTACACCTTTCTGGTAGTTCGGACGGTCTGGGTCTCAACAACAACAACCCACCATTAATTTCACTCCGTACTCGTGCTTGCGTCGACCGGAGCTTCTCGCATTGATGGAGCGTCGACCACAAGCCGGTCAATAAGGCCTCTGGCTTATGCTTGTAGCGCCACTCACGGGTGTACGGCCATGCGCAATCCCACCAGACTGGGATCATTAGCATACCAGCCCGCCCTCTAGCTATTTACATCATTTCGCGGTTGTACCATGTTTTCTTCTTGGTGCACAACTTTTATTGTCCGTGAGTGTATGATGTCGCATATAAAAAGTGCCTTACATCATAATTGGCGGATCATCTTTTTTCTTGGCTGTAAATATTTGAAGGTTGATAAACTACATAAACACCGTACATAAACACTTTCCAACATAGTTATAAATGTTTATGACTTTGTTCCGTCTGTCTCTCTGTCTGCCTGTTCGCACGATAACTGCCGTAAAAATGACTTTATTAAAATGGAATTTTAATATGTTGTTCAGACGATCTGTGGGACATATGAGAATAAAAATGAATAATATCACACAAATGGTTTCGGATTGAACCAGGATTGAAAAATGAAACACATTCAAACTTATGGGACATAATGTAGCAAACATTTTCTAAACGGAGTAACAAATTCACAAATTGCTTCGAAAATTTTAGGAAATATGCAAATTATCACATAAAATGTGTAAAAAAACTTCAGCAAAATGTGTTAGGTAGTTTTTTAACAAAAAATTGGAATAATAATTACACTCACATTATATAAAGAAATCATGTTACTCATTTCAAAATAAAATATGGCATCCATTTTTTTCCTCTGTGTTAAAATCATGATGTTTAAAGATATTTTAAATGCATATTTAGCGTTGCATCCGTCATAAAATTGCTTAACTTTTGCGTATTATCTGTGTATCCACATTCTGTGCTAGCGTAATCACAATATTTTTTATTTTAAATGATCTATAAATTTTGACTATTCCTACAATGAAGCCTACATTCTATAGCATGCAGAAAGTAAACGATGTGATTGTAAAATGAGTTGTATAAGAATTGCTGAATTTTTTTCACGCAAAATTATTCAGCTCTGGGGCTTGGAATATAAGTCATATGAATTAAATGTTCACTGATTTTACATAGAGAAGCAGACGATTTATAGCATTGACTTTTTTGAAATTTTAAATTTCCAAGTATAATAAATTATTTACTACTGTGATAATTTTAAAAATATCACGCTGAATGTATCGCATTTTAGAGATGTTTAAATAAAATTGCATTTCAGTTGAAAAGGGTTTCATAATCAATGCTTTATGTATGATTGATCTTTCTTGTTTTCAATCAAACTAATACTAAATACTGTATTAATACTTCATTTTACTTTCCCTGTAATAAATGGTAATGTATAGGGAAAGTATTGGAATCATGTCGAAAATCGTAACTGACGTCTGTGACAGCGTGATGTCTATGTGTGTATCTGTATGTGTGTCTCTCTGCGTGCGTGTGTGTTTCTGTATGTGTGTCTCTGTGTGTGTGTCTGTGCAATTTGTGTATACACTCTAAGTCAAAACTAATGGACTAAATTTCATAAAATTTTATAGGTAGACCACTTGTGGGTTACCGTGGTGTTGATTAGATTTTGGTACGATTCGAAATAAGAGAACCTGCCTTCTTTTGAGAATTGATCAGAGAATATTGTGTATATCAACTCAGACTAAAACGCGAATTGATAAAAATTCGCAAAATTTGGTAGATAAGTTACTTATTGGTTACCTCGGTGCTGATTTGATAATGGTACGATTCTGGAAATAAAAACCAGTCTTTTCTTATTAAATGGCCCGAAAAAAATCTTCAAAATCTAAAATAAAAGACTAATATGCTCAAACGGTTAAGTTACATGTTTGTTTTATATATAATTTTTGGCGTTGGAAAGAATGAAATCAACCCCATTTTCTCTAGAACTAATCGTTGTTTTCAAGATATTTTAGTTTTTTCTGCGCCGCCTTTGAAAATCGGTCCCGTTACCAAATGAAAACGAAAATTGAATTAAAAGTGCAAATTCAGTGCCATTTCAAACATTATACTTGTTATTTTGTGCAATCAAACTCAATGTAATAAATTATTAAAGCGATAAAGAGAAAATCAATTTGAGTCTGCAGGAAAAGTCATATGCTGCCCACATCAGATTTTTTTACTTTCTTGAGTCTGGATCTTCAATAACATTTTCCTCCTATAAACTATAAAGTGGATTTAGAAAACACATTGAATTTCAATTCGAAATACCTTTAAAATCAAATTGTATTTATGTACTCTGAATATCACTATCACAAGGGTCTGAGACAGAAACAACCGTGGAATGATCAATGCACTACATTTCCATTACAAGTTATATTGATTTTTTCTTAATGTGTTCGATTTTAAACTCGAGCGTATGTATGAAAGGTTATGCGCTGCACTTTGATCTGCAAAGTGTTGCCGCTCCTTTACATATTTTATGCCAATCGCATTTGTGAATGCCATGTTACATAAAACAGAAAAATGTATTTAAATATTGAGTTCTTTTTCGATAAGCCTGGATTCGTGTCGGAATTGATATTCCTTTAAAGTCTGGTTCAGTTACGATTCTGGATTCCACAAAGACGCGACTGCAGGGCGTTAATCTGATGTGGACAACAAATGGTCTCCTTTACAGACTCAAACTCGTTTTCTCTTTATTTCGTTAATAATTCATTAATTCATTAAATTGAGTTTAATTGCACAATATAACACGTGCATAATTATTTGGAATTGCACTGAATTTGCGCTTTTATATCAATTTTCGCTTTTATTTGATAACTGGACATTCTCTGAATATCTGCACAGCTAAAACGAAAAAGTACTAAAATATCTCTAGATCGGCTAGTTGTTATTGAAATCCAGACCGTCCGACCTACCAGAAAGGTGTAAAATAACTGTTTGGACGGTCGGGAAGTGCCACCCAATTTAGACCGGAACCCAGTGGGGGAGGCATCCACAAAGACCGTACTCTCCTTCCCCTACTACCAACCTCTCGGAAGGACTTACGGACCCACATGTTTAGCGTGATCGTACTCCGCGTGAACACGGCGGCTGTTTTGGCAGTGGTTGGAATCGAACCCGGGCCTTCCGAGTGCAACTCCAGCGCTAACCACAGGGCTACCGCGCCCGGATCGGCTAGTTGTGGAGTAATCGGGTTAATCGTATTCTTTTCATCGTCAAAAAATACGTAGAAAATAAGCATTTAATTGATATATTTGAGTTTACTTAGTCTTTTATTTTTAAACTAGAAGGTATTCCCGTCATAAGACGGAATTCAAGATTTACAAAATATTACAGCCCATTTAGCGACATTTGCTGCCTCCCGCCAAATTCTTTGCCAACAGTTTTGGCAATTTTGTTTTATCGTAAAAAATTACATATAAAACAATCATTAAATTGATAAATTTGAGCATATGTAGTCTTTTATTTTAGATTTTAGCAATTTTGACGATTTCGGCGAGCCATTTCGCAAAAAAAGGCAGGTTCTATTTCACGTAATCGTACTCAAATCTAATCAGGACCACAGTAACCCATACGTTACTTATCTTCCAAATTTTGTGAAATTTGATCAACTATTTCTTTGGCTAAAAGGAATACATACAATTTTTGCAGTCCATTTCGCAAAATATGGTGGGTTCTTTTATTCCGAGATCCTTTTATTGCAGGTTCTTATCATACCAAAACCTGACCAGAACCACGCCATCACCCACAAGTGACTTATAAAATTTTATGAAATTTATTCCATTAGATTTCGAATTAGACTAGATGCATACATTGCACATACAAACAAACACACACACAGATAAACACGCCGACGTCGCGCTAAAAATAGTTTTCTCGTATTCGAGAGGTTCCGAAACGTGTAGATCTGTCGAAAACTCGAGTTGCAATTTTCGACATGATTCCAGTGCTTTCCCTATAAACTACCATGCATTGTAGGAAAAGTTAAAACTTGTCCAGTATTTGAAATGGAAGGAAATTTAACATTCAGAGAAATCAAATATTATTATTTTCAATGTGGTGCGAAATGTTTGTAAGAATGTAAGAATTTCATCCCAGTAGCTCAGAGGTAAGATCTTCCTCTGGCCAGTTTGAAAATCCACGGATCGTCCTCTGGCCAGTTCTAAAATCCACTGATTTTTCTCTGGCCAGTTCGAAAATCCTCGGATCGTCCTCTGGCCAGTTCGAAAATCCACGGATCGTCCTCTGGCCAGTTCGAAAATCCACGGATTATCCTCTGGCCAGTTCGAATATCCACGGATCTTCCTCTAGCCAGTTCGAAAGTCCACGGATCGTCCTCTGGCCAGTTCGAAAATCCACGAATCACGCTCTGGCCAGTTCGAAAATCCACGAATCACGCTCTGGCCAGTTCGAAAATCCACGAATCGTCCTCTGGCCAGTTCGAAAACCCACGGATCGTCCTCTGGCCGGTTCGAAAATCCACGGATTGTCCTCTGGCCGGTTCGAAAATCCACGGATCGAACGCACGTTAGGCCGGATACTTTAACAAGTTTTTTTATAAGGAAATGAAAACTTGATCAACCTATCTAAGCCAAATAGAATAACACTGCAGCAAACAGATTTCCTTCGTCATGGCCATGGGTGCCATAGGAATGGGAATGGTGGAGCACTTGTCCCCACCTGGACGTTCAAATGTCAGATTCGCGGGCAACTGACAATCTGACTGATCAGCTCCTGCTATTTTTACCTCAAGTTAGCCTCCTGGTACTACTATTTTTACCCAGGTTAGTATCCTGCGTGGTCGATATCCTCATAATTCGAAATCGGAGCTCAATCTTCCAGAGTCCACTGAATCCGTGCTAGTCGTACTAGGGTCACTTTCAGACTTCCGACATTACATCTTCGAGTATCCTTTTTCTAAAAATTTTCATCTCTGCAAACAATCCCTCTCTAATAAACCAATTTGGTTCTCCAAACTTCGTTCAAATCCCTGTTCAGTAGGTAAAATTAAAAACTGCATTCTTGTTCCATGGAAATTTCTAATAAAGTGACCTAAGCTTATGAGTATAGATTCTGCTCTCAATTAATTTTGATCAATGAATCCTTTTATTTCATTCTTATTAACTTACATGAAATTATTATGTTCCCTTCATATTTTCTGTTTATTAAAAAAAAAAAAAAAAAAAAAAAAAAACTATGTTAACTATTCTTATTTTCTCGGTTCTTTCTTTTTCTTTTGAACCTTTTTATTTGTATTTTTCTAATTTTTCTTTCCTAAATTGTATTCTAAATTTCTGTTTTTGTTTTTCATGTGCCTAATTTTTCATATATTATCTAAATTTTACTTTTAAAATTTAATTATTTTCTTTAATTTTTATCTATTTCTCATTATGTTATTATACCTCACTCTAAATTTTATTTTTCAATGATCTTTTTATCTATATTCGCATTAACCCTTTTCCCATTTTTGAAAAATGGACGTACTTGTCAAGTTCAAATATAATGTAAAACTGTCTGTTTAATCACAATATTTTTCATCATTTGTTATCTTTTTAGATCTAAATAAATGTTCGTTTGACGGTATGGTAGACCTTGGGTGCCTCCTGAGTGCAGGAGGTATCCTTTCCCGGCCGTGCAGCTAGCTACTCTAAATCCACTATGTGAGTCGCACGGTCTGGGGTCTTCAGACTTCCGACATCTTTTCACTAACCTACAGGGTTAATATGATCGAGGGACATTGTAAAGAGTCCCAACCGGGATTCAAAATCTGGATTTCCGAGCTAGCCTGCCGACTCTCTACCGTTGAGCTACTGGGACGAAATTGCAAGCTCTTATTGTCGAAATGGACTCCGGATAGATATATAACTTTTTTTATATACATAATGTATAAGGAAAGTATTGTGACGGGGTCGAAAATTCGAATTCGAGTTTTCGGCGGGAGAGCACGTTTCAAGCATCCCTGATCACGTATCAAACATTTTTGAAGTGATGTCTGTGTGTGTGTGTGTGTCAGTGGGCCTGTGGAGACGATAACTGACGAACGAATGGACCGATTCGAACCAAATTTGGTACAAAAATCACAATCTGTAAACACTGGAAGCCTATTGTTTTTATACGCAATCGAATGTTCAGAACCCCCCCCTAAATTTTCGAATGAAATTTTGAAAAAATCGTCAAAAAATCAAAACCAATAATAAATTTACGTAAATAGACATTTCTTATGTAATTTTTCATTAGAGAACGATTGACGTAAATTTTAGAACGCTAACATGAACCGTTCTCGAGATATTGCAAATTTTTCAAAAAAATTATCAAAAAGTCATATAAAATAGAAAAAAAAATATTTCCTATTGAGAAACATGTTCACTTTTCATATATAATATCATGCAATAAATTGGGTGACATCTCTCTCGTGGATCTAACTTGTTCCATTCATGAAAAAAGATACTTTGAGTAATACTTTTGCATTTGAGCGCCAATTTATCTGCTGTAAGAATAACTTATTTCTTCGTCCATAACGCTTGGCGAGATTTTGGCGACGAAATTAGCGGATTGTCGCCAACTTGGCGACTTTTTGAAATGCTGCCAAATTAACGAAAATCTCGCCAAATGGATAAAAATGACGCTAAATCAATGAAAATGACGACTAATTGTGGAAAATACAATATCTAATAAGTTATATAATATATAAATATATAATAATAGTTATATAATATATGTCGAAAATTCAAGTTATATATATATATATATATATATATATATATATATATATATTTGAAATATGTAATAATATGAATTATGTAAAAATAAAAAAATAAAAATACAATTCAAGTAATATTAACATCACCATAGAAGCAAATTCATGGCCATAATGCCGATAGAGAAAAGAACAGCACCGTCCCAAATTCGATGATTAATCAGAATTAAATTCATCTTCAGGTCTGAGTATTTAATTCTATTTAACCCAAACAAATGCCTGTTTCAGATTAAGCAATAGTACATTACTATAAATGCTTAAACTCAGACTACAGGCATCAAAAAATGAAAAAATGAAATATATATATATATATATATATATGTATAACTTATTTCTTCGTCCATAACACTTGGCGAGATTTTGGCGACGAAATTGGCAGAATGTCGCCAACATGGCGACTTTTTGAAATGTTGCCAAATTAACGAAAATCTCGCCAAATAGATAAAAATGACGATAAATCAATGAAAATGACGACTAATTGTTGAAAATTCAATATCTTGGAAAGGATATTAGTATCTACTAGAAGAAAAACCTATTTATTTTACTGTAAAAGTAGTAAATTCATTTCATTATATATGGAAAGTCATGTGTTGCCCACATCAGATTTTTTATATGTTGTGTATGCGTGTGTATCCATCTGTCTCTACACAATGTAATGACTTTACTTCTTTCACATTGACATAGTGGCATATGTCACATTGACATAGTATAAAAGATCCGCGACACAATGTTTTTAGTATGTAATTAACATCACGCAAATTGAAATTAAGCAAATTTGGTAATTTAAAGGTCCAAGCAGAATGACTTATACATAATCACGTGCAAATTCCTCATCAAAATGCAATCGACAATTAATTAATATACCGTTAAATTAATGAATATAGACAAATTGTTTGGCGTCAAAATACAAAACTATTATAAAATGTATCTTCTCTGGTGTGTGGACGGTATTATAACCACGGAAATAATGTCAACAATTTTGGTGCATAATATTTCATAAAGAAAGTGAATATATTTGATACTACTTGCTATATTTTTTAATTTTCTACAATTTTTGAGGGTGCATTTATTTGATTAATGTGAAATATCTCTGTAACGCTTGGTGCTAGCGTTTAAAAGCTTATGTCCCTCGTTTTCTAATGAAAGATTACGGATAAAGTATAAATTTAAGAAAATAATTGAGTTAAACCAAAAATCAATATGTCTGCAACGCTTATTGGTTTAAGTAAATATATCAAATTACATTAGTTTCAGTCAATTTGGTCGATAGAAATGATGTCTCCGGGCATCCCAAATAAACTAAAATAATTATATACACAAACATCATAACAAAAACAACAAGAAAGATCAATCATGCATAAGCATTGATTATGAAACACTTTCCAACTGAAATGTAATTTCATTTAAAAATTTCTAAAATGTGATTCATTCAGTGGTAATATCTTTTACATTATCACAGTACTACAGTAATTTATTATACTTAAATATTTAAAACTGTATCGAAATATAAATCATCTGATTCTTTATGCAAAATCAATGAATATTTCATTCATATAACTTGTATTCCAGACTCCAGAGCTAAATAATTTTGTGTGAAAAAAATTCAGCAATTCTTATGTAATTCATCTTACAATCGCTTGAGATATTTGCATTCTGCATATGTTAAAATTAGGCTTCCTTGAAGAAATAATAAAAGTTTAGGGATCATTTAAAATCACAACTATTGTAATTGCATAGGCACGGAATTTAGATACACAGATAATACACAGATAATATATATGTGTATGTGTATGTACTCAAAGTATTGGAATCGTGCCGAAGATCGGAACTCGAATTTTCAAAGGATCTACACGTTTTGGGACTTCTAGAACACGAAAAAACTACTTTTAGGAAGACGTCTGTGTGTGTAAGGGTGTATCTGTGTATGTTTCTGTGTGTCTGTGTGGATATTACATCCACTCTAATTGAAAAACTAATGGACCGAATTTCATACAATTTGGTAGGTATGTTTTTTGTGGGAAATCCTGATGTTCATTAGATTATAGTACGATTCGTAATAAAAGAATCTGCCTTCTTTGCGAAATGGCCGCAGAAATTGCCTTTATCCACTCTAGCTAAAAACTAATGAACCAAATTTAACAAAATTTGGAGTATAATATTTCAATAACCTACAAGTGATTTATATACCAAATTTAACAAAATTTTGTATATAAATCATTTGTAGGTTATTCTACTACGATTCGGGAAAAAGGAACGGGCTATTTTTGCGAAATGGCCAGCAAAAATCGTTATATATAAAAATAAAAGACTACGTGTGCTCAATTATATCAATTAAATTCCTATTTTATATGTGATTTTTGACAACAAAAAGAATAAGACTAACCCCATTACTCTAGGACTAGCCGTTCTTGAGATATTTTAGTTTTTTCGCTACGCCACCTTTGACAATAAGTCCAGCTATCAAATGAGAACCAAATTTAAGTTTAACGTGCAAATTCAATGTCATTTAAAATACTTATGACTGTTATTTTGTGCAGATAAACTCAAATTATTATTGAAGAAATAAAGATAACGTGAATATGAGTCTGCAGAGAAAGACATGTGCTGTCCACATCAGAATTTTTAACAATATTACACCAATGGTTTATAGAAGTGAACGGGGATTATTTTCAGGCCATTTCGAAAAAAATGTATGATCTATATTTAAAGATCCATCAAATTTTTGTCGAATAAAATGTTCAACAAATTTAAGCTGTGTACCAAATTTTAACTCTCTAGGACGTAGGAAAGAGCATTTAAAATGCCATCAATTAAATTTATCATGAAGAGTTATATAAAATTTAAAAAAAATGAAAAATTGTTATCTACCAAATTTATTTTAAAATATGAAGCCACTCCCATATGCAAAACGTTTAAACAAATGGGGAGATATTTATTATATAATATCTCTCTCTTTTCTTTCTGGAAGATATCCCAAAGTCAGAATTTAATTGAATTTGTTTTTTTCCCTATATTAAATAATTTTTTTAATTAAAAAACTACTTAACATATTTTACTGAATTTTTTTATATATATTCTATGGGATAATGTGAATATTTCCTAAAAATTTCGAAGCAATTCGTGAATTTTAAATTTACTTAAAAAATGTTTGAAAAATTAGGTCCCATAGGGTTCAATGTATTTCATTTTTTCAACCCGGGTTCAATAAAAAACTAATTGGGTGATATTATTTATTTATATTCCCATAGGTCCTACAGACCGTCTGAACAACATACTAAAATTTCATTTTGATAAACTCATTTTTACGGCAGTTATCGTGCTAACGGACAGACAGACAGACAGACAGACAGACAGACAGACAGACAGACAGACAGACAGAATGAACAAAGTCATAAACACTTTTCAACTTTGTTGTAAAGTGTTAAAAAATCTGATGTGGGCAGCACATGACTTTCCTTATATAATGCAATGAATTTACTACATTTACAATAAAAAAAATAGATTATTTTTATAGTTGTTATTTGTATTCTTTCCAAGATATTGAATTTTCGTCAATGAGTCGTCATTTTCCATGTCGTCATCATCAATGAGTCGTCATTGATTTAGCGTCATTTTTATCGATTTGGCGAGTTTTTCGTTAATTTAGCAACATTTAAAAAAGTCGCCAAGTCGGCGACATTCCACCAAATTCAGCGCCAAAATATCGCCAAGCGTTATGAACGAAGAAAGAAGTTTCTCCATAGGAAATATATTTTTTTATTTTATATGAATTTTTGATAAATTTTTTGAAAAATGTGCAATATCTCGAGAACGGTTCATGTTAGCTTTCTAAAATTTATACCAATCGTTTTCTAAGGAAAAATTGCATAAGAAATGTCTATTTGCGTAACTTTATTAGCGGTTTTGATTTTTTGACGATTTTTTCAAAGTTTCACTCGAAAATTTAGGAGAGTTCTGAACATTCGATTGCGTATAAAAATAATAGGCTTTCAGTGTTTATGGATTGTGATTTTTGTACCAAATTTCATTCGAATCGATCCATTCGTTCGTCAGTTATCGTCTCCACAGACTCACTGACACACACACACACACACAGACATCACTTCAAAAATGTTTGATTCGTGATCAGGGATGTTTGAAACGTGCTCTCCCTTCGAAAACTCGAACTCGAATTTTCGGCCCCATTACAATACTTTCTTCATACATTATGTATATAAGGAAAGTATTAAATTATATCCAGGAATGCCCCAACCTGGTAAATCCATTAAAATCCAATAATACAATTTTTTGCTCCATTACAACATTTTCCTTTACTTTATTTATTTATTTTATTTATTAATGTTATTTATTTCATTTATTTATTTTATTTATTTATTTTTTAACAAGAATGCAAACTACAAGACAAAATCTCAGTGACAGTTTGTAAGATAAAATGCAATACAAAATATTTACAAATACAATATAAGAAAAATAAAACATAAAATAAAGAATTTTAAAAGCATTAGCAAAGGAATAACAAAAATCAAGAACATCAGAAAAGTTGTTGTAAAGTTTATAAAAATTTTTAATGGCAGAGTTACTTCCAATATCAGTACTAAAATTCTTTTCAGAAAATAAGCTCATAGACCTATCAGAGTGCTCTCTCTAAGAAAAGTAAAAATATGCTAGTTAATCTCTCTTTATTTGCGTCCCAACATTTAAAACTGCGTACATTTACTTAAAATTCACTAGCTGCAACCTTTGATATTTTCTGAATTTACATTTTTCAAGGCTGTAATTTGTTGGAAGTATTTAAAATCCTTAAAAATGAAGAAAATGCGAAAGAGTGTAAAAATTATTCTGCTGTAAACAAGTTGAATCTAATTATGTACCATGTTGTTAGTTTTCCCGAGAATCCACGAACATTTAGTTTATCAAAGGAATTTGCGACAGTTTTTAAATGTATCAGAAGTATAAGTTTCGCTTTAATCTCTTTTAATGGATAGGTATGAATTATTTTTAGAATGAATATCAACGTTATACCTGATGTGAGAACAACGGTTTTACTTCCCCTATTGTAGGGAAAGTGTCACAGTAAAGGGGAATTATTGAATAGTCACAGTGCCAAAAGTGGTGTAAAGTAAGGTGAGACACTAAATGTGGTGAAAATAAAAGGATAAACCAAATGTGGTATAACAAAAGAGAGACACCGTATGTGATGTAACAAAAGAGAGATAGCAAGTGTGGTGTGGAAAAAAGGAGAGACACCAATTGTGGTGTAAGAAAAAGGAGATACTAAATGTTGTGTAAAAAAGAGAGCCACCAAATGTGGTGTAAGAAAAAGGAGATACTAAATGTTGTCTGGAAAAGGGTGACACCAAATGTGGTGTAAGAAAAATGAGATATAAAATGTGGTGTAACAAAAGAGAGACACCGTACGTGGTGTAACAAAAGATACTAAATGTGGTGTAACAAAAGAGAGACATCGTATGTGGTGTAGCAGAATAGAGACACTAAGAGACACTAAGAGACACTGTGGTGTAAAAAAGAGAGACACCAAATGTGGTGTAAGGAAAAGGAGATACTAAATGTTGTCTGGAAAAGGGAGACACCAAAGGTGGTGTAAGAAAAATGAGATATTAAATGTGGTGTAACAAAAGAGAGACACCGTACGTGGTGTAACAAAAGAGAGACACCAAATGTGGTGTAAAAAAGAGAGACACCGAATGTGGCGTCTCTCAGTACAATGGCGTCTTGCAGTCTCATGTCATTGTGAGGACTGCTAGACAGCATAAATATTAAAATTAAACTGTCTCCGTTAAATCTGGTTTCACAATATCTGTATAATTTTTAATTATAATTAAATATAATATCTAATTATAATTACAAATTATACAGATACATGCATTAATTATAATAAAAAATAACAATTTTTTCTTTATTCTGTTTCCTTAAACTATAACCTGGCCCTTTTTTTCCCTGCAATACATGGTAATGTACAGGGAGAGTATTGGAATCATGCCGAAAATCGCAACTCGAGTTTTCGACAGATCCACACGTTTCGAGGCCTCTAGAATACGAAAAAACTATTTTTAGCGTGACGTCTGTGTATGTGTCTGTGTGTTTGTGTGTTGGTCTGTGTGTCTGTCCATGTGTCTGTGTGTCTGTCTGTGCAGATTTTGTATCCACTCTAACTAAAAACTAATTGACCGAATTTCATAACATTTGGTAAGTAAGTCACTTGTGTGCGAATCTGGTGCTGATTAGTTTTGGGTACGATTCGGGATAAAAGAAATCGTCTGTTTTGCGAAATCGCCCGCAAAAGCCTGTATTCACTCTAGCTGAAAAACTAATAGACCGAATTTCACAAAATTCGGTAGATAAGTCGCGCGTGGGTTACCCTGGTGCTGATTAGATTTTGGTACAATTCGGAAAAAAATAATCTGCCTTATTTTGCAAATTGCCCGCAAAAATCATCAAAATCGAAAATAAAACTATATATGCTCAAATATATTTATTAAATGCTTGTTTCATACGTAATTTTTAGCAGGGAAAAGAATAAGACCAACCCCATTATACTAGGACTAGCCGTTCTCGAGATATTTAATTTTTTTCATACTTTCTCTACGGCATCTTTGAAAATAACTCCAGTTACTAAATGAGAACGAAAATTGAATTAAAAGTGAATTAAATTTAATTAAAATAATGAGAACATGGATATAAATAAGTCTGCAGGGAAAGTCATGTGCTGCCCACATCAGATTTTTAACTCTTATAATTAAAGATGTGACACCAGAATGATGATGACTTCCTAAAATGTTAAAACAAATCCCTATGAACAGTAACCAGTTATATATTTTTAAAATATAATTTTGTCAACCAAAGTCTCTAACTCAACATTTTAGCTGGCAAGGTTTCTAATTTTGTCGTTCAATATACTGAAACTTCAGAGTAAATTGACATGTTCACATGCAGCTATAAAACTACTTAAAAGTACTACATACAAGTAGCCATGGAAAATGTACGAATCAAAACACACATTTGCATTATTTGAAAATAAATCATTGTTTTAAAATAGTTACAGAATGTATATAAAGATTCATAACTATACGGATTTATAATAATCTTTTATGAATTCAATGGGAATCTACCCGTGTAAAATTGTAAATCGAAATTTGAAGCATTTATATGCAACTATAAAACTACTTAAGAGGTACATTTGGAACACCAATATAAGAAACGAACCTATTTACAATATTTTGAAATAAATAAATGATTTAAAACAGTGATTTACTAAGATTTACAACATTAATGTGTGACATTAAGAATTTATAACAGTTACTTACAGTTTCAAATGTACAACATCTGATGTGTGCAGCACATGACTTTCCTTATATAATGAAATGAATTTACTACTTTACAGTAAAAAAATAGATTATTTTTATAGTAGTTATTTATATTCTTTCCAAGATATTGAATTTTTGTCAATGAGTCGTCATTACCATGTCGTCATCATCAAGGAGTCGTCATTGATTTAACGTCATTTTTTTCCATTTGGCGAGTTTTTCGTTAATTTAGAAAAGTCGACAAGTTGGCGACATTAAAAAGTCGCCAAGTTGGCGATATTCCACCAAATTCGTCGCCAAAATCTCGCCAAACGTTATGGACAAAGAAATCAGTTATTCTTACAGCAGATAAATGACTATTGGCGTTCAAATACAAAAGTATTACTCAAAGTATCTTTTTTCATGAATGGAACGAGCAAGATCCACGAGAATGATGTCACCAAATTTATCGCATGGTATTACATATGAAAAGTGAACATGTTTCTCTATAGGAAATATTTTTTTTTTATTTTATATGACTTTTTGATAATTTTTTTTGAAAAATGTGCAATATCTCGAGAACGGTTTATGTTAGCATTCTAAAATTTATGTCAATCGTTTTCTAATGAAAAATTGCATAAGAAATGTCTATTTGCGTAACTTTATCAGCGGTTTTAATTTTCTGACAATTTTTTCAAAATTTCACTCGAAAATTTAGGGGGGTTCCGAACATTCGATTACGTATAAAAACAACAGGCTTCCAGTTTCAACGGATTGTGAATTTTGTACCAAATTTCGTTCGAATCGTCTATTCGATCGTCAGTTATCGTCTCCAGAGACTCACTGACACACACACACACACACACACACACACACATCACTTCAAAAATGTTTGATTCGTGATCAGGGATGCTTGAAACGTGCTCTCCCGTCGAAAACTCGAATTCGAATTTTCGACCCCGTCACAATACTTTCCTTATACATTATGTATATAAGGAAAGTAATTACAAATGCAAATTCCAAATGAAAATGAAAATTTCCAAGAAACATTATAATTGCTTGCAAATGGTTATTTCACATTTGTAATTTACATATTTTTTCAATGAGAGATATACAACACCAACGGTTTTAAATAAATTCTTATTCAACTAAAAAAATTACTTTTAAACTCCCTTTTATTTGCTCTTCTGTGTTTGTCAAAGCTACAAATATTTACCTTAACTCTTTTCCTACAACTAGAGATATTTGTCAAATAGTATTTTTAAGCAAACAAAGTCTAAATTGGATTTTTTTTTAAATCCTTAGAATTCGGAAGAAATTTAAAAAGAGTGCAAAAACAATACTATTGTATAGGGGTTGCACCTGAAATACATGCAATGTCTTACGTAGCTCGAGTACAAAAAATGCTTCATTATATAGAAGAACACGTGAGAGTTTTTAAATGCGTTAAACGTGTATTTTATTAGACTTACTACTTTCCTTATATACATAATGTATAAGGAAAGTATTGTGACGGGGTCGTAAATTCGAATTCGAGTTTTCAACGGGAGAGCACGTTTCAAGCATCCCTGATCACGAATCAAACATTTTTGAAGTGATGTCTGTGTGTGTGTGTGTGTGTGTGTGTGTGTCAGT